>OY757011.1:95215649-96415649 GCA_963580285.1 Lucinisca nassula
GATCAATGATCATTCAGACATGGACACACAGTTGATTACAGTGGATGCAGTGGCCCCCGCCCATCGGGGTTTGAAGAAATATATGGGCTGCATGATGCTTCCACGCAGAGCTGAAACCAACCTGCACACGAGTACTGGTTAACTGCTTAGAGGCTCTAAGCCTGCCCAGGCAAAGCAGTGTGAGTCGGCCCGTCCATGCATATAAACCCTATTGGTTTCACTGAGCGGCAGGACTTGAGATTTTATTTCATCTCAATGTCGGGTAAAAGTCCCACAAAATTGGAAGCAGCATTTCCAAAATGACCTTTACAGTGTTGACCGGGACATTAAACATCAAATCAAACAAACAAACAGTGGATGCAGACATCAATCTCTGCATATTAAAGCTCCTTTTTGTCAAGCCTGCTATAAGCATGGCACGATATAGGCATCCGGTTTTCCATCCGTTTGTTCATCTGTTCGTTTGTCAAGGCGTCAACATTTGCGACCACCCTAGCTAGTGTTCATCCTAATGGTCAAGTTTATTTCTCAAGAACTATAAAAGCATCATTAATGCTATTTGATACAAACTTGTATCTGGGGATGGCAACTTAAATGCAAGCATCCATATTTGACCTTGACCTACATTTCATGGTTCACTGACTTTGTAAAATATTGCGACCACCCTAGCGTTCACCCTAATGATGAAGTTTACTTCTCAAGAACTATAAGACCTTCATGTTTACTGACTTTGTAAAATATTGTGACCCTAGCATTCACCCTAATGGTCAAGTTAATTTCTCAAGAACTATAAGAGCTTCATTAATGACACTTGGCACAAAGGCAAGCATCCATATTTGACCTTGACCTACATTTCATGGTTCACTGACTTTGTAAAATATTGCGACCACCCTAGCGTTCACCCTAATGATGAAGTTTACTTCTCAAGAACTATAAGAGCTTCATGTTTACTGACTTTGTAAAATATTGTGACCCTAGCATTCACCCTAATGGTCAAGTTAATTTCTCAAGAACTATAAGAGCTTCATTAATGACACTTGGCACAAAGGCAAGCATCCATATTTGACCTTGATCTACATTTCATGGTTCACTGACTTTGTAAAATATTGCGACCACACTATCGTTCACCCTTAGGGTCAAGTTCATTTAAAAAGAACTATAAGAGCTTTATTAATAATACTTAGTACTTACTAGTATCTAGAGATGACAACTATAATGCAATCATCCATATTTGACCTTTGTCCTAAATTTAGTGAACTATTGCATCAAACCTAGTGTTCAACCTAATGTTAAAGTTCATTTCTCAAGAACTATTTGACCTTCAATGATGATAGTACAAGCTTGCATCTAGGAATGGCAACTTTTATGCAAGCATCAATGTTTGATCTTGGCCTAGATTTCATGGTTGGGTGTGTTTGTGCCCCAAGAGGCGTGACCTAGCCTTCTGAAGGCAGAATTCTTGTAGGTCCTTTTTATGGCCATGATCACGTGCAAACAAGAAAGTCTTTGTTGGTCATTAGCTTACCAGAACTTTTGTTCTGGTAAGCTATTCTACTACCTGTGGGTCAGCATCCACAATGTTATAGTTTTTATATGCCCGTTTGAAAAACGGGACATATTATGTTATACCCCTTGTCTGTAAACTTTAATTTCTAGATAACTCCTCCTACAGTTTATATACGATCAAGCTGAAACTTCATACATAGTTAGGCCATGATGTGGGGCAGTGAATATTGTTTCGAGGTTAGGGTACACCAAATAATAATAGAGTTATGCCCCTTTGAAATTTTTTGTAAGCTTTTCGTTTCTGGGTGACTCCTACATTTTCATCCGATTAAGCTGAAACTTCATATATAGTTAGACCATGAGTTGTATCCAGGTTACCATCCACCAAATAATATAAGAGTTATGCCCCTCTGAAAAATTCTGTAAACATTTTGTTTCCGGATAACTCCTCCTACATTTTATATCCAATGGTGCTGAAACTTTACATGCAGTAAGACCATGATATGGAACAGTGCATATTATGTTGAGGTTACTTCCATCAAATATTACCAATTTTTCTAAACATTTCATTTCGGGACAACTCCTACATTTTACATCTGATGAACAGAAGCTGAAACTTTACATATAGTAAGAATATGATGTGGAACAGCACATATTATATTGAGGTTACAGTCCGCCAAATATTATCAGAGTTACTCCCCTTTCACAAATTTTACTAAACATATTTTGTTTCTGGATAACCCCTCCTACATTTTACATCTGATGAAGCTGAAACTTAACAAATAGACTATGATGTGGAGCAGCACATATTATTTCAAGGTTACAGTCCACCACTTATTGCCAGAAATGCCCATATTTTAAGGTAATGGTCCACCAAATACTACCGACCATGAAAATTTGTTGAAGACAGATATGTTCTTTGTTCTTTGGAATACAAAGAGACATGTAGGAGTCTTTGTAGCTTGAAGCCTTCATCGCAATCAAACTTAAATAAATAAGTATAGACTAACTCCTCTTACAGTTTTTTTATCAAACAATTTGAAACTTTGCAGGTGTTTTTGTCACGGTCTGCAGATGTGCATGTGGTTTTGGGTTTATCCTCTGTAAATTTTTGTCAACTTTTTTCACTTTTTCAACTTATGCATTATTGGAATTTATACCTTGTGAGTGTAACTCCTCTTACAATTTGCTTCAAAACCTTCTGAAACTTTGCAGGTGTTTTCAACATGGTCTGTAGATGTGCATGTGGTTTTGGGTTTATCCTTGCTATACTTTTTATCAAATTTTTTCCAATTTTACAAAATAGTTTTTTTCCAGATCCAGCTCTTTTTTAGAATACCGTAGGTACCTTGTGAGCCCAACTCTACTTACAGTTTAACAGGGGTCTTTTTGTAATTTTGCAGACATTTTTGTCATGGTCTGCAGATGTGCATGTGCTTTTTGGGTTATCCTCCTTAAATTTGTTATCGTCTTTTTTTTTCACTTTTTTAACTTAGTTTTTTTTCCAGGTTCAGTTACTTGTAGAATAGATGCCTTGTGAGTGCAACTTATCTTACTTTTTGTACCAGTCGTTTTCAAACTTTGCATATGCATGTTTTCTACATGTTATTAGGGTGTGCATGCACTTTGGATATAATGGTTAGGTCTTTTCTTGTCATTGTTTCCATATTATGAACTTAGTCATTTTCTAACCTCAAATATTTAGACTGTGAGTACTTCTTAAATTCCTACCATATATCTATTTCTTCTACCTGAAATAAACTTTATTTTTTGAGTGGGGCACGTGGGGACTGGTGCGACATCAAAATCACTGAAGTTTGATCTATATTTATTCCTCCCCATGCTTTATTCTTGCTCAGAAATTGAGGGGTTTGTTATACAGTGTTACTATTTGTGAAATTTATTTCCACCGCTGGCGTCGCGAAACCTGGTGGTGGAATGAGGATGTTAATAAGGTCATAGCAGCCAAGCGGCAAGCCTTTAAAGCTTGGAAGACTGGTAAGGGCACCCGTGCATCATATCTTGCGGCCAAACGCATAGCCAGACGTGCGGTGCACCATGCTCGCCAAGAAGCTGAGAAGGAGATCTACAAGAATATTGACCCTAAGTCCTCAGAAGTATACCGCCTTGCTAACCAGATGAGAAGAGAGAATGCTGATGTTGTAGGTGATAAACCAGTAAAGAATGATGCAGGGGAGATGTCAATGAGTGATGACTCAAAGCAGAGGGCTTGGTTAGAACACTACCAAAGGCTACTCAATGTTGAGTTCGACTGGGACCCAGACCACCTGTCTGATGAGCCACCAGTGGAAGGGCCACCCATCCCAATCACTATTGATATGGTTAAGAAGGCTATCTCTCAGATGAAGACTGGCAAAGCACCTGGTCCCTCTGGCATAGTGGTGGAGATGATAAGAGCTGCAGGTGATGCGGGTGCCTCGATGATCCGTGACCTTGCAGCTGCAATCCGTGATGGGAAGGTACCCTCTGACTGGGAACAGAGTTTCATTGTCTGTCTCTACAAGGGCAAGGGCGTTGCATTGGAACGGGGCAACTACCGTGGTCTCAAGCTGACAGAACAGGTCATGAAAGTCCTGGAGAGGATTGTGGATGGCCTCATTAGGCAGTTGGTGTCCATCGACGATTCCCAGTTTGGCTTCGTCCCAGGAAGAGGCACAACAGATGCAATTTTTGTTGTCCGGCAGCTGCAAGAGAAGTATCTGGCGGCCAACAAGAGACTCTACATGGCTTTTGTAGACCTGGAGAAGGCATTTGATCGAGTGCCTCGGAAAGTCATCTGGTGGGCACTAAGAAAACTTGGAGTGGACGAGTGGATTGTGAAACTGGTCCAAGGGATGTACGCAAATGCTCGGAGCCGTGTCCGCGTTGGTGATGGTTACAGTGAAGAATTCGAGGTGAAGGTGGGTGTTCATCAAGGCTCTGTTCTCAGCCCACTGCTTTTCATCATTGTGCTTGAAGCCTTGTCATGCGAGTTCCGCTCTGGAGTCCCCTGGGAGGACCTGTATGCTGATGACCTTGTCATCATAGCTGAATCTCTTGAGGAATGTGTCAGGAGGCTCTTAACTTGGAAAGAGGCAATGGAGGCGAAAGGGCTGAGAGTGAATGCAGGAAAGACAAAGATCATGATCTGTGGTACAGGTCTGGACCTCTTGCAGAGTACAGGCCAGTTCCCATGCGCTGTATGTCGCACTGGAGTGGGCAGCAACAGTATCTTTTGTAATGGCTGCAAGTTCTGGGTGCACAAGAAATGCAGTGGGCTCAAACGCTTGATAGAGGACCCTGAGTACAGGTGTACACGGTGCCAAGGAACTGCACGCCCCTTAGATGGCAGACCACAGAGGGAAGTTCAAGTCGGATCAGACAAGCTGGAGGTTGTAGCTTCCTTCTGCTACCTAGGTGATATGCTCTCTGCAGGGGGTGGTTGCGACCTTTCAACTACATCACGTGTGAAAACAGCCTGGAAGAAATTCAAGGAGTTGCTACCAGTTCTCTCTTCCCGCCACCTCTCGTTCAAGACACGTGGCCGTGTGTATAGCTCTTGTGTGCGGAGCGCAATGCTCCATGCCAGTGAGACATGGCCATTGACAAAGCCAAACCTCCAACGTCTACAGCGAAATGACAGGGCAATGATCAGACAGATCTGCAATGTCAAGCCACAGGACACTGTCACCATCAGGTCCAGTGAGTTACTGGAGCGTCTTGGCATTGAGGACCTGGACCTCATCCTGAAAGAGAGAAGACTTCGCTGGTATGGACATGTGGAACGCTCCAACGGTGCAATCAAGACTGCCTGTGACATACAGGTAAGTGGAAAGCGGGGGCCAGGAAGGCCCAAGATGACCTGGAAGCAGCTAACGGAAAGAGATTGCAGAGAATGGAAGCTCTCTACTATAGATCCTCATGATAGACAAGCCTGGAGATCTGGTGTAAGATCTGCCATGCGTGCAGCAAGCCAGCTACCTGGAAGGGGGCCCACTTATGTGGACATTGCCCCTGTACCTGCACGTTAATCAAAAATCCGTTGATGATGATGATGATTTGAATTTTATGTTGCCAACATATATTATTTTTTTTAAATTCTATTATCTTCTTATATACCTCATACTTTATGTTTGGTGATGAAACTTTGTTGTCTGAAGATACTATCTCTGTAAGTAAACATAAACCTTTTAATTATACTGTTCGTTGTAACATGGACCCAATATACATTGACTGTGGTCACCACACTGTAAGTGATGCTACTTATCGGAAAATGGGTGAGCATGGCTGAGCCTTAAAATTTTTGCAAGGCACAGTTTCATTGCCACAGATATCTCTTATTTCAACAAAAGTGTATTATTTTACTTTAACAAGCAATATTTGGATGCTTGTAGAAATTATTTTAATGAAAAGATAAACCGTTTTTGTAAACTTTAATGAGAAAACTAGACTCCCATTATAGGTATTTTCTGCACATTTAGTATAAATTAATCCAATTTAGAGGCTTAAAACGGCTTTCAATTCAATTTTACTTAATACACTATTAATATTTTTCAAACACATTGTCTCAAAATTGACAACTAACATTTAATTACTGATAAAATTTAATTTTCATTGACTATAATTAATAAATTGGCTGTTTGTTCAAGGCTAGACAACATTATTAATATTGGCAAAACAGTGAGTTACTAGTCTGTGCATATTGGGTCATTGGAAATTTCAGTAATGTTTTGGATAAACATGTAGCACAGTTTGCAGATGAATACCAAATAAACATAGAAAAATAAAAATGACCATGTTTATCTTTCTGTATGATCTATACATGTTTATTTTCTCAAACTTACATGGTTAACACTTTTGACTCCAATGGTAGTGTTAAGAGGTTGTTCAATTATTGACTCCAAATAGCCTAACCCTGCTTGATGCTTTGGACACCATTATGAAAACATGCCTATACAAATACATAGTAAACTTTATGGCCGAAAAATAAAAAAAATTCAGTTGAAAAATTGGGATATTTCTGCTCAAAATATAAATTGTGGGTACTCGTTAGAACTGCCTAATCGATGTGGTTCTAATGAGTACCCACAATCTGTATATTAGAGCAGGTGTACCCCTGTTAACCCCAGTGCTACTATATAAAGGTGGGTTCAATGGTATCAAATTAAGGCGTAACTATACCAAATTTAGTGGCTTGTTTTTTTTCGCGCCTGCTATTAGCATGGCGCGATATAGGCGCCCGGTTTTCCGTCCTTTCGTTCGTCCGTTCGTCAAGGCGTCAACATTTGCGACCACCCTAGCGTTCACCCTAATGGTCAAGTTTATTTCTCAAGAACTATAAGAGCTTCATTAATGATACTTGGTACAAACTTGTATCTGGGGATTACAACTTACATGCAAGCATCCATATTTGACCTTGACCTACATTTCATGGTTCACTGACTTTGTAAAATATTGCGACCACCCTAGCGTTCACCCTAATGGTCAAGTTTATTTCTCAAGAACTATAAGAGCTTCATTAATGATATTTGGTGCAAACTTGTATGTCGGGATGGCAACTTAAATGCAAGCATCCATATTTGACCTTGACCTAAATTTCATGGTTCACTGACTTTGTAAAATATTGCGGCCACCCTAGCTTTTTCCCTAATGGTTAAGTTCATTTCTCAAGAATTATTAGAGCTTCATTAATGATACTTAGTACAAGCTTGCATTTGAGAATGGAATCGTTTTTGCAAGCATCTATGGTTGACCTTGACCTACATGTCATGCTTCAATGACTTTGCGCCCCCACAGGCGCGACATAGCCTTCGGCGGAATTCTTGTCTTGATTCCAACAGTAGTATTAAAAGAGATTCAGTTATTGACTCCAAACCAGCTTAATCCAGCTTGATGTTTTAGATTCCAACAGTAGGTTTAAAAGAGGTTCAATTGTTGACTCCAAACCAGCTTAATCCAGCAGCTTGATACTTTAGATTCCAACAGTCGTGTTAAAAGAGGTCCAGTTGTTGACTCCAAACCAGCTTAATCCAGCTTGACACTTTAGATTCCAACAGTAATGTTAAAAGAGGTTCGGTTATCGACTCCAAACCAGCTTTATCCAGCTTGACGCTTTAGATTCCAACAGTAGGTTTAAAAGAGGTTCAATTGTTGACTCCAAACCAGCTTAAATCAGCAGGTTGATGCTTTAGATTCCAACAGTAGTGTTAAAAGAGATTCAGTAATTGACTTCAAACCAGCTTAACCCTTATCTTGCTGTTCACGACAACCCCTATCTTTGCAAACAGTGTAGATCGAGATCAGATGGCTTCTGAAGAAGTCATCTGATCAGGATCTACACTGTTTGGCATTCAGTTTATGAATTTGTAGCAATAAATTACATCAAGTAATTTGATTGGTTGGTATACAGAAATGGGTGTGGCTTAAATGAATACTCAGCAAGATAAGGGTTAATCCAGCTTGACGCTTTAGATTCCAACAGTAGTGTTAAAAGAGGTTCAGTAATTGACTCCAAACCAGCTTAATCCAGCTCGACGCTTTAGATTCCAACAGTAGTGTTACAAAAGGTTGTTTGATTATTGTCTCCAGCTTGAAGCTTTGGATTCCAACAGTAGTGTTAAAAAGATTCAGTAATTGACTTCAAATCAGTTTTATCCAGCTTGATACTTTAGATTCCAACAGAAGTGTTACAAGAGGTTGTTCGATTATTGTCTCCAGCTTGAAGCTTTGGACTCCAAAAGTAGTGTTAAAAAAGATTGTTCACTTATTGACTCCAAACCAGCTTAACCCATTTATGATGAATAGAAGCTTCCATTTTGTGGCTTTGGTAAAGCTCACTCCGAATTTAAGGGGTGTTTATTTTAGGTTTAGTTTTACAAGAATCCCTGTCGGCTCCCGCCCATAGAGGCTTGAAGAAATATATGGGCTGCATGAGGCTTCCACGCAGAGCTGAATCTGGCCCGCACAGTAGTAATTGTAAAACACTTAGAGGATCTAAGTCTGTCCAGGAACCGCAGTGCGAGGCGGACCGTCCATGCCAATAAACCCTATTGGTTTCATTGGGCGACAGGGCTTGAGATGTTATTTCATCTCAATGTCGGGTAAGAGTCCCACAAAATTGGAAGCAACGATCTTTACAGTGTTGACGGGGACATTAAACCTCAAATCAAACAAACAAGAATCCTTGCACTTTCAGGAAACAGTGAAGCCACTGATCATCAGATGCCATGTTCTGTAGCATCTGTGGAACCTCTATGGGAAGGGGGAACGAAAGTTTGTTTGTAAGGACTGGGTCACATGACTTATATCGCCGCCATGCCTATATATGGTAAAAACCTTTAAAAGCACAGCAGTTTTAGTGGAGAAGAAGATAAAAATGCTGAATCTAAGTGATCCAGGACAAAGGTCAGTAAATGACCTTGACCTTTGGAATTGATAAACTTCCATTCAGCTGACTGCAAATATCATTTATGATGCTACAGGCTACAAGAGAGTCAGAAAAATCCAGTGTTTGCCTTTTTTTTCCATTCAACCAAAGGACATCATTTGAACAAACTTGGTAGGACCCACGTCCCTAATGCTATATACCAAGTCTGAAGGTCATTGATCACTGGGTTCCAGAGGAGAATATTTTAATGGTTTTTACCATATATAGATATGGTGGTCATATTGGTCATGTCAAACAAACTTTCGTTCCCCCTTCCACTATAGGTTCCACATGCAATTTGGTTTCAATCAACCCTGCAGTATAAGAGGAGAAGATAAAATTACTGAATCTGAGCCATCCAAGACAAGGTTAGGGATGACGTTGACATTTGGAATTGATTACCTTCCATTCAGCTGATTGCAAATAATATTTCTGACGCAATAGGCTACCATGCAACCAGTAAAATCCAGTGTCTTGCCTTTTTTCCATACAACTGTCTAAGTGACCAAATTTGAGCTTGAAGTTAACCAAAGGCTGTCATTTGAATGAATTTGGTAAGGCCCAATTCCCCAATGCTTCATACCAAATTTCATAGTCATTGGCCTTCTCGTTCCTGAGAAGAAGGTTTTTACCATATATGAGCATGATGGCCATATTGGTCATTTGACCAAGTCCTTATGAACAAATTTCATTCCCCCTACCCAAAGAGGCACCACGTGTAATTTGGTTTCAATCAAACCACCAGCTTTAGTGGAGAAGAAGATGAAAAAAGCTGAATCTGAGCCATCCAGGACAAAAGTTATTAAATGACATTGAACTTTGGAATTAATAAATTTCCATTCAGCTGGTCGCAAATATCATTTCTGATTCCACAGGCTACCTGATCATGCAATGAAACATATCCACAGTTTTGCCTTTTTCCATACAAATGTATGAGTGACCAAATTTGACCTTGACATAAAACAGGCCAAGGGGATCCAAAGGTCATCATTTGGACAAATTTGGTAGAGCCCGGGTCCCCGATGCTGCATACCAAATTTCAAGGTCATCGGCCATTTGGTTCCTGAGAAGATTTTTAAAGGTTTTTATCATATATGGACAATGCGGCCATATTGGTCATGTGACCAATTCCTTACAAACAAACTTTCGTCCCCCTTCCAATAGAGGCTTCGCATGTAATTTGGTTTCAATCAACCTAGCAGTTGAAGTGGAGAAGATACAATAAATGCTGAATCTGAGCCATCCAGATGAAGGTCAGTAAATGACCTTGACCTCTGGAATTGATAAACTTCCATTCTCTTCTGATTGTAAATACCATTTCTCATGCCACAGGCTACCATGCAAGCAGAAAAATCGACTGTTTTGCCTCTTTTTCATACAAATGTCCAAGTGACCTAATTTGACCTTGACGTAAAACAGGTCAAGGTCAACCAAAGGTCATCATTTGAACAAACTTGGTAGGGCCCGAGAAGCCTCCGTGGTGTAGTGGTTACGCTACTGGCCGTGTAAACCAGGGATCGCAGGATCGATCCCAGGCTTCTCCAGACTTTCGGATGAGTCTTTAAACAGAGGTCCCGTCTCTGTATGACCTTAGCTGTTGGTGGGACGTAAAACTCAAACACTCACTCACTGGTAGGGCCCCGAGTCGCCAATGCTGCATACGAAGTTTGAAGATCATCGTCCATTCGGTTCCTGAGAAGATTTTTAAAGGTTTTTGCCATATATGGGCATGGTGGCCATAATGGTCATGTGACCCAGTCCTTACAAACAAACTTTCGTTCCCCATTCCCATAGAGGCTCCACATGCAATTTGGTTCGAGAGGTTTCAGAGGAGATGTAGTTTGACAATGTTGACGCAGGCGCCGGCAATGATCAGGAATCAATACAATTAACCCACAGCTCCCATCAGAGACACCAAAGACCCTAATGAAATCATCAATAGTGGAAAGCCAAAAGGACAGTTACTTTCCCACAAAATGACCAATAGGCTATGCAAAATAATACAACATAAGCGACACAAACACCCAAAGACAAACCATAACAAAAATAAACCGCGACACAAGAACCGCCTTTGAATGGTCAGCGGAAACGAATTCCACTGGGGGGCTTAAATCGATTTTACGTGGCCACAATCTTCGCCCTTACTTCTGTCGCAATTTAGACAAATAATTTGTTCAGTCCGCACGGAGGCCTCCTAACTCATCAGTGAACACAAAAACCAAACAACCACAGAGATGCAACAACGGTGATGAATCGACAGCAAGAAACCACTGAAACGCCGTAGCAAAAGAAAACCAACAATTAGACTCCGATGGGCCCAACCAGAGACAGAGTATCAGGCACCAACCAACGTTACATTGAATAAGATCGCTCTAAGTCTCAGTAAGCCTTTACGCTGGAACCGTCATAGAATCTGAGGCCTGACCCACCGGCGTGCAGTTAAAGAGGGAGGCAAAGTTGTCAACCGTGATTGGGTTAACTACCATGCATGCAGTCTGTTTATCCTTTTATATCGAAGATTGATAATACGAAATTGGGTGCTGAAGTCATTACGGTTATATATTTTTCTGAATTTATATACTAAGTCACCATAAAATTCGGGTTCCGATAGACCTTGTTGCAAAAGAGATTTAAGTTCAATATAGAATTTTGAAATTAAATCAGATATATTTTGAAAAGGCTTTGCGTAGCTTATGGTACCGATAACCCTGATTAAGAAGTTAGCAGTTAACAATTTATTTCGAGTTTCTTACCTGAATTGACGAACTGTCATCCGCCATTTTTCATCGAAGCCTATGCGTCCAAAATACGAAGCCTATGCGACCGCTACGCAGCCTGTGCGTATGTATTGACCAGTGTGTAAAATGGACCAAATCAAGGCAAAAAAAAAAAAAAAAAAAAAAACCGCAATTTATCACAAAAATCCTACGGAATTACATGTCGACCCACACAATATCCCAATTCCAATCTTTTCTTAGTTTTAAGTACAAAACAATGTATCTGAACAAACATCAAATTATCAAACTAGCAGCCCAAGGGCAGTGATCCTTCACCTTAGTCTCCCGTACCTACATTAACATTCATATTTTACATTTCTTCTTCAAAAATGCATTGGCATACCTTTTCCCACTCAAACGTCCAAGAGACCGTGTTTGTTGCAAAATAAGTCATGGTCCACCTCCTTACAAAAACAGGCCTAGTATACATTGCAAATCATAGAGCTGAAAATAACGACAATTTTAAGATGAAAAATTGTGATATTTTTTATGCTCAAGATATAGACTGTGGGTACATGTTAGAACCGCCTCATCAATCTGTGTTTTAGAGTACAAATCCGAAAAATAAGGTTTACCCCTGTAAAGCCAAGTTTTACTGTGTAAAAGTGGAGTTCAAGGGGATCAAAATTATATCGGCTTGCTTTTGTGACGTGACTTGAGGTCATAGCTTGACGTAATTTGAAATTGCTCATTCACCTGATACAACACGTCAAGTTCCATGGCAATCGCTGTTCTTGATAAAAATTATATATCTCTTCAGATTTATACCATGCATGGGTATAGCAGTAATCATAGCAGTAATTTTCATTATGTTACCGGGACCGTTCAAATCAAATTTTCGTTCCCCGGCTGCACAAGAAATCTAATAGAACTTTGCCCCAGCATTTTCAGAGATGAAGTCCTTTAAAATGTTAACAGACAAACAACCCTAGTGACCTGGGGTGGTCAAGGCACAATTAATGAAAACTAAATACATAACTAGAGGCACAAGTTGGCCAGAATCGCTCACCTGGATGAGGCTGATCATATATTACGTTGTTCCTTGGTGGTCATTTTTTGTCACGCCTGCTATTAGCATAGCGCGATATAGGCATCAGGTTTTCCGCCCGTTCATCGGTCTGTTCCGTCCGTTCGTCCGTCCGTCCTTGCGACCACCCTAGCGTTCACCCTTATGGTCAGGTTTATTTCTCAAGAACTATACGAGCTTCATTAATGATGCTTGGTACAAACTTGTACCTGGGGATGGCAACTTAAATGCAAGCATCCATATTTGACCTTGACCTACATTTTATGGTTCACTGACTTTGTAAGATATTGCGACCACCCCAGCGTTCACCCTATTTCTCAAGAACTATAAGAGCTTCATTAATGATATTTGGTACAAACTTGAATCTGGGGATGGCAACATAAATGCAAGCATCCATATTTGACCTTGACCTATGGTTCATTGACTTGGTAAAATATTGCGACCACCTTAGCGTTCACCCTGATGGTCTAGTTAATTTCTCAAGACCTATAAGAGTTTCATTAATGATACTTGGTACAAACTTGTATGTCGGGATGGCAACTTAAATGCAAGCATCCATATTTGACCTTGACCTACATTTCATGGTTCACTGACTTTGTAAAATATTGCGACCACCCTAGCGTTCTCCCAAATAGTCAAGTTAATAGTCAAGAACTATAAGAGCTTCGATAATAATACTTGGTACAAACTTGTATCTGGGGGTGGCAAGTTAAATGCAGGCATCCATATTTGACTTGACCTACATTTTATGGTTCACTGACTTTGTAAAATATTGCAACCACCTTAGCGTTCACCCAAATAGTCAAATTAATTTCTCAAGAACTATAAGTGCTTCATTAATGCTACTTGGTACAAACTTTTATCTGGAGATGGAAATTTAAATGCAAGCATTCATATTTGACCTTACCTACATTTTATGGTTCACTGACTTTGTAAAATATTGCAACAACCCAAGCATTCACCCTAATGGTTAAGTTCATTTCTCAAGAATTATTAGAGCTTCATTAATGATACTTAGTACAAGCTTGCATTTAAGAATGGCAACTATTATGCAAGCATCTATGTTTGACCTCCGCCTACATGTCATGGTTCGGTGATTTTGTGCCCCAACAGGCGCGACATTGCCTTCGGCGGAATTCTAGTTTCTATCAGATCGCACTGCCTTTAGCAATTCTGAATCTGCATGTTAACTTGATGCTTTTGATTAAATTTTTGAACAGCTTAATCTGATTTAGGATTCAGGAAGAGATGCTATTGATGCAGAGTGGAAGTGTATAGTTTGGCAGGCAAGAGCTATCGTTTGCACCTGCCTTTGGCATGTTCTGTAATCAAAAAGTAAACAAAATCAACCAATCTTGCGAATACAACTGAAACACAAACAAAGCTATGGTGTACATATATATGGCCGCTTGCAAACAAAGTCACAATACCAAATCTTGTGGACTCAACGAGGTTGACATATACTGACTACTCCTGAGCTGCCCCTCCCTGTAAATCTTACATGTAATTACTATACAGGGGGTTTGAAGAATTTCAAGATGGCTGCCATCTAAGCTATCAAAATGCAACAATTTTAGCAATTCTGAATCTCCATGTCACCCAAATGCCTCCCACCAATTTCAACTCAATGCAACGGACCATTCGACAGCAGATGTGGTTTGAAAATTTTCAAGATAACCAACATCGGCAGCCGTCTGGAATATCAGAACAGAATGGTACTAAGAAGTCTGAATCTCCATGTCTACCCAATGCCTTCTATCAAGTTTCGGCTCAATTCAACTTGATGTAGTTTGAAGATTTTCAAGCTGGCCAACAAGGAAGCCATCTTTAGATAGCAGAACAGAATAATTTCAGCAATTCTGAATCTCCATGTTGCCCCAATGCCTCCAATCAAGTTTCAGCTCTATCCGACCTTTGGTTCAGGAGGAGTTGTAGTTTGAAGATGTAGATTGTGGCCATCTTGTTTATCGGGATGGAATAATTTTAGCAAATCCGAATTTCCATGTCGCCCCATTGCCTCCCATCAAGTTTCAGCTAGATCTGACCTCTGGTTCGGGAGGAGATGTCTTTTGAAAATATACAAGATGGCCTACTTGCGCAGCCATCTTGGATATCGGAACAGAACAATTTTAGCAAATCTGAATATCCATGTCGCACCAGTGCCTCCCATCAAGTTTCAGCACAATCAAACCCTTGGTTCGGGACGAAATGCCATCTGAAGAATTTCAGGATGGCCATCCAAGAGGCCATCTTGGATATCTGAACAGAACAATTTAAAAAGTCTGAATCGCCTTTTCTACCTACCATAAAGATTCAACTTTATCCGATCTCCGGTTCGGCAGGAGATGTCGTTCGAAAAATTTCAAGATGGCCACCATGGCGGCCCTCAAGGATATCGGAATTGATTGGTTTTAGCAAATCTAAATCTCCATGTCCTCCGATGCCTCTCATCAAGTTTCAGCTTAATCAGACCTATGGTTTTGGAGATGTCGTCATTGGCTTTGCGTGGTTTATGATACCGATAACCGTGAATAAGAAGTTTAGCAGTTAACACTTAATAACGAGGGTTGAAGTCAGTTAAATGACTAGATATCCGACAAATCGAATTAATTTCGAAATATAAACCCCATAGGATGCCGCACGAGGAACACCACCATCCAAGTAAGGAAAATTTACAATCTCAAAATTAAAATCACCGCCTTTTGCGATGAAACTAAAAACTGAAATCAAGAATCATATCAAACTCTAAAAGCCTGAAATACTGAAAATGTTCGAAAAATATGAAGCCTGATACCCTTTACCTAGTGTTTTACTTTTTTATTTTTTTTTTTCTAATTTCTTTATTCTTGCTCAGAAATTGAGGGGTTTGTTATACAGTGTTACTATTTGTGAAATTTATTTCCACCGCTGGCGTCGCGAAACCTGGTGGTGGAATGAGGATGTTAATAAGGTCATAGCAGCCAAGCGGCAAGCCTTTAAAGCTTGGAAGACTGGTAAGGGCACCCGTGCATCATATCTTGCGGCCAAACGCATAGCCAGACGTGCGGTGCACCATGCTCGCCAAGAAGCTGAGAAGGAGATCTACAAGAATATTGACCCTAAGTCCTCAGAAGTATACCGCCTTGCTAACCAGATGAGAAGAGAGAATGCTGATGTTGTAGGTGACAAACCAGTAAAGAATGATGCAGGGGAGATGTCAATGAGTGATGACTCAAAGCAGAGGGCTTGGTTAGAACACTACCAAAGGCTACTCAATGTTGAGTTCGACTGGGACCCAGACCACCTGTCTGATGAGCCACCAGTGGAAGGGCCACCCATCCCAATCACTATTGATATGGTTAAGAAGGCTATCTCTCAGATGAAGACTGGCAAAGCACCTGGTCCCTCTGGCATAGTGGTGGAGATGATAAGAGCTGCAGGTGATGCGGGTGCCTCGATGATCCGTGACCTTGCAGCTGCAATCATCCGTGATGGGAAGGTACCCTCTGACTGGGAACAGAGTTTCATTGTCTGTCTCTACAAGGGCAAGGGCGTTGCATTGGAACGGGGCAACTACCGTGGTCTCAAGCTGACAGAACAGGTCATGAAAGTCCTGGAGAGGATTGTGGATGGCCTCATTAGGCAGTTGGTGTCCATCGACGATTCCCAGTTTGGCTTCGTCCCAGGAAGAGGCACAACAGATGCAATTTTTGTTGTCCGGCAGCTGCAAGAGAAGTATCTGGCGGCCAACAAGAGACTCTACATGGCTTTTGTAGACCTGGAGAAGGCATTTGATCGAGTGCCTCGGAAAGTCATCTGGTGGGCACTAAGAAAACTTGGAGTGGACGAGTGGATTGTGAAACTGGTCCAAGGGATGTACGCAAATGCTCGGAGCCGTGTCCGCGTTGGTGATGGTTACAGTGAAGAATTCGAGGTGAAGGTGGGTGTTCATCAAGGCTCTGTTCTCAGCCCACTGCTTTTCATCATTGTGCTTGAAGCCTTGTCATGCGAGTTCCGCTCTGGAGTCCCCTGGGAGGACCTGTATGCTGATGACCTTGTCATCATAGCTGAATCTCTTGAGGAATGTGTCAGGAGGCTCTTAACTTGGAAAGAGGCAATGGAGGCGAAAGGGCTGAGAGTGAATGCAGGAAAGACAAAGATCATGATCTGTGGTACAGGTCTGGACCTCTTGCAGAGTACAGGCCAGTTCCCATGCGCTGTATGTCGCACTGGAGTGGGCAGCAACAGTATCTTTTATAATGGCTGCAAGTTCTGGGTGCACAAGAAATGCAGTGGGCTCAAACGCTTGATAGAGGACCCTGAGTACAGGTGTACACGGTGCCAAGGAACTGCACGCCCCTTAGATGGCAGACCACAGAGGGAAGTTCAAGTCGGATCAGACAAGCTGGAGGTTGTAGCTTCCTTCTGCTACCTAGGTGATATGCTCTCTGCAGGGGGTGGTTGCGACCTTTCAACTACATCACGTGTGAAAACAGCCTGGAAGAAATTCAAGGAGTTGCTACCAGTTCTCTCTTCCCGCCACCTCTCGTTCAAGACACGTGGCCGTGTGTATAGCTCTTGTGTGCGGAGCGCAATGCTCCATGCCAGTGAGACATGGCCATTGACAAAGCCAAACCTCCAACGTCTACAGCGAAATGACAGGGCAATGATCAGACAGATCTGCAATGTCAAGCCACAGGACACTGTCACCATCAGGTCCAGTGAGTTACTGGAGCGTCTTGGCATTGAGGACCTGGACCTCATCCTGAAAGAGAGAAGACTTCGCTGGTATGGACATGTGGAACGCTCCAACGGTGCAATCAAGACTGCCTGTGACATACAGGTAAGTGGAAAGCGGGGGCCAGGAAGGCCCAAGATGACCTGGAAGCAGCTAACGGAAAGAGATTGCAGAGAATGGAAGCTCTCTACTATAGATCCTCATGATAGACAAGCCTGGAGATCTGGTGTAAGATCTGCCATGCGTGCAGCAAGCCAGCTACCTGGAAGGGGGCCCACTTATGTGGACATTGCCCCTGTACCTGCACGTTAATCAAAAATCCGTTGATGATGATGATGATTTGAATTTTATGTTGCCAACATATATTATTTTTTTTAAATTCTATTATCTTCTTATATACCTCATACTTTATGTTTGGTGATGAAACTTTGTTGTCTGAAGATACTATCTCTGTAAGTAAACATAAACCTTTTAATTATACTGTTCGTTGTAACATGGACCCAATATACATTGACTGTGGTCACTACACTGTAAGTGATGCTACTTATCGGAAAATGGGTGAGCATGGCTGAGCCTTAAAATTTTTGCAAGGCACAGTTTCATTGCCACAGATATCTCTTATTTCAACAAAAGTGTATTATTTTACTTTAACAAGCAATATTTGGATGCTTGTAGAAATTATTTTAATGAAAAGATAAACCGTTTTTGTAAACTTTAATGAGAAAACTAGACTCCTATTATAGGTATTTTCTGCACATTTAGTATAAATTAATCCAATTTAGAGGCTTAAAACGGCTTTCAATTCAATTTTACTTAATACACTATTAATATTTTTCAAACACATTGTCTCAAAATTGACAACTAACATTTAATTACTGATAAAATTTAATTTTCATTGACTATAATTAATAAATTGGCTGTTTGTTCAAGGCTAGACAACATTATTAATATTGGCAAAACAGTGAGTTACTAGTCTGTGCATATTGGGTCATTGGAAATTTCAGTAATGTTTTGGATAAACATGTAGCACAGTTTGCAGATGAATACCAAATAAACATAGAAAAATAAAAATGACCATGTTTATCTTTCTGTATGATCTATACATGTTTATTTTCTCAAACTTACATGGTTAACACTTTTGACTCCAATGGTAGTGTTAAGAGGTTGTTCAATTATTGACTCCAAATAGCCTAACCCTGCTTGATGCTTTGGACACCATTATGAAAACATGCCTATACAAATACATAGTAAACTTTATGGCCGAAAAATAAAAAAATTTCAGTTGAAAAATTGGGATATTTCTGCTCAAAATATAAATTGTGGGTACTCGTTAGAACTGCCTAATCGATGTGGTTCTAATGAGTACCCACAATCTGTATATTAGAGCAGGTGTACCCCTGTTAACCCCAGTGCTACTATATAAAGGTGGGTTCAATGGTATCAAATTAAGGCGTAACTATACCAAATTTAGTGGCTTGTTTTTTTTCGCGCCTGCTATTAGCATGGCGCGATATAGGCGCCCGGTTTTCCGTCCTTTCGTTCGTCCGTTCGTCAAGGCGTCAACATTTGCGACCACCCTAGCGTTCACCCTAATGGTCAAGTTTATTTCTCAAGAACTATAAGAGCTTCATTAATGATACTTGGTACAAACTTGTATCTGGGGATTACAACTTACATGCAAGCATCCATATTTGACCTTGACCTACATTTCATGGTTCACTGACTTTGTAAAATATTGCGACCACCCTAGCGTTCACCCTAATGGTCAAGTTTATTTCTCAAGAACTATAAGAGCTTCATTAATGATATTTGGTGCAAACTTGAATCTGGGGATGGCAACTTAAATGCAAGCATCCATATTTGACCTTGACCTAAATTTCATGGTTCACTGACTTTGTAAAATATTGCGGCCACCCTAGCTTTTTCCCTAATGGTTAAGTTCATTTCTCAAGAATTATTAGAGCTTCATTAATGATACTTAGTACAAGCTTGCATTTGAGAATGGAATCGTTTTTGCAAGCATCTATGGTTGACCTTGACCTACATGTCATGCTTCAATGACTTTGCGCCCCCACAGGCGCGACATAGCCTTCGGCGGAATTCTTGTCTTGATTCCAACAGTAGTATTAAAAGAGATTCAGTT
This sequence comes from Lucinisca nassula, assembly GCA_963580285.1. Taxonomy (NCBI): domain Eukaryota; kingdom Metazoa; phylum Mollusca; class Bivalvia; order Lucinida; family Lucinidae; genus Lucinisca; species Lucinisca nassula. Next base: position 95,235,246 of record OY757011.1, read on the forward strand.
ATTGACTCCAAACCAGCTTAATCCAGCTTGATGTTTTAGATTCCAACAGTAGGTTTAAAAGAGGTTCAATTGTTGACTCCAAACCAGCTTAATCCAGCAGCTTGATACTTTAGATTCCAACAGTCGTGTTAAAAGAGGTCCAGTTGTTGACTCCAAACCAGCTTAATCCAGCTTGACACTTTAGATTCCAACAGTAATGTTAAAAGAGGTTCGGTTATCGACTCCAAACCAGCTTTATCCAGCTTGACGCTTTAGATTCCAACAGTAGGTTTAAAAGAGGTTCAATTGTTGACTCCAAACCAGCTTAAATCAGCAGGTTGATGCTTTAGATTCCAACAGTAGTGTTAAAAGAGATTCAGTAATTGACTTCAAACCAGCTTAACCCTTATCTTGCTGTTCACGACAACCCCTATCTTTGCAAACAGTGTAGATCCAGATCAGATGGCTACTGAAGAAGCCATCTGATCAGGATCTACACTGTTTGGCATTCAGTTTATGAATTTGTAGCAATAAATTACATCAAGTAATTTGATTGGTTGGTATACAGAAATGGGTGTGGCTTAAATGAATACTCAGCAAGATAAGGGTTAATCCAGCTTGACGCTTTAGATTCCAACAGTAGTGTTAAAAGAGGTTCAGTAATTGACTCCAAACCAGCTTAATCCAGCTCGACGCTTTAGATTCCAACAGTAGTGTTACAAAAGGTTGTTTGATTATTGTCTCCAGCTTGAAGCTTTGGATTCCAACAGTAGTGTTAAAAAGATTCAGTAATTGACTTCAAATCAGTTTTATCCAGCTTGATACTTTAGATTCCAACAGAAGTGTTACAAGAGGTTGTTCGATTATTGTCTCCAGCTTGAAGCTTTGGACTCCAAAAGTAGTGTTAAAAAAGATTGTTCACTTATTGACTCCAAACCAGCTTAACCCATTTATGATGAATAGAAGCTTCCATTTTGTGGCTTTGGTAAAGCTCACTCCGAATTTAAGGGGTGTTTATTTTAGGTTTAGTTTTACAAGAATCCCTGTCGGCTCCCGCCCATAGAGGCTTGAAGAAATATATGGGCTGCATGAGGCTTCCACACAGAGCTGAATCTGGCCCGCACAGTAGTAATTGTAAAACACTTAGAGGATCTAAGTCTGTCCAGGAACCGCAGTGCGAGGCGGACCGTCCATGCCAATAAACCCTATTGGTTTCATTGGGCGACAGGGCTTGAGATGTTATTTCATCTCAATGTCGGGTAAGAGTCCCACAAAATTGGAAGCAACGATCTTTACAGTGTTGACGGGGACATTAAACCTCAAATCAAACAAACAAGAATCCTTGCACTTTCAGGAAACAGTGAAGCCACTGATCATCAGATGCCATGTTCTGTAGCATCTGTGGAACCTCTATGGGAAGGGGGAACGAAAGTTTGTTTGTAAGGACTGGGTCACATGACTTATATCGCCGCCATGCCTATATATGGTAAAAACCTTTAAAAGCACAGCAGTTTTAGTGGAGAAGAAGATAAAAATGCTGAATCTAAGTGATCCAGGACAAAGGTCAGTAAATGACCTTGACCTTTGGAATTGATAAACTTCCATTCAGCTGACTGCAAATATCATTTATGATGCTACAGGCTACAAGAGAGTCAGAAAAATCCAGTGTTTGCCTTTTTTTCCATTCAACCAAAGGACATCATTTGAACAAACTTGGTAGGACCCACGTCCCTAATGCTATATACCAAGTCTGAAGGTCATTGATCACTGGGTTCCAGAGGAGAATATTTTAATGGTTTTTACCATATATAGATATGGTGGTCATATTGGTCATGTCAAACAAACTTTCGTTCCCCCTTCCACTATAGGTTCCACATGCAATTTGGTTTCAATCAACCCTGCAGTATAAGAGGAGAAGATAAAATTACTGAATCTGAGCCATCCAAGACAAGGTTAGGGATGACGTTGACATTTGGAATTGATTACCTTCCATTCAGCTGATTGCAAATAATATTTCTGACGCAATAGGCTACCATGCAACCAGTAAAATCCAGTGTCTTGCCTTTTTTCCATACAACTGTCTAAGTGACCAAATTTGAGCTTGAAGTTAACCAAAGGCTGTCATTTGAATGAATTTGGTAAGGCCCAATTCCCCAATGCTTCATACCAAATTTCATAGTCATTGGCCTTCTCGTTCCTGAGAAGAAGGTTTTTACCATATATGAGCATGATGGCCATATTGGTCATTTGACCAAGTCCTTATGAACAAATTTCATTCCCCCTACCCAAAGAGGCACCACGTGTAATTTGGTTTCAATCAAACCACCAGCTTTAGTGGAGAAGAAGATGAAAAAAGCTGAATCTGAGCCATCCAGGACAAAAGTTATTAAATGACATTGAACTTTGGAATTAATAAATTTCCATTCAGCTGGTCGCAAATATCATTTCTGATTCCACAGGCTACCTGATCATGCAATGAAACATATCCACAGTTTTGCCTTTTTCCATACAAATGTATGAGTGACCAAATTTGACCTTGACATAAAACAGGCCAAGGGGATCCAAAGGTCATCATTTGGACAAATTTGGTAGAGCCCGGGTCCCCGATGCTGCATACCAAATTTCAAGGTCATCGGCCATTTGGTTCCTGAGAAGATTTTTAAAGGTTTTTATCATATATGGACAATGCGGCCATATTGGTCATGTGACCAATTCCTTACAAACAAACTTTCGTCCCCCTTCCAATAGAGGCTTCGCATGTAATTTGGTTTCAATCAACCTAGCAGTTGAAGTGGAGAAGATACAATAAATGCTGAATCTGAGCCATCCAGATGAAGGTCAGTAAATGACCTTGACCTCTGGAATTGATAAACTTCCATTCTCTTCTGATTGTAAATACCATTTCTCATGCCACAGGCTACCATGCAAGCAGAAAAATCGACTGTTTTGCCTCTTTTTCATACAAATGTCCAAGTGACCTAATTTGACCTTGACGTAAAACAGGTCAAGGTCAACCAAAGGTCATCATTTGAACAAACTTGGTAGGGCCCGAGAAGCCTCCGTGGTGTAGTGGTTACGCTACTGGCCGTGTAAACCAGGGATCGCAGGATCGATCCCAGGCTTCTCCAGACTTTCGGATGAGTCTTTAAACAGAGGTCCCGTCTCTGTATGACCTTAGCTGTTGGTGGGACGTAAAACTCAAACACTCACTCACTGGTAGGGCCCCGAGTCGCCAATGCTGCATACGAAGTTTGAAGATCATCGTCCATTCGGTTCCTGAGAAGATTTTTAAAGGTTTTTGCCATATATGGGCATGGTGGCCATAATGGTCATGTGACCCAGTCCTTACAAACAAACTTTCGTTCCCCATTCCCATAGAGGCTCCACATGCAATTTGGTTCGAGAGGTTTCAGAGGAGATGTAGTTTGACAATGTTGACGCAGGCGCCGGCAATGATCAGGAATCAATACAATTAACCCACAGCTCCCATCAGAGACACCAAAGACCCTAATGAAATCATCAATAGTGGAAAGCCAAAAGGACAGTTACTTTCCCACAAAATGACCAATAGGCTATGCAAAATAATACAACATAAGCGACACAAACACCCAAAGACAAACCATAACAAAAATAAACCGCGACACAAGAACCGCCTTTGAATGGTCAGCGGAAACGAATTCCACTGGGGGGCTTAAATCGATTTTACGTGGCCACAATCTTCGCCCTTACTTCTGTCGCAATTTAGACAAATAATTTGTTCAGTCCGCACGGAGGCCTCCTAACTCATCAGTGAACACAAAAACCAAACAACCACAGAGATGCAACAACGGTGATGAATCGACAGCAAGAAACCACTGAAACGCCGTAGCAAAAGAAAACCAACAATTAGACTCCGATGGGCCCAACCAGAGACAGAGTATCAGGCACCAACCAACGTTACATTGAATAAGATCGCTCTAAGTCTCAGTAAGCCTTTACGCTGGAACCGTCATAGAATCTGAGGCCTGACCCACCGGCGTGCAGTTAAAGAGGGAGGCAAAGTTGTCAACCGTGATTGGGTTAACTACCATGCATGCAGTCTGTTTATCCTTTTATATCGAAGATTGATAATACGAAATTGGGTGCTGAAGTCATTACGGTTATATATTTTTCTGAATTTATATACTAAGTCACCATAAAATTCGGGTTCCGATAGACCTTGTTGCAAAAGAGATTTAAGTTCAATATAGAATTTTGAAATTAAATCAGATATATTTTGAAAAGGCTTTGCGTAGCTTATGGTACCGATAACCCTGATTAAGAAGTTAGCAGTTAACAATTTATTTCGAGTTTCTTACCTGAATTGACGAACTGTCATCCGCCATTTTTCATCGAAGCCTATGCGTCCAAAATACGAAGCCTATGCGACCGCTACGCAGCCTGTGCGTATGTATTGACCAGTGTGTAAAATGGACCAAATCAAGGCAAAAAAAAAAAAAAAAACCGCAATTTATCACAAAAATCCTACGGAATTACATGTCGACCCACACAATATCCCAATTCCAATCTTTTCTTAGTTTTAAGTACAAAACAATGTATCTGAACAAACATCAAATTATCAAACTAGCAGCCCAAGGGCAGTGATCCTTCACCTTAGTCTCCCGTACCTACATTAACATTCATATTTTACATTTCTTCTTCAAAAATGCATTGGCATACCTTTTCCCACTCAAACGTCCAAGAGACCGTGTTTGTTGCAAAATAAGTCATGGTCCACCTATTTACAAAAACAGGCCTAGTATACATTGCAAATCATAGAGCTGAAAATAACGACAATTTTAAGATGAAAAATTGTGATATTTTTTATGCTCAAGATATAGACTGTGGGTACATGTTAGAACCGCCTCATCAATCTGTGTTTTAGAGTACAAATCCGAAAAATAAGGTTTACCCCTGTAAAGCCAAGTTTTACTGTGTAAAAGTGGAGTTCAAGGGGATCAAAATTATATCGGCTTGCTTTTGTGACGTGACTTGAGGTCATAGCTTGACGTAATTTGAAATTGCTCATTCACCTGATACAACACGTCAAGTTCCATGGCAATCGCTGTTCTTGATAAAAATTATATATCTCTTCAGATTTATACCATGCATGGGTATAGCAGTAATCATAGCAGTAATTTTCATTATGTTACCGGGACCGTTCAAATCAAATTTTCGTTCCCCGGCTGCACAAGAAATCTAATAGAACTTTGCCCCAGCATTTTCAGAGATGAAGTCCTTTAAAATGTTAACAGACAAACAACCCTAGTGACCTGGGGTGGTCAAGGCACAATTAATGAAAACTAAATACATAACTAGAGGCACAAGTTGGCCAGAATCGCTCACCTGGATGAGGCTGATCATATATTACGTTGTTCCTTGGTGGTCATTTTTTGTCACGCCTGCTATTAGCATAGCGCGATATAGGCATCAGGTTTTCCGCCCGTTCATCGGTCTGTTCCGTCCGTTCGTCCGTCCGTCCTTGCGACCACCCTAGCGTTCACCCTTATGGTCAGGTTTATTTCTCAAGAACTATACGAGCTTCATTAATGATGCTTGGTACAAACTTGTACCTGGGGATGGCAACTTAAATGCAAGCATCCATATTTGACCTTGACCTACATTTTATGGTTCACTGACTTTGTAAGATATTGCGACCACCCCAGCGTTCACCCTATTTCTCAAGAACTATAAGAGCTTCATTAATGATATTTGGTACAAACTTGAATCTGGGGATGGCAACATAAATGCAAGCATCCATATTTGACCTTGACCTATGGTTCATTGACTTGGTAAAATATTGCGACCACCTTAGCGTTCACCCTGATGGTCTAGTTAATTTCTCAAGACCTATAAGAGTTTCATTAATGATACTTGGTACAAACTTGTATGTCGGGATGGCAACTTAAATGCAAGCATCCATATTTGACCTTGACCTACATTTCATGGTTCACTGACTTTGTAAAATATTGCGACCACCCTAGCGTTCTCCCAAATAGTCAAGTTAATAGTCAAGAACTATAAGAGCTTCGATAATAATACTTGGTACAAACTTGTATCTGGGGGTGGCAAGTTAAATGCAGGCATCCATATTTGACTTGACCTACATTTTATGGTTCACTGACTTTGTAAAATATTGCAACCACCTTAGCGTTCACCCAAATAGTCAAATTAATTTCTCAAGAACTATAAGTGCTTCATTAATGCTACTTGGTACAAACTTTTATCTGGAGATGGAAATTTAAATGCAAGCATTCATATTTGACCTTACCTACATTTTATGGTTCACTGACTTTGTAAAATATTGCAACAACCCAAGCATTCACCCTAATGGTTAAGTTCATTTCTCAAGAATTATTAGAGCTTCATTAATGATACTTAGTACAAGCTTGCATTTAAGAATGGCAACTATTATGCAAGCATCTATGTTTGACCTCCGCCTACATGTCATGGTTCGGTGATTTTGTGCCCCAACAGGCGCGACATTGCCTTCGGCGGAATTCTAGTTTCTATCAGATCGCACTGCCTTTAGCAATTCTGAATCTGCATGTTAACTTGATGCTTTTGATTAAATTTTTGAACAGCTTAATCTGATTTAGGATTCAGGAAGAGATGCTATTGATGCAGAGTGGAAGTGTATAGTTTGGCAGGCAAGAGCTATCGTTTGCACCTGCCTTTGGCATGTTCTGTAATCAAAAAGTAAACAAAATCAACCAATCTTGCGAATACAACTGAAACACAAACAAAGCTATGGTGTACATATATATGGCCGCTTGCAAACAAAGTCACAATACCAAATCTTGTGGACTCAACGAGGTTGACATATACTGACTACTCCTGAGCTGCCCCTCCCTGTAAATCTTACATGTAATTACTATACAGGGGGTTTGAAGAATTTCAAGATGGCTGCCATCTAAGCTATCAAAATGCAACAATTTTAGCAATTCTGAATCTCCATGTCACCCAAATGCCTCCCACCAATTTCAACTCAATGCAACGGACCATTCGACAGCAGATGTGGTTTGAAAATTTTCAAGATAACCAACATCGGCAGCCGTCTGGAATATCAGAACAGAATGGTACTAAGAAGTCTGAATCTCCATGTCTACCCAATGCCTTCTATCAAGTTTCGGCTCAATTCAACTTGATGTAGTTTGAAGATTTTCAAGCTGGCCAACAAGGAAGCCATCTTTAGATAGCAGAACAGAATAATTTCAGCAATTCTGAATCTCCATGTTGCCCCAATGCCTCCAATCAAGTTTCAGCTCTATCCGACCTTTGGTTCAGGAGGAGTTGTAGTTTGAAGATGTAGATTGTGGCCATCTTGTTTATCGGGATGGAATAATTTTAGCAAATCCGAATTTCCATGTCGCCCCATTGCCTCCCATCAAGTTTCAGCTAGATCTGACCTCTGGTTCGGGAGGAGATGTCTTTTGAAAATATACAAGATGGCCTACTTGCGCAGCCATCTTGGATATCGGAACAGAACAATTTTAGCAAATCTGAATATCCATGTCGCACCAGTGCCTCCCATCAAGTTTCAGCACAATCAAACCCTTGGTTCGGGACGAAATGCCATCTGAAGAATTTCAGGATGGCCATCCAAGAGGCCATCTTGGATATCTGAACAGAACAATTTAAAAAGTCTGAATCGCCTTTTCTACCTACCATAAAGATTCAACTTTATCCGATCTCCGGTTCGGCAGGAGATGTCGTTCGAAAAATTTCAAGATGGCCACCATGGCGGCCCTCAAGGATATCGGAATTGATTGGTTTTAGCAAATCTAAATCTCCATGTCCTCCGATGCCTCTCATCAAGTTTCAGCTTAATCAGACCTATGGTTTTGGAGATGTCGTCATTGGCTTTGCGTGGTTTATGATACCGATAACCGTGAATAAGAAGTTTAGCAGTTAACACTTAATAACGAGGGTTGAAGTCAGTTAAATGACTAGATATCCGACAAATCGAATTAATTTCGAAATATAAACCCCATAGGATGCCGCACGAGGAACACCACCATCCAAGTAAGGAAAATTTACAATCTCAAAATTAAAATCACCGCCTTTTGCGATGAAACTAAAAACTGAAATCAAGAATCATATCAAACTCTAAAAGCCTGAAATACTGAAAATGTTCGAAAAATATGAAGCCTGATACCCTTTACCTAGTGTTTTACTTTTTTATTTTTTTTTTCTAATTTCTAGTCCAAATGTGGATTGTAGGTGCTCGTGAAGCAGCCTTATTGTGGCGATCCTAACGATATCACAACCCAATGTTTTTGAGCTTTCCCCCCCCCCCCCCCCCCCCCCCCACACACACACCCTCCAAAAAGTAAGGGAGGAAACTACTTTCACATATCATGTACTTTTGATCGATCATCATATTTATCTTTCACCTGGGCACACCATTACGATAACACACTCTTGCGACATGGAGCATTTTTTCACATCTCCAAAATGACCATTTTTCTGATGAAAATCCATGATATTTTTCTTATAGATACTGCAAATATAGGTTGTGGGTGCTCGTTAGAACCGCCTCAATGAGTACCCACAACCTATGTCTTAGAGCAAGAAAGGAAAAAAAATGTATGCCCCCGTAAACCTCAGTTTTCTCTATATAAAGTGCTGTACAGGGTGTGTGTGTGTGTGTGGGGGGGGGGGGGGGGTCTTGTTCGCGTGACGCGACTTTTAAGCAACGAATCACCAACACATATGCAGCGCGTGAATAATTCTTACAGCCTCATACTTGGGGAAAGGATGCGCGCTGTATATTTACACATACAGTGAAATTCCGCTTTTAAGACCACCTAAAATTAGGACTAATTCTGCAATAAAAAGCTTTTTTTGAAGGGTACACTTAATGTTTCTTTATGTTTTCTGCCTGCAATGTCCTCTGGTCATAGACCACCTTTGGGACTGTTCAAAATTGGTGTTTAAAAAGCCACTTTTGAACAGTTCCAAAGGTGGTCTTAATAAAGGCATTTCACTGAACTTAAACGTTCAGAAGACATAAACTGTTTATTACATTTTCATTTATGTTTTACCTTTGACTTTTCAAATTCAGCCGTTTCGATTTCCTACCAAAATAATTCCAGTCAGGGCATGAATTTCAGGAAGCGTGGTTAAGTTTGAAAATTAGTCGGCATCTTGTTTTCATTTCAGTGCAGAAATGTCGAGATTGGTTTCAGCAGAATTCCGTGCAAGTTTCTAATCATGAAAAACAAAATGGTTAAATATCACAAAATGCGAAGTTATAAAAAACAACAACAAACAAGAGGGCCAAGCTGGTCCTGTATCGCTCACCTGAGCTAACAGATTCAAAGTTTCAGGAAGTGCTAACCTTTACTGAAGGATTAATGGAAGGACATGGTGATGACAGGGTAAGCAATTTCTGCAAATCAAGTAGAATGTAACTCTATGATAAATAGGCTGACCTCACCAGTTTTCAAACTCATTCAAGCTTTTATTCCTGACTTGCTAAGAAGACCCGATATAAACTGATGGGGCTATGGTGATGACAAGTTCAAAAATAAGCAATTAACTGCTGCAATCAAAGGGATGTTACTCTGTGACAAATAGGCAAACCTCACGAGTTTTCAAACTCCTCCGAGCTTTTCTGCCTGACTTATTTGTAAGTTTCATGAAGATCCGATCAAAACTGAAGGGGCAGCAGTGCTTACAAGGTTGAAAATAGGCATTTTAAAGCAATCAAAGGCACGTAACTCTATGATAAATGTGCCGACTTGGCCAGTATTCAAACTCATCCAAGGTTTTATTCCCAGCCACCTTACATATAAGTTTTAGAAAGGTCCGATCTTAACTGAAGGGGTTACGGTGATGACAAGGTCAAAATTTGGCATTTTTAGCAATCAAAGGGATGTCACTTTAAGATAATTGGGCCGACTTGGCCAGTTTTCGAACTCATCCGAGGCTTCATCCCCAGCCACCTTACATATAAGTTTCAGAAAAAAATTCGATCAAAACTGAAGGGGCTACGGTGATGACAAGGTCGAAAATCAACATTTTCAGCCATCAAAGGGACATAACTCAACGATAAATAGGCTGAATTGGCATGTTTTCGAACTCATCCAAGATTTTATCGACAGCCACCTTACATATATGTTTCAGAGAGATCCGATTAAAACTTAAGGGGCTATGGTGATGACAAGGTCAAAATTCGGCATTTTCAGCAATCAAAGGAACGTATATCTACGATAAAAGGGCCAACTTGGCCGGTATTCGAACTCATCCTAGGTTTTTTCCCCAGTCACCTTACATATAAGTTTCAGAAAGATCTGATCAAAAGTGAAGGGGCTACGGTGATGACATGGTCAAAAATCGACATTTTCAGCCATCAAAGGGACATAACTATATAGTAAATGGGGCGACTTGGCCGGTATTCGAACTCATCCGAGGTTTTCTCCCCAGCCACCTTACATATACGTTTCAGAAAGATCCGATCAAAACTGAAGGGGCTACAGTGATGACAAGGTCAAAATGCAAAATTTTCAGCAATCAAAGGGACCCAACTCTATGATAAATAGGCCACCTTGGCCAGTATTCGACCTCATCCGAGGTTTTATCCCCAGCCACCTAACATATAAGTTTCAGAAAGATCCGATCAAAACTGAAAGGGCTACGGTGATGACAAGGTCAAAAATCGGCATTTTCGGCAATCAAAGGGATGTTACTCTGTGATAAATTGACAAACTTGGCTGGTTTTCGAACTCATCCGAGATTTTATCCCCAGCCACGTTACATATAAGTTTCAGAAAGATTCGATCAAAACTGAAAGGGCTACGGTGATGACAAGGTCACAAATCAGCATTTTCAGCAATCAAAGGGACGTTACTCTACGATAAATGGGCCGACTTGGTAAGTTTTCGAACTCATCCGAGATTTTATCCCCAGCCACTTTCCATATAAGTTTCAGAAGGAGCCGCTGAAGGGGGTACGGTGATGACCAGGTCAAAAATCGGCATTTTCAGCAATCAAAGGGACGTAAATCTATGATAAATAAGCCGACTTGACCGGTTTTCGAACTCATCCGAGGTTTTATCCCCGGCCACCTTATGTATAAGTTTAAGAAAGATCCGATCAAAACTGAAGGGGCTACGGTGATGACATGCATTTCCCATTTTAAGTCTATGGGACCTTGTGATTGCCATAGCAACCAAAGTTTTCATGCGATTTCAAAAAAAAAAAGCTTATGTCATCAATGCCCCACCAGAGGAATGCTACAGCTGAGAAACGATTGAGATCAACCTGCAGGCTGCAGAGATATAGCTGCTCAAAAGTGTGGACGGACGACGGAGGACCCACTATACTATAAGCTCCCCTGGAGCCTTCGGCCCAGGTGAGCTAAAAACTCACAGTCATATTAGATATAGATACTAAGCTTTTGAAAAAAGCCAATCTTATTTAGTGTTTTTTATCTATTTTCTCGCATGCGCAATCGGCTGAACCTTTCGCCATTGATTTCGTGCTTGAATTAAGGTGTCCTTGTCGAGAAGTCGTTCGATATAAATTGACGGTATCGAATGAGAAAAATCTGTCTGATATAACATTTATGTTCAAGATAGCCGGAGCATTACAAAACCAAGAAAACAATCAACAAGGCTCAGATCAGCCTGTGCACCAAGCTAGCGTGGTCAGGGTCTTCGCTTTTTCTCATTTTGTGGTTCAGAGACTATCAAAGGCGCATGCGCAAGCTGGTCAATCTTCACTGGGCTTTTATCCGTCGGCTCAATTGGATATATTTTTATTGTGTCAATTTATACCTTTTATTTATTGTTTCGTTTCTTTTCTGACTTTTTACGTCAAAATCATCTAAATACTACGGAACCCGGGAAGGGACATTCAATGCCCGCACAAGATATTAAGTTGTGTGAACAAGATAATATCTTGTGCGCACAAGATATTATGCTGTCTGCACGAGATCTGTCTTGTACAAAGAAGATATTATGTTGTGCGAACAAGATAATAAGTTGTGCGCACAAGATATTATGTTGTCCACACAAGATCTATGTTGTGCAACAAAATTTATGTTGTGCGAACAAGATAATAACTTGTGCGCACAAGATAATATCTTGTGCGCACAAAATATTATGCTGTCCGCACAAGATCTATGTTGTGCAAACAAGATATTATCTTGTGCGCACAAGGTATTAAGTTGTGCGAACAAGATTTTATCTTGTGCGCACAAGATAATAACTTGTGCGCACAGGATATTATCCTGTTCGCACAACATATTAAAATAAATTGTATGTCCCTTCCAGGGTTCCTTAACATACGGCATGGCTGTCACGTTCACAATTCCATTTGTTTACCCCATTTTATATCGAGAAACTGGGAAACTAGTGTTCACAAGGGTACACAATGTTGTTTTTTTTTCTACCAGAAATGGGTTGTGGGTACTCGTCAGAATCGCCTCAACAAGGCGGTTCTAGCGAGCACACGCGATTTAAACCTTGAGTATACATAAGAACAATATCACACAATAAGCGTTTATGGGATATGAAATATATACACTTGGCCATAAGTTAAGGACCATGGTAGTTTAAATGAGGGCAATATGTTTAATATACACTCTTTCACAAATCTTAGCTATTAGTTATATAAAGTAGCAATACTACAGCATAGTAAACCCCCAAAACCCTTTCTAAGCGAAGCATTCTGACGACAAAACACGTGTGTTGTAAGGACACCTGTACTAGGAAAAGAAGCAAGTTAGAGGGCGCATGAAAATCAAGTTTATCACGGGCACTTTTTGAAGATTCGTGCCTTTTTCTGCACGTGCATTGGTTAATGACATTTTGTAATACGTTTTGCACATGCTATTGTTTCATTTGTACTTGGTTGTCATTCGAAAGCAGCTCATTAGCAATGGCACGTCGAAAATTAACAGATGCTGAACGATGGCAGGCATCGGGTATGATGCAGGCTGGTTTGACATACAGACAGGTTGCAAAACATTTTAATGTCAGCCATTCCGTCATTGTGCGGCTTATGCAACGTCTGAATGAAACGGGGACCGTAAAAGAGCGTCCTAGGACAGGCAGACCTCCAAAGACCTGAACCGGGAGGATAGACAACTTGTGAGACTTGCCCAAAGAACCCCTTTCAGCAATGCCAACAACCTTCGCAGAGAGTGGGACCTCAATATTCCAATCAGCAGACGTACCGTCAATATAGGGATCAACCATGGTTTTTCATGCATTAACATTTGCCGGATCCCGAGGAAGCTGTTTGAACATGAGGCCGCCAGGCCGAATGTTCAAATATCTTCCGAGGGATCCGGCAAATGTTGATGCAATGAAATAACCATCATAAACGATTTTACTTTGCCACAATCTTCGCCCTTTCTTCCGTCGCGATTTAGACAAATAATTTTGTTCAGTCCGCATTTTATAGGAAAAACTGGGCTACCCTTGGGTACACATCATTCTTTCTCATTCCTGCTCAAAAACGTAGGTTGTGGGTACTCGTTAGAACCGCCTCATCGAGGCTTTTCTAACGAGCACGCACAATCTATGTTTTGAGCAGATTTTTGAAAAAAATGTCAGGTTTTTGCATCCTAAAATTTTCAGGTTTTTTGGGGGGTAAAATTTTCAATATAGACACTTGTTTTCGTATTAACAAAGCATACCCTTGTAAAGCCTAGTTTTCTCTGTACAAAGTGGGTTCAGAGGGGTGTTCATTACACGGACAGATCGTGATGAAATTTCCCCTCTTTATATGCAATAAATAAAAAAAATCACCAGCCTAAATATAGCTCAAATATTAAATTGGTATTTCATGTCCCGCCAACGGTCGCAGATATCGCAACTTACGGCATGCTGACGTCCATCAACTACCTTACCACATGCATTTGACCTTAAAAATTCCTGCTTGCCGAACCCGAAACCGCCTCTCATCGACAAAATCAAAGGAATTTAGACCAGCCTTTACCAATTAGATTAAACTAGTATTGATAATCTTTTTTTTCACACCCACAAATTATACTGGCTTCCTTTCTGTTATTAAAAATGTGTGTTTTACTTACTTCTACCGTATAATAATCTGATAAGGGTGGAATAATGTGTCAAAATACTAACTACCCGTAGTCATTAAAAAAAAAAAAAAAAAAAAAAGGAGTGACCCCCACCCCCTCAACAAAATATCTGCTAAATGGCCTGTACCCACAGAAATACCATTTTTCCCTTACCCCAGCCCCCCCCCCCCCCCCCCCCACCAAAAAAAATAATAATAATAATAAAAAAAAAAAACAAGAAAATTTAAACTTTTGAATCCCCCCAAAAAGTTCCACCCTATGTACACACTGGTCAATACATACGCACAGGCTGCGTAGCGGTCGCATAGGCTTCGTATTTTGGACGCATAGGCTTCGATGAAAAATGGCGGATGACAGTTCGTCAATGCAGGTGAGAAACGGTTTTTACGCCAATCTAAATGTTGTATAGCGTTGTCCAATACTGACATCTGCCTTACGGACCACTTTATTAACGTGCAGCTTCGTCTGTTGCAAGAAAAAGTTTGAAAAACGGAATATAGAAAAATAGACCCCAAAAGAAATTTGGCATTCAGCACAGATTCACCTGTAGTTTCACTTTGGCCCGGTCGCCCTATTAACTACACGTTTATGGCTGTTGTTCTGGCCGATAAATTGTGAATAATGATCATGAAATCGAAAAGCTAACATGCAACTTTCGTCACATCTTTTGCGAAAAACAAAAATCTTGATATTTCGATACAACGAACGTAGCTTCGTTACCTATTACAACGCAGAGGCTGCGAACTAAATTTGAAAGCCCTGAATTATGCAGTATAATAACGAATGATATTAAATTAATATCGAGAAATGAGCCAACCAGCGTTAGTTGATGGTGCTAAAGGCATTCTGCATCATTTATACCAAACACATTTTCATTCTCAGCTAAGCAAATACAACATTATGATTCGAATGCCAAAATCTGTCAAGTTACAATTATTTACACTACCGTTCATAAACTTGGTAAGTCTTCGCCAAATCTGTTAAGTATTAAGCCAAATAATATTTGCACTGTATGAATTTCTGTCGTGTTTTTATTACAACGCACGTGGCTTAGGAATTTACGACTTGCAGGTTACAGAGATGGGAAGACGCATTACGAAAACACGCCTATTAAAATACCACTAAAAAGATAAAAACATTCAGATAAAACATCCTGATAATTTTGATATTTCTGCTCGCCCGGGCCAGGCGGTTCTAACGCGTATCCACAATCTGTGTTTCTGAGAATAAATAAGGAAATATAATAAATGCAGAAAATCTGTCAATCTACACTACCGTTCATAAACTTGGAAAGTCTGTCTTCGTCAAATCTGTTAAAGGAGACAGGAAAGCGATAATCTGTTACAATAAATAGGTAAACATCAATAAACCCTTTCTTCTACTGAATACTGCAGGTTTCTAAGTGGTCTGATAAGGATTTTATCACTGTGTAATCTCCAGCCATTTACTCTGCTAAAGAACTGACCTTGAAAATTCCAATTAACCACAGATATGCCCTGACGTCATCCCTGAGGGATCTAGAAGCTTGGTGTGTTCTGAATAGGCAGATGTAGCAATGTTGAGGTTTAAAACAGAAGCTTAAAATGGAGCAAAATAAGCAAGAACTGGCCACTCTTTGAGGGGACTTCACTTTAGATATTCAGCCTTATATGTTTGAGTCCAGGGAAACTTGTGATCAGGAATTTAGTGAGGGTAGCAGCAGCTCTGAAGATAGCTATCTTACATGTCAATCACAACAAATGTCGTCTGCATAGTCATCTGCTGCTTTCTTTAAATGCTACCTGAACCAATCTAAGTCTGATCCAGTCTGATCTTGGTCCACACGGTTTGCCTATAAGCGAAAATATTATTAAAAAAAGAAAAAAAAAAAAAAACATTAAGAAGATGCAGCAGACAGTATAAACAGGGGCCATTATACAATTCAGGTTTTTCTTACGGTTGATTCGTCCGGTTTTCCACCCATGCGCACTCTTAAAATGGATGTAGCAGTCTTCATTTTTGATTGGGTGTTTATGGATTTGCCTAACTGATATAGGAAAATGAAACAGCAACCAAAGTAGCCAAAGCTAGCTATTGGCTCCAGATGAATTCGGACTAGGTTGGTATCCCTAACGAACGGTTGTATGTCAATTCATTATCGGTAGAGAATCCTCTCATGTCACAGCGCATGACTCAGTGGAACCTTTTTGTTTGTGTTGATATAACGCCCCGACAACATCATTCCGGTCATTTTTGAGACATTGTTTCCGAATTTATGGGACTTTTACCCGACACTGAGACGAAATGACATCTCAAACCCTACCGCATATAAAGCATACTTGCAATTGCTAAATATGAATGACCCGTTTACTTTTTGAAAAGGCAAATACTAGATTTTGGGTCGATTATTTATCAATCGTCACAAAGTAAAAAAATGCAAGTAGCTCTACAGTGCTTAAGTCTACGTGATTATCACTGATTGGTCGGAAATCCAGGGAACTTGTATATAGAAAACAGCAACGTTTATTTTTCTTCGAAGAGAGGTCAGCGTGTTGCGTAATACGGAAATCCATAGATCATAAATTGGGTTTTTTAAACAGTGTATGTCCAGATCTAATGCCGCAGAACGCGGCGTCTAATCAGGGTCTTCACTGTTTGCTCACATTACATGAATTGAAGGGCCAAACGCAGCGTCTTATCAGGGTCTTCACTTTTTGCTTTAAACTGTAGTTTAGGGGTTAATGGAAGCAGTTTAAATCCATAAGTAAGCATCCAGCCGACAGACTTTCTTAAAAAAGTAAATCTTTGGGCCGGAGCCGTCATAAAGTTATGAAATGGCCGTAAACCAAAAACATTTTTTATCTATCTTATCTTATTATATCGAAGAATGATTTCACGAAATGAGTTACTGAAATCATTGCAAGAAAGTATTTTTCTGAATTAATATCCTAAGTCACTATGAAATTCAGATTCTGATAGGCTATGTTGCAGAAGACAGTCTGGTTAGCAAAAAATTATGATGTAAGGACAGAGATTGAAAATAGATCTGAGATAAAGAAAAGTCTTGTATTTGTTTTCTTCTTTGATCCTACAAAGGCTAGAATTAGCTTATGTGTTTACTGTTTAAGGAGCAGATGCTTCTATTTTATCGGAAACGAAGACTGGGATCAGACAGTGCAGGCGCGATTAATGAACCTTTGCTGAAGTTTTGTAGTAGCTGCATGTATTCGATTGAAGCATTTAAATAGAAGTCGGAGAATCACGGAAACCTGCCTATATAATTCTGACCCCTTAAATCCAACTTTTATATAGTAAAACTGAGCTTTAAAGGGATATACATTGTTTTCCTTATTTCTTCTCAGAAATACAGATTGTGGATACGCGATAAAACCGCCTGGTCCGGACGGTTGTAACAAGTTCCCATACACTATGTCTTGAGCAGAAATATTAAAACTATCAGAATGTTTTATCTGAAAGTATTTTTTTTTTTATCTTTTTAGTGGTATTTTAATAGGCGTGTTTTCGTAATGCGTCTTCCCGTCTCTGTAACCTGCGAAGCCACGTGCTTTGTAAAAAACACGACGAAAATTCATACAGTGCAAATATTATTTGGCTTAATACTTAACAGATTTGACGAGGCCTTGCCGAGTTTATGAACGGTGGTGTTAATAATTGTAAATTGACAGATTTTGTGCATTCGCCTCAATATGTTGTACATGTATTTGCATAGCTGAGACTGAAAATGTTTTCGGTATAAATGATACAGAATGTCTTTAGCATCACCTACTAACGCTGGTTGACTGATTCCTAGACATTAATTTAATAACATTCGCTATTATTCTCCATAATACAGGGCTTTCAAATTTAGTTCGCAGCCTCTGCGTTGTAATAGGCAATGAAGCTACGCGCGTTGTATCGAAATATCAAGATTTTTATTTTTCGCGAAAGATATGACGAAAGTTGCATATTAGCTTTTCGATTTCATTATCGTTATTCATAATTTATCGGCCAGAACACCAGCCAAAAACGTGTAGTTACATAGGGCGATCGGACCAAAGTGAAAATACAGGTGAATCTGTGTTGACTGCCAAATTTCTTTTGGGGTCTATTTTTCTATAGTCCGTTTTTCAAACTTTTTCTTGCAACAGACGAAGCCGCACATTACTAAAGTGGTCCGTAAGGCAGATGTCAGTATCGGGAAATGCAATACAACAGATAGTTTAGCGCTAAAACAGTTTCTTACCTTTATTGACGAACTGTCATCCGCCATTTTTCATCGAAGCCTATGCGTCCAAAATACGAAGCCTATGCGACCGCTACGCAGCCTGTGCGTATGTATTGACCAGTGTGTATGTAGCAGGCAAAATTAAGAGTACCCCACCCCCAGGGTACGAATTAACCAAGATAGGTGCGAGTTGACTTTGGGGTACGAGTTGACCAAAGAACGGTACGAGTTGACCAAAACAGATACGAGTGGACTAAGGTACGAGTTGACTTAGGTACGAGTTGACCAGTTACCGATATAGGAGGTTTTAGGAATTCCGTTTATGACGTCATACTTGCACATGCGCAAAACACTGGCCGTCAATTGAAACGGCCATCGCTATTCAAATGTATTGGCGGAACTCAAAATGCTAACAATATTCAGACATTTTGAGAGAAAATATACCCGTTTACATTGAAATAATGCCTTGAGAAGGAAAGAATGATATTTGGCTTCCAATTTCGATTGGAAGCCATTTAGATTGGATTGGTGATACCCCAGTTTATTTCTAACCGTCTTATGACGTAACTAGGAAAGCCCTACAGATGAGACTGCTCTCCACATATTTACGAAGTGAAAACTCGTTCGGAATAAACAAGAATATGCCGCGCCCGTCGATGTCTATTTCTAAAGCGTTTCCAGACATCTATTTATAAAGCGTTTCGAAGAAGTCAAACCAAGAAAAAAAAAGTTACCTACTTTCACTTTCGTCCGTTTGACGTAACCTCATAATTAACCCATAGGTGCCCGGCAAAAAATATTCCACCTTTATAAATCTGGAGTGGTCAATTTCTAAGCATAGGGGATGTCATTTTTGTTGTAAGTTTTACAATAATGCATGTACTTTGAGCAAACAGTTTAGACCTTGATCAGATGCCGCGTCTGATCTGGGTCTGCACTATTTGCCAATGTCTCAAAAGATGGAGGCATATATGGGTTAATTTCAATATTTGAAGGTCATTGTAAAAAAAGGAATACTTGATTCCAGTTTCCCATTTTTTGCGGTAGGATGGTGAATTTATCTTAACTGCCGTATTCGACGTAATAAGCGTTTGTTGTGACTCGAAACTAACCCTATGGTCTTCTCCATTGGAATCATTATAATTCAGCTACGTGCTAAAATCTCATAAACTAGCATTTTCAGTTCATTACGAAAACACGCCTATTCAAATATATACAGAATTTTGCCACCCAAATGAAAATTGTCCGATTAAAAAATCAGATTTTTTCATATTTCTGCTCTAAACATAGATTGTGGGTACTGGTAAGAACTGCCTCGACGACTACCCACTGTCTAGGGGTCAAAATTAGGCAGCCGTGTTTCGTGGTGTGAAAAAAATATTCTTTTTTTCTAGTCTAAATATAGATTGTCGGTGCTCGGTGTTCTGAACCCCCTGAAAAGGAAAATAATGTACCCCTGTACACCCAACTTTCTCTATATAAAAATGGGTTTATAGGGTTGTTCACTACATATGGGGTAGCCTCAATGTGCTTCTACTGCCCGGTTACCTTAAAAAACAAGATCATCGTTGTTCAGTACACGGACTTGTTGATGTAATGCTTTTCTTTTCTTAAGGATTTGTAAAAAAAAAAAAAAAAAGAAAAAAAGAAATATCTATAGATTACAAAAGTTAATTCTGTCACTTGACTTCTCTCGTAGTCTCAAACTTTTCATGGTCACTCAGAATTTCCAGGACGAGTTTACGAAGGGATTTTGACAGTTGAAATCAGTAAAAATAGTTTTGCAGAGTCCAGTTACAGGCAGATATAGTCTAACTTGCATTGTGTGAAACAATTTTTCTGAAGTAAATCAATCAAGTGTGCTTGTTGTAGGGTGGTCTCTATGAAAGTGATATGTCATTTTTTCTTCATTTATTTATGAACATTATTAACCGCTCCTTTATAAGCGGTGGGTGAAGAGAACGACAGTTTTAAACCATTGCAGAACTTGTCACGATCGTGCCTCGAACTCAGGCAAAAAGAGACCTCATATCCTACCAACATGGTCAACATTACAAAACATGTTCATCTCTCAAATCAAATTGCGTGTCAAACGAGTAATTTAAAAGCTTAACATGGTTCAGTCTTTTCTGACAAATTTTCCACCAGCATAAAACCTGTGCGAGTGAGCAGCTCGCCACATTCAGCCTTCGCTCTTCATAAATGCCGATTTTTTTAACCATTACAGTTAGATGCGCATCGACGTTGCGGTTTCGCTCCTCGCCGGGTCCGTGAATATGTTTCTACGTACATTGTCCTCCTTTCAATGGTTAAAGACGGACAGCTAACACTGAAACAATTTCCGTAAAAGTCTTACCAGGAAAATCGTGCTTATTTAGAGCGACCACGTCGATGCAACGTCAAGACGTGGGTCTTTTTCACAAAGGCGACCAGCACTGACTCAGGCGAGCCTTCGAGTACGCGCAGCCTTACCAGAGCCTTTGCTGCTCTCGGATATGAAGAAAAGAAAATGCGTTTTAATTGGCTGCGCACATGCATTTGACAAAATGTATGCTTATAAGGGAGGTAATACAGGGGAAATGATTAACTTTTCAAGCCCCAAAACCTGGGAAATCGAGTGAAAAAGAATGTGAAAAATAATGTGTTTTTTTTTTTTTTTTTTTTGTGTGCTTTTTTTTTACCAGTTGATAACTTTACTTGCAAATAAATTTGTACAACAGCACAAATGATTGCTTGTAGGTAAACTTCAACCAAATGCGGTCGCCGATGCTTACGCCGACGACGGAAGTTGGGGGTATGGCAATAGCTCCCCATTACTTTCGCGGGCGAGCAAAAATGGCGGATTTTCAACTTTACAAACTGGGGAAGCCTTCCTTTTAAAGGGAAACTTTATTTGCTTTTATTACTGAAATTCATTTATCCTTGATCCGTTTTATTGACGAAAATCTCTAGGTGAATGACTCATGTCAATGACTTAAGAAAAGATTACTTACAAAATAAATTTTATTCGCTATCCATGTATAGCTATCACATACGGACAGAACTTAGATCTATCTATCTGTCTGTCTGTCCGTCCGTCAATCCGCCCATCTATGCAATTAAAAAATGTCCGGCGATATGTCTAATCTAAACACGCCTATATAAAACTGACACCCATTAATCCCACTTTTTTACAGTAAAACTGGGGTTTGCAGGGGTATAGATTATTTTTTCTTATTTCTACTCAAACACATAGATTGTGGGTGCTCGTTAGAACCGCCTCCTCGATCTTCCAATCCCACTGAGTCTTGATTGGTCCGAGCACTTATTAAGCAACGCCTTATTATCGCAAACGCAACGTTCTGAAGTTTCTTCGACGTTGCAATGTTGACACGCTACATGTCGGATGACGTGGAGTTATTTAACGACAAGCTGTAATTTACATTTACCTAAGCTCGCGAATTTTGCTACGCTAAGAGAGAGAGAGACCCCTGTTGGGTCGTATGTACAATATATCATTTAGAGCAGTTAACTAAAAAAATAACACTTGGGATTGGCGAAATTTCACACCTGGCAGCATATCGGTGTTCTCCCATTATCTTGCATGGTTTAAAAGAATTCCACTATTTTATGCTGTAATTATCTGTCCCACTGCCTGGAAGGAATACGACAGCTGGCGGCCAGGGCTTTTCCCCTTCTATTTTAGAACCGGAAGTACGTCATGAAAAAGCTCCTATACTAAGACATAAGATACCGGACTTTAAACGTAAATTAAAAAAAATATATACGTTCAAAATCAATATTTTTTTTCACTCCAAATATAGAACAAAATTGCCTTTCAAATTTAGATCAATTTTCCTCAATTAGATTTGCCGAGGTGCATTGCTGGATGGTTTGTCATCTGGCCTAGATTTGTTGATACCGGATAAATTTAAATCCAAGGTACCGACAATGCCAGATATTGAACTATCAGTAAATGGTGTCCTTAAACTCTTGACTGGCTTAAACCCTTCCAAGGCAGCTGGCCTGGATGCTATTAAACCTGTTGTCCTTAAGGAACTTTCAAATGAAATAGCTCCATTGGTTACAGCTATTTTCCAGTTATCCTTGGACACAGGCACTGTACCAATGGATTGGAAAACTGTAATCGTCAGTCCACTGTTCAAGAAAGGTGACAAAGGTAATCCAGCCAACTACCGACCGATTTCACTGACATGCATTATGTGCAAAACCATGGAACACACCATTGCATCAAACCTGACCAGGCACTTTGACAAACATAATGCACTCTATGACTTACAGCATGGTTTCCGTCAACGCAGGTCTTGTGAAACTCAGCTTATTCAACTTGTTGAGGACCTTACTAGATCGATGACAGGAGGCAGGCAAACTGGCCTCATTCTGTTAGATTTTAGTAAGGCCTTAGACAAGGTAAACCATCTCAAACTGCTTTACAAACTTAGACTTCATGGTGTTCAAGGTAATGTCTTGTATTGGATCCAGTCCTTCCTCATAGGGAGAAGCCAGACCGTTGTGCTTGAAGGTGACAGTTCTAATGAGGTACCAGTATCCTCAGGTGTACCGCAGGGGACAGTCCTGGGCCCCATCTTATTCTTACTGTACATTAACGATTTGCCCAATAATGTGCAGTCTCAAGTTCGCCTCCTTGCGGATGACACTGCGGTATACCTGACCATTAATAACCCAGATGACTCTTCTAACCTTCAGAAGGACCTTGACCAACTACAAAAGTGGGAGGAACAATGGGATATGGAATTTAACCCTGGTAAGTGCCAAGTTTTACATATCACCAGGTCACAAGATCTAATCGAGTCTACCTACACCATGCATAAGAAAACCCTTGAAAGTGTATCCTCCGCCAGATACCTTGGTGTTGATCTATCCACCGACTTAAGTTTCAATACACATATTAATAGAATTTCGGCAAACGCAAATAAATCACTTGGTTTTATTAAACGGAACATAAAAACTAAACATAAAGGTGTCCGTAAGGCTGCATATAAAACTATTGTGCGCCCACAGCTCGAGTACGCCTCCACTTCGTGGAGCCCTTATACCGAAAGCTATTCACAGAAAATAGAAATGGTCCAGAGGAGAGCTATTCGCTTGACCATGAGTGACTATTCGTCTTACAACAGCGTTTCAAAGATGCAGAAAGTACTTGGCTGGCGGTCACTGGAACAGAGGAGGGCTGATGCTCGCCTCTGTATGTTATATAAAATTACACACGGCATGGTTGCCGTTCAAATGCCACCGTATTTCCAGCAGCCAACAAGAGCAACCCGTCAAAGCCTGCGCCATCCCTTCGTGTATCGTCAAATCCATACCTCAACCGATTATTACAAGTATTCGTTTTTCCCTTTGGCTGTTGTGCAATGGAACAGCTTGCCATCTTCCTTGGTCATACTGCCAACACTGAATCAGTTCAGTGTGGCAGTTCGGTCTCTTGACCACCAGTTACCCTAAACACAGAAGACCTGTTTTTAAACTGATTTTAATCTCATCTTATTAACTTTTAACACTTTCATCTGTTTTTATTCTTCTCACTATTGCACTTTTATTCTCACTATTCATTCTACCTTTTTCTTCACGGCGCGCAATCACCTACACGTAATCCTCGTCAGGGGGTGTTGTAGTAAACATAGATAGATAGATAGATAGATAGATAGATAGATAGATAGATAGATAGATAGATAGATAGATAGATAGATAGATAGATAGATAGATAGATAGATAGATGCTATGGCATGCTAAAAACATGTATCTCTTAAGATACCGGGACATGGATATCGGTAAGACCGTAGATTAGGGGTTCCCCTTAATAGCGAAAAGGACTCCTTTTCGCGAAAAGGACTTTACCCTAAACAGCGGAAAGGACTTTTTTCTGAAAGGATCCATATTATGAATATAATTAATTATTTAACATTTTGTTTAAGATTTTCGGCTTCGGTCTTGCGAAAATAATATATTTTTAGACTCTTGTACCCGATTTTTTTATGCAATATTTTGCAAGTTATGCCATTGATTTTTTTCTTTTGCATTATCCGCAGTCCCCGATAGCCGATGCACTACAAGCTAAAGAGAAAAAGTATATATGTTGTAGAAAAAGTTCCACAAGTCAAGACAGCCTTAGGAAAACACTTTTGTCATTTTTTATATTCCCTGTTTTCCGGACTGAAATAAAAACAGTCTATTGAAAAAATATTGTACTGGAGTACTGACTGACATAAGTACGGACATGGACTAATTATAAACTTCTCCTTTCGTACAGACAAGGTCAAAATTAAAATCAGAAGACACGTGTGGACGGAACAAACGGACGGACGGACATGAACTAAATGAAAAAAAAACACCTTTCTATCTCAACAATAGGTCATCACACGTACACACTAAAACGTCAAACTCTGCGTGAAAGCATGAAAGCATCATGCAGCCCAATCTATTTCTCCAAGCCCCGGTGGGCGGTGGCTATAAACTAGCATCTTTCTCCTCCAAACATTGACAGGCATAGTGTAGCCATGACTTGCATGTATGAAAAATACATAGTGTCCGTGGATATGTGTTTGCGAGCGTGTGAGGGAGATGATGTCATTTTTTCTGTGTTTATGTGCACCATGAGAGAGAGAGAGAGAGAGAGAGAGAGAGAGAGAGAGAGATATATTTTCTTAAATATTTCTATATATATATTCCAAACATAACTAGTGTAGGTACCAGCGATAACTGTCTTAATGATGCGGTTTCAACAAGTACACATATCTATGACATAAAAGCGTTGCGTTTGTTCTGCTATTTATCATATATATGATTCAAACATAGACCCTGGATGCTAGTTAGTACACCGTTACAAAGCATTCATTTCCTTATCAAAGACAGCGTGTGTTAGTTTTTCTTGTTTGGGTACAAAATCTATATTGTGTATGCTTAATGACACGATTCTAATGACTACCCACGACATACAGCGTTGCAAACAATACTTTTCCCCAGCAGAGTAAAGTTTTCAAAATAGAAGTGAAGGCAATGATGATTCAAACCTAGATTGTGGGTGCTAGTTAGAACTATGTGGGTGCCAGTGAGAACCACATTTTTGCACGGGCAACCTATCGCTTTGATGATAAATATCATGAATAGGGTTTGTTTGAATTGAGGTTTACGTCCCCGTCCAAACTAATTAGGGCATTTTTGATACGTTGCTTTCAATTTAGTGTGACTTTTACCCGACTTTGAGATAAAACGACATCTCAAGCCCTGTTGCCCCAACAAACCAAAAGGATTTATATGCAGGGATGGTCCAACTCACCCACTTTGCCTGGGCAGGCTTAGACCATCTAAACGTTTTAGCTCTGTGTGGAAGTATCATGCAACCCAATCTGTTTCTCCAAGCCCCGATGGGCGGGGGTCGGATGAGTAGTGTACCTAACTTTTCCAATCAAAGTATCTTTCTTGTAAAGCTGTATAAAAGAGCATAGGGTGCTTATATAGCTGTCTAAATAGCGAACAGTAAAGACTGATCAGAATGCGGTGATGTGCAGGTGATCTGAGTCTTTGCTGCGGAATTATGGGAATTGCTGTGCCCCGGCTAAAATAATCGTGTATGGTTCAATTGTCAATATTGTGCATACTTGCCAATTATAGCTGAGTTGTATACTTTTTAAAATTGGTTCACTAATTAATTTAAATATGACACTTGGCGCGTGTCGATGATAAAAGGATTAAAGAGATAAAGATATTACCCAGGTGATAGTTATCATGCTGTCAAAACAAAAACTGTACAAGATAAAATCTTTCAGCGGCCAGTTGTTATTTTTTTATGAATAATTTTGTTTTACATTTCATGTGAAGCTCTTGGGTAGCATTTTTTAAACTTAATAGATAAATACATGTAAATAAATAAATCCTTTCACATTGGATAACACGACCGCGTAATCAAAAAGTGTTTTTGTGCATCTAAAATAGTTTTTTTTTCTAGGAAATTTTAAGCTGTTTTTATTTATGTTTATATCATAGATCCATGTAGAAGGGAGAACATAACAAAACTTTATTTGATAAACTCCGGGAACATATACATGGTATAATACGGTGGGTTCTTTATGACAGTTGTCATACAGAGTGCCCATAAAGAAGAGAATGGAGAAAAAATGATGTTTACCTTTATAAACAAAAAGTCGGGTTTATGAGGATATTTATTATGTAGCGTGATGAAAAACATAAAGCTCAAATAAATGATTAAATAAATAAATAAAACGGAAGCGAAAGCTGCGAACTGCGATCGAAAACTGTTGATTTTGAAACAAAGTTTAGAATTCCATCCACCTGTTCCAGTCTTATGCAAGGAAATTTACGCAGGTACACGCGTCCGCGTGCATGTGTGTGTGTGTGTGTGTGTGTGTGTGTGTGTGTGCTGATGTAGTCACTAAAGCGCATAATAAGACAAATAGTAAATTATCAATCCCCTTTGAACTTATGCCCAACTGAATTCCGGTCTACTAAAGTAAATGTACATATAAACCCTCAGGGTGGGTCTCCCTATTTGGTGACAAGAAGTGACAAGAGGTGACAAGAAGTGACAAGAGGTGACAAGAAGTGACAAGAGCTATTTTATGGTGACAAGAAACATTCTAACACAAAATGTAAACTATATTATTGCTTAAATTGATAAATTTGATGTTATTTTTGAATTGGAAATTAATTTTGGCCAAATCAAAAGACGTTTGGAGGAATAAGCAACATGCTTTACTCTGGTATGTTTTCTCCACCGAGTGTATTATTTTATGTGATGGACAAATATAGATCGTTTCATACATGCAAAACTCTTGTCAACAAATTAACTTGACTTTATTCCCGACCCCCAAAAAATCTGAAAGGGCACTGATGCGTCATGGAGCATGTGTGCCTAAAAAAGACTTGGATCAGCCTGCGCATAAGCGCAGTCCGGTATGTTTCCTCTGCTGAGGGTATAATTTTATGTGACGAGAATATAGTATAGCAACTAATACGTGTAAAATTTTCTTGTCACCGAATTAACTTGAATTTATTCCCGACCAAAAAAAAATCTGAAGAGGCACTGAAGCGTCGTCGAGCATGTGTGCCTAGAAAAGACTTGAATCAGCCTGCGCATATGCGCAGCCTGATATATGAATATCTGCTAAGGTCTATACACATTTTATTGGAATTTTGTGTGACAGTGAGACAAATGGTGTACATCTCTTGTCACCAGCTTGAAGAAAATTTGAAGACAGCCCTGATATGATTCTAGTGGTTAATTGCGGTTTGGTGTCTTATATTGTATGAAATTCATTTTCAGGCATGAAAAACATTTGCCTAGTCATGTTACAATAAATAATTTGGTTTATGATAGAGGTGTAGTCATTTACAGACTTTAATACGCATGCGAGCGTTTAAATTTCTCTGGTTCGATTACTTAGCTGCAGCGCATCATTGGAGTCTTTCAAGGAATTCAAACGCTTGCAAAAAATGTTTAATAAATCATACTTTACTTTTAAAAAGGGTCGCAAATGCGTTTTAACACTTCTTGTCACCATAAAATAGCTCTTGTCACTTCTTGTCATATCTTGTCACTTCTTGTCACCTCTTGTCACCAAATAGGGAGACCGCTCAGGGTCAACCAAATGCAAGAAAAAACAAGAAAGAACCTTCTAGGTCAACTTTCCTGTTAACATTGTTTACTTACTTTGCGCAAATGTATTTCAAATCAAGTAATATCTTACATGTTACATCACGAAAACACGCCTACATGATTTTGACCCCTTTGAACCTCACTTTTATACAGAAAAACTGGGTTTTACAGGGCTATCGTTGAATGCGGATAATGCAAGAGAAAAAATCAATGGCAGAACTTGCAAAATATTGCATAAAAATAAAAACAAATCGGGTACAAGTGTCTAAAAATATATTATTTTCGCACGACCGAAGCGGGAAATCTTAAACAAAATGTTAAATAATTAATTCATATTCATAATATGGATCCTTTTAGAACAAAAAGTCCTTTCCGCTATTTAGGGTAAAGTCCTTTTCGCGAAAAGGAGTCCTTTTCGCTATTAAGGGGAACCGGTAGATTAGTATGCGTCTTCTCGACGTCGTACATCACGAAGGACAAACAAATACACTTTCTTTGAAGTGTCAAAAGAACTTCCAAACTGATCTTGTAATGCCGCGTTCCAGAACAGAAGTGAAACCGCCAGACAAGGGCAGCTTTCCTTTAGATCACGATGGTAAGAATAACAGTAGACTACGAATTCCACAATCAAACAGATATTGTAAAACGTCATATGTCATGTGATTTCGCGACCATGAACTATTTTCTGAAGTGGGACTACTTAAGGACTATGAAAATGTCTTCCTGGCACGTGGGCTAAAATTCATGGGTGTTTAGCATGTTGACATATTTCTAGAAAAACAACCAATGATGTTCCAAATTAAAAGAATAAATATATAACATGCATAATATAAAATTAGGCACTGCCTAGTCACGGGCATGGTTATTACTATGCCTGTGTCTCGAGTTATCGTCATCTCTCATATTATCGTCACCATGCATTTTCGGGTATCTATGACTAAGAAGCCACTAGATACTGCTCCAGCAGTCATTGTAAATCAGAAATCATTCACCTTGAGGAAGCAGGTGACGTTAAAAAGCGAACAAAACATGTTATTGTTCTATTTCAAATTTATACAGCCATGTGCACCAGACAACTGTCCTCCATTTTATTTTCCCACTACCTGGTCATGTGACGCTTGATTTCCCAGCATTCAGGTAATAAAAAACCTACAGTGCTGGCCTGAATGTATGCAATTTTCCCACAGATATCTCTTCTAAAGTTTTTTATAGCTATTTTTTGTTAGTTTGTTTGTACACCCGTTTGTTGCATCAGGAGAAACACTGACTTCATTTGCCCTCAATGTGCAGCCTGAAATAACCAGCTTTTAGTGATATTGGCAAGAGTTTGGATTATAATAAGTATGTGTGTACTGTGTCAAGTACTTATCCTTTAAACTGGTGTCAGCTTTCAGAGACTTTATTGAAAACTGAACTGTAAATTAATTCCTTTTTAATGTTAATGCATTCAGTTGCCTGCACAACTGCCTATTCAAATAATTTTGCAAAGAAATTCTCTATTGTTTTTCAAAGTAACACTTGTCAGTCAATATTGTCTGTAAAAAAGTTATGCATAAGTATTGGCCACTAACTGTACTAAGGGAGCTCCTGCTTTGCTATGACGTCATGATAACAACACATGACGATAACTTGAGAGACAATCCAAATGTTTTAAGGTCAAGGTAAGCTATGTTTATTTAAAGATTTTGCACAGTAAAAGAACAATGGAAATCGTAAGTCTTGAAAAATTGATTGGATATTAAATGGTAATATATTAAAATTAGAAATATTTAGAATGATCAAAGAAGACAGTTGTTACTGTCACTAAAATTCTTAGCATGACGATAACTGGAGAAAACAGCATATGTCTATTTCAACAATCAATCAACACTATGATCGGGGATTTTTAATTCAAAATTATCAAAAAAATTCTCTCTACAAAATCATTTGTACAAAAATGAAAAAAGATGATAGTGATTGAACAACATTCTGAAGCAATTAAACAGATTGGTTGATAACTCATGGGAATCTTAATCTCTATATTATAGTTATAACTCTTATTTAATGCTCGGTTTAAAGTTACTAAAATCCCACCACCAACACAGTACAATTCAAAATATCACTTTGAGCAATCAATTTTTTAAACATTAAAGGGCTATAACTCTGCTGAAAATGAATTGATGTAAAAAAAAAAAAAAAAAAAAAGAAGGGCCGTGATGGCCATGGATCGCTCACCTGATCCAAAGATTAACAAGTGAGCCCCTAAGTAAGCCTATGTAAAACCAAATGGCCCCGGGACGGGGGCATTTTTGGCCTTAGGGCTATAATTTAAACAATCTTGATAGAGATCCACTAGATGAAGTTTCACATCAAAAATCAAAGACCTGGACCTTGCTGTTTCAGAGAAGAAGATTTTCAAAGATTATCTCTATATAAGTCTATGTAAAACCATAGGGCCCGGGGGCGGGGGCATTTGTACCCCGAGGGCTATAATTTGAACAATCTTGTTAGAGATCCAGTAGATGAAGCTCCATACCAAATATCAAAGACATTGACCTTGCAGTTTCAGAGAAGAAGATTCTATGTAAAACCAAAGGGTCTCGGGGCGGGGGCATTTCTTGCCCAAGGGCTATAATTTGAACAATCTTGGCAGAGGTCCACTAGATGAAATTTCACACCAAATATCAAAGACCTAGGCCTTGTGGTTTCACAGAAGATTCTTTTTAAAGATTTTCCCTATATAAGTCTATGTAAAACCAAAGGGCCCCGAGGCGGGGGAATTTTTGGTCTCAGGTATATAATTTGAACAATTTTGGTAGAGGTCCACTAGATGCAGCTTCAAACCAAATATCAAACACCTAGGCCTTGTGGTTTCAGAGAAGAACATTTTTCAAGATTTTCCCTATATAAGTCTATGTAAAACCCAAGGGCCCCAGAGCGGGGGGGGGGGGGGGGGGTGCATTTTTTGGCATCAGGGCTATAATTTGAACAATCTTGGTAGAGGTCCACAAGATGAAGCTTCAAACCAAATATCAAAGACCTGGGCTTTGCAGAGAAGAAGATATTTAAAGATTTTCCCTATAGATATAAGCCTATGTCAAACCAAAGGGCCCCGGGGCAGGAGAATTTTTGGCCCCAGCACTACGATTTGAACAATCTTGGTAGGGGTCCACTAGATGTATATCCAACCACTCAGGTAGTTTGCCTAACATCATCAGTTTAACAATGTTTAAGTCGACCGGTCATGTTAGCCCCTTTCTGTACAGAATGTCCCCAAAAAGAATACAGTGCATGCAGTCCCAATTCAGATGTCGCAGAATGCAGATCTGATCAGGGCCTTCACTGTTGGTCGAATTTCGATGGCAAGTTCATATGATGGTGTTAGGTATCTATCTATCTGTCTGTCTGTCTGTCTATCTATCTATCTATCTATCTATCTATCTATCTATCTATCTATCTATCTATCTATCCTCTGTCTATCTATCTATCTTTCTATCTATCTACTGAATGTAAGTCTATGGTCAGGATCTTTAAATAATGTCATGTTGTGAGGTACAGAACTCCTCAGTGCAAATGATAGATATATAGATAGATAGATAGCGTGATAGCTCAGTGGTTAATGCACTTGCCTCTTATGCTAGAGGTCCCGGGTTCGATCCCCGGCAGCGGCGATAAAATTTTGGTGTCCGAACACGCTCCATTGGCATCATTTGCAGGGATGAATGTCATGAAGTGCACCGTCCTTCAGATCGGGACGTTAACTGGAGGCCCCCTGTGCAGAGAGAACCATTCCCTGTGCAGGTTAAAGATCTCTGCCGTAATTACATGATTACTGTGTAGGCTTTCATCCTGCAAACCTGGAGTGTATGTAATGATAGATAGATAGATAAGGTAATGGCCATGTATGACCGACTCAGTATATGAAGATAGATAGATCAGTGGTTTGTGCACTTGCCTCTGATGCTAGAAGCCCCCGCTTTGATTCCTGGTGGCAGTGATTATTTCTGGATACGAACACGCTCCATTGGCATCATCTGCTGGGTGAATGGCAAAAAGTGCACCATCATTCGGATAACTGTGTAGGTTTTGGTCCTTCAAACCTTGTGTGTACTAAATGTGCACCTGCGAGTAATGGTCAAATGTGACCGATCACAGGATGGATAGATAGATCAGAGGTTAGTGCACTAGAGGCCTCCGGTCTGGCACCAGAGGCCCCCTGGTTTGATTTGTGGTGGCAGTGATTATTTCCGGATGCAAACACATTCCATTTGCATCATCTGCTGGGTGAATGGCAAAAGATAGATATCTAACACCATATGAACTTGACAGGCAATTTGTCATGATGTATGGTCTGAATCAGGATCAGTTTCGGAAATACCAGTGTGTGTGTTTTACAAAATCAAATGCACCCAAATCTGTGAAGAATGCAGCATAGTCGTGGAAATATAGAATTTTTGATAGAAACAGTTTTTTACAAATACTTCCCCGTTTGTACAAACTAGCCTTTCAATGTCTTCCTATCAAAGTATCAGAGTATAAGCGTTCCCCAACTGAACTGTCAAAACAATTGTTGTTGACTGGTCAAAAACTGTAACGCGCAGACGGAAGGTAAACAAAAGACTGATTCTCATTTTTGTGTAATCTTTAACGTTTACGCCGAAATAATTCTGATAAGCGCCTGAATAACATAGATCAATGATTTAGAACCGGTCACGCATTTTCGAACAAACGCCGGGAAAATGAACTTTATTTTTTTAAAACGCATTTATTTTTAAAAAAAGGATACGTTATAGTTCTTGAAATTTAGATAGCTCTTGAACATTTACTGAAAGAGAAACAAATCCGGCCAAAAAATGTAAGCGTTTCTCGCCAGTTTTCAATTCGCGAGATCTCGTAATTTATGGGACGGATCAGCTGAGAGAGATGGGCTGGTGAAATGCACGCGCACGTTAACTATAGGCGTGCACTCCATGCCCGTATTAAAAAATGTATTTTTGTTGTTGGAAGAAAAAAATAAATATTCACTTTGTAAGAAAATTACATTTAAAAATGGTCCATTTTTGAACGTATGTTTCTCCATTGTCCTTCATTAGAAACATACCATTTTTACACCAAAATATACTTTAGTGTGTGTACTAGCAACAACGAGACGTGATTTTTCCAACAACTGGCATTATAACATTATATCCATGTCGATAGAACCCCTATCAACATGTAGAGTTCACTATACATTGTCATCCATGTACACAGTATGACGCACGGATTAAATTTAGCACTGGGGTAAATAAGCGTAGCGATAATAAAAATTCTGTCAAATCGTTATTATGGCTTTTGGACAAATCAAACAATTTTCCCCTCTTGTATTTATTTAATGCATAATAATATTTACCAACTTAACGGAAGAATAAAGGAAATCATGATCTAGGCATAAAAATAGTTAGAATAAAATCCGTTGTGCAGGATATTTTTACCCACGATTAGCATGTTTATACCCCTGTTTTACCTGGAGAATTTACCAACCATGTATACAGTAATGGCTGTCAAAATGACCGTTCGATGGGTGTTTAAAAGAATGGATATATTGTTATTGTGGAAGTTTTTGGAAAAACTACTTCTCGTCCTTGCTAGGACATGGAATATACTTTAGGTTAATGTAAAAACTGAATGTTTCCAAGCAAGGACAATGGAGAAACCGATGTTCAAAAATTGACCATTTTGAAAGGTAATTTTCTAAAAAAGTAATTTATTATTTTTTCTTCTAAAAACAGAAATACAGTTTTTAATAAGCATATTTTATGATTATTCATATAATTTGGAACATTATGAGTTGCTTTTCTAGAAACTTGTCGACATTATAAACAACCGTAAATTTTAGCTCACGTGTCTGGTTGACATTTGCATATACCTTAATTTTAGAATAAAAAAATATCTTCTTCACACAGTTCTATCGTCCATGCTTATAAACCCTGTTGGTTTAATTGGGCAACAGGGCTTGAGATGACATTTCGTCCAAATGATGGGTAAAAGTCCCAGAAAATTGGATGTGACTTCTCCAAAATGTCCTTTACAGAATTGACTGTGATGATAAACCTCAAATCAAACAAACAAAACTATCCAGGATCTAGACGTTCGCCCCAAGTCCACACCTACCACATTTCATTCTTCCATTTCATCCAAACACTCTGATTTCTTGGTCCACTGTTATTCCCCCTTTCTATCTGCGTTGGTCATATTTGGCCATTACCTCAGAACATGAATGATATTTCCACTGGCATTGACTCAGAAATAAGACCTCACAGATTACTGTGTTAGCTACCAGGAAATTAAGGATACACCACCCATGCATTTGAACCCTATTAATGAAGTCGGTCATCCGGGTATTCTCGATAGTCACGTGACTTTCTGCATAGCAACCAAGCTATGCCATTTTGAGTTACCTTTTAGTTGAAAAGGAACAATATTCACATGTAAAATTCTGAGAGACTGAAAAGAAAATGCCTAAAATATGCAGTGCAGGTGGTTGTACAAATCATCACCAACAACAGGATAAACAGTTGTCCTCATACAATTTTCCGAATCGGGGGAAAATACCCTGACAGACGATCCAAGCGGATCAGGGCCTGCAGTCACTTCCTTATATATAGCTGAATCCATTTCAAAATTTAGGGGTATCTGGCTGTGTTTTCTTCAAAATTTATTTGGAAAATGGCTGAACTTTATGCAAACAGTGGAGGCCCTGATCAGACGTTGTGTTCTGCAAAGTCTGATCTGGGTCTGCACTGTATGCCAAGGTAATTGGTTAAACACTTATGATAACCCTAACGTTATTACATGGTTACCATCACATTCGTCGAGTCAATCTATTTATTATTATTATGTAGCAAAAAGCCATTTTTTTAGCTCACCGTCACGTAGTGACGAGGTGAGCTTTTGGGATCACTTTTGTCCGTCGTGCGTGCGTGCATGCGTAAACAATCTCTTCAAACGACATCTCCTCCTTAACCAATGATTGGATTTTGACCAAACTTCACAGGAATGATCCTTAGGTGGTCCCCTTTCAAAGTTGTTCAAATGGTTCCAGTCCGTTGCACATACAGGTCACAGGAGCCAAAAATAGATTTTTTTCACCGAAAACTTAAAAAAAGTCTTCTTCTCTGAAACCGCAAGGCCCAGGTCTTTGATATTTGGTATGAAGCTTCATCTAGTGGACCCCTACCAAGATTGTTCAAATTATAGTGCTGGGGCCAAAAATGCCCCCGCCCTGGGGCCCTTTGGTTTTACATGGGCTTATATATGGAAAATCTTTAAAAATCTTCTTCTCTCAAACCACAAGGCCCAGGTCTTTGATATTTGGTATGAAGCTACATCTAGTGGACCCCTACCAAGATTGTTCAAATTATAGTTCTGGGGCCAAAAATGCCCCCGCCCCAGGGCCCTTTGGTTTTACATGGGCTTATATAGGGAAAATCTTTAAAAATCATCTTCTCTGAAACCACAAGGCCCAGGTCTTTGATATTTGGGATGAAGCTTCGTCCAGCAGACCCCTACCAAGATTGTACAAATTATAGTGCTGGGGCCAAAATTGCCCCCGCCTCGGGGCCCTTTGGTTTTACATAGGCTTATATACATGTAGGGAAAATCTTTAAAAATCTTCTTCTCCGAAACTGCAAGGCCCAGGTCTTTGATATTTGGTATGAAGCTTCATCTTGTGGAACTCTACCAAGATTGTTCAAATTATTCCCTGGTGCCAAAAATGCCCCCGCTTCGGGCCCCTTTGGTTTTACATATATACTTATATAGGGAAATTCTTGAAAAATCTTCTTCTTTGGAACCCCAAGGCCTAGGTCTTTGATATTTGGTGTGAAGCTTCAGCTAGTGGATCTCTTCCAAGATTGTTCAAATTACAGCCCTGAGACCAAAAATGCCCCCGCCTCATGGCCCCTTGGTTTTACATAGACTTATATAAGACTAATCTATGTTTAAAAATCTTCTTCTATGAAACCACAAGGCCTAGGTCTTTGATATTTGGTGTGAAATTTCATCTAGCGGACCTCTATCAAGATTGTTTAAATTATAGCCCTGGGGCCAAAAATGCCCCCACCCCTAGACTCTTTGGTTTTACAAAGACTTATATCGAAATAATCTTTGAAAATCTTTTTCTCTGAAACAGCAAGGCCCAGGTCTTTGATATTTGGTGTGAAGCTTCATCTAGTGGACCTCTATCAAGATTGTTTACATTATAGCCCTGAGGCCGAAAATGCCCCCGCCCTGGGGCCATTTGGTTTTACATAGGCTTATGTTGTGAATATCTTTAAAAAATCTTCTTCTCGGAAACCGCAAGGCCCAGGTCTTTGATATTTGGTATGTAGCTTCATCTAGTGGACCTTTGCCAAGATTGTTCAAATTATAGCCATTGTTGATATTTGGTATGAAGCTTCACCTTTAAGACATCCCTCAACATAATGCACATTATAACCCTGGGGTCAATAATGGCCCTCCCAGGGGCCCACTTTTTACTCTATGGATCAGGTGAGCGATCCAGGGCCATCATGGCCCTCTTGTTTATAAATAATTTTGAATTTTCACATTCAACTATCAATCAGTATTAACGAGGAATAGATCTATAACCTTTATGAACATGGAAATATATTCCAGGCATTTGATTTACTTGTCAAGATCAATGTCAAGTTTCCTTGACACTTTGGGTATTCTGTCCAATGACATCATTCTGAATACACAAGACCTGACACTTTCGCCGCTAAAATTATCATTTTTTTTATAATTACTTACAAAAGTTTTAATTAGTATAACAGTAAATTTTACCAAAACCTAGGTTTTCCCTCAAAGTTTTTACTTGGGGGACATTTGTCCCCCTTAAATTTCATTTTAGGGGACAAATGAAAATTTTGGGGGGCATGTCAGAAATTTTTATCCCTTCTCCTGTTTTGATGTAAACTGTTCATCCCGCACAATTTATCGTCCCAACGAAGCCAGGAGTACAAATCTAACCACTTGTCAGAAAACATCCATGTTTTTTTTTTACTAGAGGAGACCGCTTCTGCACTCGTTGAAGGCTTATTCTGTAAAAGACTTTGTCCCACTTCTTCCTCTGTGGAAGATGCAGTTGATTTTCCATGCGAAGACGCCGAATCTCCCCCAGAGGAAGAAAAAATGATGTTAATCGTTTTAGGGCAGCAATTTTCTGTCAAGTATTGGTACAGTATCGCAACCGGCAAAGTTAGGTAAAATCAAGCGAGCGAACAGTAGCCCAGACAGTAAAAATAGCAAATATTAGGAAATGGTTGCTCCCTTGAATTGTACTTACATACGAATACACAAACAAAAATCAATAAAAAATCAATCGGAATACCGATATATTAGTCACATTTTAAGTTATTTAAAGCTTTATTTATTTTTTTTCTGAAATAATCAACATACTGGAATTATATTTAATTAAATACAGAAACAGATAAATAGCAATTAAAGACCTACCCGTATATTATTACAAGTATCAGCTTTCTCAAAAGCTATTTAAACTGTTGAAAGACGAATATACCCACAACTGGCCCTAAATAGGGGATGTGACAGAACCACACCCCTATTTCGATGTAGCCATGGTATCTATCTCTTCGATCAACATAAAGTGTTCCTGAAAATAAGGGGCTGAGTATCGGAGAAAATATTTTTAAAATTCAACATTTGACAAAATCTCGATTTCACGTTCCCGCAAGACATATTAACCCCATATCTGTCCCATAACCAGGGGATGTGACACAACCACACCCCTTTTTCAATTAAGCCAGGGTTTATATCGACTCGATAAACATAAAAGTTTCCAGAAAATAACGGGCTGGGTATCGGAGAAGACATTTTGAAAATTCAACATTTGACAAAACCTTGATTTTAACGGTCATGTGAGACATAGTTACCCCCTATTGGCCCCTAACCAGGGGATGTGACAGAACCAAATCCCCGATTCGATGTAACCAGGGTACCTATCTGTTCGATAAATGTAAAGGTTTGCAGAAAATAAGGGGCTGGGTATCAGAGAAAACAAATTAAAAATTGAGCAGGTGACAAACTTTCGATTTTACAGTTTCCGTAAGATATAATTACCCCCTACTGGCCCCTAACTAGGGAATGTGACAGAACCACACCCCTATTTCGATGTAGCCAGGGTATCTATCTCTTCGATCAACATAAAGGGTTCCGGAAAATAAGGGACTGAGTATCGGGAGAAAATATTTAGAAAATTCAACATTTGACAAAATCTCGATTTCACGTTCCCGCAAGACATATTAACCCCCAATCTGCCCCATAACAAGGGGATGTGACACAACAACAGCCCAATTTCAATTTAGCCAGGGTTTTTATCTACTCGATAAACATACAGGTTTCCAGAAAATAAGGGGCTGGGTATCGGAGAAGACATTTTGAAAATTCAACATGTGGCAAAACCTTCATTTTAACGGTCATGTGAGACATATTTAACCCCTATTGGCCCCTAACCAGGGGATGTGACAGAACCGCATCCCCGTTTCGGTGTAGCCAGGGTACCTATCTATTCGATAAACGTAAAGGTTTGCAGAAAATAAGGGGCTGGGTATCAGAGAAAACAAATTAAAAATTGAGCATGTGACAAACTTTCGATTTTACAGTTCCCGTAAGAAATAATTACCCCCTACTGGCCCCTAAATAGGGGATGTGTCAGAACCACATCCCTATTTCGGTTTAGCCAGGATATCTATCTCTTCGATCAACATAAAGGGTTCCAGAAAATAAGGGGCTGAGTATCGGAGAAAATATTTTGAAAATTCAACATTTGACAAAATCTCGATTTCTCGTTTCCGCAAGACATATTAACCCCCAATCTGCCCCATAACCAGGCGATGTGACACAACCACACCCCTATTTCAATTTAGTCAGGGTTTCTATCTACTCGATAAACATACAAGTTTCCAAAAAATAAGGGACTGGGTATCGGAGAAGACATTTTGAAAATTCAACATGCGGCAAAACCTTCATTTTAACGGTCATGTGAGACATATTTACCCCCTATTGGCCCCTAACCAGGGGATGTGACAGAACCACATCCCCGTTTCTATGTAGCCAGGGTACCTATCTATTCGATAAACGTTAAGGTTTGCAGAAAATAAGGGGCTGGGTATCAGAGAAAACAAATTAAAAATTGAGCATGTGACAAACTTTCGATTTTACAGTACCCGCAAGACATAATTACCCCCTACTGGCCCCTAACTAAGGGATGTGACAGAACCACACCCCTATTTCGATGTAGCCAGGGTATCTATCTCTTCGATCAACATAAAGGGTTCCAGAAAATAAGGGGCTGAGTGTCCGAGAAAATATTTAGAAAATTCAACATTTGACAAAATCTCGATTTCACGTTCCCGCAAGACATATTAACCCCCAATCTGCCCCATAACCAGGGGATGTGACACAACCACACCCCTATTTCAATTTAGCCAGGGTTTCTATCTACTCGATAAACATAAAGGTTTCCAGAAAATAAGGGGCTGGGTATCGGAGAAGACATTTTGAAAATTCAACATGTGACAAAACCTTGATTTTAATGGTCAAGTGAGACATAGTTACCCACTATTGGCCCATAACCAGGGGATGTGACATAACCACATCCCCAATTCGATGTAGCTAGGGTACCTATCTATTCGGTTAACGTATAGGTTTGCAAAAAATAAGGGGCTGGGTATCAGAGAAAACAAATTGAAAATTGAGCATGTGACAAACTTTCGATTTTAATGTTTTCGTAAGACATAATTGCCCCCTAATGGCCCCTAACTAGGGGATGTGACAGAACCACACCCCTTTGATGAAGCCAGAGTATCTATCTCTTCGATCAACATAAAGGGTTCCAGATAATAAGGGGCTGAGTATCGGAGAAAATATTTAGAAAATTCAACATTTGTCAAAATCTCGACTTCACGTTCCCGCAAGACATATTAACCCCCAATTTGCCCCATAACCAGAGGGTGTGACACAACCACACCCCTATTTCAATATAGCCAGGGTTTCTATCAACTCGATAAACATACAGGTTTCCAGAAAATAAGGGACTGGGTATCGGAGAAGACATTTTGAAAATTCAACATGTGACAAAACCTTGATTTTAACGGTCATGTGAGACATATTTACCCCCTATTGGCCCCTAACCAGGGGATGTGACAGAACCACATCCCCAATTCGATGTAGCAAGGGTACCTATCTATTCGATAAACGTAAAGGTTTGCAGAAAATAAGGGGCTTGGTATCATAGAAAACAAATTAAAAATTGAGCATGTGACAAACTTTCGATTTTACCGTTCCCGTAAGACATAATTACCCCCTACTGGCCCCTAACTAGGGGATGTGACAGAACCACACCCCTATTTCGATGTAGCCAGGGTATCTATCTCTTCGATCAACATAAAGAATTCCAGAAAATAAGGAGCTGAGTATCGGAGAAAATATTTAGAAAATTCAACATTTGATTTGACAAAATCCCGATTTCACGTTCCTGCAAGACATATTAACCCCCAGTCTGCCCCATAACAAGGGGATGTGACACAACCATCCCCCTATTTCAATTAAGCCAGGGTTTATATCTACTCGATAAACATAAAAGTTTCCAGAAAATAAGGGGCTGGGTATCGGAGAAGACATTTTGAAAATTCAACATGTGACAAAACCTTGATTTTAACGGTCGTGTGAGACATATTTACCCCCTATTGGCCGCCTTACCAGAGGATGTGACAGAACCACACCCCTGTTTCGATGTAGCCAGGGTTTTGTTTGTTTGTTTGATTTGAGGTTTAACGTCCCCGTCAACACTGTAAAGGTCATTTTGGAGACGTTGCTTCCAATTTTGTGGGACTTTTACCCGACATTGAGATGAAATGACATCTCAAGCCCTGTCGCCCAATGAAACCAATAGGGTTTATTACCATGGACGGTCCGCCTCGCACCGCGGTTCCTGGGCAGGCTTTGATCCTCTAAGCGGTTTACCAGTACTAGTGTGCAGGCCGGATTCAGCTCTGCGTGGAAGCATCATGCAGCCCATATATTTCTTCAAGCCCCTATGGGCGGGGGCTGATGTAGCCAGGGTACCTATCTCTTCGATCAACATAAAGAGTTCCAGAAAATAAGGGGCTGAGTATCGGAGAAAATATTTAGAAAATTCAACATTTGACAAAATCTCGATTTCACGTGCCCGCATGACATATTAACCCTCAATCTGCCCTATAACCAGGGGATGTGACACAACCACACCCCTATTTCAATTTAGCCAGGGTTTCTATCTACTCGATAAACATAAAGGTTTCCAGAAAATAAGGGGCTGGGTATCGGAGAAGACATTTTGAAAATTCAACATGTGACAAAACCTTGATTTTAACGGTCATGTGAGACATATTTACCCGCTTTTGGCCCATAACCAGGGGATGTGACAGAACCACATCCCCAATTCGATGTAGCCAGGGTACCTATCTATTCGATAAACGTAAAGGTTTGCAGAAAATAAGGGGCTGGGTATCAGAGAAAACAAATTAAAAATTGAGCATGTGTCAAACTTTCGATTTTACAGTTTCCGTAAGACATAATTAGCCCCTACTGGCCCCTAACTAGGGGATGAGACAGAACCACACCCCTATTTCGATGTAGCCAGAGTATCTGTTTCTTCGATCAACATAAAGGGTTCCAGAAAATAAGGGACTGAGTATCGGAGAAAATATTTAGAAAATTCAACATTTGCCAAAATCTCGATTTCACGTTCCCGCAAGACATATTAACCCCCCATCTGCCCCATAACCAGGGGATGTGACACAACCACACCCCTATTTCAATTTAGCCAGGGTTTCTATCTACTCGATAAACATAAAGGTTTCCAGAAAATAAGGGGCTGGGCATCGGAGAAGACATTTTGAAAATTCAACATGTGACAAAACCTTGATTTTAACGGTCATGTGAGACATATCTACCCCCTATTGGCCCCAACCAGGGTATGTGACAGAACCACATTGGGGCAGAACCACATCCCCAATGCGATGTAGCTAGGGTACCTTTCTATTCGATAATCGTAAAGGTTTGCAGAAAATAAGGGGCTTGGTATCAGATAAAACAAATTAAAAATTGAGCATGTGACAAACTTTCGATTTTACCGTTCCCGTAAGACAAAATTACCCCCTACTGGCCCCTAATTAGGGGATGTGACAGAACCACACCCCTATTTCGATGTAGCCAGAGTATCTATCTCTTCGATCAACATAAAGAATTCCAGAAAATAAGGGGCTGAGTATCGGAGAAAATATTTAGAAAATTCAACATATGACAAAATCTCAATTTCACGTGCCCGCAAGACATATTAACCCCCAATCTGCCCTATAACCAGGGGATGTGACACAACCACACCCCTATTTCAATTTAGCCAGGGTTTCTATCTACTCGATAAACATAAAGGTTTCCAGAAATTAAGGGGCTGGGAATCGGAGAAGACATTTTTGAAAATTCAACATGTGACAAAACCTTGATTTTAACGGTCATGTGAGACATAGTTACCCCCTAGTGGCCCCTAACCAGGGGATGTGACAGAACCACATCCCCGTTTCGATGTAGCCAGGGTACCTATCTATTCGATAAACGTAAAGGTTTGCAGAAAATAAGGGGCTGGGTATCAGAGAAAACAAATTAAAATTTGAGCATGTGACAAACTTTCGATTTTACAGTTCCCGTA
Organism: Lucinisca nassula; assembly: GCA_963580285.1. NCBI lineage: Eukaryota > Metazoa > Mollusca > Bivalvia > Lucinida > Lucinidae > Lucinisca > Lucinisca nassula. Next base: position 95,277,859 of record OY757011.1, read on the forward strand.
AGACATACTTACCCCTACTGGCCCCATAACCAGGGGATGTGACACAACCACACCCCTATTTCAATTTAGCCAGGGTTTCTATCAACTCGATAAACATACAGGTTTCCAGAAAATAAGGGACTGGGTATCGGAGAAGACATTTTGAAAATTCAAAATGTGACAAAACCTTGATTTTAACGGTCATGTGAGACATATTTACCCCCTATTGGCCCCTAACCAGGGGATGAGACAGAACCACATCCCCAATTCGATATAGCAAGGGTACCTATCTATTCGATAAACGTAAAGGTTTGCAGAAAATAAGGGGCTTGGTATCAAAGAAAACAAATTAAAAATTGAGCATGTGACAAACTTTCGATTTTACCGTTCCCGTAAGACATAATTACCCCCTACTGGCCCCTAACTAGGGGATGTGACAGAACCACACCCCTATTTCGATGTAGCCAGGGTATCTATCTCTTCGATTAACATAAAGAATTCCAGAAAATAAGGGGCTGAGTATCGGAGAAAATATTTAGAAAATTCAACATTTGATTTGACAAAATCTCGATTTCACGTTCCTGCAAGACATATTAACCCCCAATCTGCCCCATAACAAGGCGATGTGACACAACCATCCCCCTATTTCAATTAAGCCAGGGTTTATATCTACTCGATAAACATAAAAGTTTCCAGAAAATAAGGGGATGGGTATCGGAGAAGACATTTTGAAAATTCAACATGTGACAAAACCTTGATTTTAACGGTCGTGTGAGACATATTTACCCCCTATTGGCCGCCTAACCAGAGGATGTGACAGAACCACACCCCTATTTCGATGTAGCCAGGCTACCTATCTCTTCGATCAACATAAAGAGTTCCAGAAAATAAGGGGCTGAGTATCGGAGAAAATATTTAGAAAATTCAACATTTGACAAAATCTCGATTTCACGTGCCCGCATGACATATTAACCCTCAATCTGCCCTATAACCAGGGGATGTGACACAACCACACCCCTATTTCAATTTAGCCAGGGTTTCTATCTACTCGATAAACATAAAGGTTTCCAGAAAATAAGGGGCTGGGTATCGGAGAAGACATTTTGAAAATTCAACATGTGACAAAACCTTGATTTTAACGGTCATGTGAGACATATTTACCCGCTATTGGCCCATAACCAGGGGATGTGACAGAACCACATCCCCAATTCGATGTAGCCAGGGTACCTATCTATTCGATAAACGTAAAGGTTTGCAGAAAATAAGGGGCTGGGTATCAGAGAAAACAAATTGAAAATTGAGCATGTGTCAAACTTTCGATTTTACAGTTCCCGTAAGACATAATTACCCCCTACTGGCCCCTAACTAGTGGATGAGACAGAACCACACCCCTATTTCGATGTAGCCAGAGTATCTATCTCTTCGATCAACATAAAGGGTTCCAGAAAATAAGGGGCTGAGTATCGGAGAAAATATTTAGAAAATTCAACATTTGACAAAATCTCGATTTCACGTTCCCGCAAGACATATTAACCCCCCATCTGCCCCATAACCAGGGGATGTGACACAACCACACCCCTATTTCAATTTAGCAAGGGTTTCTATCTACTCGATAAACATAAAGGTTTCCAGAAAATAAGGGGCTGGGCATCGGAGAAGACATTTTGAAAATTCAACATGTGACAAAACCTTGATTTTAACGGTCATGTGAGACATATCTACCCCCTATTGGCCGCTAACCAGGGGATGTGACAGAACCACATTGGGGCAGAACCACATCCCCAATGCGATGTAGCTAGGGTACGTTTCTATTCGATAATCGTAAAGGTTTGCAGAAAATAAGGGGCTTGGTATCAGATAAAACAAAACTTGAGCATGTGACAAACTTTCGATTTTACCGTTCCCGTAAGACAAAATTACCCCCTACTGGCACCTAATTAGGGGATGTGACAGAACCACACCCCTATTTCGATGTAGCCAGAGTATCTATCTCTTCGATCAACATAAAGAATTCCAGAAAATAAGGGGCTGAGTATCGGAGAAAATATTTAGAAAATTCAACATATGACAAAATCTCAATTTCACGTGCCCGTAAGACATATTAACCCCCAATCTGCCCTATAAACAGGGGATGTGACACAACCACACCCCTATTTCAATTTAGCCAGGGTTTCTATCTACTCGATTAACATAAAGGTTTCCAGAAAATAAGGGGCTGGGTATCGGAGAAGACATTTTTGAAAATTCAACATGTGACAAAACCTTGATTTTAACGGTCATGTGAGACATAGTTACCCCCTAGTGGCCCCTAACCAGGGGATGTGACAGAATCACATCCCCGTTTCGATGTAGCCAGGGTACCTATCTATTCGATAAACGTAAAGGTTTGCAGAAAATAAGGGGCTGGGTATCAGGGAAAACAAATTAAAATTTGAGCATGTGACAAACTTTCGATTTTACAGTTTCCGTAAGACATAATTACCCCTACTGGCCCCATAACCAGGGGATGTGACACAACCACACCCCTATTTCAATTTAGCCAGGGTTTCTTTCTACTCAATAAATATAAAGGTTTCCAGAAAATAAGGGGCTGGGTATCGGAGAAGACATTTTGAAAATTCAACATGTGACAAAACTTTGATTTTAACGGTCATGTGAGACATATTTACCCCCTATTGGCCCCTAACCAGGGGATGTGACAGAACCACATCCCCAATTCGATGTAGCAAGGGTACATATCTATTCGATAAACGTAAAGGTTTGCAGAAAATAAGGGGCTTGGTATCATAGAAAACAAATTAAAAATTGAGCATGTGACAAACTTTCGATTTTACCGTTCCCGTAAGACATAATTACCCCCTACTGGCCCCTAACTAGGGGATGTGACAGAACCACACCCCTATTTCGATGTAGCCAGGGTATCTATCTCTTCGATCAACATAAAGAATTCCAGAAAATAAGGGGCTGAGTATCGGAGAAAACATTTAGAAAATTCAACATTTGACAAAATCTCGATTTCACGTGCCCGCAAGACATATTAACCCCCAATCTGCCCTATAACCAGGGGATGTGACACAACCACACCCCTATTTCAATTTAGCCAGGGTTTCTATCTACTCGATAAACCTAAAGGTTTCCAGAAAATAAGGGGCTGAGTATCAGAGAAGACATTTTTGAAAATTCAACATGTGACAAAACCTTGATTTTAACGGTCCTGTGAGACATATTTACCCCCTATTGGCCCCTAACCAGAGAATGCGACAGAACCACATTCCCTTTTCGATGTAGCCAGGGTACCTATCTATTCGATAGACGTAAAGGTTTGCAGCAAATAAGGGGCTGGGTATCAGAGAAAACAAATTAAAAATTGAGCATGTGATAAACTTTCGATTTTACAGTTTCCGTAAGACATAATTACCCCCTACTGGCCCCTAACCAGGCGATGTGACAGAACCACACCCCTATTTCGATGTAGCCAGGGTATCTATCTCTTCGATCAACATAAAGAGTTCCAGAAAATAAGGGGCTGAGTATCGGAGAAAATATTTAGAAAATTCAACATTTGACAAAATCTCGATTTCACGTGCCCGTAAGACATATTAACCCCCAATCTGCCCTATAACCAGGGGATGTGACACAACCACACCCCTATTTCAATTTAGCCAGGGTTTCTATCTACTCGATAAACATAAAGGTTTCCAGAAAATAAGGGGCTGGGTATCGGAGAAGACATTTTTGAAAATTCAACATGTGACAAAACCTTGATTTTAACGGTCATGTGAGACATAGTTACCCCCTAGTGGCCCCTAACCAGGGGATGTGACAGAACCACATCCCCGTTTCGATGTAGCCAGGGTACCTATCTATTCGATAAACGTAAAGGTTTGCAGAAAATAAGGGGCTGGGTATCAGAGAAAACAAATTAAAATTTGAGCATGTGACAAACTTTCGATTTTACAGTTTCCGTAAGACATAATTACCCCTACTGGCCCCTAACTAGGGGATGTGACAGAACCACACCCCTATTTCGATGTAGCCAGGGTATCTTTCTCTTCGATCAACATAAAGGGTTCCAGAAAATAAGGGGCTGAGTATCGGAGAAAATATTTAGAAAATTCAACATTTGACAAAATCTCGATTTCACGTTCCCGCAAGACATATTAACCCCCAATCTGCCCCATAACCAGGGGATGTGACACAACAATACCCCTATTTCAATTTAGCAAGGGTTTCTATGTACTCGATAAACATAAAGGTTTCCAGAAAATAAGGGGCTGGGTATCGGAGAAGACATTTTGAAAATTCAACATGTGACAAAACCTTGATTTTAACGGTCATGTGAGACATATTTACTCCCTATTGGCCCTTAACCAGAGGATGTGACAGAACCACATCCCCTATTCGATGTAGCCAGGGTTTCTATCTACTCGATAAACATACAGGTTTCCAAAAAATAAGGGGCTGAGTATCAAAGAAGACATTTTTGAAAATTCAACATGTGACAAAACCTTGATTTTAAGGGTCATGTGAGACAGATTTACCCCCTATTGGCCCCTAAAGAGGATGCGACAGAACCACATTCCCTATTCGATGTAGCCAGGGTACCTATCTATTCGATAGACGTAAAGGTTTGCAGCAAATAAGGGGCTGGGTATCAGAGAAAACAAATTAAAAATTGAGCATGTGACAAACTTTCGATTTTACAGTTTCCGTAAGACATAATTACCCCCTACTGGGCCCCTAACCAGGGGATGTGACAGAACCACACCCCTATTTCGATGTAGCCAGGGTATCTATCTCTTCGATCAACATAAAGAGTTCCAGAAAATAAGGGGCTGAGTATCGGAGAAAAAAATTTAGAAAATTCAACATTTGACAAAATCTCAATTTCACGTGCCCGCAAGACATATTAACCCCCAATCTGCCCTATAACCAGGGGATGTGACACAACCACACCCCTATTTCAATTTAGCCAGGGTTTCTATCTACTCGATAAACATAAAGGTTTCCAGAAAATAAGGGGCTGGGTATCGGAGAAGACATTTTTGAAAATTCAACATGTGACAAAACCTTGATTTTAACGGTCATGTGAGACATAGTTACCCCCTAGTGGCCCCTAACCAGGGGATGTGACAGAACCACATCCTCGTTTCGATGTAGCCAGGGTACCTATCTATTCGATAAACGTAAAGGTTTGCAGAAATAAGAGGCCGGGTATCAGAGAAAACAAATTAAAATTTGAGCATGTGACAAACTTTCGATTTTACAGTTTCCGTAAGACATAATTACCCCTACTGGCCCCTAACTAGGGGATGTGACAGAACCACACCCCTATTTCGATGTAGCCAGGGTATCTTTCTCTTCGATCAACATAAAGGGTTCCAGAAAATAAGGGGCTGAGTATCGGAGAAAATATTTAGAAAATTCAACATTTGACAAAATCTCGATTTCACGTTCCCGCAAGACATATTAACCCCCCAATCTGCCCCATAACAAGGGGATGTGACACAACAATACCCCTATTTCAATTTAGCAAGGGTTTCTATGTACTCGATAAACATAAAGGTTTCCAGAAAATAAGGGGCTGGGTATCGGAGAAGACATTTTGAAAATTCAACATGTGACAAAACCTTGATTTTAACGGTCATGTGAGACATATTTACTCCCTATTGGCCCTTAACCAGAGGATGTGACAGAACCACATCCCCTATTCGATGTAGCCAGGGTACCTAGCTATTCGATAAACGTAAAGGTTTGCAGAAAATAAGGGGCTGGGTATCAGAGAAAACAAATTAAAAATTGAACATGTGACAAACATTCGATTTTACAGTTTCCGTAAGACATATTTACCCCCTACTGGCCCCTAACTAGGGGATGTGACAGAACCACACCCCTATTTCGATGTAGCCAGAGTATCTATCTCTTCGATCAACATAAAGGGTTCCAGATAATAAGGGGCTGAGTATCGGAGAAAATATTTAGAAAATTCAACATTTGTCAAAATCTCGACTTCACGTTCCCGCAAGACATATTAACCCCCAATTTGCCCCATAACCAGGGGGTGTGACACAACCACACCCCTATTTCAATTTAGCCAGGGTTTCTATCTACTCGATAAACATACAGGTTTCCAAAAAATAAGGGGCTGGGTATCGGAGAAGACATTTTGAAAATTCAACATGTGACAAAACCTTGATTTTAACGGTCATGTGAGACATATTTACTCCCTATTGGCCCTTAACCAGGGGATGTGACAGAACTACATCCCCAATTGGATGTAGCTAGGGTACTTATCTATTCGATAATCGTAAAGGTTTGCAGAAAATAAGGGGCTTGGTATCAGAGAAAACAAATTAAAATTGGGCATGCGACAAACTTTCGATTTTACCGTTCCCGTAAGACATAATTACCCCCTACTGGCCCCTAATAAGGGGATGTGACAGAACCACACCTCTATTTCCATGTAGCCAGGGTATCTATCTCTTCGATCAACATAAAGAATTCCAGAAACTAAGGGGCTGAGTATCTGAGATAATATTTAGAAAATTCAACATTTTCAAGACTAAATCTCGATTTCACGTGCCCGCAAGACATATTAACCCCCAATCTGCCCTATAACCAGGGGATGTGACACAACCACCCCCCTATTTCAATTAAGCCAGGGTTTCTATCTACTCGATAAACATAAAAGTTTCCAGAAAATAAGGGGCTGGGTATCGGAGAAGACATTTTGAAAATTCAACATGTGACAAAACCTTGATTTTAACGGTCATGTGAGACATATTTACCCCCTATTTGCCCCTAACCAGAGGATGTGACAGAACCACATCCCCTATTCGATGTCGCCAGGGCACCTATCTGTTCGATAGACGTAAAAGTTTGCAGAAAATAAGGGGCTGGGTATCAGAGAAAACAAATTAAAAATTGAGCATGTGACAAACTTTCGATTTTACAGTTTCCGTAAGACATAATTACCCCCTACTGGCCCCTAACTAAGGGATGTTACAGAACCACACCCCTATTTCGATGTAGCCAGAGTATCTTTCTCTTCGATCAACATAAAGGGTTCCAGAAAATAAGGGGCTGAGTATCGGAGAAAATATTTAGAAAATTCAACATTTGACAAATCTCGATTTTACGTGCCCGCAAGACATATTAACCCAAAATCTGCCCCATTACCAGGGGATGTGACACAATCACACCCCTATTTCAATTTAGCAAGGGTTTCTATGTACTCGATAAACATAAAGGTTTCCAGAAAATAAGGGGCTGGGTATCGGAGAAGACATTTTTGAAAATTCAACATGTGACAAAACCTTGATTTTAACGGTCATGTGAGACATAGTTACCCCCTAGTGGCCCCTAACCAGGGGATGTGACAGAACCACATCCCCGTTTCGATGTAGCCAGGGTACCTATCTATTCGATAAACGTAAAGGTTTGCAGAAAATAAGGGGCTGGGTATCAGAGAAAACAAATTAAAATTTGAGCATGTGACAAACTTTCGATTTTACAGTTTCCGTAAGACATAATTACCCCTACTGGCCCCTAACTAGGGGATGTGACAGAACCACAACCCTATTTCGATGTAGCCAGGGTATCTTTCCCTTCGATCAACATAAAGGGTTCCAGAAAATAAGGGGCTGAGTATCGGAGAAAATATTTAGAAAATTCAACATTTGACAAAATCTCGATTTCACGTTCCCGCAAGACATATTAACCCCCAATCTGCCCCATAACCAGGGGATGTGACACAACAATACCCCTATTTCAATTTAGCAAGGGTTTCTATGTACTCGATAAACATAAAGGTTTCCAGAAAATAAGGGGCTGGGTATCGGAGAAGACATTTTGAAAATTCAACATGTGACAAAACCTTGATTTTAACGGTCATGTGAGACATATTTACTCCCTATTGGCCCTTAACCAGAGGATGTGACAGAACCACATCCCCTATTCGATGTAGCCAGGGTTTCTATCAACTCGATAAACATACAGGTTTCCAAAAAATAAGGGGCTGAGTATCAGAGAAGACATTTTTGAAAATTCAACATGTGACAAAACCTTGATTTTAACGGTCATGTGAGACATATTTACCCCCTATTGGCCCCTAACCAGAGGATGCGACAGAACCACATTCCCTATTCGATGTAGCCAGGGTACCTATCTATTCGATAGACGTAAAGGTTTCCAGCAAATAAGGGGCTGGGTATCAGAGAAAACAAATTAAAAATTGACCATGTGACAAACTTTCGATTTTACAGTTTCCGTAAGACATAATTACCCCCTACTGGCCCCTAACCAGGGGATGTGACAGAACCACACCCCTATTTCGATGTAGCCAGGGTATCTATCTCTTCGATCAACATAAAGAGTTCCAGAAAATAAGGGGCTGAGTATCGGAGAAAATATTTAGAAAATTCAACATTTGACAAAATCTCGATTTCACGTGCCCGCAAGACATATTAACCCCCAATCTGCCCTATAACCAGGGGATGTGACACAATCACACCCCTATTTCAATTTAGCCAGGGTTTCTATCTACTCGATAAACATAAAGGTTTCCAGAAAATAAGGGGCTGGGTATCGGAGAAGACATTTTTGAAAATTCAACATGTGACAAAACCTTGATTTTAACGGTCATGTGAGACATAGTTACCCCCTATTGGCCCCTAACCAGGGGATGTGACAGAACCACATCCCCGTTTCGATGTAGCCAGGGTACCTATCTATTCGATAAACGTAAAGGTTTGCAGAAAATAAGGGGCTGGGTATCAGAGAAAACAAATTAAAATTTGAGCATGTGACAAACTTTCGATTTTACAGTTTCCGTAAGACATACTTACCCCTACTGGCCCCTAACTAGGGGATGTGACAGAACCACACCCCTATTTCGATGTAGCCAGGGTATCTTTCGCTTCGATCAACATAAAGGGTTCCAGAAAATAAGGGGCTGAGTATCGGAGAAAATATTTAGAAAATTCAACATTTGACAAAATCTCGATTTCACGTTCCCGCAAGACATATTAACCCCCCAATCTGCCCCATAACCAGGGGATGTGACACAACAATACCCCTATTTCAATTTAGCAAGGGTTTCTATGTACACGATAAACATACAGGTTTCCAGAAAATAAGGGGCTGGGTATCGGAGAAGACATTTTGAAAATTCAACATGTGACAAAACCTTGATTTTAACGGTCATGTGAGACATATTTACTCCCTATTGGCCCTTAACCAGGGGATGTGACAGAACTACATCCCCAATTGGATGTAGCTAGGGTACCTATCTATTCGATAATCGGAAAGGTTTGCAGAAAATAAGGGGCTTGGTATCAGAGAAAACAAATTAAAATTGGGCATGTGACAAACTTTCTATTTTACCGTTCCCGTAAGACATAATTACCCCCTACTGTCCCCTAATAAGGGGATGTGACAGAACCACACCCATATTTCCATGTAGCCAGGGTATCTATCTCTTCGATCAACATAAAGAATTCCAGAAACTAAGGGGCTGAGTATCGGAGAAAATATTTAGAAAATTCAACATTTGACAAAATCTCGATTTCACGTGCCCGCAAGACATTTTAACCCCCAATCTGCCCTATAACCAGGGGATGTGACACAACCACCCCCCTATTTCAATTAAGCCAGGGTTTCTATCTACTCGATAAACATAAAGGTTTCCAGAAATTAAGGGGCTGGGTATCGGAGAAGACATTTTGAAAATTCAACATGTGACAAAACCTTGATTTTAACGGTCATGTGAGACATATTAAACCCCCTATTGGCCCCTAACCAGGGGATGTGACAGAACCACATCCCCAATTCGATGTAGCTATGGTACCTATCTATTCGATAATCGTAAAGGTTTGCAGAAAATAAGGGGCGTGGTATCAGAGAAAACAAATTAAAAATTGAGCATGTGACAAACGTTCGATTTTACCGTTCCCGTAAGACATAATTACCCCCTACTGGCCCCTAATTAGGGGATGTGACAGAACCACACCCCTATTTCGATGTAGCCAGGGTATCAATCTCTTCGATCAACATAAAGAATTCCAGAAAATAAGGGGCTGAGTATCGGAGAAAATATTTAGAATATTCAACATTTGACACAATCTCGATTTCACGTTCCTGCAAGACATATTAACCCCCAATCTGTCCTATAACCAGGGGATATGACACAACCACACCCCTATTTCAAATTAGCCAGGGTTTCTATCTACTCGATAAACATAAAGGTTTCCAGAAAATAAGGGACTGGGTATCGGAGAAGACATTTTGAAAATTCAACATGTGACAAAACCTTGATTTTAACGGTCGTGTGAGAAATATTTACCCCCTATTGGCCCCTAACCAGAGGATGTGACAGAACCACATCCCCTATTCGATGTAGCCAGGGTACCTATCTATTCGATAAACGTAAAGGTTTGCAGAAAATAAGGGGCTGGGTATCAGAGAAAACAAATTAAAAATTGAGCAAACTTTCGATTTTACAGTTCCCGCAAGACATAATTACCCCCTACTGGCCCCTAACTAAGGGATGTGACAGAACCACACCCTATTTCGATGTAGCCAGGGTATCTATCTCTTCGATCAACATAAAGAGTTCCAGAAAATATGGGGCTGAGTATCGAAGAAAATAATTTGAAAATTCAACATTTGACAAAATCTCGATTCCACGTCCCCGCAAGACATATTAACCCCCAACTGCCCCATAACCAGGGGATGTGACACAACCACACCCCTATTTCAATTTAGTCAGGGTTTCTATCAACTCGATAAACATAAAGGTTTCTATAAAATAAGGGGCTGGGTATCGGAGAAGACATTTTGAATATTCAACATTATATTCAATAATTACGTTCCGGAAGACATATTAACCCCCAATCTGCCCCCAAACCAGGGGATGTGATACAACCATACCCCTATTTCCATGTAGCCAGGGTTGCTATCTATTCGATAAAAATGAAGGTTTACAGAAAATAAGGGGCTGTGTATCGGAGAAGACATTTGAAAATTCATCTTGTGACAAAATCTTGAATTTACCGTTCCCCTAAGACATATTTACCCAACCCCACATTGGCCCTTAATCAGGGGATGTGACAGAACCACATCCCTATTTCGATGTAGCCAGGGCACCTGTCTATTCGATATACATAAAGGTTTGCAGAAAATAAGGGGCTGAGTATCAGAGAAAACATACAGAAAATTCAACATGCGACAAAATCCCGATGTAACTGTTCACGTATGACATATTTACCATCAATTGGCCCCTACCAGGGAGATGTTGCCAGGATACCAATCTACTCGATAAACACAAGAGTTTCCAGAAAATAAGGAGCTGAATTCGCAGGAAACATATCAATTTCTTTATATACTTGTATCAATGCAGTCCTTACTGTCTGCACCTTACTGTATGCAGTGATTTCTAAACGATAACTCTTGCATAGCTGTTTATATCTACAAATGCAACGGCATTTTTACAATGACCAAAACAAAGCTTCAACAACAACTTATACATATCAGCTCCCTATTGGCTCCTAACCGGGCGATGTGACACAGCCGCACCCATATAACGATGTAGACAGGGTATCTATCTATTTGATCAACATAAAGGTTTCCAGAAAATAAGGGGCTGAGTATCGATTAAAAGATATTGAAAATTCAACATGTTATAAAATCTCGATTTCACCGTTTCCGTAAGACATATCAACTCCCTATTGGCCCCTAACCAGGGGATGTGACATAACCGCACCCCTATAACGATGCAGCCAGGGTATCTATCTATTTGATAAACATAAAGGTTTCCAGAAAATAAGGGGCTGAGTATCGATTAAAAGATATTGAAAATTAAACTTGTGATAAAATCTCGATTTCACCGTTCCCGTAAGACATATCAACTCCCTATTGGCCCCTAACCGGGGGATGTGACACAACCGCACCCCTACAACGATGTAGCCAGAGTATCTATCTATTTGATAAACATTAAGGTTTCCAGAAAATAAGGGGTTGAGTATCGATTAAAAGATATTGAAAATTCAACATGTGATAAAATCTCGATTTATTTCACCGTTCCCGTAAGACATATCAGCTCCCTATTGGCCCCTAACTGGGGGATGTGACACAACCGCACCCATATAACGATGTAGCCAGGGTATCTATCTATTTGATAAACATTCAGGTTTCCAGAAAATAAGGGGTCGAGTATCGATTAAAAGATATTGAATATTCAACATGTGATCAAATCTCGATTTCACCGTTCCCGTAAGACATATCAACTACCTACTGGCCCCTAACCGGGGGATGTGACACAACCTCACCCCTATAACGATGTAGCTAGGGCATCTATCTATTTGATAAACATAAAGGTTTCCAGAAAATAAGGGGCTGAGTATCGATTAAAAGATATTGAAAATTCAACATGTGATAAAATTTCGATTTCACCGTTCCCGTAAGACATATCAACTCCCTATTCGCCCATAACCGGGGGATGTGACACAACCGCACCCCTATAACGATGTAGCCAGGGTATCTATCTATTTGATAAACATTCAGGTTTCCAGAAAATAAGGGGTCCAGTATCGATTAAAAGATATTGAAAATTCAACATGTGATAAAATCTCGATTTCACCGTTCCCGTAAGACATATCAGCTCCCTATTGGCCCCTAACCGGGGGATGTGACACACCCTCACCTCTATAACGATGTAGCCAGGGTATCTATCTCTTCGATCAACATAAAGGGTTCCAGAAAATATGGGGCTGAGTATCGAAGAAAATAATGTGAAAATTCAACATTTGACAAAATCTCGATTCCACGTTCCCGCAAGACATATTAACCCCCCAACTGCCCCATAATCAGGGGATGTGACACAACCACACCCCTATTTCAATTTAGTCAGGGTTTCTATCAACTCGATAAACATAAAGGTTTCTAGAAAATAAGGGGCTGGGTATCGGAGAAGACATTTTGAATATTCAACATTATATTCAATAATTACGTTCCGGAAGACATATTAACCCCCAATCTGCCCCCAAACCAGGGGATGTGACACAACCATACCCCTATTTCCATGTAGCCAGGGTTGCTATCTATTCGATAAAAATGAAGGTTTACAGAAAATAAGGGGCTGTGTATCGGAGAAGACATTTGAAAATTCATCTTGTGACAAAATCTTGAATTTACCGTTCCCGTAAGACATATTTACCCAACCCCACATTGGCCCTTAATCAGGGGATGTGACAGAACCACATCCCTATTTCGATGTAGCCAGGGTACCTGTCTATTCGATATACATGAAGGTTTGCAGAAAATAAGGGGCTGAGTATCAGAGAAAACATACAGAAAATTCAACATGCGACAAAATCCCGATGTAACTGTTCACGTATGACATATTTACCATCAATTGGCCCCTACCAGGGAGATGTTGCCAGGATACCAATCTACTCGATAAACACAAGAGTTTCCAGAAAATAAGGAGCTGAATTCGCAGGAAACATATCAATTTCTTTATATACTTGTATCAATGCAGTCCTTACTGTCTGCACCTTACTGTATGCAGTGATTTCTAAACGATAACTCTTGCATAACTGTTTATATCTACAAATGCAACGGCATTTTTACAATGACCAATACAAAGCTTCAACAACAACTTATACATATCTGCTCCCTATTGGCTCCTAACCGGGCAATGTGACACAACTGCACCCATATAACGATGTAGACAGGGTATCTATCTATTTGATCAACATAAAGGTTTCCAGAAAATAAGGGACTGAGTATCGATTAAAAGATATTGAAAATTCAACATGTTATAAAATCTTGATTTCACCGTTTCCGTAAGACATATCAACACCCTATTGGCCCCTAACCAGGGGATGTGACATAACCGCACCCCTATAACGATGCAGCCAGAGTATCTATCTATTTGATAAACATAAAGGTTTCCAGAAAATAAGGGGCTGAGTATCGATTAAAAGATATTGAAAATTCAACTTGTGATAAAATCTCGATTTCACCGTTCCCGTAAGACATATCAACTCCCTATTGGCCCCTAACCGGGGGATGTGACACAACCGCACCCCTACAACGATGTAGCCAGGGTATCTATCTATTTGATAAACATTAAGGTTTCCAGAAAATAAGGGGTTGAGTATCGATTAAAAGATATTGAAAATTCAACATGTGATAAAATCTCGATTTATTTCACCGTTCCCGTAAGACATATCAGCTCCCTATTGGCCCCTAACTGGGGGATGTGACACAACCGCACCCATATAACGATGTAGCCAGGGTATCTATCTATTTGATAAACATTCAGGTTTCCAGAAAATAAGGGGTCGAGTATCGATTAAAAGATATTGAATATTCAACATGTGATCAAATCTCGATTTCACCGTTCCCGTAAGACATATCAACTACCTACTGGCCCCTAACCGGGGGATGTGACACAACCTCACCCCTATAACGATCTAGCTAGGGCATCTATCTATTTGATAAACATAAAGGTTTCCAGAAAATAAGGGGCTGAGTATCGATTAAAAGATATTGAAAATTCAACATGTGATAAAAGTTCGATTTCACCGTTCCCGTAAGACATATCAACTCCCTATTCGCCCATAACCGGGGGATGTGACACAACCGCACCCCTATAACGATGTAGCCAGGGTATCTATCTATTTGATAAACATTCAGGTTTCCAGAAAATAAGGGGTCCAGTATCGATTAAAAGATATTGAAAATTCAACATGTGATAAAATCTCGATTTCACCGTTCCCGTAAGACATATCAGCTCCCTATTGGCCCCTAACCGGAGAATGTGACACACCCTCACCTCTATAACGATGTAGCCAGGGTATCTATCTCTTCGATCAACATAAAGGGTTCCAGAAAATATGGGGCTGAGTATCGAAGAAAATAATTTGAAAATTCAACATTTGACAAAATCTCGATTCCACGTTCCCGCAAGACATATTAACCCCCCAACTGCCCCATAACCAGGGGATGTGACACAACCACACCCCTATTTCAATTTAGTCAGGGTTTCTATCAACTCGATAAACATAAAGGTTTCTAGAAAATAAGGGGCTGGGTATCGGAGAAGACATTTTGAATATTCAACATTATATTCAATAATTACGTTCCGGAAGACATATTAACCCCCAATCTGCCCCCAAACCAGGGGATGTGACACAACCATACCCCTATTTCCATGTAGCCAGGGTTGCTATCTATTCGATAAAAATGAAGGTTTACAGAAAATAAGGGGCTGTGTATCGGAGAAGACATTTGAAAATTCATCTTGTGACAAAATCTTGAATTTACCGTTCCCGTAAGACATATTTACCCAACCCCACATTGGCCCTTAATCAGGGGATGTGACAGAACCACATCCCTATTTCGATGTAGCCAGGGTACCTGTCTATTCGATATACATGAAGGTTTGCAGAAAGTAAGGGGCTGAGTATCAGAGAAAACATACAGAAAATTCAACATGCGACAAAATCCCGATGTAACTGTTCACGTATGACATATTTACCATCAATTGGCCCCTACCAGGGAGATGTTGCCAGGATACCAATCTACTCGATAAACACAAGAGTTTCCAGAAAATAAGGAGCTGAATTCGCAGGAAACATATCAATTTCTTTATATACTTGTATCAATGCAGTCCTTACTGTCTGCACCTTACTGTATGCAGTGATTTCTAAACGATAACTCTTGCATAACTGTTTATATCTACAAATGCAACGGCATTTTTACAATGACCAATACAAAGCTTCAACAACAACTTATACATATCTGCTCCCTATTGGCTCCTAACCGGGCAATGTGACACAACTGCACCCATATAACGATGTAGACAGGGTATCTATCTATTTGATCAACATAAAGGTTTCCAGAAAATAAGGGACTGAGTATCGATTAAAAGATATTGAAAATTCAACATGTTATAAAATCTCGATTTCACCGTTTCCGTAAGACATATCAACACCCTATTGGCCCCTAACCAGGGGATGTGACATAACCGCACCCCTATAACGATGCAGCCAGAGTATCTATCTATTTGATAAACATAAAGGTTTCCAGAAAATAAGGGGCTGAGTATCGATTAAAAGATATTGAAAATTCAACTTGTGATAAAATCTCGATTTCACCGTTCCCGTAAGACATATCAACTCCCTATTGGCCCCTAACCGGGGGATGTGACACAACCGCACCCCTACAACGATGTAGCCAGGGTATCTATCTATTTGATAAACATTAAGGTTTCCAGAAAATAAGGGGTTGAGTATCGATTAAAAGATATTGAAAATTCAACATGTGATAAAATCTCGATTTATTTCACCGTTCCCGTAAGACATATCAGCTCCATATTGGCCCCTAACTGGGGGATGTGACACAACCGCACCCATATAACGATGTAGCCAGGGTATCTATCTATTTGATAAACATTCAGGTTTCCAGAAAATAAGGGGTCGAGTATCGATTAAAAGATATTGAATATTCAACATGTGATCAAATCTCGATTTCACCGTTCCCGTAAGACATATCAACTACCTACTGGCCCCTAACCGGGGGATGTGACACAACCTCACCCCTATAACGATGTAGCTAGGGCATCTATCTATTTGATAAACATAAAGGTTTCCAGAAAATAAGGGGCTGAGTATCGATTAAAAGATATTGAAAATTCAACATGTGATAAAATTTCGATTTCACCGTTCCCGTAAGACATATCAACTCCCTATTGGCCCATAACCGGGGGATGTGACACAACCTCACCCCTATAACGATGTAGCCAGGGTATCTATCTATTTGATAAACATTCAGGTTTCCAGAAAATAAGGGGTCGAGTATCGATTAAAAGATATTGAATATTCAACATGTGATCAAATCTCGATTTCACCGTTCCCGTAAGACATATCAGCTCCCTAATGGCCACTAACTGGGGGATGTGACACAACCGCACCCATGTAACGATGTAGCTAGGGCATCTATCTATTTGATAAACATAAAGGTTTCCAGAAAATAAGGGGCTGAGTATCGATTAAAAGATATTGAAAATTCAATATGTTATACAATTTCGATTTCACCGTTCCCGTAAGACTAATCAACTCCCTATTGGCCCATAACCGGGGGATGTTACACAACCGCACCCCTATAACGATGTAGCCAGGGTATCTATTTGATAAACATTCAGGTTTCCAGAAAATAAGGGGTCGAGTATCGATTAAAAGATATTGAATATTCAACATGTGATCAAATCTCGATTTCACCGTTCCCGTAAGACGTATCAGCTCCCTATTGGCCCCTAACCGGGGGATGTGACACAACCTCACCCCTATAACGATGTAGCCAGGGTATCTATCTATTTGATAAACAGAAAGGTTTCCAGAAAATAAGGGGCTGAGTATCGATTAAAAGATATTGAAAATTCAACATGTGATAAAATTTCGATTTCACCGTTCCCGTAAGACATATCAACTCCCTATTGGCCCATAACCGGGGGATGTGACACAACCGCACCCCTATAACGATGTAGCCAGGGTATCTATCTATTTGATAAACGTTAAGGTTTCCAGAAAATAAGGGGCTGAGTATCGATTAAAAGATATTGGAAATTCAACATGTGATAAAATCTCGATTTCAACGTTCCCGTAAGACATATCAGCTCCCTATTGGCCCCTAACTGGGGGATGTGACACAACCGCACCCATATAACGATGTAGCCAGGGTAACTATCTATTTGATAAACATTCAGGTTTCCAGAAAATAAGGGGTCGAGTATCGATTAAAAGATATTGAATATTCAACATGTGATCAAATCTCGATTTCACCGTTCCCGCAAGACATATCAACTACCTACTGGCCCCTAACCGGGGGATGTGACACAACCTCACCCCTATAACGATGTAGCTAGGGCATCTATCTATTTGATAAACATAAAGGTTTCCAGAAAACAAGGGGCTGAGTATCGATTAAAAGATATTGAAAATTCAACATGTGATAAAATTTCGATTTCACCGTTCCCGTAAGACATATCAACTCCCTATTGGCCCATAACCGGGGGATGTGACACAACGGCACCCCTATAACGATGTAGCCAGGGAATCTATCTATTTGATAAACATTCAGGTTTCCAGAAAATAAGGGGTCGAGTATCGATTAAAAGATATTGAATATTCAACATGTGATCAAATCTCGATTTCACCGTTCCCGTAAGACATATCAGCTCCCTATTGGCCCCTAACCGGGGGATGTGACACAACCTCACCCCTATAACGATGTAGCCAGGGTATCTATCTATTTGATAAACATAAAGGTTTCCAGAAAATAAGGGGCTGAGTATCGATTAAAAGATATTGAAAATTAAACTTGTGATAAAATCTCGATTTCACCGTTGCCGTAAGACATATCAGCTCCCTATTGGCCCTTAACCGGGCGATGTGACACAACCGCACCCATATAACGATGTAGCCAGGGCATCTATCTATTTGATAAACATAAAGGTTTCCAGAAAATAAGGGGCTGAGTATCGATTAAAAGATATTGAAAATTCAACATTTGATAAAATTTCGATTTCACCGTTCCCGTAAGACATATCATCTCCCTACTGGCCATTAACCGGGGGATGTAGCCAGGGTATCTATCTATTTGATAAACATTCAGGTTTCCAGAAAATAAGGGGTCGAGTATCGATTAAAAGATATTGAATATTCAACATGTGATCAAATCTCGATTTCACCGTTCCCGTAAGACGTATCAGCTCCCTATTGGCCCCTAACCGGGGGATGTGACACAACCTCACCCCTTTTGAAAATTCAACATTTGATAACATTTCGATTTCACCGTTCCCGTAAGACATATCATCTCCCTACTGGCCATTAACCGGGGGATGTAGCCAGGGTATCTATCTATTTGATAAACATTCAGGTTTCCAGAAAATAAGGGGTCGAGTATCGATTAAAAGATATTGAATATTCAACATGTGATCAAATCTCGATTTCACCGTTCCCGTAAGACGTATCAGCTCCCTATTGGCCCCTAACCGGGGGATGTGACACAACCTCACCCCTATAACGATGTAGCCAGGGTATCTATCTATTTGATAAACATAAAGGTTTCCAGAAAATAAGGGGCTGAGTATCGATTAAAAGATATTGAACATTCAACATGTGATAAAATCTCGATTTCACCGTTCCCGTAAGACATATCAACTCCCTATTGGCCCCTAACCGGGGGATGTGACACAACCTCAACCCTATAACGATGTACCAAGGGTATCTATCTATTTGATAAACATAAAGGTTTCCAGAAAATAAGGGGCTGAGTATCGATTAAAAGATATTGAAAATTCAACTTGTGATAAAATCTAGATTTCAACGTTCCCGTAAGACATATCAGCTCCCTATTGGCCCCTAACCGGGGGATGTGACACAACCGCACCCATATAACGATGTAGCCAGGCAATCTATCTATTTGATAAACATAAAGGTTTCCAGAAAATAAGGGGCTGAGTATCGATTAAAAGATATTGAAAATTCAACATGTGATAAAATCTCGATTTCACCGTTCCCGTAAGACATATCAGCTCCCTATTGGCCCTTAACCGGGGGATGTGACACAACCGCACCCATATAACGATGTAGCCAGGGTATCTATCTATTTGATAAATATAAAGGTTTCCAGAAAATAAGGGGCTGAGTATCGATTAAAAGATACTGAATATTCAACATGTGATAAAATCTCCATTTCACCGTTCCCGTAAGACATATCAGCTCCATATTGACCCCTAACCGGGGGATGTGACACAAACGCACCCATATAACGATGTAGCCAGGGTATCTATCTATTTGATAAACATAAAGGTTTCCAGAAAATAAGGGGCTGAGTATCGATTAAAAGATATAGAAAATTCAACTTGTGATAAAGTCTAGATTTTACCGTTCCCGTAAGACATATCAGCTCCATATAGGCCCCTAACTGGGGGATGTGACACAACCGCACCCATACAACGATGTAGCCAGGGTATCTATCTATTTGATAAACATAAAGGTTTCCAGAAAATAAGGGGTTGAGTATCGATTAAAAGATATTGAAAATTAAACATGTGATAAAATCTCGATTTCACCGTTCCCATAAGACATATCAACTCCCTATTGGCCCCTAACCGGGGGATGTGACACAACCGCACCCCTATAACGATGTAGCCAGGGTAGCTATCTATTCGATAAACATGAAGGTTTGCATAAAATAAGGGGCTGAGTATTGGAGAAGACAATTTGAAAATTCATCTTGTGACAAAATCTTGAATTTATCGTTCCCGTAAGACATTTTTACCCAACCCCACAAAGGCCCTTAATCAGGGGATGTGACAGAACCACACCCCTATTTCGTTGTAGCCAGGGTACCTGTCTATTCGATAAACATAAAGGTTTGAAGAAAATAAGGGGCTGAGTATCAGAGAAAACATACAGAAAATTCAGCATGAGACAAAATCCCGATGTTATTGTTCGCGACTTCGCGTATGACAAAACAGACAAATTACCATCATTTGGCCCCTAACCGGGGGATGTTTTCAGGATACCAATCTACTCGATAAACACAAGAGTTTCCAGAAAATAAGGAGCTGAAATTCGCAGGAAACATATCAATTTCTTTATATACTTGTATCAATGCAGTCCTTACTGTCTGCACCTTACTGTATGCAGTGATTTCTAAACGATAACTCTTGCATAACTGTTTATATCTACAAATGCAACGGCATTTTTAATACAAAGCTTCAACAACAACTTATACTTCTACGACCACTTCTATAACCATAACATTACTTCTTCTTTCATTACCACTACTCCCTAACCTGAGAGAGAGAGAGAGAGAGAGAGAGAGAGAGAGAGAGAGAGAGAGAGAGAGAGAGAGAGAGAGAGAGAGAGAGAGAGAGAGTTTTAGTGTTTTTTGTTGTTGTTTTTTTCCAACAACAGCTAAGGTCCTACGGAGACGGGACCTCAGTTTGTTTAAACAGTATTTATTAATGATAATGTTCAATACATACATACATGCAAACATGTACAATAATGAACGGGACCTCGGTTTTAAAACTCATCCGAAAGTATGTAGTAGCCTGGGATCGAACTCAGGATAGCGCGTGTATGAGGCCTCTAGGCTTAACCACTACACCTCAAAGGCTTCTGAGAGAGAGAGAGAGAGAGAGAGAGAGAGAGAGAGAACTCAACCTGTGCAAAAAGATTTTCTTCGATGAACTGGCCTCGGTCGATAGCTCAGTCGGATGCGCGTCTGACTGGTGATCATGAGAGCGTGGGCTCGATACCTGCCGGGGTCGCAACATTCTTTCGTGGAGATTGATCTCCCTTCACCTGATTCAAGAAGGGCGGTTGTCCGTTCCGATCCCGGAAGAAAAATTTATCCCTATTGGCCCCTAACTGAGGGATGTGACACTACCGCATCCCTATAACGATGTAGCGAGGGTATTTGATAAACATAAAGGTGAAGGAATGGACTATAAGTGGCCATTACAGTGGGCATTGGGACTATAGGTGGCCCAGCAATGACACTTCAGCGAGGAACAGGACTATAGGTTGTCTGACAATCACACTACAGAGTGGAACGGGACTACAGGTGGTCTGGCAATGACACTTCAGAGAGGAACAGGACTATATCGGTGGTCTGATAATGACACTACAGAGACAGAAAGGACTTTAGGTGTCTTGCAATGGCAGTACAGACAAGAACTGGACTTATGGCGGTCTGGCAATGACACTACATTGAGAAACGGGACTATGCAGGTCTGGCATTGACACTACAGAGGGTAACGGGACATTAGGAGGTCTGAAAATGACACAACAGAAAGGAACGGGACTATAGGTGGTCTGTCAATAACACTACACATTGTTTGTTTGTTTGTTTGTTTGTTTGTATTGGAGTTTAACGGCCCAGTCAACACTATTTTAGGTCATTTTTGAGCCGGTCAGTTACCTATCCACACTTTCTTGGGCAGGCTTATACGTCAGCGGTTAACCAGTTCAGTGAACATTCTTACGCCAGAAACTGACAACTGCCCTTCTTGAATAAGCGGAAGGGAGATAATGACCGTAGAAAAGATAACACTACACATGGAAAAGGGACTTGAGGTGGTCACCCTTCTGTTGTCTTACCCTTCTGTTGTCCTCTTTTGAGGTTTAGAAGTATCGGAAGAAATAAAGAAAGTGTTATTGTCAGACCATCTTATATCTCGTTCCTCTCTGCAGTGTCATCGTCAGACCATCTAATGTCCCGTTCCTCCATGTAGTGTCATTGTCAGACCATCTAATGTCCCGTTTCTCCCTGTAATGTCATTGTCAGACCATCTAATATCTCGTTCCTCCATGTAGTGTCATTGTCAGACCATCTAAAATCCCGTTCCTCCATAAAGTGTCATTGTCAGACCATCTAATGTCCCGTTCCTCAATGTAGTGTCATTGTCAGACCATCTAATATCCCGTTCCTCTTTGTAGTGTCATTGTCAGACCATCTAATGTCCCTTTTCTCTCTGTAGTGTCATTGTCAGACCATCTAATATCCCGTTTCTCTCTGTAGTGTCATTGTCAGACCATCTAATATCCCGTTCCTCTATGTAGTGTCATTGTCAGACCATCTAATATACCGTTTCTCTGTGTAGTGTCATTGTCAGACCATCTAATGTCCCGTTCCTCTCTGTAGTGTCATTGTCAGACCATCTAATATCCCGTTCCTCCATGTAATGTCATTGTCAGACCATATAATGTCCCGTTTTTCTCTGTAGTGTCATTATTAGACGATCTGATGTCCCGTTTCTCCACGTTGTGTCATTGTCAGGCCATCTAATATCCCGTTCCTCCATGTAGTGTCATTGTAAGACCATCTTATATCCCGTTCCTCTCTGTAGTGTCATTGTCAGATCATATAATATCCCGTTCCTTTCTGTAGTGTCATTGCTAGACCATCTAATATCCCGTTCCTCCAAGTAATGTCATTCTCAGACCACCCAATGTCCCGTTCCTCTCTGCAGTATCATTGTCAGACCATCTTATATCCCGTTTCTCCATGTAGTGTCATTGTCAGACCATCTAATGTCCCGTTCCTCCATGTAGTGTCATTGTCAGACCATCTAATATCCCGTTCCTCTCTGTGGTGTCATTGTCAGACCATCTAATGTCCCGTTCGTCCATGTAGTGTCATTGTCAGACCATCTTATGTCCCGTTCCTCCATGTAGTGTCATTGTCATACCATCTAATGTCCCGTTTATCTCTGTAGTGTCATTGTCAGACCATCTAATGTTCCGTTCCTCTCTATAGAGTCATTGTCAGACCATCTAATGTCCCGTTCCTCTCTGTAGTATCATTGTCATACCATCTAATATCCCGTTCCTCCAAGTAATGTCATTGTCAGACCATCAAATCTCCCGTTCCTCTCTGTAGTGTCATTGTCACACCATCTAATACCCCGTTCTTCCAAGTAGTGTCATTGTCAGACCATCTAATATCCCGTGCCTCTCTGTAGTGTCATTGTCATACCATCTAATATCTCGTTCCTCCATGAAG
Organism: Lucinisca nassula; assembly: GCA_963580285.1. Taxonomy (NCBI): domain Eukaryota; kingdom Metazoa; phylum Mollusca; class Bivalvia; order Lucinida; family Lucinidae; genus Lucinisca; species Lucinisca nassula. The sequence continues at coordinate 95,301,424 of OY757011.1, forward strand.
TGTCATTGTCAGACCATCTGATGTCCCGTTCCTATCTGTAGTGTCATTGTCAGACCATCTAATATCCCGTTCCTCCATGTAGTGTCATTGTCAGACCATCTAATATCCCGTTCTTTGTAGTGTCATTGTCAGATCATATAATATCCCGTTCCTTTCTGCAGTGTCATTGCTAAACTATCTAATATCCCGTTCCTCCAAGTAATGTCATTGTCAGACCATCCAATGTCCCGTTTCTCTCTGTAGTGTCATTGTCAGAACATCTAATATCCCGTTCCTCCATGTAGTGTCATTGTCAGACCATCTCATGTCCCGTTCCTCCATGTAGTGTCATTGTCAGACCATCTGATGTCCCGTTCCTATCTGTAGTGTCATTGTCAGACCATCTAATATCCCGTTCCTCCATGTAGTGTCATTGTCAGACCATCTAATGTCCCGTTCGTCCATGTAGTGTCATTGTCAGACCATCTTATGTCCCGTTCCTCCATGTAGTGTCATTGTCAGACCATCTAATGTCCCGTTTATCTCTGTAGTGTCATTGTCAGACCATCTAATGTCCCGTTCCTCTCTGTGGTGTCATTGTCAGACCATCTAATGTCCCGTTCCTCTCTGTAGTGTCATTGTCAGACCATCTAATATCCCGTTCCTCCAAGTAATGTCATTGTCAGACCATCAAATCTCCCGTTCCTCTCTGTAGTGTCATTGTCAGACTATCTAATACCCCGTTCTTCCAAGTAGTGTCATTGTCAGACCATCTAATATCCCGTGCCTCTCTGTAGTGTCATTGTCATACCATTTAATATCCCGTTCCTCCATGAAGTGTCATTGTCAGACCATCTGATGTCCCGTTCCTATCTGTAGTGTCATTGTCAGACCATCTAATATCCCGTTCCTCCATGTAGTGTCATTGTCAGACCATCTAATATCCCGTTCCTTTCTGTAGTGTCATTGTCAGATCATATAATATCCCGTTCCTTTCTGTAGTGTCATTGCTAGACCATCTAATATCCCGTTCCTCCAAGAAATGTCATTGTCAGACCACCCAATGTCCCGTTCCTCACTGTAGTGTCATTGTCAGACCATCTAATATCCCGTTTCTCCATGTAGTGTCATTGTCAGACCACCTAATGTCCCGTTCTTCAATGTAGTGTCATTGTCAGACCATCTGATCTCCCGTTCCTGTCTGTAGTGTCATTGTCAGACCATCTAATATCCCGTTACTCTCTGTAGTGTCATTGTCAGACCATTTAATATCCCGTTCCTCTCCGTAGTGTCATTGTCAGACCATCTAACGTCCCGTTCCTCTCTGTAGTGTCATTGTCAGACCATCTTATGTCCCGTTTCTCTCTGTAGTGTCATTGTCAGACCATCTAATATCCCGTTCCTCTATGTAGTGTCATTGTCAGACCATCTAATGTCACGTTCCTCCATGTAGTGTCATTGTCAGACCATCTAATATCTCGTTCCTCCATGAAGTGTCATTGTCAGACCATCTGATGTCCCGTTCTTATCTGTAGTGTCATTGTCAGACCATCTAATATCCCGTTCCTCCATGTAGTGTCATTGTTAAACCATCTAATATCCCGTTCTTCTCTGTAGTGTCATTGTCAGATCATATAATATCTCGTTCATTTCTGTAGTGTCATTGCTAGACCATCTAATATCCCGTTCCTCCAAGTAATGTCATTGTCAGACCATCCAATGTCCCGTTCCTCTCTGTAGTGTCATTGTCAGACCATCTAATATCCCGTTCTTCCATGTAGTGTCATTGTCAGACCATCTAATGTCCCGTTCCTCCATGTAGTGTCATTGTCAGACCATCTGATGTCCCGTTCCTATCTGTAGTGTCATTGTCAGACCATCTAATATCCCGTTCCTCCATGTAGTGTCATTGTCAGACCATCTAATGTCCCGTTCGTCCATGTAGTGTCATTGTCAGACCATCTTATGTCCCGTTCCTCCATGTAGTGTCATTGTCAGACCATCTATTGTCCCGTTTATCTCTGTAGTGTCATTGTCAGACCATCTAATGTCCCGTTCCTCTCTGTGGTGTCATTGACAGGCCATCTAATGTCCCGTTTCTCCATGTAGTGTCATTGTCAGACCATTTAATGTCCCGTTCCTCCATATAGTGTCATTGTCAGACCATCTGATGTCCCGTTCCTGTCTGTATTGTCATTGTCAGACCATCTAATATCCCGTTACTCTCTGTAGTGTCATTGTCAGACCATCTAATATCCCGTTCCTCTCCGTTGTGTCATTGTCAGACCATCTAACGTCCCGTTCTTCTCTGTAGTGTCATTGTCAGACCATCTTATGTCCCGTTTCTCTCTGTAGTGTCATTGTCAGACCATCTAATATCCCGTTCCTCTATGTAGTGTCATTGTCAGACCATCTGATGTCCCGTTCCTCCATGTAGTGTCATTGTCAGACCATCTTATGTCCCGTTCCTCCATGTAGTGTCATTGTCAGACCATCTAATGTCCCGTTTATCTCTGTAGTGTCATTGCCAGACCATCTAATGTCCCGTTCCTCTCTGTGGTGTCATTGTCAGACCATCTAATGTCCCGTTCTTATGTGTAGTGTCATTGTCAGACCATCTAATATCCCGTTCCCCCAAGTAATGTCATTGTCAGACCATCTAATATCCCGTTCCTCCATGTAGTGTCATTGTAAGACCATCTAGTATCCCGTTCTTCTCTGTAGTGTCATTGTCAGATCATATCATATCCCGTTCCTTTCTGTAGTGTCATTGCTAGACCATCTAATATCCCATTCCTCCAAGTAATGTCATTGTCAGACCATCCAATGTCCCGTTCCTCTCTGTAGTGTCATTGTCAGACCATCTAATATCCCGTTCCTCCATGTAGTGTCATTGTCAGACCATCTAATGTCCCGTTCCTCCATGTAGTGTCATTGTCAGACCATCTGATGTCCCGTTCCTATCTGTAGTGTCATTGTCAGACCATCTAATATCCCGTTCCTCCATGTAGTGTCATTGTCAGACCATCTAATGTCCCGTTCGTCCATGTAGTGTCATTGTCAGACCATCTTATGTCCCGTTCCTCCATGTAGTGTCATTGTCAGACCATCTAATGTCCCGTTTATCTCTGTAGTGTCATTGTCAGACCATCTAATGTCCCGTTCCTCTCTGTGGTGTCATTGTCAGACCATCTAATGTCCCGTTCCTCTCTGTAGTGTCATTGTCAGACCATCTAATATCCCGTTCCTCCATGTAGTGTCATTGTCAGACCATCTAATGTCCCGTTCCTCCATGTAGTGTCATTGTCAGACCATCTGATGTCCCCTTCCTATCTGTAGTGTCATTGTCAGACCATCTAATATCCCGTTCCTCCATGTAGTGTCATTGTCAGACCATCTAATGTCCCGTTCGTCCATGTAGTGTCATTGTCAGACCATCTTATGTCCCGTTCCTCCATGTAGTGTCATTGTCAGACCATCTATTGTCCCGTTTATCTCTGTAGTGTCATTGTCAGACCATCTAATGTCCCGTTCCTCTCTGTGGTGTCATTGTCAGACCATCTAATGTCCCGTTTCTCCATGTAGTGTCATTGTCAGACCATCTAATGTCCCGTTCCTCCATATAGTGTCATTGTCAGACCATCTGATGTCCCGTTCCTGTCTGTAGTGTCATTGTCAGACCATCTAATATCCCGTTACTCTCTGTAGTGTCATTGTCAGACCATCTAATATCCCGTTCCTCTCCGTTGTGTCATTGTCAGACCATCTAACGTCCCGTTCTTCTCTGTAGTGTCATTGTCAGACCATCTTATGTCCCGTTTCTCTCTGTAGTGTCATTGTCAGACCATCTTATATCCCGTTCCTCTATGTAGTGTCATTGTCAGACCATCTAATGTCCCGTTCCTCCATGTAGTGTCATTGTCAGACCATCTAATATCTCGTTTCTCCATGTAGTATCCTTGTCAGACCATCTAATGTCCCGTTCCTCCATGTAATGTCATTGTCAGACCATATAATGTCCCGTTTTTCTCTGTAGTGTCATTGTCAGACCATCTGATGTCCCGTTCCTCCACGTATTGTCATTGTCAGGCCATCTAATATCCCGTTCCTCCATGTAGTGTCATTGTCAGACCATCTAATATCCCGTTCCTCTCTGTAGTGTCATTGTCAGATCATATAATATCCCGTTCCTTTCTGTAGTGTCATTGCTAGACCATCTAATATCCCGTTCCTCCAAGTAATGTCATTGTCAGACCACCCAATGTCCCGTTCCTCTCTGCAGTGTCATTGTCAGACCATCTAATATCCCGTTTCTCCATGTAGTGTCATTGTCAGACCATCTAATGTCCCGTTCCTCCATGTAGTGTCATTGTCAGACCATCTAATGTCCCGTTTATCTCTGTAGTGTCATTGTCAGACCATCTAATGTCCCGTTCCTCTTTGTAGTGTCATTGTCAGACCATCTAATGTCCCGTTCCTCTCTGTAGTGTCATTGTCATACCATCTAATATCCCGTTCCTCCAAGTAATGTCATTGTCAGACCATCAAATCTCCCGTTCCTCTCTGTAGTGTCATTGATACACCATCTAATACCCTGTTCTTCCAAGTAGTGTCATTGTCAGCTCATCTGATATCCCGTGCCTCTCTGTAGTGTCATTGTCATACCATCTAATATCTCGTTCTTCCATGAAGTGTCATTGTCAGACCATCTGATGTCCCGTTCCTATCTGTAGTGTCATTGTCAGACCATCTAATATCACGTTCCTCCATGTAGTGTCATTGTTAGACCATCTAATATCCCGTTCTTCTCTGTAGTGTCATTGTCAGATCATATAATATCCCGTTCCTTTCTGTAGTGTCATTGTCAGACCATCTAATATCCCGTTCCTCCAAGTAATGTCATTGTCAGACCATCCAATGTCCCGTTCCTCTCTGTAGTGTCATTGTCAGACCATCTAATATCCCGTTCCTCCATGTAGTGTCATTGTCAGACCATCTAATGTCCCGTTCCTCCATGTAGTGTCATTGTCAGACCATCTGATGTCCCGTTCCTATCTGTAGTGTCATTGTCAGACCATCTAATATCCCGTTCCTCCATGTAGTGTCATTGTCAGACCATCTAATAGACCATCGTCCATGTAGTGTCATTGTCAGACCATCTTATATCCCGTTCTTCCATGAAGTGTCATTGTCAGACCATCTAATGTCCCGTTTATCTCTGTAGTGTCATTGCCAGACCATCTAATGTCCCGTTCCTCTCTGTGGTGTCATTGTCAGACCATCTAAAGTCCCGTTCCTCTCTGTAGTGTCATTGTCAGACCGTCTAATATCCCGTTCCTCCAAGTAATGTCATTGTCAGACCATCAAATCTCCCGTTCCTCTCTGTAGTGTCATTGTCAGACCATCTAATACCCCGTTCTTCCAAGTAGTGTCATTGTCAGACCATCTAATATCCAGTGCCTCTCTGTAGTGTCATTGTCATACCATCTAATATCTCGTTCCTCCATGAAGTGTCATTGTCAGACCATCTGATGTCCCGTTCCTATCTGTAGTGTCATTGTCAGACCATCTAATATCCCGTTCCTCCATGTAGTGTCATTGTCAGACCATCTAATATCCCGTTCCTCTCTGTAGTGTCATTGTCAGATCATATAATATCCCGTTCCTTTCTGTAGTGTCATTGCTAGACCATCTAATATCCCGTTCCTTCAAGTAATGTCATTGTCAGACCACCCAATGTCCCGTTCCTCTCTGTAGTGTCATTGTCAGACCATCTAATATCCCGTTTCTCTATGTAGTGTCATTGTCAGACCATCTAATATCCCGTTCCTCTATGTAGTGTCATTGTCAGACCATCTAATGTCCCGTTGCTCCATGTAGTGTCATTGTCAGAACATCTAATATCTCGTTTCTCCATGTAGTATCATTGTCAGACCATCTAATGTCCCGTTCCTCCATGTAATGTCATTGTCAGACCATATAATGTCCCGTTTTTCTCTGTAGTGTCATTGTCAGACCATCTGATGTCCCGTTCCTCCACGTATTGTCATTGTCAGGCCATCTAATATTCCGATCCTCCATGTACTGTCATTGGCAGACCATCTAATATCCCGTTCCTCTCTGTAGTGTCATTGTCAGATCATATAATATCCCGTTCCTTTCTGTAGTGTCATTGCTAGACCATCTAATATCCCGTTCCTCCAAGTAATGCCATTGTCAGACCACCCAATGTCCCGTTCCTCTCTGCAGTGTCATTGTCAGACCATCTAATATCCCGTTTCTCCATGTAGTGTCATTGTCAGACAATCTAATGTCCCGTTCCTCCATGTAGTGTCATTGTCAGACCATCTAATATCCCGTTCCTCTCTGTAGTGTCATTGTCAGACCATCTAATGTCCCGTTCGTCCATGTAGTGTCATTGTCAGACTATCTTATGTCCCGTTCCTCCATGTAGTGTCATTGTCAGACCATCTAATGTCCCGTTTATCTCTGTAGTGTCATTGTCAGACCATCTAATGTCCCGTTCCTCTTTGTAGTGTCATTGTCAGACCATCTAATGTCCCGTTCCTCTCTGTAGTGTCATTGCCATACCATCTAATATCCCGTTCCTCCAAGTAATGTCATTGTCAGACCATCAAATCTCCCGTTCCTCTCTGTAGTGTCATTGTCACACCATCTAATACCCCGTTCTTCCAAGTAGTGTCATTGTCAGCCCATCTTATATCCCGTGCCTCTCTGTAGCGTCATTGTCATACCATCTAATATCTCGTTCCTCCATGAAGTGTCATTGTCAGACCATCTGATGTCCCGTTCCTATCTGTAGTCTCATTGTCAGACCATCTAATATCCCGTTCCTCCATGTAGTGTCATTGTTAGACCATCTAATATCCCGTTCTTCTCTATAGTGTCATTGTCAGATCATATCATATCCCGTTCCTTTCTGTAGTGTCATTGCTAGACCATCTAATATCCCGTTCCTCCAAGTAATGTCATTGTCAGACCATCCAATGTCCCGTTCCTCTCTGTAGTGTCATTGTCAGACCATCTAATATCCCGTTCCTCCATGTAGTGTCATTGTCAGACCATCTAATGTCCCGTTCCTCCATGTAGTGTCATTGTCAGACCATCTGATGTCCCGTTCCTATCTGTAGTGTCATTGTCAGACCATCTAATATCCCGTTCCTCCATGTAGTGTCATTGTCAGACCATCTAATGTCCCGTTCGTCCATGTAGTGTCATTGTCAGACCATCTTATGTCCCGTTCCTCCATGTAGTGTCATTGTCAGACCATCTAATGTCCCGTTTATCTCTGTAGTGTCATTGTCAGACCATCTAATGTCCCGTTCCTCTCTGTGGTGTCATTGTCAGACCATCTAATGTCCCGTTCCTCTCTGTAGTGTCATTGTCAGACCATCTAATATCCCGTTCCTCCAAGTAATGTCATTGTCAGACCATCAAATCTCCCGTTCCTCTCTGTAGTGTCATTGTCAGACCATCTAATACCCCGTTCTTCCAAGTAGTGTCATTGTCAGACCATCTAATATCCAGTGCCTCTCTGTAGTGTCATTGTCAGACCATCTAATATCCCGTTCCTCCATGTAGTGTCATTGTCAGACCATCTAATGTCCCGTTCCTCCATGTAGTGTCATTGTCAGACCATCTGATGTCCCGTTCCTATCTGTAGTGTCATTGTCAGACCATCTAATATCCCGTTCCTCCATGTAGTGTCATTGTCAGACCATCTAATGTCCCGTTCGTCCATGTAGTGTCATTGTCAGACCATCTTATGTCCCGTTCCTCCATGTAGTGTCATTGTCAGACCATCTATTGTCCCGTTTATCTCTGTAGTGTCATTGTCAGACCATCTAATGTCCCGTTCCTCTCAGTGGTGTCATTGACAGACCATCTGATGTCCCGTTTCTCCATGTAGTGTCATTGTCAGACCATTTAATGTCCCGTTCCTCCATAAAGTGTCATTGTCAGACCATCTGATGTCCCGTTCCTGTCTGTAGTGTCATTGTCAGACCATCTAATATCCCGTTACTCTCTGTAGTGTCATTGTCAGACCATCTAATATCCCGTTCCTCTCCGTTGTGTCATTGTCAGACCATCTAACGTCCCGTTCTTCTCTTTAGTGTCATTGTCAGACCATCTTATGTCCCGTTTCTCTCTGTAGTGTCATTGTCAGACCATCTAATATCCCGTTCCTCTATGTAGTGTCATTGTCAGACCATCTGATGTCCCGTTCCTCCATGTAGTGTCATTGTCAGACCATCTTATGTCCCGTTCCTCCATGTAGTGTCATTGTCAGACCATCTAATGTCCCGTTTATCTCTGAAGTGTCATTGGCAGACCATCTAATGTCCCGTTCCTCTCTGTGGTGTCATTGTCAGACCATCTAATGTCCCGTTCCTCTCTGTAGTGTCATTGTCAGACCATCTAATATCCCGTTCCTCCAAGTAATGTCATTGTCAGACCATCTAATATCCCGTTCCTCCATGTAGTGTCATTGTTAGACCATCTAATATCCCGTTCTTCTCTGTAGTGTCATTGTCAGATCATATCATATCCCGTTCCTTTCTGTAGTGTCATTGCTAGACCATCTAATATCCCATTCCTCCAAGTAATGTCATTGTCAGACCATCCAATGTCCCGTTCCTCTCTGTAGTGTCATTGTCAGACCATCTAATATCCCGTTCCTCCATGTAGTGTCATTGTCAGACCATCTAATGTCCCGTTCCTCCATGTAGTGTCATTGTCAGACCATCTGATGTCCCGTTCCTATCTGTAGTGTCATTGTCAGACCATCTAATATCCCGTTCCTCCATGTAGTGTCATTGTCAGACCATCTAATATCCCGTTCGTCCATGTAGTGTCATTGTCAGACCATCTGATGTCCCGTTCCTATCTGTAGTGTCATTGTCAGACCATCTAATATCCCGTTCCTCCATGTAGTGTCATTGTCAGACCATCTAATATCCCGTTCGTCCATGTAGTGTCATTGTCAGACCATCTTATGTCCCGTTCCTCCATGTAGTGTCATTGTCAGACCATCTAATGTCCCGTTTATCTCTGTAGTGTCATTGTCAGACCATCTAATGTCCCGTTCCTCTCTGTGGTGTCATTGTCAGACCATCTAATGTCCCGTTCCTCTCTGTAGTGTCATTGTCAGACCATCTAATATCCCGTTCCTCCATGTAGTGTCATTGTCAGACCATCTAATGTCCCGTTCCTCCATGTAGTGTCATTGTCAGACCATCTGATGTCCCGTTCCTATCTGTAGTGTCATTGTCAGACCATCTAATATCCCGTTCCTCCATGTAGTGTCATTGTCAGACCATCTAATGTCCCGTTCGTCCATGTAGTGTCATTGTCAGACCATCTTATGTCCCGTTCCTCCATGTAGTGTCATTGTCAGACCATCTATTGTCCCGTTTATCTCTGTAGTGTCATTGTCAGACCATCTAATGTCCCGTTCCTCTCTGTGGTGTCATTGTCAGACCATCTAATGTCCCGTTTCTCCATGTAGTGTCATTGTCAGACCATCTAATGTCCCGTTCCTCCATATAGTGTCATTGTCAGACCATCTGATGTCCCGTTCCTGTCTGTAGTGTCATTGTCAGACCATCTAATATCCCGTTACTCTCTGTAGTGTCATTGTCAGACCATCTAATATCCCGTTCCTCTCCGTTGTGCCATTGTCAGACCATCTAACGTCCCGTTCTTCTCTGTAGTGTCATTGTCAGACCATCTTATGTCCCGTTTCTCTCTGTAGTGTCATTGTCAGACCATCTAATATCCCGTTCCTCTATGTAGTGTCATTGTCAGACCATCTAATGTCCCGTTCCTCCATGTAGTGTCATTGTCAGACCATCTAATATCTCGTTTCTCCATGTAGTATCATTGTCAGACCATCTAATGTCCCGTTCCTCCATGTAATGTCATTGTCAGACCATATAATGTCCCGTTTTTCTCTGTAGTGTCATTGTCAGACCATCTGATGTCCCGTTCCTCCACGTATTGTCATTGTCAGGCCATCTAATATCCCGTTCCTCCATGTAGTGTCATTGTCAGACCATCTAATATCCCGTTCCTCTCTGTAGTGTCATTGTCAGATCATATAATATCCCGTTCCTTTCTGTAGTGTCATTGCTAGACCATCTAATATCCCGTTCCTCCAAGTAATGTCATTGTCAGACCACCCAATGTCCCTTTCCTCTCTGCAGTGTCATTGTCAGACCATCTAATATCCCGTTTCTCCATGTAGTGTCATTGTCAGACCATCTAATGTCCCGTTCCTCCATGTAGTGTCATTGTCAGACCATCAAATATCCCGTTCCTCTCTGTAGTGTCATTGTCAGACTATCTTATGTCCCGTTCCTCCATGTAGTGTCATTGTCAGACTATCTAATGTCCCGTTTATCTGTAGTGTCATTGTCAGACCATCTAATGTCCCGTTCCTCTTTGAAGTGTCATTGTCAGACCATCTAATGTCCCGTTCCTCTCTGTAGTGTCATTGTCATACCATCTAATATCCCGTTCCTCCAAGTAATGTCATTGTCAGACCATCAAATCTCCCGTTCCTCTCTGTAGTGTCATTGATACACCATCTAATACCCCGTTCTTCCAAGTAGTGTCATTGTCAGCTCATCTGATATCCCGTGCCTCTCTGTAGTGTCATTGTCATACCATCTAATATCTCGTTCCTCCATGAAGTGTCATTGTCAGACCATCTGATGTCCCGTTCCTATCTGTAGTGTCATTGTCAGACCATCTAATATCCCGTTCCTCCATGTAGTGTCATTGTTAGACCATCTAATATCCCGTTCTTCTCTGTAGTGTCATTGTCAGATCATATAATATCCCGTTCCTTTCTGTAGTGTCATTGCTAGACCATCTAATATCCCGTTCCTCCAAGTAATGTCATTGTCAGACCATCCAATGTCCCGTTCCTCTCTGGAGTGTCATTGTCAGACCATCTAATATCCCGTTCCTCCATGTAGTGTCATTGTCAGACCATCTAATGTCCCGTTCCTCCATGTAGTGTCATTGTCAGACCATCTGATGTCCCGTTCCTATCTGTAGCGTCATTGTCAGACCATCTAATATCCCGTTCCTCCATGTAGTGTCATTGTCAGACCATCTAATGTCCCGTTCGTCCATGTAGTGTCATTGTCAGACCATCTTATGTCCCGTTCCTCCATGTAGTGTCATTGTCAGACCATCTAATGTCCCGTTTATCTCTGTAGTGTCATTGTCAGACCATCTAATGTCCCGTTCCTCTCTGTGGTGTCATTGTCAGACCATCTAATGTCTCGTTCCTATCTGTAGTGTCATTGTCAGACCATCTAATATCCCGTTCCTCAGAGTAATGTCATTGTCAGACCATCAAATCTCCCGTTCCTCTCTGTAGTGTCATTGTCAGACCATCTAATACCCCGTTCTTCCAAGTAGTGTCATTGTCAGACCATCTAATATCCAGTGCCTCTCTGTAGTGTCATTGTCAGACCATCTAATACCCCGTTCTTCCAAGTAGTGTCATTGTCAGACCATCTAATATCCAGTGCCTCTCTGTAGTGTCATTGTCATACCATCTAATATCTCGTTCCTCCATGAAGTGTCATTGTCAGACCATCTGATGTCCCGTTCCTATCTGTAGTGTCATTGTCAGACCATCTAATATCCCGTTCCTCCATGTAGTGTCATTGTCAGACCATCTAATATCCCGTTCCTCTCTGTAGTGTCATTGTCAGATCATATAATATCCCGTTCCTTTCTGTAGTGTCATTGCTAGACCATCTAATATCCCGTTCTTTCAAGTAATTTCATTGTCAGACCACCCAATGTCCCGTTCCTCTCTGTAGTGTCATTGTCAGACCATCTAATATCCCGTTTCTCCATGTAGTGTCATTGTCAGACCATCTAATGTCCCGTTCCTCCATGTAGTGTCATTGTCAGACCATCTGATCTCCCGTTCCTGTCTGTTGTGTCATTGTCAGACCATCTAATATCCCGTTACTCTCTGTAGTGTCATTGTCAGACCATCTAATATCCCGTTCCTCTCCGTAGTGTCATTGTCAGACCATCTAACGTCCCGTTCCTCTCTGTAGTGTCATTGTCAGACCATCTTATGTCCCGTTTCTCTCTGTAGTGTCATTGTCAGACCATCTAATGTCCCGTTCCTCTATGTAGTGTCATTGTCAGACCATCTAATGTCCCGTTCCTCCATGTAGTGTCATTGTCAGACCATCTAATATCTCGTTTCTCCATGTAGTATCATTGTCAGACCATCTAATGTCCCGTTCCTCCATGTAATGTCATTGTCAGACCATCTAATGTCCCGTTTTTCTCTGTAGTGTCATTGTCAGACCATCTGATGTCCCGTTCTTCCACGTATTGTCATTGTCAGGCCATCTAAAGTCCCGTTTCTGTCTGTAGTGTCATTGTCAGACCATTTAATGTCCGTTCCTCCAAGTAGTGTCATTCCAGACCATCTTATGTCCCTTTCCCTTCTGTAGTGTCATAGTCAGACCACCTTTAGACCTTTTCCCCTTTTTAGTGTCATTGCTTGGCCACCTAAACTCCCGTTCCTCTATGTTGTGTCATTGTTAGACTATCTCATATCCCGTTCCTCGCTGTAATGTCTTGTGAGACCAACACTGTTCCCGTTCCTCGCGACATGCCAGAACGCAGAAAGTATCAGAGAAGAAAGCAGCGATATGTATGTCATTCACCAGATAAGCCTTCTGCTTTCTGTCTCATGTACACTATATCATTTAATTGACATGCAGGTGGGAAGTTTGTGGAACTAATAAGTCTGGACTCGTTATTTTGCTCAAAGTATTAATTATTACTGGATAGTTTGAAGGGTTGGGGGTTGGGGCTTTGCTATTGTTGCTGTTGTTGCTGTTTTTACTATCATGTCATGTAAGGTGTATCTTAGACCAAAGGAGTTGGAGTGCAGAACATGCTATTTCTCTGCTACTGCAAAGTCATTATCTTACGGGCAAGAAGATAGAATTTAGTATAATTGGCCAGCCCACTCTGAGGCTCGAGCTGCCTTTCAAGCAAAAGAAAAAAAAAGGTTTTGATGTAGCCTTGCCCACGGTTTATAAATGAAATGAAAAGGTCCATAAGTTTCTTTTTTATTAGCTCACCTGTCACGTAGTGACAAGGTGAGCTTTTGGGATCACTTTTTGTCCGTCGTCCGTCGTGCGTCCGTGCGTGCGTCCGTCCGTGCGTGCGTCCGTGCGTCCGTAAACTTGTCTTCAAATGACATCTCCTCCTAAACCACTGATCGGATTTTGACCAAACTTCACAGGAATGATCCTTAGGTGGTCCCCTTTCAAAGTTGTTCAAATGGTTCCGGTCCGTTGCACATATAGGTCACAGTAGCCAAAAATAGATTTTTTTCACCAAAAACTTAAAAAATCTTCTTCTCTGAAACCGCAAGGCCCAGGTCTTTGATATTTGGTATGAAGCTTCAACTAGTGGACCCCTACCAAGATTGTTCAAATTATAGTGATGGGGCCAAAAATGCCCCCACATCAGGGCCCTTTGATTTTACATGGGCTTATATAGGGAAAATCTTTAAAAATCTTCTTCTCTGAAACTGCAAGGCCCAGATCTTTGATATTTGGTATGATCTTCATCTAGTGGACCCCTACCAAGATTGTTCAAATTATAGTGCTGGGGCTAAAAATGCCCCCTCACGGGGGCCCTTTGGTTTTACATGGGCATATATAGGGAAAATCTTGAAAAATCTTCTTCTCTGAAACCGCTAGGCCCAGGTCTTTGATATTTGGTATGAAGCTTCATCAAGTGGACCCCTACCAAGATTGTTCAAATTATAGTGCTGGGGCCAAAAATGCCCCCGCACCAGGGCCCTTTTGTTTTACATAGGCTTATATAGGGAAAATCTTGAAAAATCTTCTTCTCTGAAACTGCAAGGCCCAGGTCTTTGATATTTCAATGAAGCTTCATCTAGTGGACCCCTACCAAGGTTGTTCAAATTATAGTGCTGGAGCTAAAAATGCCCCCCCCCCCCCCCCCCCCGCACGGGGGGCCCTTTGGTTTTACATGAGCTTGTATAGGGAAAATCTTGAAAAATCTTCTTCTCTGAAACCTCAAGGCACAGGTCTCTGATATTTGGTATGAAGCTTCATCTAGTAGACCCCTACCAAGATTGTTCAAATTATAGTGATGGGGCCAAAAATGCCCCCACATCAGGGCCCTTTTGTTTTACATAGGCTTATATAGGGAAAATCTTGAAAAATCTTCTTCTCTGAAACTGCAAGGCCCAGGTCTTTGATATTTGGTATGAAGCTTCATCTTGTGGACCTCTATCAAGATTGTTCAAATTATAGCCCTGTGGCCAAAAATGCCCCTGCTCCGGGGCCCTTTGGTTTTACATAGACTTATATAGGGAAAATCTTGAAAAATCTTCTTCTCTGAAACCACAAGACTTAGGTCTTCGATATTTGTTATGACGCTTCAGCTAGTGAACCTCTATAAAGAGTGTTCAAATTATAGCCCTGAGACCAAAAATGCCCCCGCCATGTGGCCCTTTGGTTTTACATAGACTTATATAGGGAAAATCTTTAAAAATCATCTTCTCTGAAACACAAGGCTTAGGTCTTTGATATTTGTTATGAAGCTTCAGCTAGTGGACCTCTACCAAGATTGTTCAAATTATAGCACTGGGGCCAAAAATGCCCCCGCTTGGGGGCCCTTTGGTTTAACATAGACTTATATAAGGGAAAATCTTGTTTTACATAGACTTCTATATGCAGGGTAAACCTTTAAAATCTTTTTCTCTGAAACCAGAAAGCCCAGGTCTTTCATATTCGATATGAAGCTTCATCTTGTGGACCTCTACCAAGATTGTTCAAATTTTAGCCCTGGGGCCAAAATTGACCCTGCCAGGGGCCCAATTGTTATGCTTTGGATCAGGTGAGCGAACCAGGGCCCTCTGGGCCCTCTTGTATTTAGTTTTACGGTTCTTTCAAGATTAATCCACTTATTTTGAGTCCGCCGTTAATCAGAGGTGGACGATATCAGGAGAACCCGGAATTAAACCTGAACTTCCGTTGCAGTACTTCCCGATTTTTGTTTTACATTAATTATCAGGAATACTTTGGAAATACATTAAAAACTCATTTATCATATATCATTCCACTTATCCAAAACGGATTATATAAAGTGCCATCAGAATCGAACTTAAGGTGTAATAACTTCTGAGTATCAAATTAACAAAAAAAATGGTTAATTTACGGGTAGACTATATAAATTTGACAACACTTAGCTTAAATTGTCATAACATGTGGCAAGGAAAAACCTGGTATTCTATGCTATGTATGTGACACGAGAGATTGTTCTGTTCTGTTATATATAGTATCATGCCTATATGTTGATTCGTAAAACATTATTCTATTGAAATAAATATGTTTAATCCAATTCTCACATCTCTGGTACATGTATTGGCATCAAATGGCACAAAAGGACTTACATTCCCATAAAATATCGTTGTCAGAATTGACAGTTTTATCATCAAAGATTATTTTATTTAAGAATCGTAGCCAGATTTTCTTTTCAGAAACTCAACTTTAAGCATAAAATGTTTTGTTTTTGAACCGATTTTCAAATCACAGAAACACGATTATATTTTATTATTAAAGACACTAATCATGTATTTAGTTTATACCGCAACTCAAAACAATCAAGAGATTTCGCAATAATTAAGCAAATTTAAGCAAATAAGATAGCAGACAGCGCTGCATGTTAAACGACATCCAGTGCTATGGCGCGCACACGTTGTATAACGTGACGTCAAATGGTGCTAAGTTTCTGACGTCACCGCGCCACGCAGACGTTGGAAACAACATGGACGCTCGAATAAATGTTTCTCAGCGCTTTAAATTCTGTATGAAAATCTGCAAATAAATAGTTTATTTTAGCTTTAGAAATTATTTTCGAGGTTGAGACGCAACCACAGTAGCAATGCGCAATTATTCCAACGGACCATTCAAACCAGGAAAGCCCGAGAAGGTAAGAATGTAGCTTGCATTTCTGAAAAATTGTTTAAATAAATATTGCAAAGTTTATAACTTGCTATTTGGTTGTTTTTTTTTTTTCGTATATTTAAGAAATGAAATTATTTTTCTGCAGTTCATGGAAGTATGAACGCAGTGGGTCGCGCGCAAAGTAAATGAGCCCCCGAAGGGGTTCATGTAAACTTTGCTAGCGACCCACTGTCGTTCATACTTCCATGAAAAGCAGAAAAAAATAAGTTTATTTTTTATATTTACATTATTTGCCTCTCATCACTGGCCGAAAAGAATGCTTGTAGGGCAAACTTTTAAAGCTGAAAAACATTTACTCGCTGTTTTTCTACAATGACCGGAGCAGCATTGACGTCATCAACGCCCGTAGAGAACAATGGTTTAGAATGACGTCACTTAACGTCACTAGAAATCATGTGAATCGATGCGTTCATGGAAGTATGAACGCAATTGTTTTCTATAGGTTTACATTAGACTTTACACTGGAAATGTAAATATAAAAGGTTGCATGTTATTGTTTACATTTGCAAATTAGTGACCTGAAAAGTAGATCCGGTCTATAAACGGTCACTAGACGTATTTTTGGTCAGTAGAAGGTATTATCACTTATTCAGTACTTTATTTAACATGATAACCCATGTTTTGCATGTGTGATAATGCTAGTTTCCATTTCCGGTTATCAGCCCGCCCGGTCTGATAACCGGAAACAGTGTATTTTGAACGGACAGCGGTTATCAGCCCACTCATGACGTTATTGGGACGTTGCCAATAACATGACGTAACGCGAATAGTTAGGCATGACGTTGCGCGCTTTTTTGCTCGAATCACGCTTTTTATCACATTTTTTTTTCTCAATTTATGAACGTTAAACACAGTAAGAATAGGATCTGAATATGTGATAAACAAATTATAACATGGGGTTTTGGTTATCGCCCTCTGTATCAACCCTCGACCATTACCCGCCCTCAGGCTAAAGCCTTCGGGCAGATAATGGGGTCTCGGGTTGATACATCGGGCGATAACCAAAACTCCATGTGATAATCTCTAATTATAGGTCACTACCGATAATAGCGTGCAGTTATTCGACCCCCTTTATTAGGTTACTAGAATGCCTGGTTGCGGTATAAATTATTTTCTTATATCTGTTAAAAACATATATTTTGGTACTCGTTAGAATCGCCTCGAAGAGTTCCCACAATCTCTGTTTTGAGCATATAACAGAAAAGTTACCGCGTTCGACTTTAATATGATCGAGAGGTTGCAATTGTCAGTTCAAATCGGACCACCGATGGCGAGATGTGTCCTTGGGCGAGACAATTAATGACACCTCTCCACCCACGTGTAAATGGGTAGCAGTAACGAAAAATTCACTACCTCTTTCGTGATACCACCCGGAATGAGCGCAATCTTGCCTACCTAGGCATTGTTTTCTCATGTAGATGTATTTTCTCATATAGTCGTATTTCCTATTTAAGCGCCTGATAGAAGTTTTCCGAGATAGTCTGCAGCGTAATTCCCGTTTAGTCGCCTCACATGAGTGACATACTGACAGAATGGAGAAACTTGCAGTATTTGGTGACTCTTATGTTCACAGGATGGGACAAGCTCGCTTGAACATCAACGCCCAGACATCCACGCCCTGGGCGTTGATGTTAGGTACTTCGGAGTTCCTGGTTTGACTCTCTCTGCTGCCAAGAAACACCATAAATGGACAGAACTGAAAAACTCATCTCCAACACAGGCCTTCTTGCACGTTGGTGGAAACTCCATCGATACCAAAACACCTGAGGGAACTTAGTAGCTGACATAATTAGCATGCGGGATGAACTGTTGGAGGCAGGTGTACGACGGGTTTTTGTGGGCGAAATTTTACCAAGAGAAGATGTTTCGAGATCTCGTGATCCGGACCTGACAGTGGCGGTGTACGATGAAAAGAGGAAGACCATCAATCGAGCTCTCCAGAGACGTCTTGGTCGGTGGTTCATACACTTCTTTATCGCCAGTGCATTCCGGCCCACCCCTCTTGTGAATGCGGGTCCATCGCCATTGTACAGCAGGGATTTGGTCCATCTCTCAGAGAAGCGAGGTCTAAAGGAGTATCGGAAGGGCATTAAGCGAGCTTTCCTACAGTCGGAGTAGGACTTCACTCCATCCACAAATGGCCCTTTTCAGGGCCCACAAATATTTCCAAAGAGAACCTTTATAATGTAATCACTTACAATCCTCGACCAATGCATCAGTTCATTACCCCCTCCACACACACCCACCAGCACGCCTATTCCGGCTTGGAGATGTTTTTTCATGGTGCTTCCACGCAGAGCTTAAACTGACCTCACATGAGTACTGGTAAACCACTTAGACGGACTGAGCCTGTCCAGCAGAAATGGCGCGTCAGACCAACAAATGCATATAAGCCCATTTGGCTTCATGGACGACAGGCTTAAGATGTCATTTCATCGTAATATTGGGTGAAGCCACACAAATATTGGAAGCAAAGTCTCTAAGCACGGCGCACATGCCTAAAATGTCCACGAGGGCGTATGGCAGTAAAAAAGAAAAGTAAAGTGTGTTGACAGGGAAGTTAAACTTCAATTCAAACAAAGCAATGCGTTCAATCGCAAACACGCAGGCTAATCCCACCCATTTTACCACGCAAAGCACTCTGTGACATTCCCTCGAAGGGGTCTCGAGTTTAAGCAGAAAATCCGGCTTATTTCGATTACACCGTATTTCTTTTTTTTTTTTTTTTAACATACTCAGCCTTTTGTTTTCTACGCACACAGTAGCAGATATACCCCAGCTATATTAAAATACAGGTGTGGTTATGTCACTTCACCGGGTAAGGTGCACTTTGGGGGGGGGGGGGGAGGGGGGGGGGGTTGAAGTGAATGTGCCTTACGGGAACGGAAATCAAGATTTATCACATGTTTAAATTTCAAAGTTTATTCTCCGATAGCCAACCCCTTGCTACCCGGCTAGCACGCGATAGCAGGCCGACAGCGAAACGACGTTACCACGTCGTATCGCTGTCGACCCGACGCTGCCCCTGAAATTCTTTGCTGGCTGGATATTTCTGGAAACTGTTATAAATTTCGAGTATGTAGATACACTAGCAGCACGGAAATAGGGATGCGATTCTGCTACATTTCATGGAAGGGACACCATAGGGGTTCAAAGTGTCTCGAGTAAGCAGTTCGTAGATAATCTGGACTACATTACGTGAACACAAATGCTAATCACCTTTACCCGGCCGGGGATCGAACCCGGTCCACCAGATCGACAGGCCAACACTCCCGCAAGGCAGTACAAGTGTGCTATATACCTATACCCTATGACATATATTTGAACTTTTATCATACATTCATGGCCCCCGCCCATACGGGCTTGAAGAAATATATGGGCTGCACGATGCTTCCACGCAGAGCTGATTCCGGCCCGCACACTAGTACTGGTAAACCGCTTAGAGGATCTAAGCCTGTCCAGGAACCGCGATGCGAGGCGGACCGTCCATGCTAATAAACCCTATTGGTTTCATTTGGCGACAGGGCTTGAGGTGTCATTTCATCTCAGTGTCGGGTAAAAGTCCCACAAAATTGGAAACAATGTCTCCAAAATGACATTTACGGTGTTGATGGGGACGTTAAACTTCAAATCAACCAACCGTGAAATGAAGACCCTCCCCCCCACCCCCTAAACCCCACTTCATATAGAGAAAACTGGGGTTTACGGATGTATACATTACCTTTCTTATCTCTGCTCCAAGACATAGGTTTTGGGTACTCGTAAGAACCGCACCCACAGCATATGTTTCGAGCATTTGTAAGAAAAAAAAACGGATTTTTATCAGAAAAAGTAGCGCACTGATCAGTTATCTTAATGATATTTAATATACCGATTTTCTTTTTTTTTTTTTTTTAAGATAATCACAACTGGAAAACTTTATATGTTTATTGAGGATTTAAAAATCCTAGCTACATTGAAATATGGGCGTGGTCGTGTCAAATCCCCTGATTAGGGGCGCATTCGAGGTAAATATGACTTACGGGAACGGTAAAATCGACATTTTGTCGCATGTTGAATTTTCAATTTACGGAGACGGGACCTCGGTTTTAATACTCATCCGATACACCACAGAGGCTTCTGAGAGAGAGAGAGAGAGAGAGAGAAGAGAGAGAGAGAGAGAGAGAGAGAGAGAGAGAGAGAGAGAGAGGAGAGAGAGAGAGAGAGAGAGAGAGAGAGAGAGAGAGAGAGAGAGAGATGTTCAAGAAGGAATACTCAACCTGTATAGAACGATTTTCTTCGATGAACAGGCCTCGGTAGCTAACTCAGATGCGCGTCTGACTGGTTGATCACCAGGAGGACGCGGGTTCAATACCTGCCGAGGTCGTCAACATTCCATTGTGGAGATTGATCATGAAATCTTTTCTACGGTCATTATCTCCCTTCCGCTGATTCAAGAAGGGCAGTTGTCAGTTTCTGGTGAGAAGAATGCGCACTGTACTGGTTAGCCGCTTACGTATTTATAAGCCTGCTCAGGAAAGGTGTGAATAGGTAAACTGACAGGCTCAACAATTGACTGGGCCGTTAAAACAAATTCCATGAACTGGCCCACAAACAAAGTGGAAAAGAGACGCCGGAATGGAGGAGGCAAGAAGGAAGAAGGGTTTGGGGGCGGAAACGGCTGAGGAGAGGAAAACAGGGAGGGAGGGGAGAAAACAATGCTCTGTAACCATCTCTGTAGCGCTTTGGTTATAAAGCCTTGTAATAGGTCAAGACGTCTTCATTCCCACTCCCCTTTCTACCTTCCCTGTTCCATTTCTCGTCCCTACTATCCCTTGTACTCGACTCCTGAAAGGTCAAAAGCCTGTAGGTTTATAGTGCTGAAGTTTTACACAAATTCAGGGCCGTTGGTTAGATCCTTTGTACAGATATTTTCTCATTGTGTTGGCCAAGTTCTGCAACGGAACGTCAGTTGTTTTATCTCCGGGTACTCCGGTTTTCGCCCACCTCTGATTAACGATCGGCTCGATATGAGTGAAATAATCTTGAAAGGGCCGTAAAACCAAAAAAAAAAAAAATCTCATTATGTTGATCGTTGTAAAAGTGGAGTTGCATCTGTAGTTATTAACTTATAAGTACATTTCACTCATTATAGCAATGAAATGTAAATCAAATAGATGATTTCAAATAATACGCTAACACCGTTGAAATAGGGGTGTGCTTATGTCACATTCTCTTTAAAGGGTCCCATTTCGGGTGGAAATGTCCAACGGCCGGGAACGACCAGACTGAGATTCTGTCACATGTTGATTTTCAATAGTTGTCTCCGATTTCCACCCCCTTATTTTCCGAAAACTGTTATAATCATCGATTAAGGAGATAGACAAGTTGCTTTGAAACTGGGAGTATGACTGGAATTCTAGGAAAATTAAGATGGGAGTCTCTCAAGAAAAAAGGAGAAGAGACAGTATGCTCATACTCTTACACAAAGGTCTAAAGGGTGCTGCCAGCATTCCAACAGATGACCTTGTTCCCCCGGCTAGGCACTGTAGAAAACACCATTCAATGACGTTTCAGACCCTTACTGCAAGAACGGATATTTATAAAGAATCGTTTTTCCCCCGAACCATTAGAGATTGGAATGCCCTTCCCGATTCTATTATTTTGACGGCTGAAGGTGCTGAGGATTGTGTAGCTAAGTTTACATCTTTGGTTAGAGCTAGGGACTAACTTCCCATATCACAGGTCCTGGTGTATGAATGTCATTTGACGTGTCACCAGTAACAATTCTGATTCTGATTCTGATTCACGGAAAAGGGGTGGCTATATTAAAATAGGGGTGTGAATGTTTCACATCCTCGGGTGAGGTAACAATTGGCGGTAAATATGTCTTCCACGAAGGGTAAATTCCAGATAGTGTCACATGTTGAATTTACAATACTTTTTCTCAGAACTTCATTCCTTTTCTTTTTTTTTCTCGAAACTCATTTTTTATCGAATATATGGATACCCTGCCTACATCGAAATAGGCTTAAGATTGTGTCACACCACCTGCTTAGGGGCAAAATTGGGGGTACATATGTCTTGCGGGTACGGTAAAATCTAGATCTTGTCACGTTGAATTTCCAACATACTTTTCAGATACTCAGCCCCTTATTTTCTAGAAACCTTTATGTTTATCGAGTAGATAGATACCCTGGCTATATCAGAATATGGGTGCGATTGTGTCACATCCCCTAGTTAGGACCAATTGGGGGTCACATTGACCGGTTAGGGGCAAATGAGGGGTAAATATGTCTTGCGGAAACGGTAAAAATCGAGATATTATCACATATTGAATTTTTAATTTGTTTCCTCCGATATCCAGCCCCTTATTTTCTTGAATCCTTTATGTTTATCGAGTAGATAGATACCCTATCTATATCTATTTTAAGTATGGTTGAGGTTGTGTCACATGCCTTTGTTAGGTGCGACTTTGGTGGAGGTGGGGTGGGGGGGGGGGCGGTAAAGTTGAAATTTTTTCATATGTTGAATTTTCAGTACGTTTTCTCTGATACTCAGTCCCTTATTTTCTGGACACCTTTATGCTGCTTATCGAGTAGAAAACTACCCTAGCTTTACTAAAAGGCGGGACATGGTCGTGCCACATCCCCTGGTTGGGGCCAGATAGGGGTAAATATATGTTTTGCGGGAAATCGAAAAATCGAAATTTTGTCACGTTGAATTTTCAACGTTTTCTCTGATACCCAGCCCATTATTTTCCGGAATTTTTTTATGTTATTTGAGAAGGCAGATACCCTAGCTGTATTAAGATAGTGATGTGGTTGTGTCACATCCCCTGGTTAGGGGCAAAAGTGTGTGTGTGTGTGTGTGTGGGGGGGGGGGGGGGTTAATACGTCTTACCGAGCGGTAAAATCGAGCTTTGTCACGTTGAATCTTCATTATGTTTTATCCGATACTCAGCCCCTTATTTTTATTTTCTGGAACCTTTATGTCTATCGAGTAGATGAATTCCCTAGCTAGACACAATAAAATATGGGTATGGTTATGTCACACCCCGTGGTAAGGGGCTGTATTTGTTCACATGTTGAATTTTCAGTTTGTTTTCTTCGATATCCAGCCCCTTATTTTCTGGGAAATGTTATAATTATCGATTAAGTAGAAACAAGCTGTATGGAAATAGGGATGTGATTGTGTCACATTCCATGGAAGGGCTCCCATATGGGTTCAAACTGTGTCAAATAAGTAGAAAATTATGACTGTTTTTAATATAAAATATTGCAATATTTTTTGCTCGATTCACTTGTTCATCCCATAATTTCTACAAACAAGTATGTTTGTTGTCTTTTTGTCATTTTGTTTGTTCAAATGGCGTTTTGATGGTTGTGAATAAGTTTATGTCGTTCGAAAATGGCAAAATGTACCCTTAAGTATAGGTTATATGATTTTTGTGAAAGCGGGTTCTTGTTAGAGGAACATGCTGTTTATCTGTTGCAGTCTTGTATTTCTTAATCTAAAACCGGCGTTTTTGCATTTATATAAATAAACGAATCGCTTTTCCAAACACGAGTAGAGTATGATTTAGCCATTATTTGGCACTAAGCAACTACGAACTCGAACTGGGCCGAAATTGTTTGTCGCGATTCGAATGCAAGGGAGTAATTATTATTCTCACTACCGTACGGAAAAAGTTACTGTTCGCGGTCTTGATTTCGGTGCAAAGTTATGAGTCTGGAACCATATAAATTGATCGGTATCGCTCAGACGATTGCAAGGTGCGTCTATTAAGCGAATTTGGAATTGAACCGAATCACACTCGGAAGCGTCGGTTAGCGCTCATTGGGGCGCACTTCATCTCATTGTTGGGTAAAAGTCGCACAGAATTGGAAGCAACATCTTATAAAATGACCAATAAAGTGTTGAAGGGGATGTTAAACATCAAAACACTCATTAAAATTTCAGAATAATATAGATAGATTAGAATATTGGGCATGAAAATGGGGCATGAGATTTCATCACATTGAATTCAATATTATGCAGATAACTAGGACGAGAACTGTCAGACATGCATGCACACACACATCCATACATGCACACATACATGCATTCACACACTCATGTATGCATGTGTACAAACATGCTGTGTGCATACATGCACACACTCATGCATGCATGCATGTGCACATACATGCATTCACTCTCTCATGCATGCATGCACACACACATGTTGCATGCACAAACACACAAACACACACACACATGCATGCATGCACTCAGACATGCATGCTTTCATACACCCATGCATGCATGCATACACACATTCGTATACACACATACCAGGCCTGGGGTTGAATACTTTCAAAAGTATTCGAATACAAATACAAATACTTTGCATTTCACGAATACAGAATACAAATAAAAATACATTTTTTATGAATGTATTCAAATGAGAATACAAATACTTTGCAAATGTATTTGAATACTTTTAGAATACTTTTGAATACATTTCCATCAAAACAAGAACCACTGGTGACTAGTAATGTTTGGGTCATTGACAGATACACATCTCTTTGTTTTCTCTGGAATTAAGACACAATCGATGAAGGTGTGCAGGATCTTGTATGAAACAGGTCATTTGTAGTTTCTGGAGGATTTATCAATCAAAAGCTCATGATTGATTGATTACATTACATAAACACCTATATAATTCTGACCCCCTTGAACCCAACTTTTATACAGTAACCTATTTTTCTTTATTTCAGCTCTAAAATACAGATTGTGGGTACTCATTAGAACCACCTTATTAGGATAATGTATCACTTTTAAAAATTCTGCTTGATTATTGTGATAACTTTTTAACACATTTCTTTATAAATTTTATGATGCAAATTAAAATGTGATGATCATAAATGAATACACATTATAAAGTCAGTTCAATGAATTAAACCTCTTGCTATGACTAATGAACTACTTTGTTCATTTGTAATGTTCTCATTCATTTTTAGAATTTAGTCATATTGATGATTTTACTGTTCTGTATAGTAAGCGCAATTTGACTTTTATGCCAAGAATAAATTAGTCAACCCAATGTAGGAAAGGGGTTTTTGCCCGGTGGGGTGAGGGGATTTTGTCTGTAATTCCATTGAGGTGGTTATAATGAGTACCCATAATAATATTTTGAGCAGAAACAAGAAAAATATCACAAGTTTTCATCATAACCCTTACCTTGCTGTTCACGACAACCCCTATGTTTGCTAACAGTGTAGATCCAGATCATATGGCTTCAGGATCTACACTGTTTGGTATTCAGTTTATGAATTTGTAGCAATAAATTACATCAAGTAATTTGATTGGTTGATAGACAGAAATGGGTGACTTAAATTAATATTCAGCAAGAAAATGGTTAAAATTTGTGTTTTTTTCAACGATAAAAGTTACAATGTATTTGTATAGGTATGTGTTCCTAACTGCTGAAACTAAATAAGGGACGTTATTGTGTTCTGTTTCTTGTGAGAAACAAGTGTCAAAGGTGGCCAGCACATAATAAAATAATCAGTTTGCCTATTGCCTTTTATTTCTACTTTTGGGATTTCAGTTTTGCCTTCACTTTCATTTTACTACCTAGACAATTTTTTTTGGTGTTTGATTTTTTAAATGTTATCAACAGAGAGGATGTTCTTATCAAACAAAGCTCTAACATCAATTTACCAGTACATATTTGGAATTACATACATGTGGGTAATTTGTAGGTTTTGCTTTGGCATAGCTCAGTTGTAAAAAAAACACTATGTCATGCCCCTGATTCCATGACATTTGCTCACAAGACAATTGCTCACAAGACAGTTGCTCACAAGACAATTGCTCACAAGACAATTGCCCACAACCTTAATGGAAAATAGGACAATTGCTCACAACACCATTTTTTTCAAGATTTTATTTTTATTTTGAACGTCTTTTATTTATATATTTTCTATAGTTTATTGGAACCATTTCTCCCTGAAATTATTATGTAACAGTTAATCACCTAGATTTCAAATAATTAGTGATAACTAAGACATCAGTCGTTGGATGAAATGGTCGCCCTATAATGAGCAGTAGTCAACTTAAATTATCAATATTATATATTAAGCAAGTTGATTTTGATTGATTGATTGATTTGAGGTTTAACTTCCCCGCCAACACTGTATAGATAATTTTGGAGATGCTGCTTCCAATTTTGTGGGACTTTTTCCAGATATTGAGATGAAATGACATCTCAAGTCCTGTTGCCCAATTAAACAAATAGGGTTTATAAGAATGGACTGTTTGACTCGCACCGCTTTGCTTGGGCAGGCTTAGATCATCTAAGTGGTTTACCAGTACTCTTGTGCGGTCCGTTTCAGCTCTGCGTGGAAGCATCATGCAGCCGATCTATTTCTTCAAGCCCAGATGGGCGGGGGTCGTTAAGCAGCTTGATAAATATACTCATCATTCATTAAAATGAATCATTATTTATGTATTATTTTTTTGTTTCCAAAGTTTTATAAATTCATTTGATCTCCTTAATCAATTAAATGTGAGCTTTTTATGGGTATCACCTAAAATTGGTGATATGATTCAATTTAATTACTTAATGTTATTAATCAACTACTTATGTTTCAATTATCACTAAGTGGTTGAAATCCATTTATCACTAATTAGCTGAAATCCAAAGGAAAAATAGTTCCCATAATTATAGATGATATAAAAATAAAAATAAAATCTTAAAAAAAAAAAAAAATGTGTTGTGAGCAATTGTCCTATTTTCCATTAAGGTTGTGGGCAAATGTCTTGTGAGCAATTGTCTTGTGAGCAACTGTCTTGTGGGTAATTGTCTTGTGAGCAAATGTCTGCGCACCCATGCCCCTGTATCTCTATATCCTGAGGCAATCTATTGGAAGATGACATACAGGTAACTTTACAGATAAACTCATCAATGCCTACAGTCCCTTAAAAAGGGACCTTGGCAGTGTAGATTAAGATCATATGCCACAGAATATAGCGTTTGATCAAAGTGTACAGTACTTTCTAGCGATAAAATTTTTCAAAAAATAATAAAAAGTAAGCAGACAGCTCATAAATTGAAATGTATCTGTCTAATAATACAAATTGAAGAGTTCATTGGACATAAATGGGTAGCAGAAATCATTTTATGCAATCAGCACAAACCTGCCTAAAACAACATACATTGACAAATGGATACATTTGTAAGAATAGACTAGAAATAGCCATGTGCAACAGTGATGGGCAATGATTGTGAGTAATTTGTGATTGAAGCAAGTGTTTCTGAACGAGCCACCCCCGGGGCCCCTTAGCTCCTATAGACTCATAATGGGAAAAAGCTTCAAAAAGCTTCTTCTCTGAAACCACAGGGCCCAGAGCTGAGATATTTAGCATGTAGCAATGACAAGTGGTCGCCTACATTAATCCAGCCCCTGGGGACCAAATGGGCCACGCCCCAGGGCCCCTTTGCTTCCATGGACTCATAATGGAAACAAGAGGGCCCAATGGCCCTATATCGCTCACCTGTTTGGACCCCAGGGGCATGATTGGCAGGAATTATGTAGGTGACCACTTACCGTCGCTACATGCTAAATATCTAAGCTCTTGGCCCTGTGGTTTCAGAGAAGATTTTTGAAGCTTTTTCCATTATGAGTCTACAGGAGCAAAGGGGCCCCATGGTGTGGCCCATTTGAAACCCAGGGGCATGATTGGCAGGAATTATGTTGGTGACCACTTGCTGTTGCAACATGCTAAATATCTAAGCTCTGGGCCCTGTGGTTTCAGAGAAGAAGATTTTTGAAACTTTTTTTCCATTATGAGTCTATGGGAGCTAAGGGGCCCCAGGGTGTGGCCCATTTGGACCCCAGGGGCATGATTGGCAGGAATTGTGTAGGTGACCACTTGCCGTTGCTATATGCTAAATATGTAAGCTCTGGGCCCTGTGGTTTCAGAGAAGATTTTTGAAGCTTTTTTCCATTATGAGTCTAGGGGAGCTAAGGGGCCCCGGGGTGTGGTCCATTTTTGACCCCAGGGCCATGATTGGCAGGATTTATGTAGGTGACCACTTGCCATTGCAACATGCTAAATATCTAAGCTCTGGTCCTGTGGTTTCAGAGAAGAAGATTTTTTAAGCTTTTTTAGTTCCATTATAAGTCTAAAGGAGCTAAGGGGCCCCGGGGCGTGGCCCGTTTGGACCCCAGGGGCATGATTGGCAGGAATTATGTAGGTGACCACTTGCGGTTGCTACATGCTAAATATCTAAGCTCTGGGCCCTATGGTTACAGAGAAGAAGATTTTTTGAGGCTTTTTTCCATTATGAGTCTATGGGAGCAAAGGGGCCCGGGGTGTGGCCCATTTGGAACCAAGGGGCATGATTGGCAGGAATTATGTAGGTGACCAATGACCGTTGCTACATGCTAAATATCTAAGCTCTGGGCCCTGTGGTTTCCGATAAAAAGATTTTTGAAGCTTTTTTTCCATTATGAGTCTATGGGGGGTGAGGGGCCCCGGGGCGTGGCCCATTTGGACCCCAGGGGCAGGATTTATGTAGGTGTCCACTTGCCATTGCTTCATGCTAAATATCTCAGCTCTGGGCCCTGTGGTTTCAGAGAAGAAGCTTTTTGAAGCTTTTTCCCATTATGAGTCTACAGGAGCTAAGGGGCCCCGGGTGGTGGCTCGTTTGGAACCCAGGGTCATGATTGGCAGGAATTATGTAGATGTCCACTTGCCGTTGCTACATGCTAAATATCTAAGCTCTGGGCCCTGTGGTTTTCGAGAAGAAGTTTTTTGAAGCTTTTTGTTCCATTATGAGTCTGTGGGAGCGAAGGGGCCCCGGGACATCGCCTATTTGGAACCAAGGGGCATGATTGGCAGGAATTATGTAGGTGACCACTGGCCGTTGCCATATGCTAAATATCTAAGCTCTGGGCCCTGTGGTTTCCGAGAAGAAGATTTTTGAAGCTTTTTTTCCATTATGAGTCTATGGGAGCTAAGGGACCCCGGGGTGTGGCCCATTTGGAACCCAGGGGCATGATTGGCAGGAATTATGTAGGTGACCACTTGCCATTGCTACATGCCAAATATCTCAGCTCTGGGCCCTGTGGTTTCAGAGAAGAAGATTTTTGAAGCTTTTTTCCATTATGAGTCTATAGGAGCTAAAGGGCCCCGGGGCGTGGCCCGTTTGGACCCCAGGGGCATGATTGGCAGGAATTATGTAGGTGACCACTTGCAGTTGCTACATGCTAAATATCTCAGCTCTGGGCCCTGTGGTTTCCGAGAAGAAGATTTTTGAAGCTTTTTGTTCCATTATGAGTCTATGGGAGCGAAGGGGCCCCGGGGCATCCCCCATTTGGAACCCAGGGGCATGATTGGCAGGAATTATGTAGGTGACCACTGGCTGTTGCTACATGCTAAATATTGTAGCTCTGGGCCCTGTGGTTTCAGAGAAGATTTTTGAAGCTTTTTTTCCATTATGAGTCTATGGGAGCTAAGGGGCCCCGGGGCGTGGCCCATTTTGACCCCAAGAGGATGATTGGCAGGATTTATGTAGGTGACCAATTGGTAGTTGCTACATGCTAAATATCTAAGCTCTGGGCCCTTCGGTTTCAGAGAAGAAGATTTTTGAAGTTTTTTTTTCCATTATGAGTCTCTAGGAGCTAAGGGGCCCCGGGGCATGGCCATTTTGGACACCAGGGACATGATTGGCAGGAATTATGTAGGTGACCACTTGCAGTTGCTACATGCCAAATATCTCAGCTCTGGGCCTTGTGGTTTCAGAGAAGAAGATTTTTGAAGCCGTTTTCCATTATGAGTCTATAGGAGCTAAAGGGCCCCAGGGCGTGGCCCATTTGGACCCCAGGGGCATGATTGGCAGGAATTATGTAGGTGACCACTTGCCGTTGGTACATGCTAAATATCTAAGCTTTTGGCCCTGTGGTTTCCGAGAAGATTTTTGAAGCTTTTTGTTCCATTATGAGTCTATGGGAGAGAAGGGGCCCTGGGGCGTGGCCAATTTGTACCCCAGGGACATGATTGGCAGGAATTATGTAGGTGATCACTGGCCGTTAATACATGCTAAATATCTAAGCTCTGGGCCCTGTGGTTTCAGAGAAGAAGATATTTTAATTTTTTCCCATTGTAAGTCTATGGGAGCTATATGTTGCCATGGCAACCAGAATTCAAATCTGATCAGCCCAAAAACCTTATGCAGCCTTTCCCCCTACCTGATGATGCTTCTCATGAAATTTGATCAAGATTGACCATGGGGTATTAGAGATATACTTATTTGAAATTGTTTACGGACGCACGCACGCACGACGGACGACGGACGACGGACAAAAAGTGATCACAAAAGCTCACCTTGTCACTACGTGACAGGTGAGCCAAAAAAGCTTCAAAAATCTTCTTCTCTGAAACCACAGGGCCCAGACTTAGATATTTAGCATGTAGCAACGACAATTGGTCACCTGCATAATTCCTGCCATTCATGCCCCTGGGGTCCAAACGGGCCACGCCCCTTCGCTCCTATAGACTCATAATGGGAAAAAGCTTCAAAAAGCTTCTTCTCTGAAACCACAGGGCACAGAGCTGAGATATTTAGCATGTAGCAATGACAAGTGGTCGCCTACATAAATCCTGCCCCAAGGGACCAAATGGGCCACGCCCCAGGGCCCCTTTGCTTCCATAGACTCATAATGGAAAAAAGCTTCAAAAATCTTCTTTTCTGAAACCACAGGGCCCAGAGCTTAGATATTTAGCACATAGCAACGGCAAGTGGTCACCCACATAATTCCTGCCAATCATGCCCCTGGGGTCCAAACGGGCCACGCCCAGGAGCCCCTTAGGTCCTATAGACTCATAATGGAAAAAAAGCTTCAAAAATCTTCTTCTCTGAAATCACAGGGCCCAGAGCTTAGATATTTAGCATGTAGCAATGACAAGTGGTCACCTGCATAAATCCTGCCTATGATGTCTCTGGGTTCCAAATGGGCCACGCCCAGTTGCCCCTTAGCTCCCATAGACTCATAATGGAAAAAAAGCTTAAAAATCTTCTTCTCTGAAACCACAGGGCCCAGAGCTTAGATATTTAGCATGGAGCAATGACAAGTGGTCACCTACATAATTCCTGCCAATCATGCCCCTGGGTTCCAAATGGGCCACGCCCAAGGTCCCCTTTGCTCCCATACTCATAATGGAAAAAAAGCTTCATAAATCTTTTTCTCAGAAACTTTGAAGCACAGAACGTAGATATTTAGTGTCTAGCAACATAAAATAGCCAGCTACATTAATCCTGCTAACCCTGCCCTTGGGTCAAAATTGGCCATGCCCGAGCTCATCACCTCCAATAGACTTATAATGGAAAAAAACTTAAAAATCTTCTTCTATGAAACCATTAGGCCCAGAGCTTAGATTTTTCGTATGTAGCAACGTCAAGTGGCCACCTACATAAATCCTGCCAGTTATGCCCCTGGGATCCAAATTGGCTCTTTAGCTTCCATAGACATACAATTGGAGAAACTTAAAAAATCTTCTCCTGAAACCACAGGGCCCTTATAATGAAAAAAAAAGCTAAAAATAGGGAAAAAAAAATCTTCAAAAATCTTCTACCTGAAACCATAAGTCCCAGAGCTTAGGTATTTAGCATGTAGCATTGTCGAGTGGTCGCCTACATGAATCCTGCCAATCATGCCCCCGGGGTCCAAATTCTGTGTTCCCTTAACTCCAACAAACTTAAAATGGAAAAAAAGCTTCAAACATCTTCTTTGAAACCATGAAGTACAGACCTTAGATATTTAGTATATAGCAACACAAAATGGTCGCCTACTTAAATCCTGCGAACCGGGCGTTTTGGGTCAAAATTGGCCCAGCCCCAGGGCTCATTAGCTCCAATAGACATATACTGGAAAAAAATTAAAAAAAATCTTTTTCTCCAAAACCATAAGGCACAGATTATGTTTGATTTGAGGTTTTACATCCCCGTCAACACTGTATAGGTCATTTTGGAGATGTCTCTTCCAATTTTGTGGGACTTTACCCGACATTGAGATGAAATTACATCTCAAGCTCTGTCGCCCAATGAAACCAGTAGGGTTTATAAGCATGGACACCGCTTTGCATGAGCTTAGATATTTAGTATGTAGCAATGTCAAGTGGTCTCCAACACTTATGATTTTCTGGTACACAGGTGAGCGATATAGGGCCATTGGGCCCTCTTGTTTTGTTAACACGGGGGTAATACCATTTTCTATACCTGTGTTGTCGACCGAGCCGGTACTGTGTAAAGCTGCTGTCAACCGAGAAATACGGTTTTCGGCCGAGCAGTACGGATGTCGACAGAGGAGGGTAGTCGATAAATTTGCTGTAAATGTGTTATTTTTGTGTATGTCTGTCCATTTTTGTGGTGTCAAATCGTTTGTGAAATAGTTTGCTGTTGTTTCGAGTGTTTTGGAAGTCTGACTAATAGCCTGTTTTGACGCTGAGCGGAATTAAACGGGAAAATATACAAAATAAGTACTTCCGGGGAAATGCGTGGCTCTTATTCGGTGTCATGGAATATCGAGGACGAAATGATGCAGATACATCATTAACATACGCGATAACCTTTTATTTATGTGTCAACATGTCTTTATATGCATCTGTGGAACTGTTTATAGTTTCATCGATACGGCTGTCGATGAAGTGGAAGTTTGCGGGGTACAGTTGTCGACGTCACTGGGTACGGATGTCGATGATTCAACGAGAGTGTAAGGAACAGATTTACTGGAAATTAACCCCAGTTAAACAATTACTGTTGCATTCTTCGTCAGGCTTTGTTTGTTTGTTTGCAATGGCTCGTTGCTTTGTTTTGTTTGTTTGATCTGAGGTTTAACGTCCCCGCCAACACTGTAAAGGTCATTTTTGAGACGTTTCTTCCAATTTTGTGAGCGAAAACCTGAGAACCCGGAGAAAAACCACCTGACCTTCCGTTACAGAACTTGTCATCTCATATGTGACCCGAGCGAGGCTCGAACCACAGCGGTGAGAGACCTAATGATCAAGAGTCAGCGCTCTTAACCACTAGTCCGCGGAGGCCCGTCACCAGTGTGATTGGTCATTAGGTTTCGTTAGCTCACCCTAGCCGCAAGCTCAGCAAGTGACTCTCCGTCGTCGTCCGTTCACATTCTGCAAACATCTCATTCATCACGAAAACACGCCTATGTAATATTGACCCCCGTAAACCCCACTTTTATATAGTAAAACTGGGGTTTACAGGCATTTATATTATTTTTCTAATTTCAGCAAACACAGATTGTGGGTATTCGTTAGAACCGCCTCGTCGAGGCTGTTCTAACGAGTGCCCTCAATCTATGTTTAGAGCAGAAATAAGCAAAATTCAGTATTTTCATGCGAAAAGTTTCATCTTGAGAGGCGTGTTTATGGGGCGCCGTTTTACTATTTATTCCGTATTTATGGATATCCATAATTCGAACTATGGATATCCATAATTCGAATTATAGATATCCATAATAATTCGAACTATGGATATCCATTATTATTTATGGATATCGTTAATTATTTATGGATATCCATAATTATTTATGGATATCCATAATTCGAATTATGGATATCCATAAATCGATGTGAATTAATGATATACATAAATCGAATTATGGATATCCATTATTTGGCTGATTTATGGATATCCATAAATCGAATTATGGATATCCATAAATCGATTTATGGATATCATTGAGATCAAAATATGGATATCCATTAATCGAATTATGGATATCCTTAATTCGAATTATGGATATCCATTATTCGGCTGATTGATGGATATCTATTCTCCTATGCAAATAAACCTAACGAATAATGACTGCTCCCTTTGCAAAAAAAAAAAAAAAAAAACTCGACTATTCGCGTCAGATTTCCGATTTAGGTGTGTAATAAAAGCCGGTGTAGCGTGAGATAATTAATCCCGTGAGATTCTTCAGTCGCACCGGAAGTGGCTGAAATCCCTCACGGAGGGGTGTGAGAGAATTCAGCCGTGAGAATTGTAATACGATAACGCTATAAGAGACTGGGGTATCGAAACTCTCTTAGTATATTAAATGATAAATTAAGCTGGCACATTAATTAAACCCTTAAATTAGAAGCTGTGTTACTAGTGATTTTATTTATTTATTTATTTATTTATTTATTTATTTATTTATTTATTTATTTATTTATTTATTTATTTATTTATTTATTTATTTATTTATTTATTCACCAAGCCCCGATTGGCGAAGCCCCAATGACAAACAGATACTATAGAATGCAGATGGATATTATCTCGATTAAAGACAACTCTGTCAAGCTGAACTTATATTGGGGTCCGACTGTACCAAAGCCAAACTGCAACGCCCGAGATCACTCAGGGCGACTGGACTTAGGGTCGAAATGGTCCGTATTCATAGTGGTGTTGATTATCAAATTACAAAAAAAAATAGATAAAATAAAAACTGAAGGGACATTTCTTGTTTGTTTTGTTTGATTTGAGGTTTAACGCCCCCGTCAGCACTGTATAAAGTCATTTTGGAGACGTTGCTTCCAATTTTTCCCGACATTAAGATGAAATGAAATTTCATTCCCTGTCGCCCAATGAAACCAATAGGGTTTATGAGCATAGACCAGCACCGCTTTGCATGAGCAGGCTTAGATCCTCTAAGCGGTTTACCAGTACTCGTGTGCGGTCGGTTTCAGCTCTGCGTGGAAGCCTCGTGCAGCCTATCTATTTCTTCACGCCCCAATGGGCGGGGGCAAGCTGACTTCGAACTTCTAATTTCTGCTTTGACGTTGTATAGGTAGGTAAGTAAGTAGGTAGGTGGTTTGGTGGCTAGATAGGTAAAGAAGATGGGTTGCTGGGTAGGTAGGTTGGGTTTGAGGTTAAACGTCCCGGTCAATACTATATAGGTCATTCGGAGACGATGCTTCCAATTTCGTGGGACCCGATTGAGACAAAATGACATCTCAAGACATGCTACCCAATGAAACTAATAGGATTTATATGCATGGACGATCCGACTCGCATCACTTTGCCTGGGCAGGCTTAAGCGGTTTACCAGTACTCACGTGCGGTCGGGCATCATGCAGCCCATCTATTTCTTCAAGTCCCGATGGGCGGGGTAGATTTAAGTAGGTAGGTAAGGGTATGTGTCTTGGTGGGTCGGTAGGTAGGTAGGTAAGGAGGGACGTTTGTATGTTTGATTTGAGGTTTAACGTCCCCGGCAATTCTATATAGGTCATTTGGAGACAATGCTTTCAATTTCGTGGGACCCGACTTTGAGATGAAAAGACATCTCAAGACCTGCCGCCAAATGAAACCAATAGGGTTTTATATTCATGGACGGCCCAACTCGCATAACCCACCTGGCAGGCTTTACCAGTACTCAGGTGTGGTAGGGAATCATGCAGCCCATCTAGTTCTTCAAGTCCCGATGGGCGGGATAGATTTAGGTAGCCAGGTAATGGGGTGTCTTGGTGGGAAGGTAGGTAGGTGTTTGTTTGTTTGTTTGTTTGTTTGTTTGACTTGAGGTTTAAAGTCCCAGTAAAAACTGTGAAAGTCATTTTGGAGACATTGCGACCAATTGCGAACAATTTGTTGGACTTTTACCCGACATTGAGATGAAATGACATCTCAATTTCTACCGCCTTATGAAACCAATAGGGTACTTAGGTAGGTAGGTAGGCCGGTAGGTAGGTAGAAATAAGTAAGCCGGTTCTTACGAGTAACCACAATCTATGGATTTGAGCAGAAATAAGAAAACAGGAGGACCATGATGGTCCTATATCGCTCACCTGAGGTAAGAGCTAAGAGTTTTGCACGTGCCCCAGTGTCCTGTTTGAGACAAGACTTTAAAGGTTTTTCCCTAATATGTCTATGTAAAGCGAGTGGGCCCCGGCGCGGGGCCATTTTTGGTCCCATGGCTATAATTTGAACAATCTTGGTAGAGGTCAACAAGATGAAGCTTCATACTAAATATCAAAGACCTGGGCCTTCTGGTTTCATACAAGAAGATTTTTAAAGGTTTGCCCTATCATAAGCCCCTGCATAAAACCAGTGCACATAGTGCACCGGCGTGGGGCATTTTTGGCCCCACGGCTATAATTTGTACAATCTTCATAGCGGTCCACTAGATGAAGCTTCATAGCAAATATCAAAGACCTGGGCCTACTGGTTTCAGACAAGAAGATTTTCAAAGGATTTCCCTATATAAGCCTATGTAAAACCAGTGGGCCCTGGCGCGGGGGCATTTTTGGCCTCAGGGCTATAATTTGAACAATCTTGGTAGAGATCAACTACATGAAGCTTCATACTAAATATCAAAGACCTGGGCATTCTGGTTTCATCCAAGAAGATTTTTAAAGGTTTTCTCTATCATAAGTCTGCATAAAACCAGTGCACACCGGCGTGGGGCATTTTTGGCCCCAGGGCTATAATTTGAACAACCTTGGTAGAGGTCCACTTGATGAAGCTTCATAGCAAATATCAAAGACCTGGGCCTTGCGGTTTCAGAGAAGAAGATTTTTAAAGATTTTCCCTATATAAGCCTATGTGAAGTGAGTGAGTGTGTGAGTTTTACGCCCCACCAACAGCTAAGGTCAAACGGAGACGTGGCCTCGGTTTAAAGACTCATCCGAAAGTCTGGAGAAGCCCGGGATCGATCCTGCGGCCCCTGGTTTACAAGGCGAGTAGTGTAACTACTACACCACGGAGGCTTCTAAAGCCTATGTGAAACCAGTGGGCCCCAGCGCAAGTGCATTTTTGGCCTCAGGCTATAATTTGAACAATCTTAGTAGAGGTCCACTAGACGAAGCTTCATACCAAATATCAATGACCTGGGCATTCTGGTTTCAGACAAGAAGATTTTTAAAGGTTTTCCCTATATAAGCCTATGTAAAACCAGTGGGCCCCGGGGTTGGGGCCATTTTTTGCCTCAGGGCAATAATATGAACAATCTTGGTAGAAGTCCACCAGATGAAGCTTCATACCAAATATCAAAGACCTGGGCCTTCTTGTTTCAGACAAGAAGATTTTTAAAGGTTTTCCCTATATAAGCCTATGTAAAACCAGCGGGGCCCCGTGTGGGACTGTTTTTGGCCCCAGGGTTGTAATTTGAACAATCTTGGTAGAGGTCCACTAGATAAAGATTCATACCAAATGTCAAAGACATGGACCTTGCGGTTTCAGAGAAGAAGGATTTGAAAGATTTTCCCTAAAAAAGCCTATGTAAAACCAAAGGGCCCTGAGGCGGGGGCATTTTCGGCCCCAGGGTTATAATTTGAACAATCTTGGTAGAGGTCCACTTTATGAAGCTTCATACTAAATATCAAAGATCTGGGCCTTCTGGTTTCAGACAAGAAGATTTTTAAACGTTTTCCCTGTATAAGCCTATGTAAAACCAGTGGGCTCCGGGGCGGGGCCATTTTGGCCTCAAGGCAATAATTTGAACATTCTTGGTAGAGGTCCACTAGATGAAGCTTCATACCAAATATCAAAAACCTGGGCCTTGCGGTTTCAGAGAAGAAGATTTTTAAAGATTTTCCCTATATAACCTATGTGAAGTGAGGGAGTGAGTGAGTTTTACGTCCCACCAACAGCTAAGGTCATACGGAGACGGGACCTCGGTTTAAAGACTCATCCGAAAGTCTGGAGAAGCCCGGGATCGATCCTGCGGCCCCTGGTTTACAAGGCGAGTAGCGTACCCACTACACCACGGAGGCTTCTAAAGCCTATGTGAAACCAATGGGCCCCGGCGCAGGGGCATTTTTGGCCCCAGGCTATAATTTGAACAATCTTGGTAGAAGTCCACTAGATGAAGCTTCATACCAAATATCAATGACCTGGGCCTTCTGGTTTCAGAAAGAAGATTTTTAAAGGTTTTCCCTATATAAGCCTATGTAAAACCAGTGGGCCCCGGGGTGGGACCATGTTTTGACTCAGGGCAATAATATGAACAATCTTGGTAGAGGTCCACCAGATGAAGCTTCATACCAAATATCAAAGACCTGGGCCTTCTTGTTTCAGACAAGAAGATTTTGAAAGATTTTCCCTATATAAGCCTATGTAAAACCAGTGGGCCCCGGGGTGGGACCATGTTTTGACTCAGGGCAATAATATGAACAATCTTGGTAGAGGTCCACCAGATGAAGCTTCATACCAAATATCAAAGACCTGGGCCTTCTTGTTTCAGACAAGAAGATTTTGAAAGATTTTCCCTATATAAGCCTATGTAAAACCAGTGGGCCCCGGGGTGGGACCATGTTTTGACTCAGGGCAATAATATGAACAATCTTGGTAGAGGTCCACCAGATGAAGCTTCATACCAAATATCAAAGACCTGGGCCTTCTTGTTTCAGACAAGAAGATTTTGAAAGATTTTCCCTATATAAGCCTATGTAAAACCAGTGGGCCCCGGGGTGGGACCATGTTTTGACTCAGGGCAATAATATGAACAATCTTGGTAGAGGTCCACCAGATGAAGCTTCATACCAAATATCAAAGACCTGGGCCTTCTTGTTTCAGACAAGAAGATTTTGAAAGATTTTCCCTATATAAGCCTATGTAAAACCAGTGGGGCTCTGTGTTGGGCTATTTTTGGCCCCAGGGTTGTAATTTGAACAATCTTCATAGCGGTCCACTAGATGAAGCTTCATACCAAATATCAAAGACCCGGGCCTGCTGGCTTCAGACAAGAAGATTTTCAAATGATTTTCCTATATAAGCCTATGTAAAACCAGTGGGCCCTGGCGCGGGGACATTTTTGGCCTCGGGGCTATAATTTGAACAATCTTGGTAGAGGTCCGTTAGATGAAGATTCGTACCAAATATCAAAGACCTGGGCCTTGCGGTTTCAGAGAAGAAGATTTTTAAAGATTTTCCCTATACACGCCTATGTAAAACCAAAGGGCCCCGGGGCGGGGGCATTTTTGGCCCCAGGGCTATAATTTGAACAATCTTGGTAGACGTCCACCAGATGAAGCTTCATACCAAATATCAAAGACCTGGGCCTTCTGGTTTCAGACAAGAAGATTTTCAAAGGATTTCCCTATATAAGCCCATGTAAAACCAGTGGGCCCTGGCGCGGGGACTTTTTTGGCCCCATGGCTATAATTTGAACAATCTTGGTAGAGGTCCACTAGATGAAGCCTCATACCAAATATCAATGACCTGGGCCTTCTGGTTTCAGAGAAGAAGATCTTGTAAAGATTTTCCCTATATAAGCCTATGTAAAACCAAACGGCCCCAGGGCGGGGGCATTTTCGGCCCCATGGCTATAATTTGAACAATCTTGATAGAGGTCCACTAGATGAAGCTTCATACCAAATATCAAAGACCTTGGCCTTCTGGTTTCAGACAAGAGGATTTTTAAAAGTTTTCCTTATATAAGCCTATGTCAAACCAGTACGCCCCGGGGCGGGGCCATTTTTGGCCCCAGGGCAATAATTTGAACAATCTTGGTAGAGGTCCACTAGACGAAGCTTCATAACAAATATCAATGGCCTGGGCCTTTTGGTTTCAGACAAGAAGATTTTTAAAGTTTTTTTTTCTTATTTTCCCCTTTTGTTTTCATGGCAACCAGAGTTCTGCATGGAATGGAATTCTTTGAACAACTTTGAGAGAGGACTACCCAAAGACCATTTCAGCCAAGTTTTGTCAAAATCTGCTCAGTGGTTTAGGAGGAGATGTCGTTTAAAGGAATTGTGGACGGACATCCGGACGGACGACGACGCCGACGAGGACGACGACGGACGAATGACCGATCACAATAGCTCCCCCGGAGCCTTCGGCTCAGGTGAGCTAAAAATGGAAACTCCTGTTAACCCCAGTTTTACTATATAAAAGTGGGGATTAAGGGGGTCAAAATTTTGTAGGCGTGTTTTCGTGATGTATTTCTTCAAGCCCCGATGGGCAGGGGCCGACAAATAGAGTGTTATATGGATATACATGTATGTTAATACTATAAATAACGACCATGTGCATTTTTCTCCAGAAAGCATGGACGGATTGCTTGTTTGGATCATTATAATCTTACGTCCGATTAGGTGCGCAGTCCTCATAGAGGTGATTCCAGAGGGACCGGATGCGTTGGCCGGAATTTCCAGATCTTACGGCTGTTTCCGATATCAACTGCACACATGGCGGGCGTTCAGTGTATGCCGTCCGTTGCTTTGGAAGCCTTATGGGCTGAAAAGGCTGCACGGCAGATAGGTTCCTTTGACCGGCCATTATCTTCCAGCGATGATGAAGACTTTGAAGATTTTTACAATAAACAATCACGTGTTTTAGGGAGAAATCATTAAACCAAAAGCTTTGGCGGTGATTTATGGATATCCATAATTCGAATTATGGATATCCATAAATCGATCTGAATTATGGATATCCATAAATCGAATTATGGATACCCATAATTCGAATAATGAATATCCATAAATCAGATGAATAATTGATATCCATAAATAGAATTAAGGATATCCATAATTCGAATTATGGATATCCATACATCGATCTGAATTAATGATATCCATTAATCGAATTATGGATATTCATAATTCGATTTATGGATATCCATAATTCGAATTATGGATATCCATTATTCGGCTGATTTATGGATATCTATAAACACAGATTAAATAGTAAAACGGCGCCCCATACGTGTTTTCGTAATGTCTGAAAACCGATTTGCCAATCAGAGGGGGAACGCTAGTTTGTTCGCGTCATCTGGGTCACGTGACCAAGATGGCTACCACACCCATATATGGTTAAACCATTGAAAAGCTACTCTAGGACCAGTCAAGAAACTTTGTATGTAACAGATAAGACTCCAGCACACCATAATTTGTTCAAATGATGATCTTAGGATTACCCCGAACTTATCTCCAGACACGCTCAATTTTTACAACCTATCCTTTTCTATAGGAAAAATTAAAATGATTATTTTTTCAGAAACTATTACAGCCAGTGAAAGTTGGTAGCCAACTAATTGAGATTCTTCACATGTGTGTGGATTTGGTGAGTGAGTGTTTGAGTTTTACGTCCCACCAACAACTAAGGTCATATGGAGACGGGACCTCGGTTTAAAGACTCATCTGAAAGTCCGGAGAAGCCAGGGATCGATCCTGCGACCCCTAGTTTACAAGGCGAGTAGCGTAACCACTACACCACGAAGGCTTCTGTGCGGATTTGGTACCGATTCCTCACATGTGTGAAGTATTGGTATCAATTATACTCTTGTGTGAGAAATTGGTACCGATACTTCTCACGTGTGAGGAATCGGTACAAGTTCTTTACATGTAAGACACGTGTAATAGTAATTGGTACAAATTCTCCACACCCCATAAACACAGGTGACAGGTGTGAAGAATACTTACCATTTTTTTACACGTCAGACATTGTCAACGAATTCTTCGCATGTGTGAGGAATTGATACCAATTCTTCACACCCTATAAAAAGTCGCACTAGTTTTTCACAGGTGTGACGAATACTTACAAATTCTTTATACGTCAGATAATTCAGACATCAAAAATTTTTCGAAATTGATCATATGTAAATTTGGGTGTGAAATTTACGAAATGAGAAATTTACGGTTCAACAAAGCCATCCCTAGACATATTGGAAGTGTTGGTGGTGACAGTGACGCAGGTCTTCTTCTTCTTCTTCTTCTTCTTCTTCTTCTTCTTCTTCTTCTTCTTCTTCTTCTTCTTCTTCTTATCTATTAAATCATATTATCTCGTTTACTAAATTTCGTTTAAATATGCACGTGTAGCTTTTTAAAAAATCTTAGAGAGCCTTCCGTAGACAAGTTATAGGATACAGCGGTCTTGAACAGTTCTGCGTTGTGTTATCCAGGGTCTGACACTGGCTGCAAAACTGCACCTGGTGAGGAAATCACGACGACCATACTGACATTGACCACCCGTCAGCATTTATATACCCACAATTCCAAACAACTTATTAGAAACCATATTACCGCTGATAGGTGACTTTTGTTGGTTTGGTCGCCATGAGGCGGGCAAACCGGGTATAATGACCAGATTGTAACTGTTCCATGGAGGGGCACGTGACGCGATCAACCAATCAGCTTTAACGATGATGCAATACTATACTGCAATTACAGGAAACAGCCTGTCTGAATAGCGACACAGACCTAAAAGCAAGCGTTTCAACTCCAACAATAAAATATCTTAAGAGAAATGGATACACCTGGCAGGTGTGGCAGTTAGTCTACCATTGTTACCGTATTTCGAAACACACCTATTCAGAATAGGTGTGTTTCGAAATACAATTTCAAATACATTGTCATTTTTGGGTGTTCGAATTATTAGAAAATATCAGGTTGGAAATTTATCAGTGTTAGAACTGTTTGATCTGAAAGAATTCCATGCATTGGATCAGGCTGTGTTCAATATTTTATACAACTACGTTTTTTTCCCGTGGCCCTGTCAATCCGCACGTGATTAGAAGTTATAAATATCACTTATGCAGTGCTGAACCGTTTGATCTATAAATAAGTCAGTGTGTGCAGGGGGTCTTTGAATGCGATACACATTGTCATTAATGACATTTACACCTCTTGAACTGTCACTATATTCCCTTTAAAATGGGCGAGTCAATTTGTGATCTCAGGAATAACAGAAATTGATTTGTTTAGAGCAAATTCTTTTCTTAAGAGTAGCCCATATCTAGGAAAAAGAGGATTTTTCAAAGAATTTCCTTATAGTCTGTAATATTTTTTTTGTTCTGGCTACACCGCAGCAGACAAGTCCAGCTACATGTATATATGGGATGTTATGTTGAAGCCCGCACTTGCGGCTATTCAGTGGAGCTAGGCGCATAGATACTTCACCCCCCCCCCTCCCCACCTATATTGTTTAAGCGCATAGTGAAGCCTCAGGCAAGACTGCGCAGCCTTGTTTGTGTGTTCTCTGATTACTAATAAGCAGTCGCAAATCAGCGTAAGCCGGGGGCATGTAGCAATTGTATGCCCATCGAAGTAGTCCGGTGAAGACTGATTAGACTGTGCGGATGCAAAACCATCATGTTATTTAGATAGGCAAGTAACAAAAAAAGAAAATGCGGACATCATACACAAATTTAACATGTGCATGTGTGATCTTCACTTTATGCGCGATGAAACATTTCAAACCTCTTGAACATTGAAGACACAATCCCGATTGCACAACTGCGCAGACTTATCAGTCTTTTCTGTACGCACATGCGCAATAAGTATTTTACTCGAGATAGGAGATCTGAACAGACTGATCCTTGCACTTTGTAGCTTAGGATGTGTTTGTAACGTCGCAAGCAGATTTGGCCGGTTAAATGTACACGCCGTCGTTTTAAGCCGGTGCACGGCGAAAAAAAAAGTTTTACACGAAGGACCAGATTAGCCTGCGCCTCTAGCCAATGTGGCCATAGTTTTCACCTGTTGTTCTTTGATTAGCACAGAGACCATGGTAGGCACATACGAACAACGAAGACTGTTCAGACTGCATGCATGTGCAGGCTGACCTGAGTCCCCCCCACACCGAATATGACTTATTTTCTTAATCACGTTCCCCGAAATTACTTCCAATAAAACCTTGTCACCGTGAAATAAATGGGCATCTTCACTTGCTCCTCAGAAAACCAGGGTAGCCCAACAGGTAACCTGAATTAAACTGCCTTTTTGCATGCAACAACCATGAATTTCACTCGCACGTGCTAAAAGACGTTCTGTGGAAAAAGGCGGGAAACTCTCAATTAATATTAAAGGGGCGCTTCTGCTATTAAAGAAGCATTGAATCAATGCCACAGCACATGGAAAAAGGGTAACACTGTCACACAAATAATAATGAAAAGTAGAAGTAAAACAAAGATCAGGAATTGATACAATTAACTTACTCCACCCATAAAAGACACCAAAGGGAAAGAAATACAAACATTAAGCGACCAGACCATAATGGAAACCCAAACAAAGGAAGGCCATAAGGACAGTTACTTTCCCACAAAATGGCCATACGGCCATCCAAAACCAAAAGACACAAGTGATACACACAGTAAGT
Source organism: Lucinisca nassula (assembly GCA_963580285.1). Lineage (NCBI taxonomy): Eukaryota > Metazoa > Mollusca > Bivalvia > Lucinida > Lucinidae > Lucinisca > Lucinisca nassula. Next base: position 95,345,548 of record OY757011.1, read on the forward strand.
AACAAACAACAACATAAATAAATCGCCACAGAAGAGCCGCCTTGGAACGGTCAGTGGAAGATTTCCACTGGGGGGCTTAAATCGATTTTACGTGGCCACAATCCTCGCCCTTACTTCCGTCGCGATTTAGACAAATAATTTGTTCAGTCCGCATGAAAGCTGATTTGTTTGTTTGTTTGATTTGAGATTTAACGTTCCCGTCAACACTGTAAAGGTCATTTTGGAGACGTTGCTTCCAATTTTGTGGGACTTTTACCCGACATTGAGATGAAATGACATCTCAAGCCCTGTCGCCCAATGAAACCTAATAGGGTTTACTAGCATGGACGGTCCGCCTCGCATCTCGGTTCCTGGACAGGCTTAGATCCTCTAATCGGTTTACCAGTACTAGTGTGCGGGCCAGATTCAGCTCTGCGTGGAAGCATCATGCAGCCCATATATTTCTTCAAGCCCCTATGGGCGGGGGCCGAATAATGAAAGCTGAAGCTACGCTCCAAAGAGTCTGAGAGCAAAGCGAAAACACTTGCATATGCATGGTGATCCAAGCCTTTGTAGGCCACAATGCTACATCACCGACTAGGATCAGCCTGCACATCGATGCAATGTGATCAGTCTTTACTGAACCCTTAAATCTTATGAAGTCTCAAGTCTAAGTGAAACCCTTTGCCTTGCATACCGGTAGTGGGTGCGTATGTTCAGTGTTTGCAGGTCGTTGAGATACCAGCGAAGACACATCTTAGCGTACTCATTCGTGCAATCCGATTAGAGTCTTCGCTGATCGAATGAGCCTGACGCAGAAGATGGGATTTTCACAACATAAATAAGCGAGTGGCTCATCAAGGTTGATCTAAGCACTTGCAGCCTGCGTTTCTCGCAGTCTAATCAGTATTCGGTGAAGGTATGAACCTTCCATTACCACAGGGCAATCCAAAGTGAGAGAAGCGAAACCCATTTGCCTTACAGAGTGCATGTTAATCCGAGTCTTTGGAAGTCGCACATATTTCATGCTAAGTTTTCTTTTTTTTCGTGCGCTAGCTCATATACGACCAGTACGATGTTGTAATGATAAACCCGGGAACGATCCGAAATGCTTGTTCTGGATGCATTTTTCGGCATTTATTTTCTGTGTTCGAAGTATTAAAAATTCTGATTTCTGAAAAATTTGGGAGTTCGAATTAAATGAGAAAGTTTTCAGCCACAAATTCGAAGTAATTTTGGGTGTTCGAACTGCTAGGGTGTTCCAATTAATTGGTCACCTACCGTATTTAACTTCACTACAACTGGTGTGTGGGAATGTGTGGCGGCGGTAAAACGTCTCCCTGCCCTACATCATAGTGTAGATTATATTTTCTTGTCCTTTGGGATCATTGATTCCATTCTGGAATTTGGAAAATATCTTAGGGTCACTGATGAGGCCTAATTGTCCGAAACAAGCTAGTCTGGCCCAGAAAACATGTGCACACCATATTTTTCAGTTCTGTGGTGCACGTATTCTTTGCTTCCAAAGGATAACCTTTTTATAGAACAGATTAAACGGGATCACAATTCTATAGGCATGATTTCGTTATGGAAATACAACTTTAAGGACCCTATGGTTGCTACTCTGTTGGCATTGTCCAACTGAAAAAGGGGTCTACTCTAAAAGGGGAAGAATTTGCTTCTCAAGGGGTCTACTCTAAAAGGGAAGAATTTGCTCCCCAGGAGCAAATTCTTTCCTTTAAGAGTATACCCCTTAGACATATCCAAAGAGCAACTACTTTTGCAGGAGTAGCAGTCATTTTCGCAAATTTTACGTCTTGCAATGCCATTATGGAGTATGTCCATGGGGCCATGGAAACGAAAATCAACAGAACATAACTACTACTACTCACAAAGTGTGGCTGGCTGTAGTAGCTCAGTCGGATGCAGTCTGACTGGCGATAAGGAAGACTCGGGTTCGATACCTACTGGGGTCGGCAACATTCTTTTGTGGAGATTATGAAATCTTTTCTATGGTCATTCTCTCCCTTCCGCTGATTCAGGAAGGGCAGGGGTCAGTTTTTGCGACATAATGTGCACTGAACTGGTAAACCGCTTACGGATAAGCCTGCTCAGGAAAAGCGTGGATAGGTACACTGACAGGTTCAAACATGACCCAAATCAGTGTTGACTGGGCCGTTGAATACAAATAAACAAAACTTGCAAAGTTAACTTAACACAGATAGGAACAGATTATATATTCTGAATATCCTTCGGTACGCTGGTAGCTCTAATAATACGTACATGTATATATAAATGTTGGAAAGACAGAGAACGTTATTTTTCCTCATTTATAAAGATCGCTGGGTGTAACGGGCCTCCGTGGCCTAGTGGATAAGAGTGCTGACTCTTAATCATTAGGTCTCTCAACGGTGTATGTTTGAGCATGGCTCAGGTCACATACTATATGATGAGAAGTTCTGCAACGGAAGGTCAGGAGGTTTTTCATCGAGTTCTCTAGTTTTTACTCACCTCCGATTAACGATCGGCTTGATGTGAGTGAAATAATTTTGAAAGGATCGTAAAACCAAACATAAAAAAGATCGCTGGGTGTGTAAAAAACATTTTCAAGTCTTTGCTACTAGAATTAACGTCAGTGCCAAGGTCGAAGGTTCTAACTCTTCCAAAAATATAAAATATTTAGGGAGCGAAACAAAGTCATAACGTTGATGAGTCGCTGTTTATTGTTCTTGAGCCCAGCACAGATAGCAATAGTTTCTTTTTAAAAACTTCATGACTACTAAGTGACCTGCCACCAGTTACAGACTGAGTTGTTAAAAGACTTTTTGGCGCATTCGATTGGAGCTATTTTATCTGATAAGCCAAGAGTGGTGGTCTTTATTTCCACTCAATACTTGACGTTTTACTAATCACTTTTACAATTAAATTGTGATCCAGAAAGATACACAAAAGGATAGCAAATTTCAGGTTTTTGCGGAGGTGCCGCTCAAAGAAACTGCCGAGGTTTAAGATACAGTCTGATTCGCAGCACTTTGTCTGGGCAGGCTTAGATCTTCCTAGGCGGTTCAGCAATACTTCAAAGTTCGGTCGGTTTCAGCTCATGCAGTCCAATATATTGCCCCTAGGTCTGATCGGCCCCCGTCCATCGGGGATTTAAGAAATAGATTGGGCTGCATGATGCTTCCACGCAGAGCTGATACCGGCCGCACATGAGTAGTGTTAAATCGCCTAGAAAGTCTAAGCTTGCCCATGAAAAGTGGCTCGAGTCGGACCGTTCATGCATTTCAACCATTTAGTTTCATTGGGTGACAGGGTTTGAGAAGGAGTTTTATCTGCCCGTTTTATCTCAGTACTGAGTAAAAGTCCCACAGCATTGGAAGCAATGTCTCAAAAAAGACTCATACAGTGTTAACAGGGACGTTAACAACAAATGCAATAGATAACCAAGGCCCTATAGAAGGCCTGATGACTTAGGAAAAATCATTTCATATGCCCGTTTGAAAAAACAACAACAAAAAAAAAACCGTCGTATTAAGTTTCGGGGTTGGTGTCCGTCCGTCCGTTCGTAAACTTTTTTTCGTTGCCGTATAAATCCTACTATACAGTTTTCATCCGATCAAGCCTAAAATTTGTATGTAGTAAGGCTAAGATGTGAAGATATGCCACCAAATATTAATAGAGTTATGACCCTTTGAAAAATTCGGTTAACATTTTCGTTTGGTTAAGTTTTGTGCTATACATGTGCAAACCATATGTAAGTTACATTTAGTTTATACTTGGCATGGCGTTAAACGATTTACCACAGAATACTCGTCACTACCTACTCTTCCGGATACCAGGTCACAGACTTCGAAATTTTATATACACGTTTTGTATTTAAGTTTATTTTTTGTATTCAAAAAAAAAATGCATTAAGTGGGATAATGATATCAGCTGGCTCAAATCAGAATGTAGACTGACAAGACCAATCCTATTGGATGCTTTTTGAAAGCAGCCAACTTGTTTCAAATACAGCTAAGCACGGGACATGTCAAGACATTGCCCAGTGAAAACCAACATGTCATCCCCGTTAGGAATGACAAAAAGTCTGTTCTAATATCAACATAGACAACTGATAAACTATCTAAACATGTCGGTACAGTTATCTGGTTATGTTTGTTTGTTTTGGGGAGGTTTAACGTTCCCGTCAACACTATGTGGGCCATTTTGGAGACACTGCTTTCAATTTTGTGGGACTTTTACCCGACAATGAGATAAAATGTCATTATATGCACGGACGGTCCAACTCGCACCACTTTGCCTGGCAGGCTAAGACCCACTAAGCGGTTTACCACTACTCATGTACGGTCGATTTCTGCTCAGCGTTTACCATTTATACCTCCTTTACTTAAATATGCATTTGCGCGCACAAACGCAAAATCACTAAGAGTACTGGTGGGTCGATTGTCGCTGACTATAGGTCGGAAAAGTCCTGGACTGTGATTTAAACTGCTTAATTTACCCTTGAAATCCGATTTATAAGTATATAGTGTAAATCTTGATCAGACGCCGCATTCTGTGGCGTCTGGTCTGGGTCTTCACTGTTTGCCAAGCCCAACCTATGATTCCAAGATAACCCTCTTACACAACATTCTGACCTCAGTCACTGCGGCTGTTTTCTATAAAAAAAAAGTTATTCGGACAAGTCTGTGATAGTCACGTGGACTAAACAGCTTTTCTGCTTAGGAATTTCGGGTAGTCGGAAAAGGAGCTCATCACGAAAACGCGCCTATATAATTTTGACCCCCTTGAACCCCACTTTTATATAGTGAAACTGGGGTTTACAGGGGTAAACCTTATTTTTCATATTTCTGCTCATATACATAGATTCTGGGTACTTGTTAGAACCGCGCGTTCACACAAACTATTTTTGAGCAGAAATATAAAAAGTATCAGATATTTTTTTTTTCTGAAAATTTTTATTTTTGTTTTTAAGGTAAAATTTTCAATTTATTTTAATAGGCATGTTTCGTAATGTCTGCTGATCAACCCTACTGTTTGTCATGGCATTTGTTGAGAAATATTCGTCTCTGCACATGCGCTTGAAGTTCTGAGCTCAAAACCTAAACAACCGGCCTCCGTGGCCTAGTGGTTAAGTGCGCTGACTCTTGATCATTAAGTCTCTCACCGCTGTGGTTCGAGCCTCGCTCGGGTCACATGTGAGACGCCAAGTTCTGCAACGGAAGGTCAGGTGGTTTTTCTCCGGGTACTCCGGTTTTCGCCCACCTCTGATTAACGATCGGCTCGATATGAGTGAAATAATCTTGAAAGGGCGTAAAACCAAACAACAACAACAACAACAAAAAAAAAAAAAAACCTACACATGAATGTTAATATTGACGTAGTCAATTTTCAATTTCGTTATGGCCCTTTCAAACAAATTTGAAATGTTTAAGCATTTAAACTTCAAGCACCTGTGATCTTTCCGACATCATTCTTCAAGAGCATTTGCACAGGTTTACAACACTTTTTTGCAGTTTAATTTCAATCTGATTTGGCATTTTACATGTTCAAGTGTTTACATCAGTGACCAGCCTTGTAGCCTGTTGTGTAAAGTAAATATGGGAGAGTTAAGGATGGAGTTATTCTTGGTGATTGTTGCGACTTTAAGACACCTGTTCGCACAAAACATACATTTTTCTTCATGGCTCCCAGTGAAATCTGTCTTATAGTGCAGATTTCAGTAATAATCTATAATAAATCATGTATTTTAACAGCAGTACATGATATGTAGTTTTTATATTTCGTCGACAGCCGTATCAATCAGACTAGGATACCATCGACGGTCGTATTTCTAATAATCGACATCCGTATCCCGACATTTTTCAAAGGTCTATAAAAACTCCCAGAGTGCATGAATTATGTCAAACCCACGTTGTTGTTGAAGCGTAAATGGTAGATAAAATATATATGGTGTTTTATTGCTTTCCTACTTTTCATAAAGCATTAGATTAATGATATTCTGTGAAAACTGATTTTTTTCGAAAGAACCGGTTTTTTATAGTGTTTTTCAGACTCACGACTCTCTCTAAGTGAACAGACAATTAACAGCTTGTCTCTTTAAAACACCGACATCGTTTGTAAATGTTTAAACTAACGTTTTCGCCTCTCCAAGTGCATCAAAATCGAAGACCCTCCTCTCTTGAGGTCGAAAACCGTATTTCTCGGTCGACAGCAGCTTTACACAGTACCGGCTCGGTCGACAACACAGGTATAGAAAATGGTATTACCCCTGTGGTTAAGTTTTTGCAAAATTTTATGTACTTCATGCAAACCGTGTTGACCCAGATCAGACACCTTGTTCTGCAGCATCTGATCTGGGTAGTCACTGTTTGCCATTGTCCCAAAAAGGGCCACTAGGTCATATTGTTAACTGTTCTAGCAAGTTCAATATCTATAATTTTGGTATTTTTGCTGAAAAAATGTGAGCAGCTTTTGCAAAAGCTGCTCAAATTTTTTCAGCAAAAATATTATCGTATTTGCCAAATTAAATTATCAAAGCTTTACCGATACGTTAACGAACGTCGTTGTTAGTTTTTAACAACTGGCCCTGGTGTTGACTGCAAGTATTCATTACATCTGCTTCTATTTAGCAGTACATTTACTTAGATTGCATATTCAATCTTGAATCACAATAAATATGCAGGTCAGTCTGTATTAACCAAGCATCAAATGAATACCAAAAGTGTGCTTAGTTAATACAGATGCTTGTTTAACCCTCATCCCGCTGAATAATTAATTTAGCCTCACCCATTTCTGACATCGAACACATCAGATTACAGATGTAATTTATTCCTACAAATTCATAAACTGAATCATACTAAACAGTGTAGATCCTGATCCGATGGCTTCTTCAGATCATCTGGATCTACACAGTTTGCAGTGATAGGGGTTTGTCGTGAACAGCAGGCTTAGGGTTAATACCTGTATAGGTGGGTTTTAATGCATTTGCTTTTTGGGGATCTGAATATACGAGGACTGTTCAAATATGAATGCAACTAAGCACATAAAAATGATTCCGTGATAGATTTCGATGAAAAATTTATTTTGTCCCCTCAAAGTATTCCCCTTTAACAGATATACAAACTTTCAGTCTTCTGATCCAATCATTGAATGCATTTTGGTAGTCTTTTCGAGGTATACTATGAAGGCACTGGAATATTGCAGAACCGAGGTGTTTGCCCTGAACAAATTTTCGACCAGAAAGGTATTTTTTCAGCCGCGGGAACAAAAAAAAAAAAAGTCACACAGGGCAAGGTCAGGGGAATAAGGGGGTTGAGGGAGTTCAACAACCTTTTCTTGCTTCAGATAGTCTTGCACAATGAACGCCTTGTGCGATGACGGATTGTCATGCAGCAATCTGACATTGTTTAAACCACTTGCGGGTCTATGTTCTTTGAAATATTCCTTCAATTTTCGAAGAACTTTATTCTTGTAAAACTTTGCATTTACAATTAGGAAAAATATGTGATAGCTTGAAAGAAAAATCCGTGAAAAAGGCTGTAAAAAGCCGAAACGTCTGGAGATTGTGAAGAATTATTGTGATAATAAATGTTATAAAACTGTTTGTGCGTCAAAGGTTTGCATTTACCGATTTGCCTTTAGGCACAGCAACCTGAATAGCAAGGCCCTGATTTGAAAAGAATATGGCATACATTACCTTCTTGACGCTCATGGTCCGCTTTGCAATGCATGGTATTTTGCAATACTTTGTTGCCCATATTTTGTTCTGAATCTTTCGTTTTGGCTCAAAAAAGCAAACCCATGTCTCGTCACCTGTGACGACATTAGCGAAAGACCGTGCATTGTAATTTGGAAACTTTTTAAGCAACATCTTGGCGCACAGAACGCGTGTCTATTTCTGCTCATCTGTCAATAGATTGGGAATCCATCTAGCACAGATCTTTCTCATTTTCAAATCCCGTTTAAGAATTCTATGAGCTGCTCCTAATGAGATGCCAACCATACTAGCTATTTGCCTAGTGGTGTATCGTGCATCGGTAGCAACTATTTCTTTCACTCTTGCAACCATCTTGGCAGATGTTGCTCTTTTCGGCCAACGATCATGTGGTGCATCTTCTGTTGAGCATAGTCCACAGCTGAATTTCTTACACCAACGAAAAACTTTTGGAAAAGACATTTCATTATGCCCATAAACCGAACATATTTCACCAAAAATGTCTTTGCACCGTATACCAAGAATACAACGATTCTTAATATAGGACCGTATTTCAACGGCGTACTCCTACCTTCTTCCAACAATGTTTTGTATTAGTATACAAGAGTAGACAGTGTTTATCGAACGATATACATGGCTATTCCCCCTAAAGTGGACGGATTTTAACAGGTTTGGTATCAATGTATAGGTAAAATGTTTTTCTACGCTGTGATATTTATTTCCAGGTGATTTTCGCATTAGTGCATGAGAAAACGTTCTACTTGCATTCATATTTGAACAGTCCTCGTATGTTTTCTTGTTCAAACCAAATTGCTTGCTAGGATAGTCAACAACAATTTTGATCAGTATTATGCATGTTTCAAAACTGCCTGTTGTTTTGTTTCAGGTGAATGCAAGGAATACATGTCAGCTTATATGAAATGCTTAAGGAGAGAAGGAAATGACATAGCAGCATGCAGACAAGAGTCTAAGGCCTATCTCAGTTGCAGAATGGAGCAGTATGTACAGCTTCAGTGGATTCAGTTCTGAAGATTTATAATTTTTTGCCTGAAGATGTATAAAATTTTGCCTGAATATGCATAAATTTTTGCCTTGCAATAATTTTCAATTGCGGTCTAGCTTAAGCCCTTGTAATGTTGGACGAAATCCCTTCCTATGCAAACTGTGTAGATCCAGATCAAATGACTTCTCACGAAGCTATCAGCTGATCAGGATCTAGGCTGTCTGTCATTACAGATCAGTTAGTTAAAGCAGCTGCCTGATCACAAGATTGGTTGGTCAAAACCTTGGGTGGTTTTAACCGGTTGAGACCGCCCTGGTCAATACTCCCAGAGTGGCCAATACTGGTCAGTACTGATCGATTGAAATATTGAGTGGTCAATTGCATATTTTTGTGCCCCCGGAATCGAGATTCTGGGGCATATAGTTTTTTGTCTGTTTGTCTACAAAAACCTTAACATTGGGCATAACAATGGAATGGTAATAGATAGAGCTTTCATATTTCACAGGTGTATACCTTATCACAAGACCTTTCAAATGGTACCATAATTTTTTATCTCGTGACCTTGACCTTTGTCCTACTTTTTTCATTTTTTTTACAACTTTAACATCGGCCATAACTTTCGATTGATATGTGATAGGGCTTTCATATTTCACATGTGCATTCCTTGTCACAAGACCTTTCTAGTGGTACCATATTTTTTGACCTCGTGACCTTGACATTTGACCTACTTTTTAAAAAACTTTAACATTGTCCATACTTTCTATTGGTGATATGGCTTTCACATTTCACATGTGCATTCTTTCTTACAAGACCTTTCTAGTGGTACCATAATTTTTGACCTCTTGACCTTGACATTTGACCTACTTTTTAAAAACTTTTACATTGGCCATAACTTTCGATTGGTAAGTGGTATGGCTTTCATATTTCACATGTGCATTCATTGTCACAAGACCTTTCTAGTGGTACCATAATTGTTGACCTCGTGACCTTGACGTTTGACCTGCTTTATAAAAACTTAAACATTGGCCATTACTTTAGATTGGTAAGTGATAGGGCTTTCATTATGCACATGTGTATTCTATGTCACATGGCCTTCCAACGATCCAATAATTTTTGACCTTGTGACCTTGACCTACTTTTTTAAGACATGAACATTAGTTATACCTTTCGGTTGCTTAGTGATACTGCTTTCATATTTAAGTTATTTAACATGCGCTGTCCGGGGGCATCAGTGTTTCACAAACACATCTTGTTAATGTTGAAATGGCAATGCTACTGAAACTTGTATGTTAAAGTTTTGGTCTCTTTGCTGGAGGCTGATCATTTGAAAGAGTTTTAGGTTCAGATGTTATTTCTTCAAATGGCCTCTTAGCAATACTTGTGGCATTTTGAGCCCTATGCATTTTTGTCTATGAGGCCTTAGCACTATCTTCACGCTTTGCTCCTTGCTAGTTGTTTTTTATGCCCCTGCATCGGATGATGCCGGGGGCATAGAATTTTTCGGTTTTCCATACGTGATTCAGTGGTACGTGCGTACTTGCGTCCGAATGTACGTCCTACTGTACGAAAGTGTGTACGTACGTACCTACGTAATCCTGTTAGACTCAGGTTAAGGTTTTTGTACCAGTTTGAGCCTGAACTTTTTAAGAGATCATATTTTACATTATTATGGACACCCTTTCCATTTGGCTTTAATGAAAAAAATTATCATGAGGGTAATATAACTATAATGCCCGATTTTTATATTTTCTCGCTTCTGGATGCGAAAGCCTAAAACTAGATGGCACTGCACCAGAAAAACGGCAATTATAAACGTAAATTAAGTGCTTTTAAAGGACACAGTACCAGGCAATAGTATTATTGAATCATGGACGCCACACAATGCTTGCATTTCTAAGTTCATTAACCATTTCTGTATTATGCATTCTGGACACCAAGGCGAACAAATTATACGATAGTTCTAATCAGTTATTCGATGCTGCTCTTTTAACAAGGGGTTATACTCAGTATGTTCTTCATCCTTTCATCGATTCTGAAATTAATCACAAACGTCATTACATCAAAATATCCTTCATTAATAAGGGTATGGATTTTTTAGATTTACCCAGTATCTTCCGGGACAGTTTGGTGATTAAATCCATTCCTGCTTATTTTCAAACGGAAACACCCATAATTTGCTATAATAAATACAATAAACATGTTAGATCTATTATTTTTAATTTCAATAAACTTGTTTCTGATCTTGATATTGCATTAACACTCCTGATACCTTTACATTGTTGACGGGGACGTTAAACGTCAAATCAAACAAAATATTGATACCTACGATTACAAAAATTCATTGTTTTGCTACCCTGCTGCTGGTCATAGTATTACTAGTAAGGACTTCGGAAACTTTGTTAAGACATTTGCCCCGGAAATTATAAAATTCTCAAATTTAACCAAACGAACTCATCACAGAGGCAACTTAAAGGTAACACTTTGTTCTATTATGATATGCATTTGGTCTACAGCTCAAATATTAATTTTGTTGATTTTTGGCTTAATTGAGTCAAGTTTCTATAAAGTTACATAGGAAACAGAAACTTTTAAATAAGTATATGTTTCCCCCCCCCCCCCCATTGCCCAATAAAACAATTTGGCATACATTTGTATTTTTAACTTATACATCCTCTGACCAACTGTCGTGTTTGGGCAAGGGGGGAAGGCTGTGAAAAATCCTAAAAACCAACATGCATGCTTAGCGCTATCATTGAAAAACTTCACAGGATTTGGAACTATACTGTATCATTATACAGTAGGGTTTATTTTTAAACTAAGGACATATTTATGCCTGGCTGAGCATATATAGTGTACATACAGAATACAGGTATGTTATACCTGAATGAGCAGGCTACCTGTCTTCTATAAATAACAGGTGTATATCTAATATTATTATTTATGTACAGGTGTGTCCATTTGTGATGAGCACTGTACCTCCTGTTGTAAAATGCATTGAAGTAGTGCACCTGCGTTTTATGTGTGCATAGCACTATATGTTAAAATTTTGAGTTGTAACAGCCCTAACTTGATATCAACTTGAAAATGAAACATGGAATTGTCATTTTTTTTACCTTATATTTTTTTCAAAAATTATCACCCCCGCCCACTTCAATGTGGAATTTTTCTACTAGTGTGCCATCCTTCTACATTTGGTAAATGCCATGATGTTCGACATACGTCAGTTTTTAGTATACATTAGGTCAATTCCATATATACACACTACAGACGCTTGCAGAAGCTTTCAAAATTGAGGCATAAAACCCCCCCATAGTTTCCGAAGTCCTTTAAAAATCAAGCCTGATTCTAGGATACGAAATATAATTTCTAAAGGACGGAAATATCAATTTCATTCCAAAATCGATTTCAGAAAGTGTCGAGATTAAAGCGCTGCTGCCTTGAATGTTTGGTAATCGACGATGTAAACGAGAGAATGTTGAGCATAAAGCTCTCAAAGATTTGAAACTTAACATTCTGAAACTAGTGAACAAACGCATTTCTTTCTACTCTCAAAATACGAATTTATTACCTCCTAAACCTAAGACGTCACCTTAAACTAGGTATTCAGAATTTCATTAGAAGCTTGTTTCAGCTCCAGCAGATAAGGCTGCTAACAATGTGGTCGTAGTTTGACGGCTCCACTATGTTAACACTCTTCAGCAAGAACTTGGGGGTACTAAGGCCTATGAACTGCAGCCTTTGGCTGTAGAGAGGGCTTTAGTTGATAACCACATTTGTCATTCAGCAACGAAGTTTGCTGTATATGTTACAGAAGGCCAAGACAAGCTTCCTACGTTATATTGGTTACCTAAACTTCATAAAAGACCATACAAAGCACTGTTTATTGCAAAGTCCAGCTCTTGTACCACCACAAAACTCTCAAAATTATTAACTTCATGTTTTACTGCCAACAAACTGTGATTAAATATTATGACAAATTCTTTGAAAGATCAGGGAGAAATCTGTTTTGGTCTATAAAAATTCCAACGAAGTTTTAAATAAATTGAAATCCAGACGTTTTCGTGCTTCTGTCTTATGACTTTTCCACCCTTTACACTACACTTCCTCATAATCTTATAAAAGAAAAACTTAATGACTTAATTGACTGGTCATTTCATAGGGAAGACTCCCCGTATCTTGCATGTAATGTAAGAATTACAATACCTAATCGATGGTTTGATCAGTCAAATTTACACCCAGAACAGTTAAATAAAGCAATTGCTTCTGATACCGAGGCCACGTTTTTTGATTTTCATCTATCTATTGTAAATGGATTTGTTTCTTGCAAAATTTATGATAAACACGATGATTTTGATTTTGAGATTGTAAATTTTCCTTTCTCTGATGGTGATGTTCCTCGTACGGCGTTTATATTTCACAATTAATTCGATTTGCCAGAGTGTCAAGTCGTGTAACTAACTTCAATACTTGTTATAAATTGTTAACTGCTAAAGTTCTTAACCAGGTTAATCGGTATCATAAACTACGCGAAACCTTTTCAAAATTTTATAGACTTCATTCGGATTTAATTTCAAAATTCATTGTTGGACTTAAATCTCTTCTGCAACAAGGCCTATCGGAACCCGAATTTTATGGTGACATAGTAAATAAGTTCAGAAAAATATATAATTGCAGTGACTTCAGTACCCAATTTCGTAAAATCATCCTTCGATATAAAAAGATTGGATACAACATAAATGTTATACGACAGACTGCATGCATGGTAGTTAACCCAATCACGGTTGACAACTTTGCTTCCCTCTTCATATGCACGCCGTTTGGTCAGGGCTCAGATTCTATGACAGTCCCAGAGTAAAGGCTTACTGAGAATTAGAGAGAATCTACTTTTGTGTAATGTTGGTTGGTGTCTGATGCTCTGTCTCTGGTTGGGCAAATCGGAGTCTACCTGTTAGTCTTCTTTTGCTCCAGCATTGCAGAGATTTCTTGCTGTCGAGTCCTCACCGTTGTTTCATCTCTGTGGTTTTCAAGATGAGTAAGGAGGCCTTCATGAGTGCTGAACAAATTATTTGCCTAAATCGCGATGGAAGTAAGGGCGAGAATGGTGGCCACGTAACATAGATTTAAGCATCCCAGTGGAATTCGTTTCACTGACCGTTCCAAGGCAGTTCTTCTGTTGTGGTTTAATTTTGTTATGGCTTGTCTTTGAGTGTGTGTATCGCTTATATTATTTTGCTTTGGACAGCCAATTGGCCATTTTGTAGGAAAGTGGGTAACTGTCCTTTTTGTTTTCCGCTAGTGATGTTTCCATTAGGATGCAGTTGTTACATGTTTATGTTTCTTTCCCTTGGTGCCTCTGATGGGAGCTATGGGTTAATTGTATTGGATCCTGATCATTGCCGTCACTTATATTTTACATAATTACCCTTTCCTGTTGTTATTTAAAGAAATACCCCAAAACATGTTAAGTAAAACAGCAGTGTTGATTTTGATTTTACCCCACCTCTTCAATCTTAATGAATCTTTAACAGAATATTTGTCTTGACAATATCTGTGTCAAGTTGGAGGACATGTGTTGGATAACTGCAGGGTCGGCAACATTCTTTCGTGGAGATTGATCATGAAACCTTTTCTAGGGTCATTCTCTCCCTTCTGCTGATTCAAGAAGGGCAGTTGTCAGTTTCTGGCGAAAGAATATGCACTGTACTGGTTAAGCACTTTCGTATAAGCCTGCCCAGATAAAGTGTGGATAGGTAAACTGACCTGCTCAAAAATGACATGAAACAGTGTTGACTGGGCTGTTAAAGTCCAGTACAAACAAACAAAAATCTGGGTCAAGTTCAAATATGAGTCGTGTCCTGGTCAAAAACTAGGTCACTAGGTCAGATTCCTTTAAAACCTTGTTCACCCACTACAGGTCACATATTTGCTTCGATCTTCATGAAACTTTACCACAATGTTGGTCTTGATAATATCTAGTTCAAGTTCGAACATGGGTCATGTCGGATCAAAAACTAGGTTACAAGGTCACATTGCGTTAAATCTTTGTTCACCCTCTAGAGGCCACAATTTGCTTCAATCTTCATGAAATTTTATCAGTATGTTTATCTTGATAATATAAAAAGCAAGCTCGAATATGGGTCATGTCAGGTAAAAAACTAGGGCACGAGTTCAGATTTCTTTTAAACCTTGGTAACCATCTAGAAGCCATAATTTTGCTTCACTTATCATGAAACTGTACCAGAATGATTGCCTTGATGATACCAGGGTTGGGTTCGAATATGGGTCATGTCAGGTCAGGTCAAAAACTATGTCACTAGTCACATTTCTATAAAACCTTGTTCACTCTCTAGAGGCCAAAGTTTTGCATCAGTCTTCATGAAACTTTACCAGAATGTTTGCCTTCATAATAACTGCGTCGAATTAGAATATGGGTCATATCATGTCAAAAACTTGGGCACTAGCTCAGTTTTCTTTAAAACCTTGTTCATACCCAAGAGGCCATAACTTTGCTTCAATCATCATGACACTTACCGGAATGCTTGTCTTGATAATATCTGGGTAGAGTTTGAATGTCGGTCATGTTTGTCTTCATAATATCTAGGTTGAGTTTGAATATGGCCCTGGGTCATGCTTGGTTAAACGTAACTTACATTGTCAAATTGCGTTTAAACCTTGTTCACCCACTAGAGGCCATAATTTTGCTTCAATCTCCACGAAATTTTACCGGAATGTTTGCCTTGATGATAACTGCGTCGAATTAGAATATGGGTCATATCAGGTCAAAAACTAGGGCACTATCTCAATTTTCTTTAAACCGTGATCACCCTCTTGAGGCCATAACTTTGCTTCAGTCTTCTCGATACTTTACCGGAAAGTTTGTTATGACATCTGGGTTGAGTTTGAATATGGGTCATGTTTGGTTATAATTAAGTCACATAGTCAAATTGCATTAAAACCTTTGTTCATCCTCTAGTTTTTGAAAAAGGACTTATATAGGGACACCTTTCATACACTTGTTGTCAGAAACCAGAAGGCCCAGGCCTTTGATATTTTGTACACAGCTTCGTCTAATGGACTTCTGCCAGTATTGTTCAACTTGTAGCCCTTGGGCCAAAAATGGGTCCATGAAGGGGCCCACTTGTTTTACATAGACTTTATTGGGAAAATATACCTTTGAACTCTTCTTAAATGAAACCAGAAGGCCTAGGCCTTTGAGATATTTGGTTCACAGCTTCGAGTAGTGGACCTCTGCAAAGATTATTCAAACTATAGCCCTTAGCCAGTGAGGCCCTGTCCAGGGTTCCACATATTTTACATGAACTGAAGTGCTCATGGCGAGCTATTGTGATCTGTCAATGTCCGTCATGCTGTATGCGTCGTCCGTCGTAAACAATTTGCTTAAAATGCCAACTCCTTAACCCTTGGGCCAATTTGATTCCAGTTTTACAGGAATGTCGCATGTGTGGCTGCCTACCAAAGTAGCTAAAACGTCTGTTCTGATGAACAAGATGGCCATCAGAGCTAAAAATAGAAGAAAAAAAGTTTATAGAGTACTCTTGAGTCTGTTTCATTCAAACTTCATAGGAATGTTGCTTAGGTGATCCTCTACCAAAATAGCTAAAACAGCTCCGCCCCCATGGGCAAATTGCTGTGAGAGGCCGGTATAACACAGATCTTAAACCTCCAGCCCATCACCCCAGAATATTCATTTTCAACAAATTTTAAAAATACATACCTATGAAGAGAAATCATAGTCTTATAGAATATACCATAGAATTTACTAGAGACAGTGATACTCAGGTGAGTGAAATAGGGCCCTGTTGTATGATTAAAATGATTAGTGTATATCAACTCTTCTAGCGCTCTTATTATGACAAATATGGTACATGTGGTTTTTACTTGCTTTAAAATTATATTTTCAGTAATTTAATGCAAAAAGAAGAGTGGAAGAAACTGGGTTATGGAGACTTAGAAAACAAAACAGAAGACAAGAATAAGAGATGATAGTTTCTGGAATGTTACATGAACCAATGACTGGCACTGACTGCAGCATCATATTAACATGTTTGTGAAATGAGCACCATTGTTAATACAACTTGATATCATCACGTGAACAAGTCCATGAAATGACCATCCCCATAAGCCCCACTTTATATAGAGAAAACGGGGTTGCAGGTGTATACTTTATTTTTCTTATTTCTGCTCTAAGACATAGGTTGTGGGTACTTAGTGCAACGGCCTCAGTGAAGCACCCACAACCTATGTTTGCAGTATAAATTAGAAAAAATATCGGATTTTCATCAGAAAAGTAGCTTTTTAGCTCACCTGAGCCTTTAGGCTCATTGGTGAGCTTATAGTATAGCCATGGTCCGTCGTCCGTCTGTCGTCCGTCCGTCCACCATTTTCAAAGATCTTCTTCTCCTATACTGCAGGGCCAATCAAAGCCAAATTTCATATGGAGCCTCAGTGGGATGGGGGAACGAAAGTTTGTTCGCAGGGTCTGGATCACATGACCAAGATGGCCGCCATGCCCATATATGGTAAAAAGCCTTCAAAAATCTTCTTCTCCAGAACCATAAGGCCAGTGGCCTTGAAACTTGGCATGTAGCATATGGTACTCGGGCCCATCATGGTTTGTACAAATGTAGACCGTGGGTTGACCTTGACCTATTTTACAGCAATGTCAAATTTGTCGACTTAGGCTTTTGCATGGGGCAAAGTGAAAATAATGGATTTATAGGAAACCATTGAAGACAGTGTCACCAAAATTTGTAGATCAGGTAAAGTAACTGAATACATGAATGTATATGGATCAGAAAGGACAAGGTCATTCATTGGCCTTGTTACCGGGTCTGGATCACATGACCAAGATGGCCGCAATGCCCATATATGGTAAAAAGCCTTCAAAAATCTTCTTTTCCAGAACCATAAGGCCAGTGGCTTTGAAACTTGGCATGTAGCATATGGTACTCGGGCCCATTATGGTTGGTACAAATGGTGACCCTGGGTTGACCTTGACCTATTTTACAGCAATGTCAAATTTTCCGACTTAGGCTTTTGCATGGGGCAAAGTGAAAATAATGGATTTATAGGAAACCATTGAAGACAGTGTCAACAAAATTTGTAGATCAGGTAAAGTAATTGGATACATGAAGATCTA
Organism: Lucinisca nassula; assembly: GCA_963580285.1. Lineage (NCBI taxonomy): Eukaryota > Metazoa > Mollusca > Bivalvia > Lucinida > Lucinidae > Lucinisca > Lucinisca nassula. Next base: position 95,363,407 of record OY757011.1, read on the forward strand.
TGGGTCAGAAAGGTCAAGGTCATTCATTGGCCTTAGACCAAGGTCATTCAGGATCCATATTTCAAACATTTTTTTATCCAAAACTGCTGAGCCAATTTAAGTAAAATTTAATATGGAGCCTTTGTGAGTTGAACAAATGAAAAAATGCCAATACGGTCTAGATCACATGACCAAAATGGCCGTCACGCCCATATATGGTAAAAAGCCTTAAAAATTCTTCTCCAGAACCGTAAGGCCAATGGCCTTGAAACTTGGCATGTAGCATATGGTACTCAGGCCCATCATAGTTTATACAAATGGTGACCCTGAGTTGACCTTGACCTATTTTACAGCAATGTCAAATTTGCCGACTTGGGCTTTTGCATGGGAAAAAGTGAAAATAATGGATTTTTAGGAAACCATTGAAGACACTGTCACCAAAATTAGTAGATAAGCTAAAGTAGCTGAATACATGAAGATCTATGTGTAAGAAAGGTCAAGGTCATTAATTGACCTTAGACCAAGGTCACGCAGGTTCCATATTTCAAACATTTTTTCTCAGAAACTACTGAGCCAATTGAAGTGAAATTCAGTATGGAGCCTTTGGGAGTTGAACAAATGAAAAGCTGCCAATATGGTCTAGATCACATGACCAAGATGGCCACCACGCCCATATATGGTAAAAACACTTCGAAATTCTTCTTCTCAAGAACCGTAAGGCCAATGGCCTTGAAACTTGGCATGTAGCATATGGTACTCGGGCCTATCATAATTTGTTCAAATGGTGACCCTGGGTTGAACTTGACCTATTTTACAGTAATGTCAAATATGCTGACTTAGGCTTTTGCACAGGAAAAAGTGAAAATAATGGATTTTTAGCTCACCTGAGCCTTAAGGCTCATAGTTGAGCTTATAGTATAGCCATGGTCCGTCGTCCGTCCGTCGTCTGTCCGTCCACCATTTTCAAAGATATTCTTCTCCTATACTGCAGGGCCAATCAAAGCCAAATTTCATATGGAGCCTCAGTGGGATTGGGGAACGAAAGTTTGTTCGCGGGGTCTGGATCACATGACCAAGATGGCCGCCATGCCCATATATGGTAAAAAGCCTTCAAAAATCTTCTTCTCCAGAACCATAAGGCCTTTGGCCTTGAAACTTGGCATGTAGCATATGGTACTCAGGCCCATCATGGTTTGTACAAATGGTGACCCTGGGTTGACATTGACCTATTTTACAGCAATGTCAAATTTGCCGACTTAGGCTTTTGCATGGGGCAAAGTGAAAATTATGGATTTATAGGAAACCATTGAAGACAGTGTCACCAAAATTTGTAGATCAGGTAAAGTAACTGAATACATGAAGATCTATGGGTGATAAAGGTCAAGGTCATTCATTGGCCTTAGACCCAAGATGGCCGCCATGCCCATATATGGTAAAAAACCTTCAAAAATCTTCTTCTCCAGAACCATAAGGCCATTGGCCTTGAAACTTGGCATGTAGTATATGGTACTCGGGCCCATCATGGTTTGTACAAATTGTGACCCTGGGTTGACCTTGACCTATTTTACAGCAATGTCAAATTTGCCGACTTAGGCTTTTGCATGGGGCAAAGTGAAAATAATGGATTTATAGGAAACCATTGAAGACCGTGTCACCAAAATTGGTAGATCAGGTAAAGTAACTGAATACATGAAGATCTGTGGGTGAGAAAGGTCAAGGTCATTCATTGGCCTTAGACCCAAGATGGCCGCCATGCCCATATATGGTAAAAAGCCTTCAAAAATCTTCTTCTCCAGAACCATAACGCCAGTGGCCTTGAAACTTGGCATGTAGCATATGGTACTAGGGCCCATCATGGTTTGTACAACTGGTGACCCTGGGTTGACCTTGACCTATATTACAGCAATGTCAAATTTGCCGACTTAGGCTTTTGCATGGGGCAAAGTGAAAATAATGGATTTATAGGAAACCATTGAAGACAGTGTCACCAAAATTTGTAGATCAGGTAAAGTAACTGAATACATGGAGATCTATGGGTGAGAAAGGTCAAGGTCATTCATTGGCCTTAGACCAAGGTCATTCAGGATCCATATTTCAGATATTTTTTTCTCTAAAACTGCTGAGCCAATTTAAGTGAAATTTAATATGGAGCCTTTGTGAGTTGAACAAATGAAAAAATGCCAATACGGTCTAGATCACATGACCAAGATGAAAAGTTGCCAATATGGTCTAGGTCACATGACCAAGATAGCCACCACGACTATATATTTATATATTTTTCTTATAACTATTTGATTTTGTGCAGAGTTTAATAAAAATAAATAAATAAAGGCTGTTTATAGTTTTAAGCGTCTGTTGTTGTTGTTTTTTTTTTTATTATTTTCTACTTGAAAATAGACAAAAAGGGGACTAGTCTGAAGCATAGGCACCGAGGTTATAAAACTTTTCACGCTCAACTCACTTCAGCATGAAATTTACCCTGCTCATAAGTTTTAAAATGCCAACAAATAATGAGATGGCATTTTAAAATTTATGAGCAGGGTAAATGACATTTTCTGCTGATCTAAGTAGGAAAATTGTCACCAGACAGGTGAGCGGTTCAGGACCACTGGTCCTCTGGTTTGAGATATGAAATGAATGCACTTTGATGCACGGGTGTGTTTCGTAATGTACCAGTATGAGCAATGCTTTGAGAATTACATGCTTTTGCGCATCACGAAAACACGCCTGTATTATTTGAACCCCATATATATAGTAAAGCTGGAATTTACAGGGAAATACCTTATTTTTCACATTTCTGCTCTAAAATATAGATTGTCTGTACTCGTTAGCACCACCTCAATGAGGCGGTTTTAACAAGTTAGGAGTACCCACAATCTATATTTTGAGCAGAAATAAGACAAGTATTACAATTTTACATTCTACATGTTAACCCTTATCTTGCTGTTCACGACAACCCCTATATTTGCAAACAGTGTAGATCCAGATCAGGTGCCACCTGATCAGGATCTACACTGTTTGGCATTCAGTTTATAAATTTGGAGCAATAAATTACATCAAGTAATTTGATTGGTTGATAGACAGAAATGGGTGTGGCTTAGATGAATATTCAGCAAGATAAGGGTTAAATTTCAAGACTGTTGCTAGTCTGTGTAGCTCAATAGGCTAGTTTGTGTCTTACCTGGTCAAACCCAGCAGGTACACGCCGCTAGGGCAACGTCAAATCAACGTCGGTGAATCGTCGGTGTAGATTAAACGTCATGACGTAGCGATGTTCATGTGACGTCACAATTACGTCATGTTCCTGCTTGGAAAATCCAAAAGGCAGGCTTTCTCCTGGCAGGGCTCATACATCATGTTAACAAGTTGAGTAATGAACACCCCTCTAAACCCCACTTTATATAGAGAAAACAGGTTTACAGGGGTATACATTATTTTGCTTATTTCTGCTCGAAGACAAAGGTTGTGGGTACTTGTTAGAACCGACTCAATAGCAAGGTTCTAATGAGCACCCACAAACTATGCTTGGAGTATAAATAAGAAAAATATCTCACGTCAGAAAACTGGAAAGAAAACATTTTGGAGATATGATAGAATGCATTATCTCTAGGAATTGTTACAGTAGTGGAAAGAAACCCTGAATGTACAAAGGTATATCAATACAAAAACATGCCTATACAAATATATTGTAAACTTGACAAAAAAAGAAAATTTGAAGATGAATTCTGATATTTTCTAATTTCTGCTCAAAATACAGAGACCATGTTTGCTTGTTTGATTTGAGGTTGTCAACACTGTAAAGGTCATTTATGAGACGTTGCTTCCAATTTTGTGGGACTTTTACCCGACATTGAGATGAAATGACATCGCAAGCCCTGTTGCCCAATGAAACCAATAGGGTTTATAAGCATGGACGGCCCGAAAAGAGACCCTGTAAACCCCAGTTTTACAATATAACAGGCGGGGTTCAAAGGGGTCAACATTACGTGTACATACTGTAGGCGAATTTCCGTGATATGTACAGGGTTCTATCATATTTTTGCTCCAAAAATATAGTTGCGGGTACACGTTTGAACGGATGATACAGTTCTCATCACGACGACACGCCAAAAATTTTTGACCCCCTTAAACCCCACTTTTGTATAGTAAAACTCGGGTTTACAGACTTACAGGGATAAACCTTATTTTTCTTATTTCTGCTCTAAAATATAGATTGTGGGTACTCTTTAGAACCACATCGATGAGGCAGTTCTAACGTGTAACCCACAATCTATATTTTGAGCAGAAATAAGAAAAAAATCTAAATTTTTCATCTTAAATTTTTCATTTCTACGTCGGTAAAATGTACAGTGTATTTGTAAAGGCGTGTTTTCATAATGAATGAGCACTCACAATCTACATGAATTGTAGTTCTAATTATTTCTCCAATACAAATCTTCATAGTTTTCCAAATGTTTGCATATTCTCTTGAACTATTAGTTTATGATTGACAGATTTCTCCTGTTTGTTATTCACAAAATTCTTACATTCATGTGTATTTATGTTTGCTGACCGCGAAATACTCAAGCATTGATACACCACAGAAATTTGTACAATATTTTAAAATGGCATCAGAAAAACTGTTTCGGAACGAAAACACACCTGATCAAATACATTGAAAATTTTACCACCATAAAAAAATGAAAATTTTCAGATAAAAATTCTGATATTTTTACATTTTTGCACATACATGTAACATAGAGTCTGGGTACTCGTCAGAACCGTCTCGACAAGGCAGTCTGATGAGTACAAACAATCTATGTTTTCGAGCAGAAATAAGAGCTATAACATATTCCCCTGTAAACCCCGGTTTTACTGTATTAAAGAGAGTTTAAGTGGGTCAAAATTATAAAGGCATGTTTTCGTGATGTTCTTGCCAAGAAGGACATCATAATCTCATATGGGCGTGTTTTCGTAATGGTGATGAGTTTCAAGGTTTGTAAAGTGTCGAGTATCGAGTCAAAAATGTCGAGTATCGAGTTGAAATTGTCGAGTATCGAGTCATAATTGTCTAGTATCGAGTCAAAATTGTCGAGTACCGAGTCAAAATTGTCGAGTATCGAGTTAAAAAAGTCAAGTATCGAGTTGAAATTGTTGAGTATCGAGTCAAAATTGTCGAGTATCAAGTTAAAAAAGTCGAGTATCGAGTTGAAATTGTCGAGTATCGAGTCAAAAAAGTCGAGTATCGAGTCAAAGTTGTCGAGTATCGAGTCAAAGTTGTCAAGTATCGAGTCAAAAAAGTCGAGTATTTACAACTCGATACTTGATACTTGACAAAAAGAAACCCTCAATGGTGATAAGCCCACTTTATACAGGGAAAAGTTGGGTACACAAGTTTCTAAAGTTTTCCCTTACCATTGGAGACTGCATATTACGAAAACACGCCTATACAAATATATGGTAAATTTTACTGCAGAAAAAAGGACAATTGTGATATTTTTCTTATTCACTGGTTGGGAACGTACAGTACACTTAACCCGGATGTTCCGATCTGTATAGTGGACAGATCCTTGTCTTTTGTTATGACCTTGAAGGTGTTTGTGCGTTGTCTGTCTTCTATATTTGTATATTTATTTTTTGGACATAAACAAGTTGGTAAGGGTGTTTTATTTATTTTGTTTTCCAAATTGACCATCTTTGGGCACGGCAAGATGTCGTTTTCTATGCTCTAGATCTATTTTTCAGCTGCAAATCACTAGTTTTTGTAAAAATCACACCTCACCTGTGACCAGACAATCGACCAATTGAGAGCTTTGATCGAAAGGAAAATATCTTTTAAGACAGTTTTAAGATAGAGTAATATTCTGTAATGAGTTATACTAAAAATAAGTGCCTCTAGAATTCCATACGAACTCACAAGTTTTAAGATAGAGTAATATTCTATGATGAGTTATACTAAAAATAAGTGCCTCTAGAATTCCATACGAACTCACACGAAGAGCAAGACTGACCGTCCCAAAACATTTCTGACTGTATGGTATGTCTCATATTTACTGTACAGTTTGTCTTAGATACCTTGTTTTGACTGTATGGGATGTCGCTATTAATGTGTGTAAGTTTTTCAAAGGTACATTGCAATATATGTCTATGCAATAAGATAATAATGCTTAAACAATAGCAAAGCTACGTAAAAATATTAATTACCTATACATTCCCGAAATCTTGGACAAATAACATGTGCTGTGTGTAGGAATATAGCGATCGGCTTGGCGTCCGGTCGTCCGTCCGTATGTCCGTCCCAGCGTAGACGCAATCTTGTAATGGCCATAACCCCAATACCCATCGAGATATATTGATGATACTTGGCACAATGGTAAACAATGTTGCGACGGCGTGTCTGGCGTAAGAACCACAACTCTTGGTACCATGGTATTTGAGGTATATCCCCTTCCAATAAAATAGAATGACTATCATGTGATCTCTATAACTCCAATATCCTTCGAGATATATTGATGATACTTGACAAAATTGTAAACAAGGTTGAGACGGCATGGCATGGGCAATAACAACAATCCTTGGTGCCATGTTTTTTAGTTATCCCCTTCGAAAAAATAGAATGACTATATCTTGTGATCGTCATAACTACAATACCCTTCGAGATTATTGATTAAATTTGGCACAATTGTTCACAAGGTTGAAGCAGCATGTGATGCGCAAGTACCACAACTCTTTTTGACATGTCATTTGAATTATCTCGTCTTCCAATAAAATAGAACGGCTATCTCGTGATCGCCATAACTCAAATACCCTTCAAGACATATTAATGGAACTTTGCACAATTATTAACAAGATTAAAGCAGCATGTCATGCGCAAGAACCACAACTCTTGATGTCATGGCATTTGAATTATCTCTCCTTCCAATAAAATAGAATGACTATCTTGTGATCGCCATATCTCCCATACTCTTGGAGACATGTTGGTAGTAGTTGGTACAGTTGTACATGAGGTGAGGCAGGCGTGTCATGTGCAAGAACATCAGCTCTTGGTGCCATGACATTTCAATTATCTCCCTTTAAATAAAAATAGGATGACTATCTTTTCAATATTCTTCGAGACATGTTGATAGTGCTTGGTGCAGTTGTACATGAGGTTAAGCAGACGTGTCATGTGCAAGAACCGCGGCTCTTGGTGTACTTGTTTTTGAGTTACCTTCCCTCACAAAATAACATTGTGATGGCCATAACTCTAAAACCCTTTGAGGTACATTGATGATACTTGGCATAATTGTTCACAAGGTTGAGACGGCATGTCATTCACAAGGCGCACAACTCTGGGTGTCATAGTTATAATTGTATTGGAGTTATCTCACCTTCTAATAAAATTGTATGACTATCTTGTGATCGCCATATCTTCAACAGTCTTCGAGACATGTTGATTGTTAAAATTAAGCCAGCCTGTCACGGGCAAGAACCACGACTCTTGGTGCACTGGTTTTTTTAGTTACCTCCCCTGACAAAATAATCTTGTGATGGCCATAGCTCAGAAACCCATTGGGATATATGGATAATACTTGGCAAGATCGAGACAGCATGTCATGCGCAGGAACCACAACTCTAGATGCGAAGGTATTTGAGTTATATCCCCTTCTAATAAAATCGTATAACTATCTTGTGATCGCCATATCTTTTAATTTTCTTTGGGACATAATGATGGGACTTGCTACAGTTGTACGTGAGGCTAAGCAGGTGTGTCTGGGTGCACTGTTTTTTTTTTTTTGTTTTTTAGTTTTTTTCCCACAACAATATAATCTTGTGATGACCATAACTTGGATACTGGATGCCCTGTGAGATATGTTGAGGTATTTGGCACAGTTTTTGGCAAATACCTCAATATCGACAATTTGACAAGGTTGAAACAGTGGGTCGTGCCAAAGAACCACCAACCGGGTCCACCACGAACGACTAATTCATCACGTCTGAAATTAGTGAAAGAAACAAAATGGGACTATTTCAACTTGAGCATAAAAAACAAAAACTGATCTATGCGCCTAGCAAAGACTAAGCTCAGTCTCAGCATCTGCCCAGTCTGATCAGTGTCTTCATTGCCCGTGTGAAAAAACTCGAGTTGTAAGCTACCCATCAAGCGCAAGCGAAGAATCTGATCAGACTTGATGGATGCGCAAGCTGATCTGAATCTTCCTTGGGCGCAGTCATTTTGTCATGTTTTATGTTTCATCTGAGACGGTATGAAGAACCCGATGAAGAAAGTTTGTATATGCCAAGTGTCCACATTTCAGAAACAAAATAGCTAAGGTATTTTAATGTTATCCTACGAAAATATCGGAATCGCTCTATAGTATTATCAGGACACACAATATAGTTCGATCGGAACACGACATACAGTGCTGAGAAATCAGTTTTGCGACATGCGATACAAACCAGTTTTGACCCCTCTATCGTTTCCTTTGAAAATAATTGCCCTTACATGGCAAGATGTTTAGTAATATTAATAAAAGCTGGCCCGAAATACATCATAAAATAGTTAAAAATACAATTACAGTCGTTTCATGTAAGGTTGGTGGCAAAGTTTGATAAACTTGTACCGGTGCAGCGTTTGAAATCGAAAGTAGGGTAATAATTTTCTGAAAACAAATGTGAAAATAAAAGAAATAGCAATAAACAGAAAATCAAGGTAGCATGTCGAAATGAATTTTAGTTATGCTTCCCGAACTACTGCTATGAAGTTGAAATTATCATGATTAATAATTTCAGAACACAAAAATAAACATTCTGAAACATACCCGACATATGGGAACAAGGATCTGTCCACTATACAGATCGGAACATCCGGGTTAAGTGTACTGTACGCTCCCAACCAGTGTTATTTCTGCTCTAAAATATAGATTGTTTGTACTCGTTGGAACCGCCTCATTTCTGCTCTAAAATATAGATTGTGGATACTCGTTAGAACCGCCTCTATGAGGCGGTTCTAACGAGTACCCACAATCTATATTTTTGAGCAGAAATAAGAAAAATAAGATTTACGCCTGTAAACCTCAGTTTTACTATATAAAAGTGGGGTTCAAGGGGTGTTTTCGTGATGATGTAGACAGTAGAAAAACACAGAATGGGTAACCCACACCTGTATAGAGGGCTTCTTCGGATCTGTGATAAAACTTACCTTGTGAAAAACAGGCATATAGTATAGTCTATATTGATGATTTTTTCCTGTAATAAAATTGCATGCAAACTATTAATGAAGAAATAAAATATTATGTAAACTAGGTGTATTTAATCATTCCAAAGCCATTGAGACTTGTAGCAGTAGGAACTATCAAGAAACACAACTATATAATTTTGACTCCTTTAACCCCATATAGTAAAGCTGGGGTTTACAGGGGTATATATTAATTTTCCTATTTCTGTTAAAAAATATATATTTTTGGTACCCGTTAAAATGGCCTCAATGAGGCGGTTCTAAAGAGGTACTGGCGTGCCCATAATTTGTTTTGAGCAGGAATAAGAAAAATATCAAGAATTGTTTTGTCTGAAATTTTTCATTTTGGGGGCTAAAAGGTTCATTATATTTGAATAGGATGTTTCACAATAAATATACGATGGAACTTCAATGGCTTCATCACGAAAACATATAATTTTGACACCCTGGAACTCCATTTTTATATAGTAAAACTGGGGTTTGCAGGGGTAAACCTTATTTTTCTATTTCTGCTCAAAAATATAGATTGTGGGTACTCATTAGAACCGCCCCGATAAATATAGATTGTGGGTACTCATTAGAACCGCCTCATTAACGAGTACCCACAATCTATATTCGAGCAGAAATAAGAAAAATATCACAATTTTTCATCTTAAAATTTTCATTTTTTCGGCGATAAAGATTACAATGTATTCGTATAGGCATGTTTTGGTATGGAACACATTTTGGACAATAAAAATTTTTTTGTTTGAGTCACTGAGAGTTATTCTAGGCATAATAGGAATATTCTTTTTTATTTTCTTTCAAGTACACACCCATGCTGCATATAGAGGCCCTGGTCTTTAATTTTGGGTTTAAAGCTTCATCTAATGGACCTCTACCAAGATTATTCAAATTATAGCCCAGGGGCCAAAAATGCCCCCGCTTCAGGGCCCTTTGGTTTTACATAAACTTACATAGTGAAAACACTTAAAAATCTTCTTGTCGGAAACCAGAAGGCTCAGGTATGTAATATTTGGTATGAAGCTTCGTCTTATGGACCTCTATCAAGATTGTTAAAATTATAGCCCTGGGGCCATAAATGCCACCTCCCCGGGGCCCTATGGTTTTACATTTACTGATATAGAAAAAAATCTTAAAAAATCTTCTCCTCTGAAACCCCAAGGCCTAGGTCTTTGGTATTTGATGTGTAGCTTAATCTAGTGGACCTCTACCAATATTGTTCAAATTTTAGCCCTGTCGCCAAGCTCCCGCCCCGGGGCCCTTTGGTATTACATTGTTGGTTTGGTCGCCATGAGGCGGGCAAACCGGGTATAATGACCAGATTGTAACTGTTCCATGGAGGGGCACGTGACGCGATCAACCAATCAGCTTTAACGATGATGCAATACTGTACTGCAATTACAGGAAACAGCCTGTCTGAATAGCGAAACAGACCGAAAAGCAAGCGTTTAACTCCAACAATAAATATCTTAAGGGAAATGGATACACCTGGCAGATGTGGCAGTTAGTCTACCATTTTTGGCTTCCGATTTCGATTGGAAGCCCTTTAGATTGGATTGGTGATACCCCAGTTTATTTCTAACCGTCTTATGGCGTAACTAGGAAAGCCCTACAGATATTTACGCAGTGAAAACGGGTTCAGCATATATATAGATTATGCTCCAACGGCAATATATTCATTGTCCGTATAGCACGGACAACGAATATACCACCAATTCGAGCACAATACATATATACCAAAATTTTCCGACGGCGATACAAACTATATCGCCGACTTGAGCATAAAAAAATTAAATTATCGCCCTCTCAATAACACCTGAATCATCCTCAACACTCTATCATATTCAATCTCTTTATCTCTTCCTTATAAGGTTTAATATGACAATAATTTGTTGATGATTATAGTATAATCACCAATAAAGTATTGCTATAAACAATCACTGATATATAGGTCAAATTGCTTACAGCATAATTATCTTTGACCCGGTTAATGGTGCATTTAATTTACAAATATATTGTAGTATAAAGAGTCACAAAATACAGTTGAATTACAGCGTAATCCTCAAAAATATGTTTCTTAAAAAAGAGTCATAAAGTACAGTCGAATTACAGCGTAATCCTCAATAAAATGTTTCTTAAAAAAGAGTCACAAAATACAGACAAATTACAGCGTATTAGAGGTGATATTAAAAATCTGCTCCGACAAAAGTCGCGGATAAACACTATATAGAAACATATTAAAAAGAATTTTGAAAATTCCACTTTGGGGCAAAAACTTTAACCCCTCCTGAAAGTGCCTTTACATAATCCAATGACCACCAGATTTTGCACATATAACAAGACTTTAAGGCTGTATAACATATTAAAATTCCAAGTTCCTATGACAACTTTTGGAATTTCTGAAAGTCTTTGAGTCTTCCTAAAAGTGGAATCCCATCAACCGATTAGTCTCAGATTTCGCATATGTATTTGGGTTGCATATATACATATTATCACAAAATTTCAAAGTTCTAGCATCATTTTGGAATTTCCTGCAAGTCTTTGAATTGTTGTAAAATAACATTGGTTCAACTAATTACCACCAAACTTTGTACATATGTTTCAACATACAAAATGCACATTCTTATAAAATTTCAACATTGTAGGTCGGAAGTGAAGCAAAAAAAAAAAATATTAACTTTCATATTTTGGTGGTGGGTCATTTACTATTGTAATTTTATTGAATAAAATAAAGCATTTTCTATCTTTTTTTTCATTTCATTCTTCGCTTGAGCCTTACCTTCCTCAATAAGTTTCTTTCTCTCTGCCTCACTTAATCCTGTTTGTTTTGAATGTATATTGTCTTTAATTTTATTATATTTGTCCAACTCATCCAACACAAGTTTAAATTCATTCTCAGATATCTGTCCGTCTGTCAAAGCCTTAGAAATCAAATCCTTTATACTATTCAACTTACTATCAGCAATAGTTTTAATCTCATAATGTTTTTGCGCCTTCGACGTCAGCTTACGTCTAACAAGTTTAACACACACACCCAAACTTCCACACACAACAGCACCAATCTCTAAAGGCAACATAATTGGAACAGCCAATCCAACACCTGCCAAAATAACACTTGTTGATATCAAACCAGTATCAACTCCATCAGTAATATTTATTCCACGCTTATATTTCTTGTATAATGCTTTTCTCACATCTCTCTCATTAATTAACGTCTTCTCTATCTCAGATATCTTCTGTAATCTATAGTTCTGCCCATCTTCAACAGGCAATTCAGGATATAATGGTGCAGTAGGTTGTTTCATTTTTTTCTTAATAACATATATTTTTTTTATTCAATAAATAATTCAATTATCATCGAAGCCACAGTATTAACACATGTAGCATTATTAGTCTGACAAACAAAATCAATCGCATCACCAGCCCTAACCTTTAACGGTGTAGCAAAGTTATCGTGTTTCCTTAAAATATCATTCAATGATATACCATATCCTGTTTGTGGATTTCCATTTATAGAAACAACAACAGATACATCACCTCTTATTCTTTTACTCGATAACCCCACACCCAATATTTGACCTGAAAAGTTCATCACATATCCAACACCTACCTCTCTACCACCATTACCAAAACTAAACACTTCATTCTTCTGCAATGGTCCTTTGCTCTCTGCACAGATGCTTATCAATTTTTTGTCTGACGTATTTTCAACTTTATTGTATAACAACCGATGATTGAGATGTATATCCCGAACTCTATCTTGAAGTTCTGTATGTCTATCATTCAATGTATTTATTTGTGTAAATGCTTGACTTCTCATATTAAATATTTCTTGTTTCAGCCCCAATGCATCTACGTGTTTTCTCTTAGCACCAAATATACTCATTTTTTTATTATAATTATATAATTTCCAAAACGCAATTAATTGGTAGATGATTAATTACCTTGTTGTTATTTTCATCCCTGATTTCTAATTTCAATTCTGCTATAGCATCATTCACCAAACACTTATATTCTGGATGCTCAAATCTCACTGTTGTTATCTCTCCAAACTCTTTATTTTCCACTGGAACAACAGCCAACACAGTACTCGGCATACCATCTAAATAATTATTTGAAGTATTAATCTGTTCCAAATGAACATACAATGATTTATAAACAGCAAAATCTATAGTCTCACCATAATGAGTTTCATTAACAGCAAACTTTCGCTTATTTCCAAACCCCAACATTTGTTTTAAGCCCTTGCTTATCTTCAATTCATCCGGTGTAATTAAAGAAGCAATTCCATTTGTTTCATTTACAGATAATGTAATATTATTACTTTGAAATAAATCTGCTATTTGTTGGAAACTATAATAACCATCTATAATCTTATGAGGTCTCTCTTTAGTCTTCTGCAAATATTCATCAACAACATTATACCATCCAACACCATATGTTATAGATTTCAAACCAATACGTTTATTCCCATCTCTGTTATCAATGTATTGTTGCAAGTTTATTGTCTTGTCAATATTCGAAATTGTATGATACATTTTTATTTTTTATATATAATCAATAATAAAAATGATACCTAAAGAATTCAAGTACAATCCCAATGCATCATATAACCCTAATACTAAATATACCGAAAAGAATATTGAACTTATAAAACAAACGATTTATGTTAACAAAGACGACCATTTTCCAGTAACGTTTCCCGACTTATTTCAAAACTATCAAAATCCAACATTACACACCAATGAACCGTGGAATACATGGCTTCATTCATCATTTGACTGGTGGCAATGTCAATTAAATTTTGCTGTCTGGTGTGCCACTGCAGGATGTGGTGTAAGTTATCAAGACCATTTGCAAAACACTTCAGGACTAACTAAAACAGTATATACATTTCATGTTTATTATTGTATTGCTCGTATTTTGAAAGAACTTCAAACACCTTTACCAACAGATGCATCATTTTGTTATTACAAAAACCCATACGACAAAGCAACCTATCAAAAGTTATGCAATGAATTCAATGTTTCACCTAATACAGATTGGCGTCAAAAATTAGAAAGTAGTTCTAAATGCAGTGGTCTAGGGAGTTACACACAATATTTTAAACCAAGTGGAAAATATAGACAAGATCATAGAAGTGATGGACCATTCTTTAATCCAAATGATAAAATAGCACATACAGTAGATATAAGTGACGCCTGGACAATGTTTATATTAGACAAATCAAAAGGATTAACAAAAACAGGTATTGAACGAATTAACGAAAGTATTAGAATGTTTGTATGGGCTCTATTAGGAGCACAATCTCAAACACGTGTAGAAATACTAAAAATAGGCACAGGATTTGATGCTCAGAAACAATTTCTTGCTAACACTGAAGACGCTATTAATAGTCCAGTTGATTTACCAAGTCAAATACAAATATATCAAAACACACTCAAATATGCAAGAAGTAAAGTAGATTTTGTTTATGGTATTGGATTATATATGTCTCCCAGTGATATGATTTTACAAATTGGCACTATCGCTGGATATAATAATAAAATTGTAATTGCAACAGAAAATCAAACACTTGGTTTCAATAGTGATGTAAATGTTAAACCTGTTGCACCTACTACACAACCTGCAACTATACAAGGCACACCAACAAAGAAATCTCTACCAGAACCAAAACATCAGGAAACAAAAAAATCTCTACCAGAACCAAAACATCAGGAAACAAAAATCAAATCTCTACAAGAACCCGTTGAAAAAAAAAAGAAGCAATACAACACGAAGACAACAAAACAGCATTAATAGTTGGTAGTATTGTAATTGGACTATTAATTATGTATGAAATTTATTAAGTTCTTTTTTTTCTTATAAACTCTCTTGCAGATGCATATAACAATCCAGCAACCAATACAACTAATGCCCATAGATGTTCTCCAAACCAACTAACAACTTTACCCGCAGAAGACAACAACCAAGACACAATAGAACCAATAACACCTGGTAATGCAGTAGCTACTTTTCCTGCAAGGGTAGAAAGTAATTTACCAAGATTTGATAATTGTTTCTTAACCCAATCTTTAACACCACCTTTTGGTGGAGAAGGAGGGGTTGAAGTAGTACCACCACCAGTAGGAATAACAGCTTCTACAATAACAGCAATAATCATTCCAAAAGCAGTTAAAACACTAACAATTGTAATGCCTTGTTCTCTGAATAATGTTCTAATTCTTTCACCCAATGTAGTGTCTTCTTTTAATACTTTGTTTATAGTCTCTTTGATTCTATTTACCTGACTACGTAGTTTATCTTTATTAACATTAATAACTTCCAATCTTGCACTTCTCTCACTTTCTAACTCTTTGATTCGACTACTTATCCTTTCTATTTGAAATTCATCATTGTCTGCTTTAGTTTGTTCTAATTTTGTATTTTCTTTTGCTAAGTCTTTATTTGTTTCATTTAGTTTTGCCAATTCATTTGCTATCTCTTCTTTGACTGTTGTCATTGCATTTGCTATTCCATCAATCTCTCTTTTTGTCCAATCTGTTTGTGTTTCTTGTTCATTAGTAAATGATGTCTCCAATGTTTTCACAGCAGTTTCTACATCAACTGTTGTATTTAATAGTTCTTGAGTTTGTTCTTGTGATGATATATCTTGTAAAGGTATTTCTTCTTCTGTTTGTGTTATTTGAGTTCTCGTTTGAAGTAATTGTGTGAATGCTTTTCTACCTTCTTTAAGTCTTGTAGCAGATGGTTTAAAATCATCTACACCTAATACATTCCTAACAAAATCAACACCATATTTCCTTTGCAAAGTATTAAATGATAAAAATGTTGCTATTTCATCTGGTGCATTGGAACGATAATATGTTAATGCAATATCCTTTCCACCTTCATCTTTAACATATAACATTGGTCTCCCTATATCATCTTTCTTGAGAGACAAACCTTTGATTTTACGTTTAGATTCATCATTCCTTTCGTAAAATCTATCTATCATTTTTTGACCTATGCTTTTACGCAGAGTTTTCCAATCATCACCGGTTAAATCATTCAAATCAGCAAACTGACTATTTAATGTTCTCTGAAACTCTTCTTCATCTGTAAAAGATGTTTCTGCTTCTTTATCATAATCCTCCCTGTCATACTCAGGATTTTCATATTCAGCCATTATTTATTTATTATTTAAAAATATTTTTTATCTTTTAATAAAAACATGTCAGCTTACGGAAATAAATTAAACCCTTACAGAAAATTAAGAGAACCACGAGGTGTGAGAGGCATCCGCCAAAGTGTAGTAATAACAAATAACCCTTCAACTATTGATCAAAATCAACAATTATTAGTGAGATTTCCTAATCTAAGTAGTAATGATGTTATTGTTCCCGGAACAGTCAGATTAGCATTTGAAATTGAACTAACCTCTAAAGATGCAAATGCAACTATATTTCAAAACATAGGAAGAGCAATAATTAAGAAAACAACAATTAGAATTAGTGGAAATGAAGTTATGTCCATTGACGATAGTGACATCTATCATTGTTATATTGATTTATGGAAGACTATTACAGAACGTGTAAATATGGTATACCAAGGCGTTGGCAAAGAGAACATGTTGAAACATAGAGTGGGTGCAGGAAACGCAACAGCAGATAAAGAAGATCAAGCCATTGCAAAAGCATATGGAAACAGGTTTTGCATCCCACTTGATTTTGAATTATTGGAAACCCATATGCCATTTTATCAAGCTGGATTAGGAGATAGACTTGAATATGAACTTACATTCAATGATTATAATAAAGTAATTAAATCAGGCGATGCAACTTCAACTTATACAATCAAAAATATTTGTTTGGAATTTGATATTGTTTCTGATACTGAATTAGCAAGACAAATAAGACAGCAAGTTGATGGTAAAATGGTTATTTTGTATGACAGAATACTAAGACACAGAAAAATAACTAAAAACAAATCTGATACACTATAGAATATCAATCTAAATGTTCCTGCAAGAAGTATGAAAGGAATTCTTATGCTATTCGAAGATCCTGAAAGGGCCAGCACAGAAGAATATTATAATCCAGAAATTACAAAAGTGGAAATGACAATAGAAGGGATTCCGAATCAATTGTATAGTCAAGGAATGAAGTCCCACCAACACTGGGACGAAATAAATAAATTCTTTGCTTTGAATTCAAAAAGAAACAAAGAAACAAGTATGGTCGTTAAAGATTTATATTTTACTGATACAACAATAGAAAAATATCTAACGAACAGGTATGCTTTATGGTTGGATTTACGTTCAACTGATGATAATACACTTCATGGTTCTGGAAGAAGAATTGAAAATGCATCAGAAGGTATCACAATACAAATAACGAAAGAAGCAGGAGCAGATGAACCAATCAATCTTTATTTGTTTGTTATACAAGATGCACAAATCAACTTTGAAGATGGTAGATTTAAAGAAGTCAGTTATTAATATTTTTTTTTTTACAAATAAAAATGGAACTACCAAAATATCCTCATTGTGCTATTATATGTGGTCAAACTGGATGCGGGAAAACAGAGTTTGTCCTTGACCTTTTGGAAGAGGAATATCGTCAAGTATTTAAACATATTGTTATACTTTGCCCAACCATTCAATGGAACAAGGCTTATAAAAATCGTGAGTGGATTGGTGATGTTAGAAAGCCTAAAACAAAAAATATAACAATTGTTAATCCTATTGTTAATGGAGAAGAAAAACTACAAGAACTACTAAGAATGTTCTTTAATAAATATGCTGGTCATTCTACTCTCTACATTATTGATGATTGCAGTGCAACGAAAGAACTAACAAAGAAAAAAGATATGTTATCAGAATTAGCATTTTCTGGTAGGCATGCAGAACAATCAGTGTGGGTTATTTCGCAGAGATATAATTCTGTGTTAAAAGATTTAAGAGAACAAACAAAATGGCTATGCATGTTCTACACAAAAGATAGAGATAGTTTTGAAAATTGTTTAAGAGAGAATGATGTTATTCCTACTTTGGAAGAACGACAGAGAATAAAAGAAGAACTGAAAAAAGAAGCACCGTAAGTTAATTTTGAAGACTGACCAGCCTACTGGTTATTGGTTGGTTGATTCATTATTTTTTTAGCAATGATTAAGTAATGTTTATGCAATGATTAAGTAATGCTTATACAATGCTGTAGCAAATCTTAAGTACTCACCTTTAGAGACAGAGATGCGCAGAACAAAAAAAACAACACTGTCTACACAGTTTCAATATGCAATAATCTCTTAACTTCATCATTATACGGCTTCACCAATTCATAATATCGATGTTTTAATCTCTCTTTTTGCGCTCCACAAGGAACACATATTTGATATTTAGCACAAGTTCCTTTTCCACATTTCAAACAGGGTTTAACTTTACTTTTTATGCCCCCGCCATTCGAAGAATGGTGGAAAGGGCATATAGCGTTGCCCTTGTCCGTCCGTCCGTCCGTCCGTTCGTCCGTCCGTCCGTGCGTCCGTCCGTGCGTCCGAAACTTAAACGCAGTCAATAACTTCCTTATTTCTTGATGGATTTTAAAATTATTCAGCAGAAATGTTAACCATCATGAGACGACGTGTCACATGCAAAGCTCAGGTCCATACCTCCAAGGTCAAGGTCATACTTAGAGGTCAAAGGTCCAAAAAAGGGTCCGAAACTTAAACGCAGTCAATAACTTTCTTATTTTTGGATGGATTTTGAAATTACTTTGTAGAAATGTTAACCATCATGAGACGATGTATCATGTGCAAAACCCAGGTCCGTACCTCCAAGGTCAAGGTCATACTTAGAGGTCAAAGGTCAAAAAAAGGGTCCGAAACTTAAACGCAGTCAATAACTTACTTATTTCTGGATGGATTTTAAAATTACTTTGAAGAAATATTAACCATCATGAGACGATGTGTCACATGCAAACCCAGATCCGTACCTCCAAGGTCAAGGTCATACTTAGAGGTCAAAGGTAAAAAAAAATGGTCCGAAACTTAAACGCAGTCAATAACTTTCTTATCTCTGGATGGATTTTGAAATTATTTGGCAGAAATGTTGGCCATCATGAGACAATCTGCCTCACACAAAACCAACGTCCTTACCTGCAAGGTCAAGGTCATACTTAGAGGTGAAACATGAAAAAAGGGTCCAAAACTAAAACACAGTTAATAACTTTCTATGGATGAATACGAACATAGACATATTTTCAGGCGGGGGCATCCGTGTCCTATGGACGCATTTCTAGTTTTCATTAGATAATTATGCAGTTTGCAATATTTTGAATTTTTGGTCGCTTTTGAATGACATGGTTCATGATTACCAATTTTCAAGAATGTGCATTCCATTTTTTTACTTATATTTTATATTTTTTAAATAAAAAAAAATCTTATTAAAGAAAAAATAATAATGGTAAAAAGAATGAGTAACAAAGATGTACAATATATATTAAATCTTCATCGTGATGGAGTTATTAACGATGAACAATTGCGTAAAATGGTTGATGCTCTTAAAGAGCCTCCACAACAAACTTCTACGTTGGAAAATCTGCGCAAAAGACGTAGAAATAAAAAGAAAAGAAAACGACAGCAACAAAATGCTGTTAAAACAAGTGAAAAAATTAATGATGAAGATATAGATGATGATACTAAAAATGCTCTGAAACTGGTTGATAAACCATTATGCAATTACTTCAAAGCGTATGAAATAGATGCTCATAAATATAAAGACCCAAATATTTTGTTTAATGAAAAAAAATCTGTCATTATAGATAAAATTAATGAAGACATTAAAGAATACAATGGCATTAAATTTTCAATTGGGTTATCTATAAAGTTTTTTAAAGATGAACTTAATGGTGAAAGAAAAGAAGTTAACGCTGCATCACACGGAGAACAATGTGCAGTTCTTGATGGAAATAATTTAGATGAATATTATGATAAACAAACGTCTTATTTACAAACATGGATTGAAAAATTCACAAATACCGCAACAGGTTTAGAAATTGACCACTGTATCAAACTCTATGTTAACATAGCAAAATATGAACCACTCAGAGGTTCTTCATATATTCCTCTTCCAAAAGTAATAGCAAACAAACAAGCAATAATTAATATGAAGAACAATGATAATAAATGTTTAGAATGGGCATTGAAATCTGCTCTATATCCAGCAAAGAATAACTTAAATAATGTATATAGTTATACAAAATGTCCTAATCTGAATATGGAAGGAATAGACTTCCCCACACCAATCTCACAAATACCAAAAGTTGAGAAACAAAACAATATAGCAATCAATGTTTATGGATACACATTAACAAAAAAGACAGAGAAACTTACTATATTTCCATATCATATTTCAAATCAACCAAATGATAAAGAACGAATTAATCTGCTTTTGATAACTGAAGATGTTGAAGAGGAAATTGATGATAATGAAGAAGGAGAAATAGATGAAAATTATAATCCAGATGAAAAACCACAAAAGGAAACAAAATATCACTACTGTTGGATTAAAAGCCTAAATAGATTACTTCGTAATCAGAATAACAAACACGGAGCTACTTACTTTTGTGAAAGATGTCTTCACGGTTTTTCAAGAGAAGATTTACTAACCAAACATAAAGAAGACTGTGAAGGCATAAATAAATCTCCAATGCGAATAGAAATGCCATCAAAAGGTCTTATCAAGTTTAAAAACCATCAAAATCAAATGCCCGTTCCCTATGTCATTTATTCCGACTTTGAAAGTATTATCAAACCTAAAACAGAACAAAAAGGAGATAAATCAGAAATAACAAGTGAACACGAAGCTTGCGGATTTGGTTATCAAGTTGTCAGATATGATGGTGAAGCTGAAGAACCTGTTATCTACAGAGGTAAAGATGTTGTTGAAGTATTTTTGAATCACTTAAAATGTGAGGTTAGCAATATCAATAACATCTTTGCTCACCCCGAACCATTAACAGAGCAAAACACTGAAGACTATGAAAATGCCACCAAATGTTGGATATGCGAACAAGAAATAGGAAATAACAAAAACAACCCAAAAGTAAACGACCACTGTCATTTCACTGGAGAATACAGAGGACCAGCACATAAATCTTGTAATCTCAAACTTGCAATCAAACCAAATAAAACCAAAATTCCAGTTATCTTCCACAACTTAAAAGGTTATGATAGTCATCTAATAATGCAGAAAATACACAAAGCAAGTGGAAACATTACTTGTATTGCAAATAATGCAGAGAAATTCATCTCATTCAGCATTGGACAACTGAAATTCTTAGACAGTTTTCAATTTATGGCTTCCTCTCTTGAAAAGTTGGTAGATGGAGCAATTGGTGTAAGTACGGAATGTGAAAAATGTAAAGATACAGAAGAAATAAACATCAATGAAAATTGGTTATTAACAGCAAAATGTAAAAAATGCCACAATACAAGATATAAACAACTCAACAAATCAGACTTACCATTAACTGTAAAACATACAACTAACTCACATCTTCTTGCTCGTAAAGGTATCTATCCATACGAATATATTGACAGTCAAGAAAGATTCAATGAAACTGAACTACCACCAATAGACAAATTCTACAGTTCTCTAACAGATGAAAGTATCAAACAAAAAGACTATGAACACGCTCAAAAAGTATGGAAACAATTTAACTGTAAAACACTTGGTGATTATCATGATTTATACCTCAAAACAGATGTTCTCTTACTTGCAGATGTTTTTCAAAAGTTTAGAGAAACCTGTATGAATAACTATAAACTTGACCCTCTACATTACTACACTGCACCTGGTCTATCTTGGGATGCTCTTCTAAAATACACAAAAATAGAATTACAACTTCTATCAGATTTGGATATGCATCTTTTCATTGAAAAAGGAATGAGAGGTGGAATAAGTATGGTATCTAAAAGACACGCCAAAGCAAACAATAAATATGTAGTAGATTATAATCCAGATGAAGAAGACAATTACATAATGTATTTAGATGCAAATAATTTATATGGTCATTCAATGAGCCAACCACTTCCATATGGTGGTTTCAAATGGATAACTAATAAAGATTTAATAGATGGAGAACTTCAACCACTAAAAAAAGGTAGAGGAAGAATATATGAAGTAGATTTAGAATATCCCAAACATTTACATAAACTACATAACGACTATCCACTTGCACCTGAAAAATTAGCAATTAAAAAAGAATGGTTATCCGACTATCAAAATGAACTAATTGAAAATAGTATGTTAAAAACAGAAAAACTTGTCCCCAATCTAATGGATAAGAAGAAATATGTAGTACATTACAAGAACTTGAGACTATACAAACAACTTGGTATGAAAATAACAAAAATACACAGAATATTAGAATTTGATGAGAAACCTTGGATGGAACCTTACATACGTCTGAATACAGAATTACGTAAAAAAGCAAAGACTACATTTGAAAAAGATTTCTTTAAACTTATGAACAATTCAGTATTTGGCAAAACAATGGAAAACATACGTAAAAGAGTTGATATTAAATTAGTCAAAACAGATGGCAGTGAAAATGAAAAAATCCGCAAGATAATAGCCAAACCAAACTTCAATCGTAGAATAAAGTTCTCTGATGATTTATCTGCCATTCAAGTGAATAAAACAAGATTAACTCTAAATAAACCAATATATGTTGGCTTCTGTGTTTTAGATTTATCAAAACATCTTATGTACGATTGGTATTATAATACATTGAAAAAGAAGTATGGTGATAACTGCACCTTGTTGTACACCGACACCGATAGTTTATTAGTAGATATCAAAACCAAAGATGCTTACAAAGATATGTCTGAAATGAAAGATGAATACGATTTCTCTGATTATCCAAAAGAACATCCACTATACGATGAAACAAACAAGAAGGTCATAGGTAAGATGAAGGATGAATGTGCTGGTGTTTCAATATCAGAATATATTGGTCTTCGTCCTAAACTATATTCAGTATTAAGAGCAGATGAACAAGTCATCAAAAAAGCGAAAGGAACAAAAAAATATGTAATCAAAAAACAAATCAATTTTGAAAACTACAGAGATGCATTATTCAACAAAAAGAAATACACACACTCAATGAACATGCTACGCTCAATGCATCACAACATATATGGATTAAAAGTAAATAAGACTACACTTTCTCCTTTAGACACAAAAAGATACATAACTGACGATGGCATTACGACATACGCGTATGGGTATCAGCCGGAACAATAAGTAATTCCTCTTTGACAAACCCTCTCTTAGGTGCAGGAGATTTCAAATAATAAACTCTTATTGCCTGCGTTATAATATGATAGTCAATCTTATGAATATCAACAGACCATACTGGGTCAGTAGCCCTTCTCTTTCCACCACCTTCTAATTCTCCAGGTTGATACAAATATCTAACATTTGCATAAGGACAAATTTCAGCATCAACTTTTCTTGTTATAATTGGAGGAGGTTTTTTCGTCTCCTTATTTAATGCTTTAATAACATCAGATAATCTCTTAACCCATTCTCTGTTTCTTTTTTTAGTATCAATCTCTTTAGCATACTGATAACCAAACTATCTTTCTGCTAAGGTTCTATTAAATCTTTCTACTATTCCTTGGTCTCTGTGTATTTCTTTTCTACCTCTTCTTATTTTGGTATTATGCTTTTCCATCAAAGTTGAAACGGAACTCATAAATTCTCTACCAGGATCAACTTGCAATAGTTTAGGATACTTAAAATGTCTTTTATAAATCTTCTCAAAAGCATTTGCAACTTCTTTACTATCTTTCGACGTCAAAGGTTCGGCTTCTTTATATCTTGTTCCAATATCAACCACTGTTAATGCATACTTGTATGTTTTTCTACCAATAGTGTCATGAGGTAAAAACAACAAATCAGCCTGATGAACTTCATTCTCTGCAGACACATCAAATTTTGGTCTTATTATTTTCTTAGGTGCAGGTAAATATATTTGCCATACTGCTTGTTTCTTTAAGAATTCTAATGCTTGTTTCTGACTAACCTTTGCTTCTTTTGCTAATTTACTAACTGCTGAGTGTCCTTTCCAGAAACCTTTTGGACTATAGTATATCTTCTCCATTTATTTTTATTTAAGAAAAAATATTTATATATAAAAAGATGTCAAACAACAATATTCAAAATATCTCAACTGATGAATTTGAAGCGTTGTTAAAAGAACAAAGTCAATTTAGCACAAAGAAATGGACTGATTTAGAAATCAACAACATTTATACAATCATCGACTATAGAACACTTGACACAGAAAATGGTGTGAGTGTAATTTTAACTCTCAAAGACAATGGTGAAGTATGGAGTCCTGCACATCTCACAAAGAAGATAGAAGGTAAAGAACCACCATTTTATGTAAGACCACTTGGTTTGAAACCATGTAAGAATAATAAAAAAAATAAATATCATGCTTATGATTTAGTTTTTCCAAAGAAAGAATTACATGCATAAAGATTATGTCAAAAAAATATTTTTTTTTTACCTACATCAACTTCCAAGCAACAAATCCTGTCAATGCCATACCACCAACAACAAATGCAATCTCTCTATTTTTCTGGTCTTCTGATGGAGTGTAAAAATCACTTAATGTAGGTTTTGGTGGTAAATTGTGTGGATAAATTATCTGGCAATTGTTTTCCTGTAATATAGTAATACTGTCTCATAGCAGTATCAGCATCACTGAACTCATTCAAAGCATGATGTTCCTTCTTCAGTTGTTCGTTAATAAAATCCAATCTTTCTGTTCTCTTCTCATTCCACGCAGTTGTTGCTGATTCTAATTGTTCCATCGCCTTATCATGCCTCTTTCTCTCTTCATCACTATTGCTACCAATATGTGAAAATAAATAATTACTGCCTGAAAATGCTAATGCGTTTGTAATTGCTCCTCCAACCATTAATGCTACTGCACTTGCCATTTTTATATAATGGAAAAAAAATATTAAAATTACTTCATAATATCTGCAGGAATAATACCTTGCTTAACAAGCATATCCTTTGTTGCCATTGCAAGTAATATATCAATGGACAACATACCAATATCTGTCATATTAAAATCTACTTTTGGTGCTGGTCTTTTCAATAGTTTTCTACCAAGTTCTGAATATCCAACAGTTAATACAGTTTCCACTCCAGCATGATATAACATGTTTGCAATTTGTTTTCCGTCTATTGAGGTTGTCATTTTTTAATGAGAATATTATTTTTTTAAATTAATTAAATTCAAATGGGTCAATTTCTTTTTGTTGTATAATAGGTTGTTGCATCATAGGTTGTTGTGGTACAACTTGTTTAGACTTGTACATATACAATCCTATTCCAACAACTCCAACTGTTATGCATAATGGTATATAATTTTTGTATATATTCTGTGAATTTGGAGAACCGACTTCATCATCTTTTGTTATAGATTTTAATTCCATGTTTTCTTTCTTTATAGTTTCAGTCTCCTTTCTTCTTAATTCTGCATTTCTTTTTCTTGCTTCTGCACCTTTCTTACCAGCAGATACTCGTCTTGGGTCTTTTGTTTTAACTTCAGTATCACTCATTTTTTTCTAAGGAGATATTTTCTTTTTTATTAAAATCAATATGTCTTGCTGTTGTTAGCATTGCAGTTAATGGAGCAAGATACATTCCATATCTATAATACAATTCACAACACGAACTTGTCAAAGCGTGATTGATAAAAGGGTCTTCCTCTAAGTCTTGTATCAGTTTAGGTGGATTAACAACATTGAAATACTTTGATACACCCATAACATATAAACTAATGAAAGAATTACCTAATGTCTTAGTCATACTTGCTCCCAATCTTGCTTCATATCTGCAGTAAAGTTTATTTATTTGTTCTGCTGTCATTGTATCAATGTCTGATAGTTGTAAGTCTTTACCAAGATACTGCTTACTACCACCACCAGCAACAATGGCTGATAATCGCTCACGTTTTGTTTCTTGTTCATTATTTTCTGTGCTTTCACATTCAATGTCTTGTAATAGTTCTTCAGCGTCCATTTTTATTTTACGAAATATATTTTTTATTTTTAAAAAATAAAACATCACATATCCGATTATTGATAAGATTGCTGTGTTTGTTATGATTATTGATAAGATTGCAGTGATTGATAATATTTCTAACAGCATTGTTGATGATTCAGGTGTTATTGAGAGGGCGATAATTTAATTTTTTTTGTGCTCAAGTCGGCGATATAGTTTGTATCGCCGTCGGAAAATTGTGGTATATATGTATTGTGCTCGAATTGGTGGTATATTCGTTGTCCGTGCTATACGGACAATGAATATATTGCCGTTGGAGCATAATCTATATATATACAGGAATGCAGCGCCCGTCGATGTCTATTTATAAAGCGTTTCCAGATATCTATTTATAAAGCGTTTCCAAGAAGTCAAACTAAAGAAAAAAAGTTACAGTAGAAACAGGTCCTACTTTCAGTTTCGTCCTTTTGATGTAACCTCATAATTAACCCATAGGTGCCAAAAATATTCCACTTTTATGAGCCTGGAGTGGTCATTTTCTAAGCATAGGGATGCCATTTTTTTAGGTAAGTTTTACAAGAATGCATGTACGTTGAGCAAACAGTTTAGATCTTGATCAGATGCGGCGTCTGATCTGGGTCTACACTGTTTGCCAATGTCTGAAAAAGGGTCGCTAGGCATATGTGGGTTAATTCGTCAATGTACTTGATTCAAGTTGGCCTACCCCGTGCAAGATGAAATTATCTTAACTGCCGTATTCGACTGTTGTGACTCGAAACTAACCGTATGGTCTGTATAACCCGTCTTCTGCATTGGGATCATTATAAAACATCAACATGTATGTGCTAAAATCTCATGAACTAGCATTTTCAGTTCATTACGAAAACACGCCTATTCAAACAAATATATACAGAATTTTGCCACCCAAATGAAAATTGCCCGATAAAAAAATTCAGATTTGTTCATATTTCTGCTCTAAATATAGATTGTGGGTACTGCTTAGAACCGCCTCGATGACGAGGTTCTAACGACTACCCATTGTCTAGGGGTCAAGATTAGGTAGGCGTGTTTTCGTGATGTGAGAAAATATTCTTTTTTTTCTAGTCCAAATATAGATTGTCGGTGCACGGTGTTCTGAACCCCCTATAAAGGAAAATAATGTACCCCTGTACACTCAATTTTCTCTATATAAAGTTGGGTTTATAGGGTTGTTCAGTACTTATGCGGTAGCATCAAAGTGCTTCTAGTGCCTGGTTACCTTCGTTGTTCAGTGCACGGACTTGTTGATGTAATGCTTTTCTTTTCTTAAGGATTTGTAAAAGAACAAAAAAAAAAACGCCTACAGATTACAAAAGTTAATTCTGTCACTCGAGTCACACTTCTCTCGGAGTCTCAAACTTTTCATGGTCACTCAGAATTTCCAGGACGAGTTTACGAAGAGAATTTGACAGTTGAAATCAGTAAAAAATAGTTTTGCAGAGTCCAGTTACATGTACATGCAGATAGTCTAACTAGCCGATAACTTACTGCGTAAAAAAATTCCGAGTTGTATTTCACGAAGTAAATCAATCAAGTGTGCTTGTTGTAGGGTGATCTCTATGAAAGTGACATGTCATTTTTTCTTCATTTCTATAGCAACATTATTAACCGTTCTTTTATAAGCGGTGGGTGAAGAAAAAAAAACAGTTTTAAACCATGATTGCAGAACTTGTCTCGATCGAGCCTCGAACTCAGGCGGAAAGAGACCTCATATCCTACCAACATGGTCAATTTTACAAACATGCCATTGTTCATCGCATGTCAAACGAGCAATTTAAAAGCTTAACATGTACATGATCAAATTTTCCACCAGCATAAAACCTGTGCGAGTGAGCAGCTCCCAACATTCAGCCTTCTCTGTTCATAAATGCCGATTTTTTAACCAATGCAGTTAGATGCGCACCGACGTTGCCGTTTTGCTCCTCGCCGGGTCCGTGAATATGTTTCCACGTAGATTGTCCTCCTTTCAATGGTTTAAGACGGACAGCTAACACTGAAACAGTTTCCGTAAAAGCCTTACCAGAAATATCGTGCTTATTTAGAGCGACAACATCGATGCAACGTCAAGACGTGGCATCGGCTTCATGGGCATGACATGGGTCTTTTTCACAAAGGCGACCAGCACTGGCTTAAACGAGCCTGCGAGTACGTGCAGCCATACCACAGCCTTTGCTGCTCTCGGATATGTAGAAGAGAAGTTGCGTTTCAGTTGGCTGCGCACATGCATTTGACAAAATATATGCTTATAAGGGAGGTAATACAGAAGAAATGATTAACTTTTTCAGCCCCAAAACCTGGGAAATCGAGTGAAAAAGAATGTGAAAAATATTTTTTTTTTATACCAGTTGATAACTTTACTTGAAAATAAATTTGTAAACCAGCACAAATGATTGCTTGCAGGTAAACTTCAACAAATACGGACACCGATGCTAACGCCGACGCCGGACGCCGGGGGTATGGAAATAGCTCCCCCTTACTTTCGAAAGGCGAGCAGATTTTCAACTTTACAAACTAGGGAAAGTAGAAGTAAAACAAAGATCAGAAATCAAGCAATTAACTTACTCCACCCATCAAAGACACCAAAGGGAAAGAAACACAAACATGAAGCGACCAGACCATAATGGAAACCTAAACAAAGGCTGGCCATAAGGACAGTTACTTTCCCACAAAATGGCCAAAAGGCCATCCAAAATAAAAAGACACAAGTGATACACACAGTGAGTAGTAACAAACAACAACATAAATAAACCGCCACAGAAGAACCGCCTTGGAAGGGTCAGTGGAAAGAATTCCACTGCGGGGCTTAAATCGATTTTACGTGGCCACAATCCTCGCCCTTACTTCTGTCGCGATTTAGACAAATAATTTGTTCAGTCCGCATGAAGGCCTCCTAACTCATCAGTGCAACATCTCCGTGAACACAAATAATCAAAGAACCACAGAGGTGAGAGAACGGTGAGGACTCTTCAGCAAAAAAAAAAAAAGAAAAAACACTGACATGCTGGAGCAAAAGAAAAGCTACAGTTAGCCTTCTTTTTAAAAGGAAACTTTATTACCGTATTTCGAAACACACCTATACAAATGCATTGTCATTTTTTGGCCAAAGAGTGAGTGAGTGAGTGTTTCAGTTTTACGTCCCACCAACAGCTAAGGTCATACGGAGACGGGACCTCGGTTTAAAGACTCATCCGAAAGTCTGGAGAAGCCCGGGATCGAACCTGCGACCCCTGGTTTACTAGGCGAGTAGCGTAACCACTCGACCACGGGGGCTTCTTTTTTGGCCAAAGAAAAAGAAATTTTAAAAAGAAACATTGGAATATTTGCCTTTTTTTGCTCAAAACATAGATTGCGGGGAGTCGACAGAAACGCCTCAACGAGGCGATTCTATCGAGTACTCACAATCTAGTGTCTCAGAGCATGAATACGGAAATTAATGTATACCCCTGCAAACCTGTGCTTTACTATATGAAAGTGAAGATTATATTTTCTTGTCCTTTGGGATCATTGATTCCATTGTGGAATTTTGAAAATATCTGAGCGTCACTGATGAGGCCTAATTGGCCGAAACTAGCTAGTCTGGCCCAGAAAATATGTACACTCCTTATTTTTCAGTTCTGTGGTGTATTCCTTGCTTCCAAAGGATAGCCCTTTTATAGAACATATTAAACTTCACTTCAACTGGTGTATGGGAATGTGTTGCGGCGGTAAAACGTCTCCCTGCCCTACATCATAGTGTAGATTATATTTTCTTGCCCTTTGGGATCATTGATTCCATTGTGGAATTTTGATAATATCTTAGGGTCACTGATGAGGCCTAATTGGCCGAAACTAGCTAGCCTGGCCCAGAAAACATGTGCTCACCATATTTTTCAGTTCTGTGGTGTATTCCTTGCTTCCAAAGGATAACCCTTTTATAGAACATATTAAAGGGGATCACAATTCTATAGGCATGATTTCGTGATGGAAATACAACTTTAAGGACCTTATGGTTGCTACTCTGTTGGCTCTGTCCAACTGAAAAAGGGGTCTACTCTAAAAGGGGAAGAATTTGCTGCTCAAGGGGTCTACTCTAAAAGGGAAGAATTTGCTCCTAAGAAGCAAATTCTTTCCTTTAAGAGTATATCCCTTAGACATATCCAAAGAGAAACTACTTTTGCAGGAGTAGCCCCACCCCTTTAAGGCGTATCTATTTCCCTTATGGGGAACTTATAACAGCCGCAGTCATTTTCGCAAATTTTACGTCTTGCAATGCCATTATAGTCCATGGGGCCATGGAAACGAAAAACAACAGATTATAACTACACAAAGTGTGGCTGGCTGCGGTAGCTG
Source organism: Lucinisca nassula (assembly GCA_963580285.1). Classification (NCBI taxonomy): domain Eukaryota; kingdom Metazoa; phylum Mollusca; class Bivalvia; order Lucinida; family Lucinidae; genus Lucinisca; species Lucinisca nassula. Next base: position 95,394,021 of record OY757011.1, read on the forward strand.
AGTCGGATGCAGTCTGACTGGTGATAAGGAAGACTCGGGTTCGATACCTACCGGGGTCGGCAACATTCTTTCGTGGAGATTGATTATGAAATCTTTTCTATGGTCATTATCTCCCTTCCGCTGATTCAGGAAGGGCAGGGGTCAGTTTTGGGCGACAGAATGTGCACTGAACTGGTAAACCGCTTACGGATGAGCCTGCTCAGGAAATTCGTGGATAGGTACACTGACAGGCCCAAACATGACCCAAATCAGTATTGACTGGGCCGTTAAATAAAAAAAACTTGCAAAGTTTACTTCACACAGATAGGAACAGATTTATATATTCTGAACAGCTTTCGGTACGCTAATAGCTCTAATAATACGTACAGTCATGTAAATGTAGGAAAGACAGAGAACGTTATTTTTCCTCATTTATAAAGATCGCTGGGCCTCCATGGCCTAGTGGATAAGAGTGCTGACTCTTAATCATTAGGTCTCTCAACGCTGTAGGTTTGAGCATGGCTCAGGTCACATAATGAGAAGTAGTAAGGGCCCCACTTGGGCATCATGGACTGCGCATGCGCAGCATTTGTATAACTTCCGGTGAAACGTAAGCGAAACGATTAGATGACGAAACTACCCTAAATATCGGACGTGTGTTCGAATGACGTAACTCGCGGTAATTACGCCGTAAGTATCCTAAATTTTGAGGCGAAAGATGTTCCCGCGGATTGGCGAAGTTCGCCGTCCCCGATCTGGTCGGGGTGATCGGGGTCTACCCCGTTCGCTCGAGCGATCCTATCCCAATATTTAGGGAGATACTACCCTGTATAGTATTGATGAAATTAAGTCTCTCACCCGCAAAACAATTATCGCCTCGAAAACCTGGAAAACAATGGAAGGTGTTGGAAGAGCTCGACTCGATGCGAGAAACTAGTAATGGACCGCGTCCCGGAAAAAAAAAGTTTGGTTCGTTCGATTTTAGGTTTCACGTCCCCGTCAACGCCGTATAGATCATTTTGGGGACGTTGCTTCCAGTCGCGCGAGACCTTTACCGGACATATCTACAACATTTGTATCTCGGAGAATCTTTCTCGGCTACGGAATTTATACGGATATCAGGGGGGCGTAGCCAGAGCAAAAATACTTTAACACGAAACTCTTGATACGGAAAGAATTTGCTCCGCTTCTGTCGCTACTATAAAATTCGTAAAATCATCGCGAAAACACGCCTATATAATTTTGACTCCCTTAAACCCAGCTTTTAAACTGTAAACTTTGAGTATGCAGGCGGTAAACCTTATTTTCCTTATTACTGCTCCAAGACATAGGTTGTGGGTACTCGTTAGAACCGCCTCATCGAGGCGATTCTAAAATATATAAACCCAACTTTTATACAGTAAAATTTGGCTTTGCAGGGGTAAACATTATTTTCCTTATTACTGCTCCAAGACATAGGTTATGGGTACTCGTGAGAACCGCCTCGGCGAGGCTATTCTAACATATATCTACAACATTTGTATCTCGGAGAATTTTTTTCTTGGCTATGTAATTTATACAAGCATTTCCTATCAAGCTGATCAGATCAATGCTTAGTTTTGAGGATTTCTACCATTTAAATTATCGTTATAAAGAGTGTGCCGCTATAACGAGTGTCGGTATAAAGTGGGTTGACTGAGGGCATAGCGGAAATAGATGCGCTCGATCGGGGTTAGCTCCGTTTGGTCAGGGGTAGTCAGTCCGTCGTTAACGCAAATTGTTGCGCGTGTTAAACGAAACGACGTCGTTTTAACGTTGTACGCGCGGCGTGTGCCAGTGCACGGCAGCAGCAGTCTTCCATCCCAACATTTAGGATATAACTACTGTCAAACGCTGGTGCGGTGTCATGGCAAGCTTAATAAGCGGGATGTTTGGCCTAGACCCTCTAAGCGGTTTACCAGTACTCGTGGGGGTGAAAGACACGTGCAGCCCGATCTATTTATTTGAGCCCTAGAGGGGCGGGGAGCTAAATATCCCGTACAGAGGGCCCTCACTATAACGACAGTATTCGTTCCCTTCTATGGCACCGTTATAAAGAATCCCGATTTGGAGTACGACGGGTACATTTTAAGGACCTCCTCGCCTTTTATCTTTCTCTACAAATGTTATAGATATACGTAAGAATCGCCTCATCGAGGCGTGGGTGCATTACAGCGTTTTGAATGTAACCCCCGACGATTTTAACCATTTGTGATAAAATATGCCTCACAGATACGTATACGAATGTCCTATATGCCGTAGAAAGAATGTGTTGTATATCGTTTGTCATTTGAGAAAAGTACACCGTGTGACTGTAGAAGACTGGTTGGAGAAAGTAGAAAGAATACGCGTAATTATTATAGGTAGTGTTGATAGTTGACCTTTCCAATAGAATCTATAATCAAAGATATTTAAGTTCTAAAATAAAAACCAATCAGAAAGAAGGCATTGCGTATATAAACGACGCGTGAACGATGTATCGTCATTCTCATCATGAACGTCATGGATAGTAAAGCCGATCAACTCGACATGGAATTCTTCGAAAAAAGACTCAAAACATTCGATACTTATCCTAAACAGATGCAACCGGATAAATACCAATTGGCAAGGGCGGGACTTTATTACACGGGGAAATCGGATTTATGTCAGTGCTTCAGTTGTTACGTAAAACTCAGCTCTTGGGAACGAGATGACGACGCCATCCAAGAACACTACAAATGGTCACCGAACTGTACATACATCAAGATGGTCGGGGCACCGCCTAAAATACAGACAGGGTTCGCGTTCGGGTCAAGTGCGACCTTAAGCGGTTTCGGGAAAGCATCCGATATTTTAGCGAGTACATCGGATCCAAAACGCTGTAAAAACTGGAGAGTTAACGGAGACGAACCTATGTGAGCGATGTTTGGATTAATGCGTATGGCATTAACACTATTTAACGAGTTGTGTTGGTTGTTAAGATGCCGCCAGTTGCGAAGAGAAGCCAGAGAGGCTTCAGAACGGCGGAGAGAAATATTTGAAAGACAGCGGCACGAACATTCGTACAGCGTTATATCGTAAATTGTATTGCATTGTAAACTCGTAGGAATGCGTATACGTATTTATCCTTTACAATAAAACGGGTCAGACCCGGAACAGTACTCGTCTTCTTCGTATTTTAACCCCGAGCCACTAGCGAGTTATCTAGGTCCTGAAAAATATAATTGACAATACGGGAGGTGACCTGGCTACTTGTATCGATTACTGATCATTGCCTTCACTTTATTTTGAGAGCGTTTACGGCCGCACACTTCATATGTTCCATTTCTGTGGTGCTTCCAAAGGATAACCCTTTTATAGAACGTATTAGGATAGAACGTGTGGCGGCCGTAAAAAGTCTCCCTGCCCTACATCGTAGTGTAGTTTATATTTTCTGGTCCTTCGGGTTCATCGATTCAGTTGTGGAATTTTGAAAATATCTGAGGGTCACTGATGAGGCCTAATTGGCCGAAGCTAGCTAGTTGCTTCCAAAGGATAACCCTTTATAGAACATATTAGGATAAAAATGATTACAAAACAAACGTATAGTTTTACATATTTATTTACGCGCAACGTAGTGGCAAATTATATATACGCGTATAAATGTTCATGTAAAGTCTTTCCGTCTTCTTCTAAGCATTCTTTTCGTTTTAGACACGATCAGGCGGTCGTTGAACTTCTTCTGGCGTGGGTTGAATTCTTTGATAATGTCTCGCATGGTTTTTCCTCGAGATCTAGCCATCACGTAGTACGCGCAGTATAGTCCGCATACGTTAGAACTAGATTGTTGAAGCTGTTTATCGTTCATTAAGTAGGGTTTATCGAGTACCTCTTCGAACCCAACGCCGTAACTTCTAGGATCGTTTCCTACCGAATCGAAAAATTCGTACGGTCCGTGTTTGGGAAAATAAAATGTTACCCAGTGTTCCCCTCTTTGATAACTCGTGGATGTGTTGGAAATGACGAACCTTCCTCTTCGTTTTTTAATTTGGTCCGCTGAGCAGACAGTTACGGGGTATCCGGAAAGTATACGAGTCAGTTGATCGCTGTTCATCGTCGCTTAATATTTAAAGGTTGTCCAGTCTACCAACTGCCCGCTTTTCGCTCTCGGTTTCTTACGATCAGAGGCCTCGCCCTTATGCTCCTTTCGTAATCGTGCTAGTTCTGAATTTGCCATTTCAACCGCTTGAGCCACGGGAGTGACCAATTTCACCACGGGTTTTTGCTGTGCTAGCATTTTAATTTCTTTTTGTCGCTGATCTTCCATTTCCTTCAGAAGACGGTTTCTTCTACCGCTACCGACGATATACCGTCCCTCGTGATCGGGCTGAACGTAGCCCTCGCTCAAGTCTTTGAAATGTTGGTACCACGCGTCGTAGTCCGGGACATAAGGCACCCATTTATTCAGTTTCTTGTCAAATACTTCTATAGAACCCATCTTTTTTTCTGTAAATATGGGGATGCTTTACCCTTCTTACGTATATTTCATTCGGCATCGGATTCCTGGTTTTCATCGGTTTCTGTCAAGACATGGTCGGGCCAAACGCTGGCGAATAAATCCTTCCTCAGTTTCACGGCTTGCTGGATGGATTCGTCGACATTCATGTCATGCTGTATTCTTAACGTTTCAGCCGACTGTAGAATCTGCCGTTGAGTAGGATCCTTTTGCAGCCGGTGATAATCCATCAGAAACCTCGCGTAATCGTGCCTTAGTCTTTTCCTGAGGGAGGGCAAGTCCTCGTTTGCTGCGCGATGATGAGCGTCCTCGGGAGCAGTCCCATTTTCGATGTAGCTATTAACCTTGTCTTTAAAGAGCTCTGCATTCGATTGCCTTAGAGGTTCCTTAAACCTTCTCTCCCATATTTCTAGACACGGGCGGTCTTCTGTCAGCTCATCTTTGACGCGTTTACCCGGAGGTCTCATATAGGGGTAATGCGTGTCGTTTACGTCGCTTATCGATTCCCTGTCATCGTCACTGTCATCGTCACTTATATCGGACTCTTCGGATACCTCTAATTTCCGCTTTCTTTCTACCGGAAATATGTCACTGCGTAAACGCTCTTGTTCGGGCGTGCTCGATTTTAGGTCGACTATCAGGTACCCGTAAGGCTGACTCGTAGCCTGTTCGAATCGTTTCATAAACGCGGAATGGGATGCTGGATAAATTCTTCTCGCCAACGTCGCCACTTGTTGTCTGTCGATGGGATTATTGAAAAGGACGAGGTATTGCGTGTTCAAAGCGATGTCTCTACAGGCTTTTCCTTGCGGGAATAGATTCTGCGTGAGATATACGACGGACACGTTTCTGTGATGACTTCCCTTAGTAAAGAGGTCCGCAATTCTTTGATCGCATTTAGCCTCGGTCATCAAGTCGTCAAAAACCAGGACGTTCCTTTTGCGGGTATCCACATACTCGGAGCTAGTCAGGTTGTCCGGTATACCGTGTACAAACTCTATCTGGGGAAGAGTGCGTTGCAAGTCGTCGTACAATCTTTGCCATTGGCCAAAACACCATACGATACGTTCGGGTGGAGGGTATATGAGGTCGGACAGGAGTAATTTTCTAGTCCATTCCGTTTTACCGCTTCCGCTAGGGCCAGTCACCACCATAGAAAACGGGTGTTGGAAGGTAATGTCGTTTGTCATGTCTGGGACTATCCCACTACCGTGCTTATTGCGTTGGTGTCTTAACAAAGCATCACGTCTCGAGAACCCGCGGTTACAGTCCGAGCATCGATTCATTTTCGTTTCAAGAGTTTGCGGTTTGGTTATTCTTACAAACTCTTCGCATCATTGACCATCACCACTACAGTCAACACCACCACAGCCACCACCACCACCACCACAGACACCACTGCAGACACCACCCGCCCATAGGGGAAATATACGGGCTGCGTGATGCTTCCAAGCAGAGCTGAATCCGGCCCGCACACTAGTACTGGTAAACCGCTTAGAGGGTCTAGGCCAAACATCCCGCTTATTAAGCTTGCCATGACACCGCGCCAGCGTTTGACAGTAGTTATATCCTAAATGTTGGACTGGAAGAGTGCTGCTGCCGTGCACTGGCACACGCCGCGCGTACAACGGTAAAACGACGTCGTTTCGTTTAACACGCGCAACAATTCGCGTTAACGACGGACTGTCTGACCGCCCCCGCCTATCGGGGCTTGAAGAAAATGATGGGCTGCGTGATGCTTCCACGCGGAGCTGAGTCCGACCACACACGAGTACTGGTAAACCGCTTAGAGGATCTAAGCCTGCCCAGGCAAAGCGGTGCTAGTCGGACCGTCCATGCTTATAAACCCTATTGGTTTCATTGGACGACAGGGCTCGAGATAATCAGAGGTACGCTCCGGACAAGCTTTATATTTCACCCCGTCTCCGCTATGCCCCTTAGTCGTTGGTTGGACATAAAACGGACAAGCGCGTACACACACACACACACACACACACACACACACACACACACACACACACACACACATACTTGTAAAACCCTCCAAACGGGGACCTAGGCTCAGAACCTACCAATCGGGTGCCAGCATTTCCGATTATCGTTTGCTACTCAGATGCAAAATGTGACGGTTTTATAATGGTTCGATGGTGTTCCGAATGTGAGGAAGATCCTAACTCTAAGATTTCCAATGTGAATGTTTACAAGCCAAATGGGGAACTTATGTGTGTGACCAAACGGGGATATTGTGTATACAGAACGGGGATATTGTGTATACAGAACGGGGACATTGTGTATGCGAAACGGGGAATTTGAATATGCCAAATGGGGAAGAAAGCAAGTGTATAATGTTAATGAATGTTCTAAAGGAGTGCATGGGTTTTGATTTCAATATTCGAAAAAGACTACCTACATAAACAAATTGAGGAATATTTGAAGGAATCACTTTGCAAAAAAAAAAATAATTCTTTATATAAACTGAAGTTTGACTTTACCATTTTTTTGTTAGGTACCAGTAAACCACATCGGCTGCTGCCAAACGTTATGTACTTGGAGAAAATAGAAGTTAAGGCAATAATCAGGAATCGATACAATTGCATCACACCTACCATCCAAGACACAAAAGAGTGAGTGAGTGAGTGAGTTTTAGTTCAGCTAAGGTCATACGGAGACGGGGCCTCGGTTTAAAGACTCATCCGATAGTTAGGAGAAGCCCGGCATCGATCCTGCGATCCCTGGTTTACAAGGCGAGTAGCGTAACCACTGCACCACGGAGGCTTATAAGACACAAAAGAGAAAAAAAAAATCACAAATATAAAACAATTTCACTATAATGAAAATCTCACAAGAGGAAAACCAAAAGGATAGTTACTTTCAAACAAAATGGCCAAACGGATATCTAACATAAAATAATATCAGCAATACAAACGTGCAAAGACGAATTGCAAAAATAGTAGAGCACGATAAAATAAAACGAATACAGAGATGAAACAACGATGAGGAATCTATGGCAATCCATCTTACTATTTATTCTGAAATCCTGCTATCCTATATGATATCAGATATCTTATATAATGTATAAAATATCTGACAAAATATATAAAATATATACTATAATAGATATCAGATATGGTATATAAGATATCTCAATTACTAATTAAGATAACGTAGGTTTGAGCATCTTAAATATTTTATATCCTATAAAAGATATATGATATAACATATAATCTTATAAAATAGCTTACATGTCAAATAAGATATCTTATATACTAAATAAGATATCTTAATCACCCTAACTACATAAGATAACTTACGGTATATAAAATTTAGATATATTATAAAGTAATAAGAATAGCTTATATGTTATATCAGATATCTTATATTGAATATTTGATACATATTTTATCATATATGATATCTTATATGCATTTTGAGATATCTGATAAAAATATATGATATCTATATATTATTATTGATTGAGGAGATGTCGTATATAATTTTGAGGGAACATATAATAGCCAAATAATAGTTGTTCCTTGTAGTTATGAAATTTTGAGCTGACCGTATACAGTGATTATCATTATTATTATTAGTAGTAGTAGTAGTATCATCATTATGAATGCGGTTGTTGTTATAGGTCGATATTCATATGCTCGAAAGGTATGACAGTAGCCAGTTTGCCGAGAGTGGATTGTGAGCTGTCCTTTATCCATAATATCTATGAAATAGATGGAAAAAATAATAACTTCAAAATTGGTCGGGTGGAGAGAGAGTGAAAGAGGGCGAGAGATAGTTTGGGGTTCTTTCAATCATCACCCATCCTTCCCACAGCAAACAGAATGGTAAATGGACTCACATAAGAACTTAGGGGCCTAAAGGTCTTTTCCATTAGCTGCATTGGTGGGGGGCATTTTGAAACATGTGGGCATTTTGATTACGAATAAAAAGTACCTTTATTGAAAATTTGAATCGTCATTCCATTATTTCAAACTTGTAATTTTTCAAATTCAAAAACAATGTTAGTGTGCACAGGGTAACTGATATCAGGACGCTTCTATTAAGGTGCACGATGATTATACCAACACACTTAACGTATAGGGCGAGTATCTCATTTAAGATATGATAGACCTCTATATCTCATATTGCAAAATAAATAAGATATCTGATAAAGTATTGCTAGATTAGATATCTTACATGGATTCTAAAATATCTTATTAAGGATATTTGATTAATCAAAGTATTAAAGTGATCTTATGAAGAATATAAGATATCATATATATATATATATATATATATATATATATATATATATATATATATATATATATATATATATATATATATATATATATATATATATATATATATATATATATATATATATATATATATATATATATATATATATATATATATATATATATATATATATATATATATATATATATATATAAAGCTACCTTATATTTAATATAAAATTATCTTATATGGGGTATAAAATATTTATTTATCAAAACAACTAGAGCTGTCAGTGAAACTGACTAGGGCCCCGACGGTGCCATCAGAGGTGTTGGAGTTTTTCAAAGGGCATTAACTCTTAGAGTATTGTAGCTAGAGTTACGTATCTTGCAATGTAATTGTATAATGATATTATGACCTTATCTAAAGTATGACTTTGATGCGTTTGACGGTTTGTAAGTTATGAATAAAAAAAATGAAAGGGTATTACTATATGTATGGCAACTGTCAATAACTTAGGCTTCATTTTCATTTGGATATCTACATGTATATTGGTTTTGAAATTAAGATGAAAACAAAAGACAAAATAAACTGATTACTTTTAGTTTTGCAAAGGGCCATAACTCTCAGAGTATTGTAGCTAGAAGTAAGTAACTTGTCATGAAATCGTGTAATGTTGTCTTCCGTTTAAAGATTGAAATTGATGCGTTTGAAGATGTGTACGTTATTAACAAAAACATGAAAAATGTTGTTGGAAAGACGGACGGACGGACCGACGGACAGCACAGGTCATTACTATTGGGCAACTGCCAATAACTATAGGAAGTTTCATTTGAATATCTATAGGGGTTTTGAAATAAAGATGAAAAAATACGAAAAAAGCTGAATTTTCAAGTTTTTCTAAGGGCCATAACTCTGAGAGTATTGAAGCTACAGTTACGTAACTTGCCATGAAATTATGTAATGATAATGTGACCTCATATTTGAATTTGAAGTTGATAGGTTTGACGGTTTGTAAGTTATAAAGAAAAAACATGAAAAATGTGGAAATTTTCATTTTTTTTCAAAGGGCCATAACTCTGAGAGTATTGTAGCTAGAGTTACGTTACATGCCACGAAATTGTTCAATGATATTATGATCTTATATTATAAGTTTGAAGTTCATGCGTTTGATGGTTTGTAAGTTATTCAGAAAAAAAAATATAAAAAATAAAAATGTAGACGGACAGAAGGACAGCCGCCAATAAATTTGCGGGGCCCAAGGTTTGTAAGTTATTAAGAAAAATCATGAAAAAATGTTGATGAAAAGATGGTCAGATGGACAGATGGACAGACAGATGGATGGATGGACGGACAGCAGACAGACAGGCATCACTATAGGGCAACTGTCAATAACTATTGGAAGTTTCATTTGAATATCTATAGGGGTTTTGAAATAAAGATGAAAAAAGACGAAAAAAGCTGAATTTTTAAGTTTTTGCCAAGGGCCATAACTCTGAGAGTATTGAAGCTATAGTTATGTTACATGCCATGAAATTATGTAATGATAATGTGACCTTATATTTAAAGTTTGTAGTTGATAGGTTTGACGGTTTGTAAGTTATTAAGAAAAAAACATGACAAATGTGGACATTTTCAAGTTTTTCAAAGGGCCATGACTCTAAGAGTATTGTAGCTACGGTCATGTAACATGCCACAAAATTGTGTAATGATATGATAACCTTGTATTTAAAGTTTGAAGTTCATGTGTTTGACGGTTTGTTAGTTATTTAGGAAAGAAAAAAAAAACATAAATGTGTGGACGGACAGACAGGGTGATTACTATAGGGCACCCGGAAATAAATTTGCGGGGCCCTAATTAAGATATCTTATTAAGCATATCATATATCTTATATAGTATAAAAAATATCTAATATGTTTGGATAATTCATATATCTATTTTCCCTATTTAAGATATCTTATATTCCATATAAGATATATCCAATATTACATATCTTCTATGTCATACAAGGTATCTTATTATGTAATTTTGATTATGTTATATTCCTTATATATCTCATGTAACATATAAGATATCGTATTTGATACATAAGATATCTGATATATTATATAAGATGTTTGAAATATGTAAGTGATAGTAAGGGCTTGCCATAGAACTCGGACAACATTAAATAACTGAAATGCTGGAGCAGACGAAAACCAATTGTTGGACATCAGTTGGCCCGACCAGAAACAGAGCATCAGACAGCAACCGAAATTGCTTTAAAAATTAAGTAAAGTAGAAGTAAAACAAAGATCAGGAATCGATACAATTAACTCACTCCACCCATCAAAGACACCAAAGGGAAAGAAACACAAACATTAAGCGACCAGACCATAATGGAAACCTAAACAAAGGAAGGCCATAAGGACAGTTACTTTCCCACAAAATGGCCATATGGCCCTCCAAAATGAAAAGACACAAGTCTATAGGCTGGAGCCATCAGAGAGACCGAGGCCCGACCAGCCGGTGTGTAATAAAAGATATGAACTTAAATCTTATTGTAAGCATATATTTCTCTGAAGCTAAATACCGAGTCAGCATAATATTCTAGTTCCAATAGGCCTTGTTGCAGAGAGATTTAAGTCCAAAGTTGAATTTTCAAAATAAATCGAAATGTTGTCTACGAAGTTTTGCAAAGTTTAAAGTAGCGTTAAACTTGATTAAGCTGTTTATAATTTATTAGGAATGTTGAAGTCCAAACGAATTGATTGCGATATGTAAACAAAATAGATGCCGCATGACTCAAGAAAGGAAAATTACAATTTCAGAATCAAAATCTTTGCGTTTATCATAATTTATCCAAAACAGATACAGTCGAACTTCGATGGCTCGAACACTGATGGCTCGTTTACCATGGCTGGGTCGAACCCATTTTTGAGCCCTAGGGAATTCCTCTGCTTAAGAAAAAGGGTGGAATAATTAAGAAGATTTTCGACTTTTATCTTGCAATTGTATGCTGTGTGTACTCATTAGAATCGCCTCAATGAGGTGATTCTAATGAGTACACACAGCATACATTTATGTTACAGAACACCGAAAAGAAGTCCAAAAATACCCCCATTATGTTTTCTAGAAGTATGCAACAGTGGCTCGAACTATCGCTGTCTCGAACAAATTTCCATGGTCCCAAAGGGATTCGAGCCATCGAAGTTGGACTGTAAATGTTTATCCAAAAAATGGGGTTTCAGTATAAGAAGGATTTTTTTTCTTCTAATTATTTAAATTTGAAACCATGGAAAGGTTGTCAATATTTAATAAATCATCCAAAATATCTAGACGTCGAGCTGAAAAGCTATAATAAGTTCAGATTGCATATCAGCAGAAAGGGATATCATGAAATCTCTTTCATAACAGAAGAAAACCAACCACAATGGATGCACAATACGTACCCATCCGAATCCCCACAAATTCTTTAAATAACATCGGAGTCTTACTGTTGGTTTTCATTTGCTACAGTATTTCAGTGGTTTCCTGCTGTCGAGTCCTCACCGTTGTTTCATCGTCGTGGTTGTTTGATTTTTTGTGATCTCGGAGATGCTGCGATGACGAGTTAGGAGGCCTTTATGCGGACCGAACAATCGCGACGAAATTAAGGGCGAGGGTTACGGCTGCGTAAAATCGATTTAAGCCCTGCCCCCCGACCCCAGATGGAATTCGTTTTACTGACCGTGACAAGGCAATTCTTCTGCCGCGGTTTTTTGTTGTTATGGTTTGTTATTGAGTATGTGTATCGCTTATATTTTTTTTTGTTTTGTTTTGGGTAGCCAATTGGCCATTTTTTGGGGGAAGTAACTGCCCTTTCGGCTTTCCGCTATTGACGTTTCCATTAGGGTCCACTTATTTCATGTTTGTGTTTCTTTCCATTTGGTGTCTCTTAAGGGAGCTGTAGGTTAATTGTATCGATTCCTGATCATTGCCTTCACTTCTATTTAGTACCAAATCTTATATAGATATTGTCGAGCACAAAGGTTAGGGCTGCACACCCTTTTTGACATGGCCATAGTTCGTAATCTGTATGCTCTTCAGAAGTAAAAAGAAATGCTATTCTTACATTACTTGCAAGATAGAAGGAATTTTCTCTCTGAAATGTCCAGAATTTAATTTATTAAGCAGTTTTCTCCCTGATTTTCATAGCCTTCGACATCACATTTAATAACATGCTTTTTGAAGATGGTAAGATATAAGTTAATAAATTACAAAGTTCAGTAGTGGTACAAGAACTTGAGTTTGCAATTAATGTGCTTTGTATAGTCCTTTGTGAAGGTTATGTAACTAATATAGCGTAGGAAACTGGAAGTGAAGGCAATGGCCAGGAATCGATAAAATTACCCCACATCTCCCATCAGAGACACCAAAGGAAAAGAAACACGAAGATGGATTATTGTTATAGTAAGAAGCCTGTCTTTGTTATAGTAAGAAGCCTCTTTTGGCCTTCTTTAACCCAAATAGTAAATTTGGTGGCTGAACAACGGAGGTGGCCATTCACCACGGACCTCTCTTATTGCATAGGCTTTTGTATCATCAAGTTCTTGCTGAAGAGTTTGAGTTTCCATACCCAGTAGTCTCTGGCTAACACCATCGATTACCAAATTTACTCCAAGGCTGCAGCATTTTTTTCTCAGCACTTGTTGAAATCAAAATTGGAAGGCAATCGGTATTTCCGTCATTTAGAAATTATAGTAGTTTTTTTTAAATTCCCAGTAGCTTTATAATTTACTCAGTCGAGTGCCTGCCTTGCAAATATACATGCAGAAATATGCAACTGTTCTAAGTCCAGTTATTATCTAGGTGTTAGGTAGATCCCAACTCTAACATTTTCAGTGTAAAGCGAAACGGGGAACTAAAGTGTGTGCACCAAACGGGGAGTTTGTGTATACGAAACGGGGAAACAAGCATTACATAGTGCGCGTATAGTTTTGCTATTGCTTACATGGTAATTCCTTTAAACTAAAAAGGGTACAGCCAATGTGATTGTACAAAGGAGACAATTACTACCTAGCAGAAAAAGAGATGGGTTTTCGCTTGAAACATAACTGCAAACAAATTCACTGTATACATGTGCGTGTATTGTGAACAAAACAAAAAATCTGATTACAAAATCAAAACACTTCAGATAAATAAAGCAAATTCTTCTGATACTGAGGCCCCGTTTTTGGATTGACATCTATCAATTGTAGATGGGTTTGTTTCATGAAAAATCTATGATAAACGCGATGCTTTTGATTTTGAGATTGTAAATTTTACTTTTAAGGATGGTGATGTTTCTCGTGCGGGTTTTCTAAGACAGCTTGAATGGAATTGATTCAGTCTTTTTGCGTGCCGTTGGTAAACTGTCCATGTTTCACAGGCATACAATAGTTTTCGCAGCACCACAACTCTGTAGACTTTCAGTGTTGTGTCAATCTGATTCCACTTAGATCCCAGACATTACCACGTACTCGACCAAATGCTGCACTAGCTTTGGCAATCCTGGCATTGACTTCACCATCAATGTGCGCGGATCTTGACAGTGTGCTCCTAAGGTAGATGAACTTGTTTACCACTTGCAATCTTGGACCTTTCATTGTGATGGTGGGCTCTTTGTAAGGCATGTCAGGTGCTGTCTGTTAGACTACTTCAGTTTTTTTTTTCATGCTGATTGTGAGATCATAGCTATCACAAGAGTCGGATACTTGATTTATATCTTTTTGCATAGCACCTTTTGCCATGTAATCAGCAAAGAGGGACTCATCTAGCACCTCTGTCTGCACCTTGGATTCGGCTTGCAACCATATGAAATTGAAAAAGCTTCCCAGGAAAACGATATCTAATAGGTATGCCATTGTCACCATCCTGTAAAGCATCTGTGAGCATGGCAGAAAACATCATCCTGAACAGTGTTGGGGCTAACACACAGCCTTGCTTCACTCCGTTTATCACAGGGAATGGATCTGAAACTCACCATCATTTTGGACCCGTGTAATCGTGAAAATGTCTCACCTTTGCTATAAACTTGGCTTGACATCCAAACTTCACCATGATCTTCCAAAGGCCCTCACGACTGACTGTGTCAAATGATTTGGTGAGGACAACAAAGGTCGTGTATAGGTCCATGTTCTGTTCCTGGCATTTCTCTTGCAGCTGCCTTGCTGTGAAGATCATGTCAATTGTTCCGCTGTCCTTCTTAAACCCACACTGGCTTTCTTGTAGAAGCCCTGACTGTTCAAGGTGTTCATTCATTCGGTTAAGTAGGACTCTTGCAAGGACTTTCCTAGCAGTTGACAATAAAGAGATGCCACGATGATTGTCACATATCTGAGGGTCCCCTTTCCGTTTGAATAGGTGGATGATTGTCTTGTGGGATGGCTTCTTTTCTCCACATAATGTGAAATAACTGTCAATTTCTTTGCAACTGTACTATATCATGCTTTGTAAGTCTAAGCAGGTATTGCATCTGGTCCTGGGGCCTTACCAGATGCCAGAAGTTTTATTGCTTTCACTGTTTCAGTTGTCAAGCAGCAGATTACATTCAACCTGTGGTAGTCTGTTGATAGTATCATCATTGATAGATGATGGCCGATTAAGAATACTATCAAAGTGCTCAGCCCATCTTTTCAAGATTTAACAGATAGAGTAAAATGAAAATACAATAAATTTATGGCGAATATAGAGACAATAGAGACTGTATCATTCATGAAAGATTTTAAAGTTGTGAGGGACTGTTCTAGCTTACTAGAAAATGGTTCAATCAGTGTGATGTAGGATGATGAGATAGTGCTTGTAACTTATTCATTATTTCTTACCTTAGCGGCCGGCCTCGGTAGCTCAGTCGGATGCGTGTCTGACTGGTGATCAGGAGGAGGCGGGTTCGATACCTGCCGGACTCGGTAACATTCTTTCGTGTAGATTGATCATGAAATCTTTTCTACGGCCATTCTCTTCTTTCCGCTGATTCAAGAAGGGCATTTGTTAGTTTCTGGCACAAGAATGTGCACTGTAGTGATTACGAAAAGTGTGGATAGGTAAACTGACCGGTTCAAAAATAACCTAAAATAGTGTTGACTCGTTAAACTCCGATACAAACAAACAAACTTACCTTCGGTATTGTTTCGCTACGAAAACACGCCTATTCAAATATATTGGAAAAGTTTACCGCCAAAAGATGAAAATTTTCGATAAAAATTCTCATTTTTGAAAGTTGATTTTTAAAATCAAGTTTCTATGTCAACGCATTTGTACTTCCGGTACTGGACCGCCTTACTCCACTTCCGCCGTTCGTTTGCTGCATAAAATAGTCCAAAGGAACTTTTGAAAATTAATTTTGCAAGCATGGAACGTCTTTCAAAATATTTCAAATTTTGGGACTTCATACGGATTGAATATGAATTGGCATATACCTACGCGCTTTCTGATGATATTTATATTTTACTCTTTCATCCCTGAGTTTCTAAACAGGACTCTTCTCGCTCTAATAAACAGGACTCTTCTCACTTTAAATATATTCATATAGAAAAGGATTTCTGATTAGTTCACTGACATGATGACAAACAGTGAACATGTATATTCTGGCAAGACATGCTAGCTACGTGCCGTCTTATCAGGATCTACAAGGTTTGCATAGATACAGTGTATTTCTATCTCGGCGTCTGCACCGGTCTACAGGGTTTAAAGGGTAAGCTTATCAGTGACCAACTAAACAACCCTTTACCATGTTTACTGACCTACATCGAACACAGTTATTCGCCTGCTTTCGAGAGCTCTAATTACGAAACGTATTGTAAGCTGTGAGTTTTAAATCAAGTTCCGTACTTTTAGCAAATGGTGAAGACACCGATCAGACGCAACATTCTGTGGCCTCTAATCTGTCTTAACTGTTTCCGAATGTCCCAGTATTGAAACAACTGGCATTTATGGGTTAATGTTTTTGGTTGGAATAAACGTATTTTAATTCGCCTTGGGTAAACCCGGCGTCTGATCAGGGTTATAATGTCTAAATCGAATGGTTTAAAAATGATCTTTTGTCAAGTTATTCTCCTTTTTATGTCCCGACGCCCGAAGAAGCATAGCTCCAAGCGGCTGCACAACGTATATGTATCGTCGTATCAATGCGACGTTCATGCGACGTTGCTAAGACGTCATGTGCCCGCTAGGATAGCTTCTCTGTAAGATTATTAGCAGATGGGACAAGCACAGAATGTACTGAGCTAATTTAGAAATTTATCTTTCTTTCTTTCTTCCTTTTTTTCTTCGTGGGGGTAGTTGAGTGAGGCAAAGGTGATGTGTACCTTGTGTCACTGGGGAGTCCAGCTGATATTGACTTACAGTTGGGCAACACCTGCTATCCTTGTAGCAGGTTACGGTGGAGGGGGTTGTTATTATTTATTCTGTTTCTACACTTCCATTCATTTTCCTCTTTCTCCCCTGTCCCTCACTTTCATCTCTTCGGCCTCTTCTATCTCTTTTTCCCCTTTCTCTTGGACAAGACAAAAATGATCCACAAGGGTTTACCTGTCGTTAAACTCAAAACAATCGATGAATCATATTATTTCTTCGACAAGTTTTTTAACTCCCCTGGGACCTTTTCAACAAAATATCTAGAGAACTGCTTGTTCTACGACTATCATTGTTATATAATAATTATTCCTCATAATTTTTTTTTACACATTTCTGCTCCAAACATAGATTGTGGGAATTCGTTATAACCGCCTATGTTTTTGAGCAGAAATAAGAAAAATAATGTATACCCCTGTAAATCCCAGATTTACTAGATAACGGAGGGGTTTATGGGGTTCAAATTATATAGGCGTGTTTTCGTGATGGTAGTAAAAATACAAAATAAATAAATAAATAAATAAATAAAAAAATACAAATAAAAATGAATAAATAAAAAAATATATGAAAAAAAAAAATGAAACAAATATATAAATAAACACATCATGTTTTTTGTGTTTGTGCGTGTGTCCAATTTGGTCTAAGAAGATCCAGAATCTGCCTAGCCAGACTGGAATTCTTATCTGGCCTAGACGGATTCTGGATCTGCCTAGATCAAATTAGAATTCTTGACCTTATTAGAATTCTAATCTAGCCTAGGCAGATTACGTATCTGCCTAGATTCCAATCAGGCTTTCGACATATGTACAGAATTTAAAGTAAATCTGTGAAACAAAACCTAAGTTATCGATCGGAAACGCCCTAAAACACTCATGAGGAAATGACAAGGGCCATAGCTCTGTCAAAAAGTGACTGATTTTGTCCGTTAACAATCTCAAACCACACATCGCCGGTATAAATGCGTATGCAAAATTTGAAAGCTAAAAGTAATAATAATAATAATAATAAGACTCCAGATATCGACCACAAATGTTTGCAAAATTTGAAAAAAAAAAAAAAAAAAAAAATAAATAAATAAATAAAGAAATAAAAACGTGAAAAATATCGATCGGAAATGGTACGACACCGAGGTTATATCATAATATATTACATTTTTGCTGCTATTTTAAGTAATTTTTGGGGCAATAAAAATGATATTTTCCAGCAGGGAAAATATTCCTTTCAGGCGGGGATATATTTCCTTTCGAACCTTATCATGCACTATAACGCGCCAAAATCGGGACAAATTACGTCACGTCACAGCGCTAATTACGTCAGTTTTAGACGTTAGAAAGGCTAAAAACGGCCGATTTAATAAATGTAATATAAGCATTAATACATCTCTAGTTTTGAATACCGGAAATATTCCTCCAAACATGCAAATCTTATAAACAAACTCGTGCATTCGCACTCATTTGTTTACTTGATTTGCAAGTCTCCCGGGAAATTATTTCCCGTATTTTAAAACCAAAGATGCATTAATCTCTACGAGTATATCTCGCCACGGTCGTGAAGTGGGGTATAATAAGGCATAAAACACATGTGAATATGACAAAAAGAAGCTGGAATTTCTGTCAAACAATTACTGCAAAAGGTTTACTTGTTAACTAAATTTAAAGATTCAGGCTAATACATTTTTTTAAGAACCAGTATACCCCACCCCACTTTTTCAAAAGCAGGCATATATCAACTTTATATTTGTTTGTTTGTTTGTTTGTTTGTTTATAAGTATTGGAGTTAAATGGCCCAGTCAACACTATTTTAGGTCATTTTGAGCCGGTCAGTTTACCTGTCCACACTATTCCTGGGGCCAGTTTCATCAAAGCATTTGCGACGCATTTTCGTCTTAAAAAGATCGTACGAAGTTCTTACGACAAAAATCCTGTTTCATCAAATGCTCGAGATCTGCGATGTTCGCACATTTTGTCGTATTTCTGAGATGAATATTTAGACGTCGCACATTGAGATTTTCGTCTTTAACTTTGGACATGTCACTGACATAGCGGAAGACGATAACGCGCAACATAGGTTATAGAATCTTCTGTGGTATGGTAACATGTCATTTTGCTTACCTTCGCAGATCACGCCCATTACTCATACAATATGTTACAGAAAGGGTTATCATTCGGAAGCAAGGGATACACCACAGAACTGGAAAATATGGAGTGCATATGTTTTCTGGGCCAGACTAGCTAGTTTCGGGTAATAAGGCCTTATCAGTGACTCATGCAATGAAGATCCATTGAACCTGACACCTTAGTAATAATCTTTAGTTTGGGTTTTGGTTGGGGGTTTTCTTATTATTTTTTTTTTTGGTTAAATAGATATTTAGGGTACTCGTTAGAAGTGGTTGTGCTTACGAGTACCCACAATCTATATTCCATGGTGTAACAAAGAACCGACGCCGGCTTTCGACCATCGGGGCTTGGAGACATAGTGCTTCCGCGCACAGCTAAAACCGACCAAACATGATTACTGGTTAACCGCTTAGAATGTAAAAGCCTGCCGTAGAAAAGTGGTGCGAGTGGGACCGCTCCTTCAATCCTAGCGACTTCTTTGGTCGTTAAGGTTTATAATGTCACTTCACCTCAAGGTCGGGTAAAAGTCTTACAAAACCGAAAGCAGTGTCTCCAAACTGACCTAAGTACATGTACATTGTACCAATGATTGGCGGGGACTTTAAACCTCAATGCAAACAAAAGGACCAACGCGTTCAGGTAGATCTAACGTTTACCCACACTCTTCGATTAGACTTTTGATTAAACTGAAGACTCAGTGTACCTCAAGTAGAATTGTGAATACGACACAGATGCCCCCACCCAGGGACCATCCGCACCAAGAAAAAAAGCATGTTGCCAAATAAAAAAAAAATACCGCATTTCTCGGCTGGAATACTGTCCTTGAGAACATCGGCAAAGGTGTGGGTAATGTCGTTTAAATTTTGTAAAAAGTGTTATATGAACCAAATCCATAAAAAAGTAAATTACTAAGTCTGTGACATTGACCTTGAGTTTTGGTTTTACGGCCCTTTCAAGATTTATTTCTTTTATTTCGAGCCAATCATTAATCAGATGTGGACGAAAACAAATAGGAGTAGCCGGAGAAACTACCTGTATCTTGCGTCATACCAAATACGAACTAAATCCATTAAATTGGTTAGGAAATGTGAGTTCTTATTGAACAACGGTGACATTAAAAAATCTGAGTCTGTGACCTTGACCTTGAGGTCATGGGCATGGGCGCGTTTATGTTGAAAATTGTGAATCCGTGACCTTGACTTTGAGGTCATCGGCATTGATGCGGCTAGAGGTCATAGATAAGGGCCAATGTATTGCTGAATAAACATATCATCAACGCTCTTAAAAGTTTAGGTTCTTCCTGGTACGATGCCTTAACCAGAGGTTACAGGATCACGTATGTACACCCCATACGGAAGAAAGTACGCGCATGTGCGTACGCTCGCATGTGCGAAAACCTTTAATGTCGACGGCGGGCGGCGGGGGTCATTGTCTGGCGTACTGTCATTTCGTCTATGTGCAACTGTGTATACATGTAGCTATAGAACAAGTAATTTAAAATCAGTCATGCTGTAGGATCCATGTTGCAAATAAACGGAATTTATTTTTCATCGAAAGGCTGGACGACCTGACAGATGAACTATCAATGAATAAATATTTGCTATATACAGACCATTGCAATCAACAAACTGGAGCTAAAAACTGGCATACTTTAAATACGAACACTTACAGAGCCTACGTCACGTAACGTTATGTGCGGTATCCTTAGTAAACAACGTCATGTATTGACGTTTTGTGTAAAAAATCATGCATTAACTGTGTTTTATGTTCATACGATAAATTAATGGCCCCCGCCCATAGGGGCTTGAAGAAATATATGGGCTCCATGATGCTTCCACGCAGAGCTGAATCCGGCCCTCACACTAGTACTGGTAAACCGCTTAGAGGATCTAAGCCTGTCCGGGATCCGCGGTGCGAGGCGGACCGTCCATGCTTATAAAACATAGTGGTTTCATTTTGCGACAGGGCTTGAGATGTCATTTCATCTCAATGTCGGGTAAAAGTCCCATAAATTGGAAGCAACGTCTCCAAAATGACCTTTACAGTGTTGACGGGGACTTAAAACCTCAAATCAAACAAATCATACGACAAATTGAATCTTGTATTCATGCTCTTCCATTTCTAAATTAATAAATTGAGCGTGAAAAGCTAATAAAATGCTCAGCGAAGTCTCACATGTCATCTAATATTATAAACTCAACAATGCTGAAGACACCCCCAACCCGCATTTACTGACAAACGCGATTGTAAAAGGTTCATTGTGATAATGACAACGTTAAATCAACGTTAGCCTGACGTCACGACGTCCACAAAACAGACCAACTCGCCAGTGGTACAGTGGAAAGGGGTTCCAGATAAGTAATATCTGTATCTCACGATAATGAAATGAAAACACAAGTTTGAAGCAACATAGAATCAACGTTGATTCAACGTTGTTTGTACTGGATATATATCTAGGTCCACTGGAACAATAATTTTAAAATGTGTTATTTACTTTACACGGCTATTTCACGACGGCACGTGATCACGCATGTGACAATTAGTGGTCCCGTTTAAGAGCATATATTCAAAATTGCGACATATTTTAGTGAAACGCAAATTTAGCTCGTACGACCACTTTGCGATGTTTTGATGAAACTGACGTACGCAGTTCTTTAAAAAGTGCGTAAGAACAATTTAAGATTAATCGTACGATGTTTATTGATAAAACTGGCCCCTGGACAGGCTTATACGAAAGCAGTTAACCAGTACAGTGCATATTTTTTCACAAGAAACTGACAACTGCCCTGCTTGAATGACCGTAGAAAAGATTTCATAATCAATCTCCACTAATGAATTTTGCTGATACCGGCAGGTGTCGAACCCGCGAAACTTTATGTTGGGTGCTGGATCAGTTTGAAGGCTCTGTGCAGCTGCCAATGCTAGGGCTTCCTATCGTTTTTGCTCCAGGTGTGCAAGGTCTATTGATCTTGCAGCACGTGCGGAAATGGGGATCTGTTTAGCTCTTTTCTTCTATTATAGGCTATTGTTTCTTTTTCTAATGCTCCTTCTTTATGCGGACGGTTGCGTTTAGTGATATCAGCGTTTCGGGTGGGAAATCTCTTTAAGTACTGGTAAACCGCTTAGAGCCTGTCGAGTATGACCGGCCCGACATGACCATTGTTGTTGACTTGGTCTTAAAACCACAACACACAAGACATTTCCTCATTCTTTTGCGTTTTGCTCATCTGCACACAATTTTCCATGTGCTCATTAGCCGAGTTGTGTATGAATTTTAACAGCACAACCGGGGAACTGCTTTCTAACAGAAATACACACTCGCCTGCATTATAACAGATTGTGTGTATATTTTGTGCATGCTGCTAACCAGCTAATCGGGGAAGGCGTCAGATTTCTAATTAAAATTGACATATTGATATTTGGTGGCTGGGAATGCGAATTTTAGTTTAAAACCAACTGGGGACTTCCCCGTTTGGTAGGTGTTCCCCGGTTGGTTGGTGTGTATTCTTACAAAGTTCCACGCTTGGTAGGTTTTACAAACCCACACACACACACACACACACACACACACACACACACACACACACACACATGCGTATAAGACGCCGTGGTATACAACGTTGCACCAACGTCGCGTCATCGATTTTTTCCTTTCAGAACCGACTCATTAAGGCGGTTCTATCGAGTACCCACAATGTATGGGTCACGCGTGTGACGCCGAGTTCAGCAACGGAAGGTCAGGATTTTTTTCTCCGGGGCACTCCGGTTTTCGCCCACCTCTGAATAACGATCGACTCGGTATGAGTAAAATAGTCTTGAAAGGGTCGTAAAACCCGAACCAAAAAAATTGGTTAGTAATTTTTTCCATATATTCGCGTGGGCGGAATTTCGTAACGGTATAAGGCCTAAAAAGTCCCGTCACACCGCGCAGACTTTGCGGACGTATTAAATCTATTTCGTTTGGGTAAAAATATTTCTATGTCGAAAACGGGGCAAAATGATTGATCCGCCCCCCGCCCATCGGGGGCTTAGAGCCGCGAGTCGGCCCGGCCACGCGTATAAACTCTATCGTTTTTATTAGGCGGCAGGGATTGAGATGTCATTTCAGCGCAATGTCGGCTCGGAAGCAACGTCTCCAAAATGACCTTTACAGTGTTGACGGGGACGTTAAACCTCAAATCGAACAAACATGTTTGATAAAAACTTTTTTCTCAGCTGCAGCCCATTCAGAAGCGAGCGTGTTTAGAAATTTAAACGATAACATCAGCCTTCTAAACGCTATCTTCAAGCGAGTTTCATTGTTTTCTAGTTTAAAGGCGATAAGCGTTTCGCGCTGAGTGTCGGAGACAATCGATTTGTCAATATCGCAGGACTGCACCGGGTAGTATTACCCTAAATATTGGGACAGAAAAAAACGGTGTAGATCCCGATCACCCTGACCAGGGTCTGCACTGTTTGTCATTCCACTATTCCACCAGAACACGTTTGCTACATCGCTTGAGATCAAACTTTAGGATATTTACGGTGACCTCCCTTCAGGTGCCCCAATTTTTAGGGTAATTACAGCTGATCAAAAATCCTATCATCATTTGCTTCTCATTTTACGCTCCACTCTCATAATGCATACTGGCTACGCCCCCGCGATATCCGTATAAATTCCGTAGCCGAGAAAGATTCTCCGAGATACAAATGTCGTAGATATGTCCGGTAAAGGTCTCGCGCGACTGGAAGCAACGTCCCCAAAATGATCTATACGGCGTTGACGGGGACGTTAAACCTAAAATCGAACGAACCAAACTTTTTTTTTCCGGGACGCGGTCCATTACTAGTTTCTCGCATCGAGTCGAGCTCTTCCAACACCTTCCATTGTTTTCCAGGTTTTCGAGGCGATAATTGTTTTGCGGGTGAGAGACTTAATTTCATCGCTACTATACAGGGTAGTATCTCCCTAAATATTGGGATAGGAGCGCTCGAGCGAACGGGGTAGACCCCGATCACCCCCGACCAGATCGGGGACGGCGAACTTCGCCAATCCGCGGGAACATCTTTCGCCTCAAAATTTAGGATACTTACGGCGTAATTACCGCGAGTTACGTCATTCGAACACACGTCCGATATTTAGGGTAGTTTCGTCATCTAATCGTTTCGCTTACGTTTCACCGGAAGTGATACAAATGCTGCGCATGCGCAGTCCATGGCGCCCAAGTGGCCCCCTTACTACTATGAGAAGTTCTGCAACGGAAGGTCAGGAGGTTTTTCATCGGGTACTCCAGTTTTCGCTCACCTCTGATTAACGATCGGCTTGATGTGAGTGAAATAATCTTGAAAGGATCGTTAAACGAAACATAAAAAAGATCGCTGGGTGTGTAAAAACATGTTCATGTTTTTGCTACTAGAATTAACGTCAGTGCCAATGTCGAACCTTCTAAATATATAAAACATTTAGGGAGCGAAACAGTCATAACATTGATGGGTTTCTGTTCAAAAACTTCATGACTACTAAGTGACCTGCCACCAGTTACTGACCGAGTTGTTAAAAGCTTTTTTGGCGCATTCGATGGGAGCTATTGTATCAGATAACCACTCAATACTTGACGTTTTACTAATCAGTTTCTTTTACAATTAAGTTGTGATCCAGAAAGATATACAAAAGGATTGCAAATTTCAGGTTTTTGCGGAGGTACCGCTCAAAGAAACTGTCGAGGTTTAAGATACAGTCTGATTCACAGCACTTTGTCTGGGCAGGCTTAGATCTTCCTAGGCGGTTCAGCAATACTTCAAAGTTCGGTCGGTTTCAGCTCATGCAGTCAAATATATTGCCCCAAGGTCTGATCGGCCCCAGTCCATCGGGAACTGAAGAAATAGATTGGGTTGCACGATGCTTCCACGCAGAGCTGATACCGGCCGCACATGAGTAGTGTTAAATCGCCAAGAAGTTCTAATAAAAATCAAAACTGAGTTCCTTTAAGAGCAATGTAAACATTCATAAGAAAGAAGATGGGTCATACTACTTAGTTTCGGCTAATAAAGCCTCATCAGTGACCCTGTAATGATCCGGCAAAGAAAGCCAGAGGAAACATACTGCAATTTTGCGAATTTCGAATAGGCAGTCGATACAAAGACTGATATAAATCAAAATGGGGTCCAATCAATTAAAAACCTGTTTAGAATATGAGTCTAAACCAATAACCAGTGCTTCAGCTGAAGTGCACGACCCGCCGGATGCTTTTAGCTTTATGAGTGTTACCATATATGGGTATGGCGGCCATTTTGGTCATGTGACCTGGACATAAAACGGTTCCCCCAATTAATGCGCCTTATCGTAAGGAGCAAAAATATATCTTATACTTTAGTACTGTATTCTGAATCGTTTGCAGGATAAAATCCAACACAAAAGCATATGTGTCAAAGTTTGACCTAGGCACAAAGAAGGTCAAGGTCAACCCAGGGTCACCATTTTAGCAATTTATGATGGGCCTATTTCCAGATGCTATTTATCAAGTTTCGTGGAAATCTGCACAGTGGTTCTGGAGAAGACTATTTTTGAAGGGTTTTTACCAAATATTGCTTGGCGGCCATTTTGGTCATGTGACCTGGACCCCATGAGGAAATTTTGGTTTCCCCCATCCCGTAGAGGCTCCTTATGAAATTTGACTTCAATCGGCCCAACGATTTCCGAGGAGAAGCAGTTCGAAAATTTTCACATTTTTCGCCTCGGCGAGGCTGTACTAAATGGAATGTAATATTTCGCAAGTTCATTGATAAGATCTCATTAATATTTATCAGTATGCCAAAAATTGTCACTGATGAGGCTTTATATTCCAAGCGGTTAAGTCACTATCACCAATTTTCACAAACGGATTACGGACGGACATATAGACAGACCATATATGGCTTGGCGGCCATTTTGGTCATGTGTCCTGGACCCCATGAGCAATATTTTGTTTCCCCCATCCCATAGAGGCTCCATATGAAATTTGATTTCAATCGGCCCAACGGTTTCCGAGGAGAAGCAGTTCGAAAATTTTCACATTTTTCGCCTCGGCGAAGCTATACTAAATGGAATGTAATATTTCCCAAGTTCATTGGTTAGATCTCATTGATATCTATCAGCATGCCAAAAATTGTTTAAATATTCCAAGCGGTTAAGTCACTATCACCATTTTCACAAACAGGTTACGGACGGACAGACAGACAAACCATATATGGCTTGGCGGCCATTTTGGTCATGTGACCTTGACCCCATGAGCAAATTTTGGTTTCGCCCATCCCATAGAGGTTCCATATGAAATTTGACTTCAATCGGCCCAACGGTTTCCGAGGAGAAGCCGTTCAAAAATGTTCGAAAATTTTCACATTTTTCGTCTCGGCGAGGCTATACTAAATGGAATGTAATATTTCGTAAGTTCATTGGTTAGATCTCATTGATATCTATCAGTATGCCAAAAATTGTTTAAATATTCCAAGCGGTTAAGTCACTATCACCAATTTTCACAAACGGGTTACGGACGGACCCAAAGAAGGTCAAGGTCAACCCAGGGTCACCATTTTAGCAATTTATGATAGGCCTACATCCCAGATGCTATTTATCAAGTTTCGTGGAAATCTGCCCAGTGGTTCTGGAGATGACTATTTTTGAAGGGTTTTTACCATATATGGCTTGGCGGCCATTTTGGTCATGTGACCTGGACCCCATGAGCAAATTTTGGTTTCCCTATCCCATAGAGGCTCCATATGAAATTTGACTTCAATCGGCCCAACGATTTCCGAGGAGAAGCAGTTCGAAAATTTTCACATTTTTCGCCTCGGCGAGGCTATACTAAATGGAATGTAATATTTCGCAAGTTCATTGGTTAGATCTCGTTGATATCTATCAGTATGCCAAAAATTGTTTAAATATTCCAAGCGGTTAAGTCACTATCACCAATTTTCACTTACGGGTTACGGACGGACAGACAGACAAACCATATATGGCTTGGCGGCCATTTTGGTCATGTGACCTTGACCCCATGAGCAAGTTTTGGTTTCCCCCATCCCATAGAGGCTCCATATGAAATTTGACTTCAATCGGCCCAACGGTTTCCGAGGAGAAGCAGTTCAAAAATGTTCGAAAATTTTCACATTTTTCGCCTCGGCGAGGCTATACTAAATGGAATGTAATATTTCGTAAGTTCATTGGTTAGATCTCATTGATATCTATCAGTATGCCAAAAATTGTTTAAATATTCCAAGCGGTTAAGTCACTATCACCAATTTTCACAAACGGGTTACGGACGGACAGACAGAATGACAGATTGACAGACTGACAGAATGACACGGTGATTTTAGGGCACTCTTAGAAAAAACCGACTTCAGTCGGTTGCTTTTTCTGCGGGTCGTGCAATTTATTTCTGATTTCTCAGAATATTCACGCTGATCTCAAAGGACCAAAAGTAAAATATAAACTGCACTATGGTTGATGTACGGGGAGACGTTTTACGGCCGCCACACGGCACAACACCAGCTGCAGTGAAGGCAAATAAAAATCAAAAATGAGTTCCTTTAAGAGCAATGTAAACATTCATAAGAAAGAAGATGGGTCATACTACGTAGTTTCGGCTAATAAAGCCTCATCAGTGACCCTGTAATGATCCGGCAAAGAAAGCCAGAGGAAACATACTGCAATTTTGCGAATTTCGAATAGGCAGTCGATACAAAGACTGATATAAATCAAAATGGGGTCCAATTAATTAAAAACCTGTCTAGAATATGAGTCTAAACCAATAATTGATTTCTGATTTCTCAGAATATTCACGCTGATCTCAAAGGACCAAAAGTAAAATATAAACTGCACTATGGTTGATGTACGGGGAGACGTTTTACGGCCGCCACACGGCACAACACCAGCAACACTAAGCCTGTCCAGGAAAAGTGGCTCGAGTCGGACCGTTCATGCATTTCAACCATTTAGTTTCAATGGGCGACAGAATGGAAGCAATGTCTCAAAAAAGACTCATACAGTGTTAACAGGGACATTAACAACAAATGAAATAGATAACCAAGGCCCTATAGAAGGCATGATGACTTAGGAAAAATCTTTCTATATACCCGTTTGAAAAACAACAACAACAACAACAACAAAAACGGTCGTATTAAGTTATGCTTTGGTTGGTGTCCATCCGTCCGTTCGTAAACTTTTTTTTCGTTTCCGTATAACTCCTACTATACAGTTTTCATCCGATTAAGCCTAAAATGTGTATGTAGTAAGGCTAAGACGTGAAGATATGCCTTAAGTTTCGAGAATTACTGTCCACCAAATATTAACAGAGTTATGACCTTTGAAAAATTCGGTTTACATTTTCGTATGGTTAAGTTTTGTGCTATACATGTGTAAAACATATGTAAGTTACATTTAGTTTATACTTGCCATGGCGTTAAACAATTTACCACAGAATACTCATCACTACCCACCCCTCCTGATACCAAGGTCACAGACTTTGACATTTTATTTACACGTTTTGTATTAAAAAATAGAAGTGGAGGCAATGATCAGGAATCGTTACAATCAACCCACAGCTCCAATCAGAGACACCAAAGGGAAAGACACACAAACATGAAACAACAGACCCTAATGGAAACACCAACAGCGGAAAGCCAAAAGGACAGTTACTTTCCCATAAAATGGCCAATAGGCTATCCAAAATAAAATAATATAAACGACACAAACAACCATAACAAAAACAAACCACCACAGAAGAACCGCCTTGGAACGGTCAGCGTAAACGGATTCCACTGGGGGGCTTAAATCGATTTTTGGCCACAATCCTCGCCCTTACTTCCGTCGCGATTTAGACAAATAATTTGCTCAGTCCGCATGAAGGCCTCCAGACTTCAGACAAACCATAACAAAAATATACCGCGACAGAAGAACTGCCTTGGAACGTTTAAAGTTTATTATTTTTATTTAAAAAATGCATTAAGTGGGATAATGATATCAGCTGGCTCAACTCAGAATGTAGACTGACAAGACCAAACCTATTGGATGCTTTTTGGAAGCAGCCAACTTGTTTTATATAGGAAAAATCTTCTCCTCTGAAACTGCAAGTATCAGGTCTTTGATATTTGGTGTGTAGCTTCATCTAGTGGACCTCTATCAAGATTGTTTAAATTATAGCCCTGGGGTCAAAATGCCCCAGCACGTGGCCCCTTGGTTTCACATTGACTTATATAGATAAAAATCTTCTACTCTGAAACCGCAGTGCCTAGGTCTTTGTATTTGGTGTGGAGCTTCATCTAGTGGACCTCTACCAATATTGTTCAAATAGTAGCCATTGTGCCAAAAGTGCCCCCACCCCAGGGCCCTTTGGTTCTGCGTCGTCTGATCTGGGCCTGCACTATTTGCTAAAGGGGTTTCCCGCATACAATGGGTTAATCGATTGATAAATTCCACTAAAATGATTATCGGTACAGAGTTCGAGTCCGGTTCTGGTCGCATTTTTTTCAACTCCATTTCTTAAAGATTTATGTATTCACTTGCAACAGCCGGTGTTAAGTGCACTTGTGATTCCCCCTACGTCATCAATAGTGCTGTTTATTTATTAAGTTTATAAGACTCTGAAGTTGGAAACATGTCATCAGTGCCCGGATAGCTCAGTCGGTAGAGCACTTGCCTTGTAAGCAAGGGGCCGCCAGTTCGAGTCCGGTTCTGGTCACATTTTTTCAACAAAGATTTAAATATTGATAATAATGTATTACTTGATAGGTTTAATTTACTACCCACTGCTGTGTCCAAAATAGCTGGATGAGTGGCAAACAGTTCAGTCTCTGATGAGGCGTCTCATCTGGGTTTACACTGTTTGCTCAGACCTGTCTGTCCCCATGCAAAGGATGGTAAGAGCCAAAGCCAGACAGGTAAAATTATTATCAAATCTTCAATGATTACTAATTGATGATCGATCACAATGACAGGACTGATAAATTATCATTTCAGCTCTAATTAGCAAGCCCTAAATGAAGGTCACTGCCATGAAAAAAAATAGCCATCGGAAGAGATGGCAAATCCCCCGACCAAAAGCCAATATGGCCTTCAGAAGATTGCTCACCAATAGAAAGTGCACCAGAATTAAACCAGCAATATCTCACAAAAGTATTGCAGTTATGGCCATCACAAGATTATACTGTCAGGGGAGATGACTAAAAAACCAGGGCACTCAGAAATGTGGTTCTTGCGCATGAAATGCCTGCATAAGCTCATGTATTTCTGTACAAAGTACCATCAATATGTCTCAAAAGGTATTGGAGATATGATGATCACAAGCTGGAGCTTCTGTTACCTTGGAAGGGTAGATAACTCCAATACCACAGCCCCAACAGTTGTGGTTCTTGCACATTACATTCCTTCTGTACCTTGTATACAATTGTGCCGAGTTCCGTCAATATATCTCAAAGGGTGTTGGAGTTATGGCCATCACAAGTTTATATTGCCAGTGGAGATAACTAAAAAACCAGAGCACCCAGAGTTGTAATTCTTGAGCATGACACAACTGCTTAACCTCATGTACATCTGCATCAAGTACCATCAATATGTCTCAAAGGGTATTTGAGGTACGATGATCACAACGTTGTCATACTGTTATGACAGGGGAGATAACTCAAATATCATAGCACCCAGAGTTGTGGTTCTAAGGCATGAAGCGCCGTCTCAACGTTGTATACAATTGTGCCAAGTACCATCAAATATATCTCAAAGGGTATTGGAGTTATGGCCATCACAAGGTTATATTGCCAGGGGAGATAATTAAAAAACTAGGGCACCCAGAGTTGTGTTTCTTGCACGTGACACACCTGCTTAACCTCACGTACAACTGTACGTAGTATCATCAATATATCTCAAAGAGTATTGGAGATGTGGCCATCACAAGGTAGTGATTCTATATTATTGGAAGGGGAGATAACTAAAAAATCAGGGCACCCAGAGTTGTGGTTCTTGTGCATGACACACCGTCTCGGCCTTGTGAACAACTGTGCAAGGTATCATCAATATATCTCAAAGAGTGTTGGAGATGTGGCCATCCCAAGATAGTGATTCTATATTATTGGAAGGGGAGATAACTGAAAAACCATGGCACCCAGAGTTGTGGTTCTTGTGCATGACACACCGTCTCAGCCTTGTGAACAACTGTGCCAGGTATCATCAATTTATCTTAAAGGGTATTGGAATTATGGCCATCACAAGGTTGTCACTCTATTTTATTGGAAGGGGAGATAACTAAAAACGTATGGCATCCAGAGTTCTGGTTCTTGCGCATGACACGCCGCCTAGGCCTTGTGAACAATTGTGCCATGAACCATCAATGAATCTCAAAGGTTATAGGAGTTATGGCCATCACAAGGTTGTCACCCTATTTTATTGGAAGGGGAGATAACTCCAAAACCATGGCATCCAGAGTTCTGGTTCTTGCGCATGACACGCCGTCTCGGCCTTGTTAACAGTTGTGCCAAGAACCATCAATGAATCTCAAAGGGTATAGGAGTTATGGCCATCACAAGGTTGCGTCTACGGACGGACGGACGGACGCCAGGCTGATCGCTATATCCCCCGAACCTATTCGGTCGGGTGATAACAAACGATCTGTTGAGTTGTTGAAGCTTCATTGTATTGGGAATTTATTATATTATAATTTTAGAAGTTATATTCAGCAATTTAGATTGAAAACAGATGATGCCAGGCCTTGATCAGATCGCCCAACCTGTTTTGGATCACTGAATTGCAAAGCACCGAATCGTCGGGGCTTGGAGACCTAGATTAAAATTGGGCTGCATGGTGCTTCCATGCAGAGCTGAAACTGGCTGTACATCAGTACTGGTAAACCTCTTAGAAGTCTAAGCCTGCTCCGGCAAATGGGTACAAGTCGGGCCGTCCCTGCATATAGATTGAATAGTTGTATGGGCTTGAGATGACATTTCATCTCAATGTCAGGTCAACGTCCCACAAAATAGGAGCAACTTCTTCAAAATGACTAAAATTGTGTTGAAGGGTACGTAAAACCTCAATTAAATGAACAAACAAAACTGCAAGTCAAAATGCATGAAACAGGAAGAATGTGCCACACTGGAGATGATAATCTCATGTATATGTGACGGACATTAAAATCAAATAATCAACGAAATTAGTATCAGTAATCAAATATCTGGAGCTTACCCGCCCATCGGGGCTTGGGGAAATAGATTGGGTTGCGTTGTGCTTCTGTGCAGTGCTGAAACACACTGAACTATTGAGCACTGATAAACTCCATAGAAGCTCTAAGCCCCCCATGGAAAAACGGTGCAAATCGGACCGTCCCTTAAATCCTAGTGGTTTCTTTAGACGGTCGGGCTTGAGATATCATTTCGGTAAAAGTCACACAAAACTGGAAGAAACATCTACATAATGACCTAAATAGTGCTGATGGGGAGACAAAACCTGAACCCAGTTTATTTAAGAAATAGATCAGCTCAAGCAGCGAATTATTGTGCAATAAATCACAGTTTGGAGGTCAGCTGTAAAGTAAATGAAATCACGAGCGTGTAGTGCGAGCGATTTGTCTACTTACAACTGACCAACAGTGTTAGAAAAAATCCTGCCAAAATTATTAACTGTTACATGGATTTCAGTCCTTTTGTAACGTCTTCGATGCCCGGAAATGACGTTTCACCGTCTAAAAACATAGAGAATCTTCAAGTGACGTCATAAAAGAGCGGCTTTTTGCATCACACCCGTCTTCCCTGTGATTTGTTGCATAATAAATCAGTTTCTTTCCATTGCCAATACAGTCATGCTCTGTCAGAATGACCAATTAATTATTCATTTATTCGTGCCAGCCTTTCTCTTGATCAGTGATCTTTTTTATGGGCTTGTTAAGTGAGGTTTTGGGTATACTTCTTCCATTTCGAACAAGGGAGACACGCTTTGTTGCTTCCTGTCTGCTTTCCTGTAAACAGAAACCCTTCAATGGGGTCTACTCTGTAAGGAAAGATCTTTCTCCTGATCCTTTAACTGTAGACCCCTATTCATACGAGGACTGTTCAAATATGAATGCAACTAAGCACGTAAAAATGATTCCGTGATAGATTTCGATGAAAAATTTATTTTGTCCCCTCAAAGTATTCTCCTTTAACAGATATACAAACTTTCAGTCTTCTGATCCAATCATTGAATGCATTTTGGTAGTCTTTTCGAGGTAAACTATGAAGGCACTGGAATATTGCAGAACCGAGGTGTTTGTGCTGTACAAATTTTAGACCAGAAAGGTATTTTTTTCAGCCGCGGGAACAAAAAAAAAGTCACACGGGGCAAGGTCAGGGGAATACGGGGGTGAGGGAGTTCAACAACCTTTTCCTGATTCAGATAGTCTTGCACAATGAACGCCTTGTGCGATGACGCATTGTCATGTAGCAATCTGACATTGGCCAAACCAGTTGCGGGTCTTCGTTCTTTGAAATATTTCTTCAATTTTCACAGAACTTTATTCTTGTAAAACTTCGCATTTACAGATTTGCCTTTAGGCACAGCAACCTGAATAGCAGGGCCCTAATTTGAAAAGAATATGGCATACATTATCTTCTTGACGCTCATGGTCCGCTTTGCAATGCATGGTCTTTTACAATACTTTGTTGCCCATATTTTGTTCTGAATCTTTCGTTTTGGCTCAAAAAAGTGAACCCATGTCTCGTCACCTGTGACGACATTAGCGAAAGACCGTGCATTGTAATTTTGAAACTTTTTAAGCAACTTCTTGGCGCACTGAACGCGTGTCTTTTTCTGCTCATCTGTCAACATGAATCCATCTAGCACAGGTCTTTCTCATTTTCAAATCCCGTTTCAGAATTGTGAGAGCTACTCCTAATGAGATGCCAACCACATAGCTATTTGCCTAGTGGTGTATCGTGCATCGGTAGCAACTATTTCTTTCACTCTAGCAACCATCTTG
The DNA here is from genome assembly GCA_963580285.1 of Lucinisca nassula. Lineage (NCBI taxonomy): Eukaryota > Metazoa > Mollusca > Bivalvia > Lucinida > Lucinidae > Lucinisca > Lucinisca nassula. The sequence goes on from OY757011.1 coordinate 95,428,146, forward strand.
GCAGATGTTGCTCTTTTCGGCCGACGATCATGTGGTGCATCTTCTGTGGAGCCTAGCCCACAGCTGGATTTCTTGCACCAACGAAAAACTGTCGGAAAAGACATTTCATTATACCCATAAACCGAACATATTTCATCAAAAATGTCTTTGCATACCAAGAATACAACGATTCTTAATATAGGACTGTATTTCAACGGCGTACTCTGACCTTCTTCCAACCTGTTTTGTATTAGTATACAAGAGTAGAGTGTTTATCAAACGATATACACGGCTAAAGTGCACGGATTTTAACAGGTTTGGTATCAATGTATAGGTAAAATGTTTTTCTACTCTGTGATATTTATTTCCAGGTGATTTTCGCATTAGTGCATGAGAAAACGTTCTACTTGCATTCATATTTGAACAGTCCTCGTAAGAAAGACCAAAATATTCTTGAAAAGAGTTCTTAATTTTCCCATGGTCCAGATAAGGAGTAACGAGGAAAATTAAATGATAAATCTTTTTATTCACAAAAACCTGTGATGTGGGTACTTATTAGAATTACCTCAATGAGGCCGCTGTAGAAAGTATTCAGAAAACACAGGTTTCTGTCAGAGAACTAAGGAAAACTATTCCTAAATTTAAAAGCCTGTGTGGTGTAGTGGTTACATATATGCTTCTCCCCTAAAAAGACAGGGGTCGTGAGATCAATTCCGGGCTTCTCCAGACTTTTGGATGTGTCTTTAAAGCGAGGCCCCGTCACTTTCGACCCTATCTGTTCGTGAGCCGTAAAACTCAAACACACACATACATTCCTAAATTTACTTTTACTCAGAGGTGTATCCGCTTTACGCCAAAAAATGCCTATCAAATATATAGAAAATGTTAATGCCAGAAAAAAACAAACAAACAAGAATTCCGCCGATGGCCACACTGGTCAATACATACGCACAGGCTGCGTAGCGGTCGCATAGGCTTCGTATTTTGGACGCATAGGCTTCGATGAAAAATGGCGGATGACAGTTCGTCAATGCAGGTAAGAAACGTTTTTTACGTCAATCTAAATGTTATATAGCGTTGTCCAATACTGACATCTGCCTTACGGACCACTTTATTAACGTGCAGCTTCGTCTGTTGCAAGAAAAAGTTTGAAAAACGGAATATAGAAAAATAGACCCCAAAAGAAATTTGGCATTCAGCACAGATTCACCTGTAGTTTCACTTTGGCCCGGTCGCCCTATTAACTACACGTTTTTGGCTGTTGTTCTGGCCGATAAATTGTGAATAATGATCATGAAATCGAAAAGCTAACATGCAACTTTCGTCACATCTTTTGCGAAAAACAAAAATCTTGATATTTCGATACAACGAACGTAGCTTCGTTACCTATTACAACGCAGAGGCTGCGAACTAAATTTGAAAGCCCTGAATTATGCAGTATAATAACGAATGATATTAAATTAATATCGAGAAATGAGCCAACCAGCGTTAGTTGATGGTGCTAAAGGCATTCTGCATCATTTATACCAAACACATTTTCATTCTCAGCTAAGCAAATACAACATTATGATTCGAATGCCAAAATCTGTCAAGTTACAATTATTTACACTACCGTTCATAAACTTGGTAAGTCTTCGCCAAATCTGTTAAGTATTAAGCCAAATAATATTTGCACTGTATGAATTTCTGTCGTGTTTTTATTACAACGCACGTGGCTTAGGAATTTACGACTTGCAGGTTAAAGAGATGGGAAGACGCATTACGAAAACACGCCTATTAAAATACCACTAAAAAGATAAAAATATTCAGATAAAACATCCTGATAATTTTGATATTTCTGCTCGCCCGGGCCAGGCGGTTCTAACGCGTATCCACAATCTGTGTTTCTGAGAATAAATAAGGAAATATAATAAATGCAGAAAATCAGTCAATGTACACTACCGTTCATAAACTTGGTAAGTCTGTCTTCGTCAAATCTGTTAAAGGAGACAGGAAAGCGATAATCTGTTACAATAAATAGGTAAACATCAATAAACCCTTTCTTCTACTGAATACTGCAGGTTTCTAAGTGGTCTGATAAGGATTTTATCACTGTGTAATCTCCAGCCATTTACTCTGCTAAAGAACTGACCTTGAAAATTCCAATTAACCACAGATATGCCCTGACGTCATCCATAAGGGATCTAGAAGCTTGGTGTGTTCTGAATAGGCAGATGTAGCAATGTTGAGGTTTAAAACAGAAGCTTAAAATGGAGCAAAATAAGCAAGAACTGGCCACTCTTTGAGGGGACTTCACTTTAGATATTCAGCCTTATATGTTTGAGTCCAGGGAAACTTGTGATCAGGAATTTAGTGAGGGTAGCAGCAGCTCTGAAGATAGCTATCTTACATGTCAATCACAACAAATGTCGTCTGCATAGTCATCTGCTGCTTTCTTTAAATGCTACCTGAACCAATCTAAGTCTGATCCAGTCTGATCTTGGTCCACACTGTTTGCCTATAAGCGAAAATATTATTAAAAAAAGAAAAAAAAAAACATTAAGAAGATGCAGCAGACAGTATAAACAGGGGCCATTATACAATTCAGGTTTTTCTTACGGTTGATTCGTCCGGTTTTCCACCCATGCGCACTCTTAAAATGGATGTAGCAGTCTTCATTTTTGATTGGGTGTTTATGGATTTGCCTAACTGATATAGGAAAATGAAACAGCAACCAAAGTAGCCAAAGCTAGCTATTGGCTCCAGATGAATTCGGACTAGGTTGGTATCCCTAACGAACGGTTGTATGTCAATTCATTATCGGTAGAGAATCCTCTCATGTCACAGCGCATGACTCAGTGGAACCTTTTTGTTTGTGTTGATATAACGTCCCGACAACATCATTCCGGTCATTTTTGAGACATTGTTTCCGAATTTATGGGACTTTTACCCGACACTGAGACGAAATGACATCTCAAACCCTACCGCATATAAAGCATACTTGCAATTGCTAAATATGAATGACCCGTTTACTTTTTGAAAAGGCAAATACTAGATTTTGGGTCGATTATTTATCAATCGTCACAAAGTAAAAAAATGCAAGTAGCTCTACAGTGCTTAAGTCTACGTGATTATCACTGATTGGTCGGAAATCCAGGGAACTTGTATATAGAAAACAGCAACGTTTATTTTTCTTCGAAGAGAGGTCAGCGTGTTGCGTAATACGGAAATCCATAGATCATGGATTGGGTTTTTTAAACAGTGTATGTCCAGATCTAATGCCGCAGAACGCGGCGCCTAATCAGGGTCTTCACTGTTTGCTCACATTACATGAATTGAAGGGCCAAACGCAGCGTCTTATCAGGGTCTTCACTTTTTGCTTTAAACTGTAGTTTAAGGGTTAAAGGAAGCAGTTTAAATCCATAAGTAAGCATCCAGCCGACAGACTTTCTTAAAAAAGTAAATCTTTGGGCCGGAGCCGTCATAAAGTTATGAAATGGCCGTAAAGCAAAAACATTTTTTATCTATCTTATCTTATTATATCGAAGAATGATTTCACGAAATGAGTTACTGAAATCATTGCAAGAAAGTATTTTTCTGAATTAATATCCTAAGTCACTATGAAATTCAGATTCTGATAGGCTATGTTGCAGAAGACAGTCTGGTTAGCAAAAAATTATGATGTAAGGACAGATATTGAAAATAGATCTGAGATAAAGAAAAGTCTTGTATTTGTTTTCTTCTTTGATCCTACAAAGGCTAGAATTAGCTTATGTGTTTACTGTTTAAGGAGCAGATGCTTCTATTTTATCGGAAACGAAGACTGGGATCAGACAGTGCAGGCGCGATTAATGAACCTTTGCTGAAGTTTTGTTGTAGCTGCATGTATTCGATTGAAGCATTTAAATAGAAGTCGGAGAATCACGGAAACCTGCCTATATAATTCTGACCCCTTAAATCCAACTTTTATATAGTAAAACTGAGCTTTAAAGGGATATACATTGTTTTCCTTATTTCTTCTCAGAAATACAGATTGTGGATACGCGATAAAACCGCCTGGTCCGGACGGTTGTAACAAGTTCCCATACACTATGTCTTGAGCAGAAATATTAAAACTATCAGAATGTTTTATCTGAAAGTATTTTTTTTTTATCTTTTTAGTGGTATTTTAATAGGCGTGTTTTCGTAATGCGTCTTACCGTCTCTGTAACCTGCGAAGCCACGTGCTTTGTAAAAAACACGACGAAAATTCATACAGTGCAAATATTATTTGGCTTAATACTTAACAGATTTGACGAGGCCTTGCCGAGTTTATGAACGGTGGTGTTAATAATTGTAAATTGACAGATTTTGTGCATTCGCCTCAATATGTTGTACATGTATTTGCATAGCTGAGACTGAAAATGTTTTCGGTATAAATGATACAGAATGTCTTTAGCATCACCTACTAACGCTGGTTGACTGATTCCTAGACATTAATTTAATAACATTCGCTATTATTCTCCATAATACAGGGCTTTCAAATTTTGTTCGCAGCCTCTGCGTTGTAATAGGCAATGAAGCTACGCGCGTTGTATCGAAATATCAAGATTTTTATTTTTCGCGAAAGATATGACGAAAGTTGCATATTAGCTTTTCGATTTCATTATCGTTATTCATAATTTATCGGCCAGAACACCAGCCAAAAACGTGTAGTTACATAGGGCGACCGGACCAAAGTGAAAATACAGGTGAATCTGTGTTGACTGCCAAATTTCTTTTGGGGTCTATTTTTCTATATTCCGTTTTTCAAACTTTTTCTTGCAACAGACGAAGCCGCACATTACTAAAGTGGTCCGTAAGGCAGATGTCAGTATCGGGAAATGCAATACAACAGATAGTTTAACGTTAAAACAGTTTCTTACCTTTTATTGACGAACTGTCATCCGCCATTTTTCATCGAAGCCTATGCGTCCAAAATACGAAGCCTATGCGACCGCTACGCAGCCTGTGCGTATGTATTGACCAGTGTGATGGCTATGTCGCGCCTGTGGGGGCACAAAGTCACCGAACCATGACTTAGGCCAGGTCAAACATAGATGCATGCATAAAAGTTGCTATTCTTAAATGCAAGCTTGTACAAAGTATCATTAATTAAGCTGGAATAATTCTTGAGAAATGAACTTAATCATTAGGGCGAACGCTAGGGTGGTTGCAATAGTTTACAAAGTCAGTGAACCAAAAATGTAGGTCAAGGTTAAAGGATGCTTGCATTAAAGTTTCGATCTCCAGATACAAGGTTGTACCAAGTATCATTAACGAAGCTGTTATAATTCTTGAGAAGTTAACTTGTCCATTTGGGTGAACGCTAGGGTTGTCGCAATATTTTAAATATATTAAAGTCAGTGAACCATAAAATGTAGGTCAAGTCAAATATGGAAGCTTGCATTTAACTTGCCAGCCCCAGATACAAGTTTGTAACAAAGATCTTATAGTTCTTGAGAAATTAACTTGACCATTTGGGTGAACGCTAGGGTGGTCGCAATATTTTACAAAGTTGGTGAACCATGAAATGTAGGTCAAGGTCAAATATGGAAGCTTGCATTTAAGTTGCCATCCCTAGATACAAGTTTGTACCATGTATCAATAATGATTCTCTTATTGTTCTTGAGAAATAAACTTGACCATTAGGTTGAACGCTAGGGTGGTCGCAATAATTTACAAAGTCAGTGAACCATGAAATTTAAGTCAAGGTCAAATATGGATGCTTGCATTTAAGTTGCCATCCCCAGATTCAAGTGTGTACCAAATATCATTAATGAAGCTCTTATAGTTCTTGAGAAATAAACTTGACAATTAGGGTGAATGCTAGGGTGGTCGCAATATTTTGCAAAGTCAGTGAACCATTAAATGTAGGTCAAGGTCAAATGGGGATGCTTGCATTTAAGTTGCTATCCCCAGATACAAGTTTGTACCAAGTGTCATTAATGAAACTTTTATAGATCTTGAGAAATAAACTTGACCATTAGGATTTACGGACAAGACAAAGAAAATAAAGTCACAGATCATACAAGGCTGCAAGTCTGCAAAATTAAGGCGAAAAGTTCTTCAAGAATGTTTGGACTTACCAAATTTACTATTAGCTGCTCGAACAATGGAATTAGCAAGTGCGCAGGCCAGAGAAATAGAAAATGGACATAATGGCGCGTTAGGATGTGAACAAACAAACAAAGTTAAAACACAGAAAAACAAACGGATGGCTGTTAAACAAAACAAACAGTACCAAGGTCAGCCAAATGCATCACAGAATAGAAATATTAAATGTCGCAATTGCGTTGGCGATTTCCCTCACCGACAAGAACCATGCCCTGCAAAAGGGAAAATCTGTGCTTATTGTAAGAAGAGATCATTCTGCATCTGTTTGCTTCAAGAAGAACAAGAAAGAAAAACGACAAAATCGTGTGAAACAGGTGGATTTAGAAGATCCCGTTACCTGCACAGGTTCAGAGAATGAAACTGATGAGGCGGAAAATTTCGAAACACACATTTCCTTTGGAATAACAGCTAAACAGGTAAAACGAAAACCTCCTAAAACAGAAAGTTTAATCAATGGACCGGAATGTAAATTATTAGTGGATATAGGAAGCTCAATCAATCTTTTAAATGAGTCAGTTATAAACAGAATGAAAACACGGCCGAAGATCTACAAAACAGACACAAAGGCTTATGCATATGGACAAAAAGAAAGGTTGCCTATCATATGGAAAATAAACACGACAGCGGAAACACACATGAAAATTACAACAGCTGATTTTTACGTAATTAGCGGTAATAATGACTAACTGTTTTCAGTTCAGTTTGAGTTAATTCCAGAGATAAATTCTTTACATCTACCTTCTTCACTAAGTGAACACACAAATGGAAATACCGAGAAATAAGTGAAACAATATTCGGTACTTTTTGAAGGTATCGCTAAGTTGAATCAAAGCGCCAAGGGCACTGAAATGACAGATTCTATGAGAAAATCAAAACACTGTGAAAACTTACAGACAACCTTTCTAAAAAGATCTTAAAATTTAGAAAAGTAGTTCTGCAAATTCCATTGTATGATATGTTTGCAGATGTCTATTCACCGGTGGTATCATGAAATGCCATTCGATGTTTCAAATTTTGGAAAGAAACTATTTATGTTTTCAAAACCAAACATTAAAATTCAAGTTTTAACAATGCTACTGTCAATTAGTAACATTTTTGTCTGGTCGGTTGTGGATACTTCCCCACAAAAGATACTCTATTTTTCACAAAGAGATCGGAGGAGAAAGGCTGGTAAGTCCAGTACATGAATTCCATTGGCTTGAAGACATTTTTGAGTAAGAACAGCACTATCAACCCGCGCGTAATCCTGCTGGATTAGATATCCCGGATTCTGAGCGTAAACAAATAAATGGAACCACGTGAGGCCGACGCACTTGATTGATGTAACGTCTCGCTGTTCAGTAAACGTCTCAGCCATGATCTTGAATGTTCTTAATGTCGCTATCTACATGCAATGACTCGACATACCATTTCGCTTATTCCATCCGATATGTAATGCCCCATTACGCACGCGTCGCCTCGGCATACCTTACACCTATATGTTGAAACACCCCGAAACGACAATCGGCGTGATTCACGCTGAAGTGCTATGTGTCACTGAAACGCATATCCCGCGAGACGCTTAGACGCCAATATACATATATGTATTTCATGCACCAGCGTAAGTGTTCCGTACTGTGTCGACGTCTTAATTTTGGTCATGAAAGGGACGTCTTGCTCTCAAAAGTGCATCGCATAAGGGCGACGAACTGTGTCAGTCGGTAGTTGAAACCATTTGTTTATCTACAGGTACAGTGTAGCAGATACCGGCGGAAATCTGCTTCGCATATGCGTCTTTCGGATGAATCGATCTTCCGCTACGTCGACGTCTACTAGCGTCTTTTGTTGATAGTAATATGTCGCTCCAACAGACAAATAGATCACACACATGTGGCACCCAATATCAAAGTCAACGCCATCCGCTTTCCGGCCAGCTTCTAACTGTCCATTTGAAGCCTCTGTGGTGTAGTGGTTATCCTACTCGCCTTGTAAACCAGGGATCGCAGGATCGATCCCGGACTTCTCCAGACTTTCGGATGTGTCTTTAAACCGAGGTATCGTCTCTGTATGACCTTAGCTGTTGGTGGGACGTAAAACTCAAACACTCACTCACTCTAACTGTCCAGGGTTTAATGAAAAATGTTGCAATACGTTCTCACTTGATGCTTTTTGAGAACAAAACACAATTTCTTCTTTTCTAGGCACGACCTTACATCAAACATCAAAAGTTAGATCCTGAACATGTGGTTTCTATCAGTGCTGGTGTGAAGGCGGTACACAGGATCGTTGGCCCCCGCCCATCGGGGCTTAAAGAAATAGATGGGCTGCATGATGCTTCCACGCAGAGCTGAAACCGACCCGCAAACGAGTACTGGTAATCTGCTAAGAGGATCTAAGCCTGCCCAGGCAAAGCGGTGCGAGTCGGACCGTCCATGCATAAAAACCCTATTGGTTTCATTGGGCGGCAGGGCTTGAGAAGTCATTTCATTTCAGTGTCGGGTAAAAGTCCCACAAAATTGGAAGCAACGTCTCCAAATGACCTATAAAGTGTTGACGGGGACGTTAAACCTCAAATCAAACAAAAACAAAACACAGGATCGTGGCCGGACTGGTAACCATACGTCACGGTTGATTGATTTAACCTTTTTAGCTTAAGGGCATGGTGCCTAAGCGACAGTGTGTTGTAATCATGCAATCGTTTGGTTTCAGAATCAAAGCACCGAAAGGATTGGTGGGATGTTGGTTGGGGTAAAAGTCCTGGGCTGAGATTAAACTGTTTAATTTAACTCTGAAATTCCAAACAAATAGTGAAGATTTTGATAAGAAGCGCATTCTGCAGCGTCCGAACTTGGTCTACACTGTTTGCCAAGCTCACCCTATGATTCCAGGAAGACCCTCTTCAGTCTTATGGAATACCCTGATCTCACTGCGGCTATTTTCTGCAAGAAAAAGGTTATTCTGAGAAGTCAGGTATAGTCACGTATACGTTAGCTCTGAATCGCTTTTTTATTAGTAACTTCGAGTCGAATGCCAAACAATCAACCCAAACATAGCCGGGTCGTTTGTCAGTCTTGGGCACTGTAAAATCTGCACTTGAATAAAATGTTCGATCTGGCAAACAATGAGGACTAAGATCAAACGCCACAGAACGCGGTGCTGATCTTGCTCTACATTTTTGCATCAGTTACTAACATCTTCAGTTTAAACGGATCAGTCCAAGTCCTCGTTCATGACCAGCCTGCATTTAGAGACAATCGGCATGAGTGTTGTCAGTGCTTTGATTTATTCACTGCCTTGAGTTTCTGGAGTGTACTCTTCCATCACTGAAGTTGGGCTCGTCCATTCTGCTAAATATGGCACATAGAATTATATCACAGGACCTACACTGTTTGCATAGGTATCTGTACCATATTCCAGGGTTGAAAGGGACAACCTTTCTCGCAAAGTCTGATATACACCTAGTTGTAACTGACCTAGACTTGACCTCGAATATCGGAAAACCCATTAATATTCTGGTCTGCAGCTGACCGGCTGGTCTTTAAGGATTAAATATTGACAGCACTGTTAGAAAACAGTGTAAAACCTGAGCAGACGTCTGAGCAGACGCCGCATTGATCTGGGTATAGAGTCTCGCTTGATGCAGCTGATTCATATGAAATGCTGAATCTATTCTCTGAAACGTAAGATAAAATCGTCAAGTCGTCTGCTTCAAAAGTTTGTATTGCGATTATAGGATGTACAATTTTGATAACTGCGCCAAACCGGACTACATTTTTGTGCGGACTCATATTTCTTTGGTGGTGAAAGCCAGAAGAAAGTCGTAAGAAAGCCGGAACTACTTTACAACACGCAGGATAGCCAGAAACGACAGACTGAATCTGTCATTAAAAATAGACAAATAAAACTTCACATTGACGAAAGTGTACCCTCTGTGGCACAATAGCACCGCAGGATACCTGTTCATTTGCGAGAGAAAGTGGAAAAAGAACTCGAAAGACGCGAAAAATTGGATATTATTGAAAAGGTAGACGGGCCAACAGATTGGGTAAGTCCCTTTGTTGTTGCACCGAAGGAAAATGGAGAAATACGGATATGCTTGGATTTGATAAAAGCTAATGAATATATCACACCAACAACTGACGATGTCACGTCAAAGCTTTTGTTTGTTTGTTTGAGTTGAAGTTTTACGTCCCCGTCAACACTGTAAAGGTCATTTTGGAGACGTTGCTTCCAATTTTGTGGGAATTTTACCCGACACTGAGATGAAATGACATCTGAAGCCCTGTCGCCCAATGAAACCAATAGGGTTTATTAGCATGGACGGTCCGCCTCGCACTGCGTTTCCTGGACCGGCTTAGATCCTCTAAGCGGTTTACCAGTACTAGTGTGTGGGCCGGATTCAGCTCTACGTGGAAGCATCCTAGAGCCCATATATTTCTTGAAGCCCCTATGGGCGTGGGCGGGTCACGTCAAAGCTAAATTGTGCTAAGGTGTTCACAAAAATTGATATGAACGACGGTTTCAATCAGCTGGAAATAAGTCCAGAAACGAGAAATATTAATGTATTCTCAGCCCATGCAGGACTGAGCCGCAACAAAACGTTAAATTATGGAATTTCTGCTTCGCCAGAAATGTTCAATGAGATAAGGCAAGTTTTACAAGGACTCGACGGTTGTATAAACATTAGCGATGGTATGATTGTCTTTTGGAAATAAATAAAAAGAACATGATAAGAACTTACAAGTTGTGTTTGAACGTTTCCAAGAAGTAAAATTGACATTAAATAAAAAACAAATGTTTGTTCAGTAAACACTGAGTAATGTTCTTTGGATATATACTTTCTAAAATGGGGTATCAGCGGACCCAGAGATGGTAGAACCCATCAGAAAAGTGAAAAGGCCAACCCCGCCTTCTGAGATAAAGAATTTATGTATGTATCTCGATTTATCCTACAATACTCAACTTTAACAAAACCCCTGCGAAGGTTAGCGTGACAAAATGAAATATAGCCCTGGACCGATGAGCAAGAAAAGGCTTTCCAAACGTTAAAAGACAGCCTCACTGGTGACACCATAATGTCATATTTCGACCCATCAAAAGAAACAGAGTTGTGGGTGGACGCTATCCCAGTCGGTTAAGGCGCTATTCTGTGTCAGGAGAATAAAATAGTGGCCTATGCAAGCCGTGCATTGAGCCTAGTAGAGCAACGTCATTCGCAAACAGAGCAAGAATGCCTTGCAATTGTGTATGGGTAGAACATTTTCATTTATTCCTGTTTGGAAACTCATTTACGTTAGTGATAGATCAAAGACCCTGACAGCGATATTTGGTATACATAGCAAACCCAAGGCAAAGCAGCAGTCACTGAGACTCGAACGTTGGCGTTTACGCCTTGCTACGTATGACTTCAAGGTCGTATATAGGAAAGGTAATCTTATGATTTCGGATTACATGAGCAGACATCCTTTCGAGGGTTATTCTAGTCATGACTCAACAGAGGATTATGTACGCCTTATCGCGTCAAATTCTGCACCAAATGCTTTGAATCTGAGCGATGTGAGTGAGTGAGTGTTTCAGTTTTACGTCCCACCAACAGCTAAGGTCAAACGGAGACGGGACCTCGGTTTAAAGACTCATCTGAAAGTCTGGAGAAGCCCGGGATCGAACCTGCGACCCCAGGTTAACAAGGCGAGTAGGGTAACCACTCGACCACGGAGGCTTCTATCTGAGCGATGTTGCATCTGAAAAGAAAGACGATAAAACATTACAAAACGTTATTCTGTCAGTGAAATCAAATAGATGGAATAAAAACTGTACCAGATTAATAGGGCATGGTATATTTTCAAAACTAAGCCATGAATTTACTATAGTGGACATAGACGGACAGGGAGTTTTACTACGAGGAACTAGACTAGTGATACCTCTTAGTTTACAGAGGCATGTTGTGGATTTAGCATGGTGTGGATTTAGCACACGCAGGACACTTATGTATCGTAAAAACAAAGATTCTTCTACGAGAAAAGGTATGGTTTCCTTTCATAGACTCGTTGCAGAAGAAAAATGTAAAAACTGTATACCCTGTTTGTCGGTTTCTCCACATAACACTCCAGAACCTCGGCCCCCGCCCATCGGGGCTTGAAGAAATATATGGGCTGCATGATGCTTCCACGCAGAGCTGAATCCCACCCCACGCACGAGAACTGGTAAACCGCTTAGAGGATCTAAGCCTGCCCATGCAAAGCGGTGTGAGTGCCGGACCGTCCATGCTTATAAACCCTATTGGTTTCATTGGGCGACAGGGCTTGAGATGTCATTTCATCTCAATGTCGGGTAAAAGTCCCACAAAATTGGAAGCAACGTCTCCAAAATGACCTTTACAGTGTTGACGGGGACGTTAAACCTCAAATCAAACAAACAAAACACTCCAGAACCAATTAAACCTAGTGTTTTGCCTAACAGACCGTGGGAAGAAGTGTCCATAGACTTTTAAGGAAGCATAGGAACGTCAAACGATTTCATGGTTGTCTTTGACGATAATAGTAGATATCCTGTAGTAGAATCTATGACCTCTATTTCTGCTAAGACCGTTATAACACGTCTAGATCACATATCTGCTATGTTTGGAATTCAATCAGTCTGCCAGACAGATTCCGGTCCGCCGTTCAACGGAAACGAGTTTCGTCAATTTGCCATACAAATGGGTTTCAAACATCGACGAGTAACACCACAGCACCCCCGTGCAAACAGTCATGTGGAAAAATTCATGTCACCCTTAGAAAAGGCGATCAAATCAGCAGTTAGTGAGGGACACGATTATAAACAAGAAATTACCAAATTTCTCAGAAATTATCAACTGGTCTTGCATCTGCTGACATTATGTTCAATCGATCTATGAAAATTCTGTTACCTCTGTTCTCAGTAAAACGTAACGACAAATCGATCAGAAAGCGGGACACTGAAGCAAAGCAAAAACGTAAACAATATACAGACAAGAAAACAGGAGCAAAACGTTCAGAGATCAGAATAGGTGATCTGTTCTTGTGAAACAGCCAAAACTGAAGAAATTAACTCCACCATTCAACCAAAAGCCCGGAACTATTGTTGAGAAACAAGGTTCAATGGTTGAAGTTTGACACAATAACAGAACTGTTACCAGAGATGCGTGACATTTTAAGCCGATTCCGGGAAGGATATATTCACAGAACCAGCATGGACCATCTGAAAGAATGAGGTCTGATACTGGTCAACACAGGAGTATTCCACAGCGCGAGAGGAAGAACCTGTGAAACTTAATGATTACGTGTGTTAATCATGTGTGTAAATAGTGCTGAGTGATAATATTTCATTTCAAAGTGATTTTGTATACAAATTGTGCCGGTATCTCAAGTTTAAGCTTTCTAGCTCATAATCATTTATTTTTTTTATGTGCCGTAAAGCTGTTTGTTTCTCCATTTTTAAACACATTTTTTGCCTAATCTCAGTTCTTAATTTTCCTGGTAGGAAAGGAAATGGCACTAAATTTGTATTTCAAATGATGCTTACATTTCCTGTTATGCGCAGTATTAAAAAAATTGTCAAAAAATTTCAGGAAGATTAATGGGAGTGCATTTCCTAAATGTGTGAACTGGAATGCCTTACTCTTAAAATATTGGATAAATATTTCAAGTGTTAACAGCTGATTAGTGAAAACATACTACACCCAGGATATTCATTTATAGCATGGAATTATTTATTCTGCTATTCCCCAACTTTAAATACTTCTCTGTGTGGTTTACATGTTTAGTTAATCAGCATTTGACAGACACAGCAAACTTTAAAGAACTACATAATTGACTGTAATCAAGTTGGTTGATATAACTGTTCTAATAGTAAACTGGAGCCATAAACATGGAAATGTACAGACATTTCGGCATCTAGCGAAAGTGAGGAAGTATTTCAGGAAAGAGACCATTTGATGTGTCAGTAGAAAAGGAACTTTAAAGCTTAATTGACGTCTCAGTAGAAAAGAAACATTAGCAGCTATAACTTATAGTTTAAGTTTTTTCTCGAACATTTAAACGTTATGCAGTTTCTTGTAAATTCTGTTAAAAGAGTTTAAAGCTACTGTTAAATACATTTTAAATGCATACTCATGTATACACTTAATGTTTCATCTTAAAGAAAAGGAGGGCTATAGTGTATAGTAGTTGTGTGTGATGCAAGAGAGTCTACTAGATGCTGGCAATAAGCTCCGCCTACTAAATTAGGTATTCATTGTATGTATTTTGGTATAGACATTTACTTGTGGGTATGATGAGTTAGGGTGATTAAGTTCTGAATAGTGTGATCCTTTGGAAGCAAAGAATACACCAAATGAACGAAAATAGCAGACTCGGTTTTACTGAGTCTGTTCATGACCAGTACTGAAATGTGCTACACCGGCCACGACCCCTAGCACCGGCTTAAGCAGAACTCTATTTTCAAAATGAATCTGGAAAAAATGAACTCAATGATCCCAAAGTACCAGAAAATATAATCTGCACTATGATGGGTGTACGGGGAGACTTTTACGGCCGCCACACGGCACAGCACCAGCTGCAGTGAAGATAAGTAAGTTCTGAATAGTGTGATCCTTCGGAAGGAAAGAATACACCAAATAAACGAAAATAGCAGTCTCGGTTTTATTGAGTCTGTTCATGACCAGTACTGAAATGTGCTACACCGGCCAAGCCGCCCTAACACCAGCTTAGCAGAACTCTATTTTCAAAATGATTCTATATGAACTCAATGATCCCAAAGTACCAGAAAATATAATCTGCACTATGATGGATGTACGGGGAGACTTTTTACGGCCGCCACACGGCACAGCACCAGCTGCAGTGCAGATAAATAAGTTCTGAATAGCAGTCGTGTTGTACATATTGAACTAACAGTGTAGACCCATGTCTTCTGTTTCTATTCACCACTCGACACTATATTATTTAATAATTTAAACAATATTGTGTTAGAAAAAAGCTCATTAAAAGTCTACTATCCCACACGTTCCCCTTATCTGGTCCCCTTCCGCTCATAGTCACCTATAGCTTTTGGTTTGCGCTGTGATCCAAAGAACTGTTTATTGGAGGCAATTAAACAGGACACCCTCTCTAGAGTGAGAAACAAAGTAGAAGAGCTTCGTTAATGATACTTGGTACAAACTTTCATCTAAGGATGGTACTTTTAATGCAAGCACCAATGTTTGATCTTGACCTAAATTTCATAATTCACTGACTCTGCGCCCCAACAGGCGGAACACAGCATTTTGCAGAGTTTGTGTTCTATATGTAGACTTGTCTTTGGTTACACACAATTTATTTTCTCCTTGCTGCACCAATGTTACACTTCCTTACATCTGGAATTATGTTCCCTGAAGCTGTCCCCATCCCCTGATTTGTTTTTCTTTTACCTTTCCTTTAAATCTGTTGTAAGAATCTCTTCTTCACAATCTTCAAAACAAAGTGTCTGGCAAAGCTGTACCACTGAATCTGCCATTAACAAACACCTCGCAAGGGCTTCTTGTTCTTGAAGATTGCTTAAACCTAACATTTGGGAATGAAAATAACTTGGAATTCTAAGTCCTGCCAGAGGTCCTGTTCCTTTTCTTAGAAGTTCGGACACATAAGGAAAACTATTAACCCTTTCCCCTCCTGCTATATTGTCATATATATCCACAAAATTTTTATTATGAAACACAAAAACTTTATTTGTGAGGTCATAAGCAAAATCACTATTCAAGCCAGACGACTCTGAATCAAATTCTGTACTATATTGAGACACAGAAACTCTGCTTCTATCAGTGTCTTCAATATTTCTGTCGAAAAAATGTTCTGAATTTTCTGCTTCTATTTCTTGCCTGGCTCTTCTGACCATTGGTTCACCTTTTGTTGCATTGATAAATGTAACAATCATGGCCTCTATCACTGATGCGTCTATGAGGTATTTAACCTTTCCAAGTGACCGGGTCTGTCTTTTGGAACTCTCTATAAGGTAGATGTCAGAGTTGGGCAAGCTATTGACTGCCCCCAGAAGCTGTAAGGTATAAGATGGTACAGGTACATACTTTGATAAATATATAGATGCAAACGTCAATTAACTTTGAAAACTGAATTATGCCGAATGTGACATTAACAAGTCTGTGCAAATTTGTTAAAACTTATCAATGGTTCACTTTTCACCTGGTAGATTATGCTCATTAGAGACAGGAAAAACAAGAGGACCATGAGGTCCTGGTCGCTCCCCTGAGACCAGATAAAACTTGGTAATACTAAATCACCAGAACCTTAAGCATTCATAGAAATTCAATTTTACCTATTCTCATTTCATAGATCACAATACTTTTCAAAAAATACATTGACTTACCTATTTCCCATTGAAAAGCATATGGAGCTAAATTTGACCGTGGTGTAAAATAGGTCAACCTAGGGTCATCATTTTTGCAAACTTGGTTGTACTCAGTCAACCGATGCTACTTGCCAAATTGCAAGACGATTGTCCCAGTGGTTCTTGAGAAGAAGGTGTTTTTAAGGTTTTTCCCATATTTGGGCATGGCAAACATCTTGATCATCTGACCTGGACCATCCGAATAAATTTTTGTTCTCTAAATGTTCTAAGGATGCATAATTAAATTCAAATGAAATTGGCCAAGTGGTGTTAGAGAGAAAATTTACCTACTTTCCATTGAAAATCTTAATGAGCCAAATTTGACCTTGGCATAATAGGTCAAGGTCAACTTTTTGCAAACGTGGTAGTACTCAAGTCATCCGATTCTACATACCAAGTTTCAAGACAATCTTGGTCACGTGACATGGGCAATCCAAATAAAGTTTTGTTCCCTAAGTATCCTTAGGCTGCATATAGAATTTAAACGAAATTATACCAATGGTGTTAGATAGAATGTATTCAATGTAGTCAATAGACCTGCAATACAAGTGATCTTTTGCCAAGGTCAATGAATGATCATGAATAACGGAATTACGGTTATTGGAGTTATTTTTCATGCGCTCTGCACATTGTCTCATAGAGCTTCACATTTGTGTGAAGTTTCATGAGTTATTTTTTAGTTATCATGAAAAACGGAATTACGGTTGCCATTTTTCACTGTTCAAAGGGCAAAAACTCCAAAAGTAAACAATCCAGAATTATGGTTCATGTGATCTGCACATCATATCATATAGTGCTTTACATTTGTGTAAAGTTTCATGAAAATACATCAAACGGTTTTTGAGTTATGATGAATAACGGAATTACGGAATCACAGGACAAGGCAAATCCAATATAGCCCCCACTTTTTCAAAGCGGAGCTATAATAAGGACCCCGATTCAGAAGTAGTATAAAAAGTATATTAATGGGCCCTGTGTGTGTGTAAATACGGGTTTAAGGTCGCTTTCAACAATTTTTCAGTCATGTCACAACGGTGTCTGGTTGCGACAGGGAGCTCAATGCTCACTTTTAAAGTGCTGCCTCACTGAAGTATCATGTCCCAGACTCATTACATGATACCACACCCAGTCACATCATCCTGACACTGGGTTGACCAGGCCTAGCTCTACCCGTAAGTCTGAGTGCCAAGCGAGTAGCAGCTAGTACCATTTTTAACGACTTTGGTATGTCGCGGCCCTGGATCGAACCCGTGACCTCCCGTTCCCCTGAGCGGACACTCTACCAACTGAGCTATCGGGGCCAGTAATAAAAATAAACCCTTTTCCCTTAATTACTCCAAGGCATAAATATTGTGGACATCTTTTAGAATCGCCTGACAGGGTCCACTCTTACAAATACCGACAGCATTTGTTTCTTGGAGTATTAAATACAATGTTCTTGAACATCTCATCTTGTTATATAGAGGATCTTACATGAGTGTTCATGCATTATTGAATTTATTAAACGAGTTCAGGAAAAGGGATAAAATGCGAGGCTTTCCCGAGCATTTCATCCCTTTACCTGAACGCGTTAAATAAATTCAATATTACATGAGCACGAATGCAAGATTCTATTTATCATATGACAATTAAAACGCGTTTTATTCACGATTGTTTACAAAAAGGTCAATATTCCGCCATTAGTAAACGCGACGTCGTTAAAAACGTCGTACATGTAACGTTACGGAACGTATCTAGCTAATTTGAATATTTAATCCACTAGTGGATAATCGAAAATATTACATGGCGTTATTACACTCAGATGCGACGTCATATGATAAAATTCTGTTGAAACTCGTTATATCGAATGTCAGTGCATGTATAAAGATGATTGACTATGTTACAAGCCATTTAGCATGCTGGTACTGCCACCTTTAAGATTGTTTTTCTATTTCGCTTGAGTAATAGAATTGGTTCATAGTGCAAGTACGGGGGACATATTATCCATTGCAATGCATTTTCAGAGATTAGCGAAAGGAAATAGGACATTTCAATAAGTCGAAATACCTTGATATGTATGGTGAAACACTGCAGGTATATTGATGCATGCATTCTACATGAGTATAACCAACAGCTGTTAAGCAGTAATAAACAACAGCTTTCTCAGGACAGCATAGTCTGCCTGTTTTGCGCCTTGTCCAGGTTTGATTTCACATTAAAATTAGAAAAGTTTTTTAAAACAGCTCTTACCTGAAGTATGTTTATAGGATGTTATTCCAAATACAAATATATTCCAAGCATGGCATTGCTCCATCAAATAGTATTCAATATATAAGGCAAAATTACTGAACCATGACATATACATGTAGGTTACACTAACCTAGATATATTTTTATGTCAAACATTGGGTCACATGGAACATAAAAACCAGGTATGAATTTCTCCATCAAATAGTATTCAAGATATAAAATAATATCTCTTAACCATGAATTACAGGTTATACTGATCTACAGATTAACATCTATAATGGGGTCACATGGATATTTTCCCAGGGTTTATATTACTACAACAAAAAGTTTTGTATACAAAAGGTAAAACTAATGAGCCATAACATATATAGGTCACACTGGCCTAGTTATTGTTCAGGAAAATCATTATGTCTCATGGAACTTATATTCAAGTTATGACATTTCTCCACCAAATGGTGTTTGAGTGATAAGGCAAATCAATAACCATGAAATATAGGTCATGCTGACCTTGACAACTTTTTATGTCAATCATCGGGTCATACAGAACTCATAATCAAGGTCTGAAGTTTCTCCATCAAATAGTATTCAGGACGTAAGGAAAAATCACTGGACCATGAAACATGTGATGTCATACTGGCCTTGATATATTTAGGTCAATCACTGGGTCATATGGAACTCATATCTCAGTTTTGACATTATTCCTACAAATAGTCTTCAGGATATAAGGTTAAATCACTGAGCCATGAAAAGGTCACACGGACCAAGGTATAGTTTGAGGTCATGTGGAACGTATATGCCATTCCAATCAAATTGTCTTCGATTTACAAGGCAAAATCATTGAACCATAAAATGTAGGTCACATTTTTTTCAGCTAAATTCTAAATTTATCCACCCACCGACAGAGATAATGGCCAAATGTGACCAACTCATTATAAGCTATATAGACAGATGGATTTTATGTCAATCATCGCGTCACATAGAACTTATAATCCAGGTATTTCTCCATGAAATGGTATTCAAGATTATCATAAAGGCAAAATTGCTGCGCCATGAAATATAGGTCAAATCGACCTGTATGCATTTTAAGATAATCATTCGGTCACATCAAACTAACATCCAAGGTTTGACATTTCTCCTATAAAAAGTCTTTAAGATAGCAGGTGAAATCACTGAACCATGAAATATAGGTCCCACTGAACCACATATAGATATCAGGGCTGAAAAATTCTTCAAAATTAAACTTGTCATGCATGAGCAAGCGCATGCAGGTTAGTATAAATTTAATTGGGACAAGGTTAATATTTACTCATCCTCCATTTTTTTTCTCGTCATTGCGAGTGTACTAGTGGAATCTTCGAAACCTTGGGATATTTTGAGGTCAATCATCCGGTCACATGCAACTTATCTCCCAGGTATGACATTTCTCAAACCATCAGTCTTTATGTTATAAGGTTATATCACTGGACAGTGAAATGTAGGTCATGGACCATGAAATGAATCTATCACACTCCAATGGCCCCTACGCCCAAGGCATGAACCCAGGAGTGTATTCTTCCAGTATCAAAGAGACAATATGAATGCCCTATGATGAATAGCTTGCAACTTTCCATTATCTGGAGATATGAGTACAGTTTATACCTTCTCTTGGTAAAGCACATGATTATAGTGAAAGTGGGGTTTCTCAAAGAATACTTTTCTTCTACAGTCGATAAGTCTTCTATCCCTGTCCTCCACCACCCAAGTTAATCTGTCGAACCCAATGCTGAAAGCAACCACAGTCTTCCAATTCTGTGAAAAAAAATGTATGTAGGCAATTTGAGGCAGGGAGCAGTTGACTAGCTATCATTAAGCACATCATGCCAGTACAAGATAGTAACTAGAAATTTGAAATACGATACATATTTCATCCTCACATTGAAACACATAATTTGTAAAAAAAAATGTCATAAGACAGCACAGCTCACCTGAAAAGTGTCATTGAGGCCATGGGATAATATACCTTGGACTGATATCATAGTACGAGGACTGTTCAAATATGAATGCAACTAAGCACATAAAAATGATTCCGTGATAGATTTCGATGAAAACTTTATTATGTCCCCTCAAAGTATTCCCCTTTAACAGAGATACAAACTTTCAGTCTTCTGATCCAATCATTGAATGCATTTTGGTAGTCTTTTCGTAGTATACTATAAAGGCACTGGAATATTG
This sequence comes from Lucinisca nassula, assembly GCA_963580285.1. Taxonomy (NCBI): domain Eukaryota; kingdom Metazoa; phylum Mollusca; class Bivalvia; order Lucinida; family Lucinidae; genus Lucinisca; species Lucinisca nassula. Next base: position 95,449,055 of record OY757011.1, read on the forward strand.
CAGAACCGAGGTGTTTGCGCTGTACAAATTTTCGACCCAAAAAAAGTCACACGGGGCAAGGTCAGGGAATACGGGGGGTGAGGGAGTTCAACAACCTTTTCCTGCTTCAGATAGTCTTGCACACTGAACGTCTAGTGCGATGACGCATTGTCATGTAGCAATCTGACATTGGCCAAACCAGTGCGGGTAAATAGATGGGGAATCCATCTAGCACAGATCTTTCTCATTTTCAAATCCCGTTTCAGAATTGTATGAGATGCCAACCATACTAGCTATTTGCCTAGTGGTGTATAAAATGTCCAAGTCTGTGACATTGACCTTGAAGCCATGGACACGGGCAGGCTATTGCTGAATAAAACTAAATTATCAAACCAAATATGAACCAGATCCACCGTATGGTTTGGAAAATATGATCTGTTGAAAAACTTTTAACATTAAAAAATTCTAAGTCTGACCTTACCATCATACCTTTTATTAACCATATCCATCATATGGTTTGGACAGTATGAGCTTTTAAAAACTTTAACATGAGATCACTGGCATGGGCATGGTATTTCTGAATAAAAAAAATTAGATCTATATCTATCACCATTCTAAATATGAAACACATATGAGCACTTAAACCAGAGGACCAGTGGTCCTGTAAACGCTCACCTGACACCTGGTCCTGGTGTACATTTTAATGTTTTTATATATGTATATAGCCTCAGAGCAGGGGTACACAACTTGTGGGGACAAAATTTTGATGTCTAACAATGTGATAAAACTTTCCACCTATTCCTACCTTTCTGACAGTTCGAAGGCCATGCTTTCATTATGGTTTATTCCATTTGTCATATTTTTTTTAACTTTTCATATTATTTAGGGAATGTCTGATTGACAATGTGCTGGGAAAGAGCACTTGACTCCTTGATTTTCCACGTGTACAGTTTTACTTAATACCATCTACATTATAGGTGTTTCTTTGCAGTATGGTGGCTGGGACACAACGTGAATTTGTTTTATCAGTTCCTGGTCATTGCATTTTATCTACTTTGTGACCAGAAACAGCAGATGAGACCTATTTGATTGAATTTTTGCATTAACCCCAATTTTGTATTATATATTCCTTCCAATTTGGTATTCTAGAAATTATGTGCTTATTTGTTAAATTAATTTTAGGAGACATACTGGTCTAGTGGAATTCATTTCACTGACCGTTCCAAGGCGGTTCTTCTGTCGCGACGGCCCAAAGCCCCAAAAAATCGGTCCGATACTGGTCCAACATTTAGGAAATTTTCGCTGATTCAGTCAAATATTTAGGATATTATCAAATTCTGTAAACTTAAAACTTACTTAGTTCAGATGTCAATCCGTTAATTACACATGATTAATCCAATAATCGCCTCGTCAATTTGTGTTTCTAGGTCAATGGCTTCATGGGTCTGGAGAAGAAGATTTTGGAAGGCTTTTTACCATATATGGGTGTGGCAGCCATCTTGGTCATGTGACCCAGACCCTGCGAACAAACTTTCGTTCCTTCATCCTACTGAGGCTCCAAATGAAATCTGGCTTTGATTGACCTTTCAGTTTTGGAGAAGAAGATCTTTGAAAATGGTGGACGGACAGACGACGGTCCAAGGTCATTTAATGACCTTGACCTTTCTTATCCATAAATCTTCATGTATTGATTTTGTTTACCTGAGCTACCTATTTTTGTGTCGTAGTCTTCAATGGTTTCCTAAATATTCATTATTTTCACTTTTTCCCATGCAAAAGCCCAAGTCTGCAAATTTGACATAGCCATAAAATAGGTCAAGGCCATCCCAGGGTCACCATGTTTACAAACTATGATGGGCTCAAGTACCAGATGCTACAAGCCAACTTTCAAGGTCATTGGCTTCATGGTTCTGGAGAAGAAGATTTTTGAAGGCTTTTTACCATATATGGGCATGGCTGCCATCTTGTTCATGTGACCCAGACCCCACTAACAAACTTTCGTTCCCCCATCCTACTGAAGCTCCACATGAAATTTGGCTTTGATTGGCCTCCCTGTTTTGGAGGAGAAGATCTTTGAAAATGGTGGACGGACGAACAACGGATGGACGGACGACAGACCATGGCTATACTATAAGCTCACCTATGAGCCTAAAGGCTCAGGTGAGCTAAAAATCAATTATTTTCACTTTTTCCCAAGCAAAAGCCTAAGTATGCAAATTTGACATTGCCGTAAAATAGGTAAAGGTCAACCCAGGGTCACCATTTGAACAAATTATGATAGGCCCGTCTACCAGATGGTTCCTGCCAAGTTTCAAGGTCATTTGCCTTACGGTTCTGGAGATAAGAATTTCGAAGTGTTTTTACCATATATGGGCATGGCCACCATCTTGGTCATGTGACCTGGACCATATGAGCAAATTTTCATTTGTTCATCATATAAAGGATCCATATCAAATTTCACTTGAATTGGACCAGCGGTTTCTGAGAAAAAACTGTTTGAAATATGGAACGTGGTTAATCTTGGTCCCAGGTCACTGAATGATGACTTTTCTTACCCATGAATCTTCATGTATTCATTTACTTTACCTGATCTACCAATTTGGTGACATTGTCTTCAATGGTTTCCTAAAAATCCATTATTTTCACTTTTTCCCATGCAAAAGCCTTAGTTGACAAATTTGACACTGCCATAAAATAGGTCAAGGTCAACCCAGGGTCAGCATTTGTAAAAACTATGACGAGCCCGAGTACCATATGATATATGCCAAGTTTCAAAGCCATTGGCCTTACGGTTCTGGAGAAGAAAATTTTTGAAGGCTTTTTACCATATATGGGCTTTGCGGTCATCTTGGTCATGTGATCTAGACCGTACTGGCAACTTTTCATTTGTTCAACTCACAAAAGCTCCATATTGAATTTCACTTAAATTGGCTCAGTAGTTTCTGAGAAAAAATGTTTTTTTTTTTTTTTGAAATATGAAATCGGAGTGACTTTGTCTAAGGTCAATGAATGACCTTGACCTTTCTTACCCATAGATCTTCATGTATTCAGTTACTTTACCTAATCTACAAATTTTGGTGACACTGTCTTCAATGGTTTCCCTAAATATCCATTATTTTCACTTTTTCCTGTGCAAAAGCCTAAGTCAGCAAATTTGACATTACTTTAAAATAGGTCAAGATCAACCCAGGGTCACCATTTGAACAAATTATGATAGGCCCGAGTACCATATGCTACAAGCCAAGTTTCAAGGCCATTGGCCTTACGGTTCTTGAGTAGAAGAATTTCGAAGTTTCTTTACCATATATGGGCGTGGTGGCCATCTTGGTCATGTGATCTAGACCATGTTGGCAGCTTTTCATTTGTTCAACTCCCAAAGGCTCCATGTTGAATTTCACTTCAATTGGCTCAGTAGTTTCTGAGAAAAAATGTTTGAAATATGGAACCTGCGTGACCTTGGTCTAAGGTCAATTAATGACCTTGACCTTTCTTACACATAGATCTTCATGTATTCAGCTACTTTACCTTATCTACTAATTTTGGTGACACTGTCTTCAATGGTTTTCTAAAAATCCATTTTTTTCACTTTTTCCCATGCAAAAGCCTAAGTCGGCAAATTTGACATTGCTGTAAAATAGGTCAAGGTCAACTCGGGGTCACCATTTGTACAAACTATGATGGGCCTGAGTACCATACGCTACATGCCAAGTTTCAAGGCCATTGGCCTTACGGTTCTGGAGGAGAATAATTTTTAAGGCTTTTTACCATATATATGGGCGTGACGGCCATCTTGGTCATGTGATCTAGACCGTATTGGCATTTTTTCATTTGTTTAACTCACAAAGGCTCCATATTAAATTTCACTTAAATTGGCTCAGCAGTTTTGGAGAAATTTTTTTTTGAAATATGGATCCTGAATGACCTTGGTCTAAGGCCAATGAATGACCTTGACCTTTCTGACCCATAGATCTTAATGTATTCAGTTACTTTACGTGATCTACAAATTTTGGTGACACTGTCTTCAATGGTTTTCCTATAAATCCATTATTTTCACTTTGCCCCTTGCAAAAGCCTACTTCGGCAAATTTGACATTGCTGTAAAATAGGTCAAGGTCAACCCGGGGTCACCATTTGTACAAACCATGATGGGCCCGAGTACCATATGCTACATGCCAAGTTTCAAGGCCACTGGCCTTATGGTTCTGGAAAAGAAGATTTTTGAAGGCTTTTTACCATATATGGGCATGGTGGCCATCTTGGTCGAGGATCCAGACCCCGCGAACAAACTTTCGTTCCCCCATCCCACTGAGGCTCCATATGAAATTTGGCTTTGATTGGCCCTGCAGTATAGGAGAAGAAGATCTTTGAAAATGGTGGACGGACGGACGGACGGAAATTCTCACGGATGTATACTTATGTGGCTATTTTTGGCAGGATTGATACTTAAATTCTCACGGATGTATACTTATGTGGCTATTTTTGGCAGGATTGATACTTAAGTGGCTACTTTTAGCCACAGAAAAGAAGTATTTTCGGTGTCTAACGGAATAAATCCCGTAGACTTACATTGATTCTGTCCATTTACATAGCCACCTAACTATACATTTGTTGGTACCATTTCCGGACGGACGACGGACGGACGACGGACCATGGCTATACTATAAGCTCACCTATGAGCCTAAAGGCTCAGGTAAGCTAAAAACACGCAACTAGCAGTTTAGCAATACGTTATCTGTCGTCGATTCATACAAGTGCAAATACGCCATAACACAATGACACGGTGAACAATAATCTGCTTCACATGTAACACGTTTGTTGAAGTACAGAAAAATCCATATTAAGCATACCGAATATCGGTATATTCTGCTTCATACAGAAAGTGATGGCAGAGCTTAGCGATTGTAAAAAAACTAGAATGGTGTTCGAAAAACAGAACTCAGAAAAAGGGCATGATCCTAACGGAAAAAATACAGATCAACCTGTATTAAGCAAGCACCTATGGGATATTCAAAAAGTGCTTGCTTAAAGACACATTTTTTCTCTATATAAAAGGGGTGGCTTGTTACATAATCTCCAATAATCAAGTCCTTTGGCCCTTAGTGCACATCAAAGGCTTATCTTATCCAAGTGATTATGAGGTGATTATGAGCAGAGACACTGTGAGGGATATGTTTAAAAGGGGGCTCTATAAGGGGAACTTGTGTGATTGTATATTTTTACTGAGATTGTTTCCAACAAAATATTGTTTTTAATTACTTCTTTTTTTATTTTTATTTTTTTTAAAGTAAACGAAAACTCTGACAGTCATTATTTCATTGACTCAAATCTGAAAAGAAGTAAACTTAATGAATTGATTAATTCAAGATTGTGTTTGCTCGTTTGATTTGAGGTTTAACATCCCGGACAACACTGTATAGGTCATTTTGGAGATGTTGCTTTCAATTTTTAGGGACTTTTACCCGACACTGAGATGAAATGACATCTCAAGCCCTGTCGCCCAATAAAACCAATAGGGTTTATAAACATGGACGGTCCGACTTGCACCGCGATTTAATCATTCAATGAACATTTATTTATTTATTTATTTATTTGGGGTTTGGCGAGGTATACATTATTTTTCTTATTTCTACTCAAAAACATATATTGTCTTCATTAGAATCCCCTCGCAGAGGCACTTTTTTTAATTGTACTCACAATGTAAAAATATTGTATAGTAAAACTGGGGTTTAGAGGGGATACCTTATTTTTTTTATTTCTACTCAAAAACATAAATTGTGGGTACTCATTAGAAGCACCTTACCGATGCGGTTCTAATAGGTACCCACAATATATGTTTTGAACACAAATTGTGGGTTCTCATTGGAAGCGCCTCCCCGAGGCGGTTCTAACAAGTACCCACAGTATATGTTCGAGCCGAAATATTAAAAATATCAGGACTTTTATCATTTTTGGACCTAAAATTTAACCGAGATATTTCAATAGGCTTGTTTTAGTAATGATTATCAATAATGGTGACTAAAATAAAATATATATATAAAAAAAACAGAATACATTCCATTAATATCAAAACCAGGACATAGTAATCAAACAAGTAAATAAATAGATGTGAATTGCCTCTAGGTCACTGATTACCCTCTCTTGGTCCCCTACCTGTATGACAGTCAGAATTCCCCGAATGTATCTTATCTCAAAACTGATTTCTTCAATAACTGGTCATTAGGGTGTTATGCAATCAAAAAATGTGTCTTTAAGACAGGTGCTTGTCTAATGCAGGTGAAGTTTAATGCATTTTCCCTTTTCGGGAACTGAATGCCTGCTGTCTAAAGACATGTTGCTTGGTTAATACAGGTGGTCACTAAGGCAGGTTTTACTGTCTGTGTCAGCTATTTTTTCATGAGGAATCCATTTATGAAATTTCAAAAACCGCATGGCATTGTTCTAAGGTTATGCTGTGTGTCGCAAAGCATGCAATTTTACAAATGCCCAAATGTTCAAAGGGTAATAACTCATGAAGAATTTTTCGGAATTTCTTCAAAAGTTCGTCAAGTCATCTACTCATCACTACACTAGCAAACAACTCATCACCTTTCAAGGATCTAAGCTAGCTTTAATAATTTTTAGATAATTTGCTGACAATATTTCATCCAAATTATTTCAAAGGACCATAATCAAGGGAAGGGGCATAATCCTGACGAGAAAAAATAAGTGCCAAGTATTTTTATGAGGAACCCATACATGAAATTTCAAAACCCTAGCTTACATGGTTTTACTGGTATGCCATGCATCACAAAGCATGCCATAACGAAAACATTCCTTCTGACCCCCGTGAACCCCCACCTTTATAAAGTAAAACTGGGGTTTGCACCCCACTTTTATACAGTAAAACTTTAGTTTGCATGGGTAAACCTAATTTTCTTATTTCTGCTCTAAAATATAGATTGTGGGTACTTGTTAGAACTGCCTCATCGAAATCTATATTTTCAGTAGAAATAAGAAAAATGTCACAATTTTCATCTGAAAATGTTCGTTTTTCCGGTGGTAAACTTTACAATGTATTTGTATGATAAGCGTGTTTTCATAATGGATGTAGAGATGCCTCTAGTTACAAAGGGTCATAACTCATGAAGTATTTTTTGGAATTTCTTCCAAAAATAATCAGGCCATCTCCTGATCACTAACAATCTACTCTTCAACTTACAGGGATCTAGCTTTAACAGTTAGTTTTTGAGATATTTTGCTGACAAGATTTCATCCAAATTTTTACAAAGGGTTATAACTGAGGAAAGGGCCATAAACCTGACAAGACAAAAAAAAAAAAAAAAAAAAAAAGAAACAGGTGTCAGCTATTTCTTCACGAGGAATCCATGTATGAAAATTTCAAAACAATAGAATCCAAGCCCCTGATGGGCGGGGCCCAACTCATGATCAGTTGCACAATTAATCACAGTTCCTTTCCACTGCCTATAACAGATTACGAGAACACGCCTAATCGCCTATACAAATACATTGTATATTTTACCGCCAAAAATCTAAAATTATAGAATGAAAAATTTTGGTATTTTTAATGACAGATTCTATCTGTCTATTCTTGCTGTGCTAGACGTTTAAAGTAATTCAGGCTTCAGTTCTTCCGGCTTTGACAGCCATAGAAACATGAGTCCGCACAAAATATAGTCCGGTTTGGCGCAGTAATCAAAATTTTACAAGCGTATTAGTTATCCTGTAAGCGTAATGCAAACGTTTGAAGCAGACGACTTGACGATTTTATCTTACGATTTAGCTGCATCGTGCGACGGGTTTGGCAACTACTGTAGTTGATAAAGTTCCATGAAAGATCAGACGACACACGTCTTTCGTAAAAAAACAATGAACGTGTTAGTTATCTTAAAAGCACCATAAAAAACATGAAGCAGGCGAATTTACATTTTATCTTATTTTTCAGTGATTGGATTTCATTTGAATCAGCTGCCTGCAGATGAATCGTAAGAAATATGAAGTTTGTGTCGCAATGTAAGAGAAAAATAAAAAAAGGAAAAAAAAAATGCCTCTGCTACATTTCTAAATGGCCAGGTTAAGATTTTAGCCCTTCCACCCAAGAGTTTCTCAAGTTCACTCTTCAGTCACTGAACTTGTACGCGTCTATTATACACATGTAAATTGGATGTCTAGTCAATAGTCGTCAACAGCATGTCAAACCATGTAGAACAGAATGCGATGTATCATTATGAGTCATCTCACCAGGTTCTACACTGTTTGCATCTGTACTTGGCTCATGATAAAGGGCTGAAAGGGTTGAAACTCATAACACTTACATGACCTAATTAAATGCGAAGTACGTGACGCTAGAAACTTCACCGTGCGGTAGCAAGCCAGCAATAATATACTCCTGACAGTTATCATTGTCCAATTCTGTTGAAGGTCTGAATAACTGAATATGTAAGCACAATGTTGTGATAAATAATTAGTCACATGCCGCAAAACTTCAAACATCGCACAAAAAGTGTTTTCCTTTATTGTAGCGCACGACATAGGGCAGGTTCTTGACTGAGCCGCGAAACACATCTCAGTCAACAAGTGTAAGCTTTAACAAGAAGGTTGCGTCCACGCTTTGTGTTGTCATAAAACTGGCAACTATCCCAGCAGGCACATGACGTAATTGTGACGTCACATCAACGTCGTTGCAACGCCATGACGTTGCATCGACGTTGCCCTAGCGACCTGTGAACCAAACTAACAATCAGCACTCCAGCGCCATTGTCCTGATCAGTAAAGAAAGTAAATCTGAATTTTTTCACAGAATCTGTCATTTCAGTGCCTTTTGGCGGTTTGATTCTTATTTCTGCTCTAAAATATAGATTGTGGGTATTCGTCGGTTCTAACGAATACCCACAATCTATATTTTAGAGCAGCAATAAGGCGGTTCTAACAAGTACCAGCAATTTATATTTTAGAGCAGAAATAAGAAAAATAAAGTTCACCCCTGTAAACCCCAGTTTTCTATTTTAGTGGGGTTCAAGGGGGTCAAAATTATATAGGTGTGTTTTCGTGGCACATGTTGTGTTAGAATCTTCATTATAAGAAGCTAGGGATGGTTGGATGAGGAGAGGGTGTCGTTTATCTTACGTCACTGGGGCATCCAAATGAGACACATATACTGAGAACTAACGAGCTGCCCTTCCTCCCAAATCTCATAAGTTATCTGCGATTACTATACAGGTGCTTCGAAGAATTTCAAGATTTTCAAGATGGCCACCGTGGCAGCAATCTGGGATATCAGAACAGAATGGTTCTATTAGCAGCAATCTGGGATATCGGACAGAATTTTTCTATTAGCAGTAATCTGGGTTATCAGAACAGAATGGTTCTATTAAGTCTTAATCTGCTTGCCACCCCAATGCCTCCCATCAAGTTTTATCCATTATCTTGGATAATGGAATAGTTTGATTTTAGCCATTCTTAATCCCCATGTCACCCTGATGCCTCCCATCAAGTTTCAGCTCACGCCAACCTTTGGTTCGAAGATGTCATTTGAAGAATTTCAAGATGACCATCATGGCGGCCATCTTGGATACGGGAAAAGAAGGATTATAGCAAGTTTGAGTCTCCATGTCACCCAAATGCCTTTCATCAAGTTTCAGCTGGATCTGACAGTTGGTTCGTGAGATTTCATTAGTAGAATTTCAAGCTGGCAGCCATCTTGAATAATGGATTGGAAAGGGTCGCAACTTTCCTCGGATGTTTGTTTTGTGGCACTCAAGACATGTCAAGAAATATTCAGGAATTCTTTATTCTTCATGGTGTACATTCAAATATAGACATTGGACTTAGTATTATCATGAATTAGTCCACTATTTATTTTCCTAGCCAAAGGACTGTCATCTCACTAACAATTTATCTATCTAGTCAGTGGCGTGTTCACATATTAATGGTTGTTCTGATGGGTTATATTCTCTGATGATGTTTGCACTGGTCAGGCTACTGTTAGCATCGAGGTTCTATCCTCTGGAGAATGACTTTGCTGTTCAATACAAACTAGAGCTATCACTAAAGGTGATGAATACCCCCACAAAAACTGCCTTGATAGTACAACAGCGGCATTTTGCAATTTTTTCACTTGAAAGGGGCCATAACTATGTCGAAAATTGACGAATTGTAGTGGAAATCGAACTTGACCTGTATTTTATGATGTTACATCAGTGTACCAAAAATTATAAAAATCAGTGAAGCGCTTTTTGAGTTATCGTCTGGAAACCAAGTCAACAGACCGACTGACAGACAGACCGACCGACCGACAAGCTCACTCCTATATACCCCCCCCCCCCCCCCAAAATTTCATTTGTGGGGGTATAAAAATTTGCAACTTTCCTCAAATGTTTGTTCTGTGTTTCATGTGTTGAAAGTTATGACTAATGCTCCAGTAGGAGTAACAGTCAATAATAAATCTTGAAATCTAAATGATTTTAGCAAATCTGAATCTCCGTGTCACCCTGATGCTTCTGACCAAGTTTCATTTCAATCCCACCTTTGGTTCAGGAGCAGATGCCATTTGAAGGATTTAAAGATGGCCACCATTGCAGCCATCCTGGTTTTCGGAACAAATCAATGTTAGCACTCTGAATCTCCATGTCACCCCGAATCCAACCATCAAGTTTCAACTTGATTTGGCCTTTGATTGTGGACAAAATGTCATTTAAAGAATTTCAAGAGGGCCACCATGATGACCACCTTAGATATAGGAACGTAATGGTTTCAGCAAATATGTATCTCCGTGTCAACTGGATGCCACACCCCCTGGCCTTTTGTTCGGAAGGAGATGTTGTTTGAAGAAATTTGTAACAGAACAATTTTAGAAATTTTAACCTTTATGTCACCCGATGCCTCCCACCAAGCTTCAGCTCAATCTGACTTTTGGTTTGGGAGGAGATGCCGTTGGCCACGATAACAGACTGGAACTGTTTCTATATCTCGATGACACACCAATGCCTCCCACCGAGTATCAGCTTAATCTAACTTCAGGTTCTGGATATGTCGAAACTGTGAAAAGTTAACGACGGGTGGATTGATGAACGACAGATGACGGACATTAGCTGAATGAGCTTTGCTCTATGAGATCTAATAACTACAAACAGGAATTAGAAACCTTCATTGAAAAGACTTATTTAGAAAAGCTTCTTTGAAAACACTTTTTTTCATGTAGGGATAGTAGGGCATTTTCAGAAAAAGTAGGGACGAGTAGGTGCAACCAAAAAAGTAGGGAAAGCAGGAAAAGTAAGGTCCGCTTGAAAGCCTGCTGCTTCAATAAATTTTAAAAAAATTGGCAGAGTTGTATCAGAATAATACCTCTAAAGACAGCTAGGACCGGCCCCGATAGCTCAGTTGGTAGAGTGTCCACTCTGGGGAACGGGAGGTCACGGGTTCGATCTGTGTCTGGGACATGATACTTCAGTGAAGCAGCACTATAAAAGCGAGCTTGAGCTCCCTGTCGCAACCAGACACCGGCGTGATATGACTAAAATGTTGAAAGCGACGTTAAACCCGAATTCACACACACACACACACACACACACACACACACACACACACACACACACACACACACACACACACACACACACACACACACACACAGACAGCTAGGTTTTGGTTTTTACAATCACCGAAAGGCAGGGAAAAGTCAGGGAATTTTGAAAAAGGGTTAGTGAAATTTAAAATTCAGATTTAAGTCATGTAATTTTAGGAGTAACTTGTAAATGGACGTCGTCTGCATCCAGTAAATTTACACTTTTGAAACTTGCAAGTGGATAGTACATGGGTGGTATATGGCCCTGTGCTACTTTTGGTGTGACCTTGGCCTCAACATGACCCCAAGGTCAAAGGCCAAAAAGTATGACTTTGTCATATCTTTAGTTTTATTCATAGAAAAAATAGCCATCGGAAGAGATTGCAAATCCCCCGACCAAAAGCCAATATGGCCTTCAGAAGATTGTTCACCAATTGAAAGTGCACCAGAATATATCACAAAAGTACTGCAGTTATGGCCATCACAAGATTATACTGTCAGGGGAGATAATTAAAAACAACAGGGCACTCAGAATTGTGGTTCTTGTGCATGACATGCCTGCTTAAGCTCATGTATTTCTGTACAAAGTACCATCAATACATTGTCTCAAAGTGTATTGGAGATATGGACATCACAAGCTGGTCATACTGTTATATTGGAAGGGTAGATAACTCAAATACCACAGCACCAACAGTTGTGGTTCTTGCATATGACACCCCTTCTGTACCTTGTATACAATTGTGCCAAGTTCCTTCAACATATCTCAAAGGGTGCTGGAGTTATGGCCTTCACAAGGTTATATTGTCAGGGGAGATAACTTAAAAACTAGAGCACCCAGAGTTGTAATTCTTAAGCATGACACACCTGCTTAACCTCATGTACATCTGCATCAAGTACCACCAATATGTCTCCAAGGGTATTGAAGGTACAGTGATCACAATGTGGTCATACTGTTATATTGGAAGGGGAGATAACTCAAATATCATAGCACCCAGAGTTGTGGTTCTTAGGCATGAAGGGCCGTCTCAACCTAGTATACAATTGTGCCAAGTGCCATCTGCCAAGTACCATCAATATATCTCAAAGGGTATTGGAGTATTGGCCATCACAAGGTTATACTGTCAGGGGAGATAATTGAAAAACCAGGGCACCCAGAGTTGTGGTTCTTGCACGTGACACACCTGCTTAACCTCATGTACAACTGTACCAAGTACCATCAATATATCTCAAAGAGTATTGGAGATGTGGCCATCACAAGGTAGTGATTCTATATTATTGGAAGGGGAGATAACTCAAAAACCATGGCACCAAGAGTTGCGGTTCTTGTGCATGACACACTGTCTCGGCCTTGTGAACAACTGTGCCAGGTATCATCAATATATCTTAAAGGGTATTGGAGTTATGGCCATCATAAGGTAGTCACTCTATTTTATTGGAGGGGCAGATAACTCAAAAACCATGGCAATCAGAGTTGTGGTTCTTGTGCACGACACGCTGTCTCAGCCTTGTGAACAACTGTGCCAGGTACCATTAATATATCTTAAAGGGTATTGGAGTTATGGCCATCACAAAGTAGTCATTCTATTTTATTAAAACGGGAGATATCTCAAAAAGTATGGCATCCAGAGTTCTGGTTCTTGCGCATGACACGCTGTCTCAGCCTTGTGAACAACTGTGCCAGGTACCATTAATATATCTTAAAGGGTATTGGAGTTATGGCCATCACAAAGTAGTCATTCTATTTTATTAAAAGGGGAGATATCTCAAAAAGTATGGCATCCAGAGTTCTGGTTCTTGCGCATGACACGCCCTCTCAGCCTTGTGAACAATTGTGCCAAGAACAATCAATGAATCTCAAAGGGTATAGGAGTTATGGCCATCACAAGGTTGCGTCTACGGACGAACGGACGCCAGGCTGGTCGCTATATCCCCTGAACATATTCGGTCGGGGGATAAAAACGGGCATTTGCCATGGTAAACCATCGACTGCGCAATCAAGTTGTCTGTAAAATTATTTTTTCAACAATCAGTTGATTGTAGAATGCCAGATTCATAAGGCCGCCCAATCGGCCTTTGCTCGGTGAAAAAGGAAAATTATGTCAAGGAAAAGTCAGGGATCTTCAATTTGATCCAAGAGTGGCGATTCTGCAAGTGCTTGCTTAATACAATCTTTTTAATATGGGAAATCTTGAAACAGGTCATTACAAACAGTGCATTTTACAGAAAAGCCAGCCTTACACCCCTTAATTTTGAAATGGGCCTGCTACATATAAAATGGAAGGTTCCATTCAGTATAAAATAGGCTAATGTGTTTCCATTTTTCAGGAACTGAATGCATGCTTGCTTGAAACAGGTTTGTTGCATGGCCAACATGATGGGTTTCACTGTATCTCTAAGCACCCCGCCCATCAGGGCTTGAAAGAATATATTTGGTTGCATTGTGCTTCCGCACGGTACTCAAACTGACCAAACTTCAGTACGGGTAAACAGCTTTGGAGATCTAAGCCTGCTTGGGAGAAGTGGTGCAAGTCTGACAGCTCCCTAAATACTAGCAGCTTCTTTGGGCGTGTGCTAAGCCTGCTTGGAAGAAGTGGTGCAAGTCTGACAGCTCCCTAAACACTCGCAGCTTCTTTGGGCGTGTGTGTGTGTGTGTGTGGGGGGGGGGGGGTTCAGATGTCATTTCATTTCTCGTTCCTTAAGATTCCTTAAGACCTACAAAAATGACATGTATACCAGTAGTGTTGAGGGGGACGCAAAACCCCTCCATAAAAAAACAAACTACCTCTAAAATGTGTTCTGGCAGAGGTGGATATAACCTGATTCTTGTAGACTTCTTTCTTGGGATAGTTGAAAACAGAGCCTGGAAAATATGTACAGAGTGAGGTAATAAAATAAAACTCCAATGATCTGAACAATTTTGGGAGCATGACAATTTGTTTGAGGTAGTTTGTGCCACTCATTACGAAAACACACCTATACAAATAGAGTGTAAACTTTATCGCCGAAAAAAATGAAAATTTCAAGATGAAAAAAAAAACGTGATATTTTTCTTATTTCTGCTCAAATACAGACTGTGGGTACTCGTTAGAACCGCCTCATCGAGGCGGTTCTAACGAGTACCCACAATCTTTGTTTTCGTGCAGAAATAAACAAGAGCTATGGCATAACAGCATAGCTCGCCTGTTTCGCGACTTCAATATATAAGGTAAAATTTATGAACCATGAAATATAGGTCACACTCATCTAGATCAGGTCAGGTCACATTGAACATATATTCCAGATATTACATTTCAGAATCAAATTGTGTCTGAATTATAAGACAAAATCATTGAACCATGAAAATAGGTCACAAGGACCTAGACATATTTCTATATCAACCATCGGGTCACATTCAGCTAATAATCCAGGTGAGACATTTCTCCATCAAATAGTATTCAAGATAATAGGCAAAATCACTGAACCACGAAATATAGGTCACAATGACCTAGATATAATTCAAGCTCAATCATGGAGTCACATGGAATAAATAATCCAGGTATTACATTTTTCCATCAAATAGTGTTCAAGATAATAGGCAAAACCACTGAACCATGAAATATAGGTCACACTGACCTGGATATATTTTGTGGTCAATAATCGGGTGTCATGGAACTAATAATCCAAGTATGACATTTCTCTATCAAATAGTATTCAAGATAATAGGCAAAATCACTGAACCATGTAATATAGGTCATACTGACCTAGATATATTTTGAGGTTAATAATGGGGTCACATGCAACTAATAACCCAGGTATAACATTTCTCCATCAAATAGTATTCAAGATAATAGACAAAATCACTGACCGTGAAATGTAGGTCAGCATGACAAGATCTCTTTTGCGGTCAATTATCGGGTCACTTGGTACTAATAATCCAGGTATGACATTTCTGCACCAAATAGTATTCGAGATAATAGTCAAAATTGCTGAACAATGAAATATAGGTCACAGTGACCTAGATATATTTTGAAGTCAACCGTGGAGTCACAAAAAAGTGACATGGAACTAATATTCTAGGTATGACATTTCTCCAACAAAAGACTTCAAGATATAACGCAAAAATCACTGGACCGTGAAATGTGGGTCACCATGACCTTCACCCTTTTACACTTGAACCAATGTCACTTGAATGGCTGATGTATAACCAATTGTGTCTATAACTTGTTAATATAATGGAAAGGTATACAACAAATTACAAAGGTGTCCTGGATTTTGACCCCTAGCCCCACCCCATCCCCACTCCCAGGCATAAACCAAGGGGTGTGTTGTCTTAGAATCTCAGAAGACACTCCCAGGTATCCAAATTTTAAATATGAATGCTTTGTGATGAGTGAGATATAAGCATTTCAAAAACTTTAACACAGAATTACAATGGTGTTCTAGATTTTGACCCCTAGCCCCACCCCGGGGCCTGAACCCAGGGGTCTGTTCTCTTTGAACATCAAATGACCCTCCCAGGTACTTAAGTTCCAAATATGAGTGGTCTGTGATGAGCGACTGTTGAGATATAAGCATTCGAAAAACTTTAACGCAGTGTGCAGGAAGGCAAACGCACACGCGCACGCCAACCGAGGTGACAACAATAGCTCTCCATGTACTACGTACAGGGGAGCTAAAAAAATGTTATACCCCTGTCAACCCCAGTTTTACTAAAAGTAGGGTTCAAGGGTGTAAAAATTATATAGGTGTGTTTTTGTGATGGAGAACTAATCCACTACAATAGGACACCCATGTGACACAGATGATGTGACATATTGCATTCTTTCATACCTCATCTTTCTGATGAAAATTTGTAATATTTTCCTTATCTATACTCTAAACATGTCTTGAAGTAGAAATAATAAGCAAAACAAGATGTGTTTGTGAAACACCGATGCCCCCGGACAGCACATGTTAAATATGAAAGCAGTATCACTAACCAATCGAAAGGTATGGCCAATGTTCAAGTCTTAAAAAAGTAGGTCAAGGCGACAAGGTAAAAAACTATGGGATCGTTGGAAAGGTCTAATGACATAAAATACACGTGAAATATGGAAGCCCTATCAATTACCAATCGAAAGTTATGGCCAATGTTAAAGTTTGTAAAAAGTAGGTCAAACGTCATAGTCAAGGTCACGAGGTCAAAATTTATGGTACGACTGGAAATGTCTTGTGAAAACGAATGCACATGTGAAATATGAAAGCCCTAACAGTTACCAATCCAAAGTTATGGACTATGTTAAAGTTTTTAAAAAGTAGGTCAAATGTCAAGGTCAAGGTCACAAGGTCAAAAATTATGGTACCACTGGAAAGGTCGTGTGACAAGGAATGCACATGTGAAATATGAAAGCACTACCACTTACCAATCGAAAGTTATGGCCAATGTTAAAGTTTTTAAAAAGGTCAACGTCAAGGTCACGAGGTAAAAAATTATGGTACCACTAGAAAGGGTCTGTGACAACTTGCCACGAATGCACATGTTAAATATGAAAGCCCTATCACTTACCAATCGAAAGTTATAGCCAATGTTAAAGTTTTTTAACAGTAGGTCAAATGTCAAGGTCAAGAGGTCAAAAACTATGATACCACTAGAAAGGGTTTGTGACAAGGAATGCACGTGTGAAATATGAAAGCCCTACCACTTACCAATCGAAAGTTATGGCCTATGTTAAAGTTTTTAAAAAGGAGGTCAAAAAGGAGGTCAAATGTCATGTCAAGATCATGAGGTCACAACATGAACCACGTGAACTGTAGGGATTAACTGCCTCATCATTACGCAAACACGCCTATACAAATACATTGCCACCTTTATCGCCGAAAAAAAGAAATTTTTATGATGAAAAATTGTGATATTTTTCTTATTTCTGCTCAAAATATATATTCTGGGCACTCGTTATGATGAAAATTGTAATATTTTTCTTATTTCTGCTCAAAATATATATTGTGGGCACTCGTTAGAACCGCCTCATCGAGGCGGTTGTAACGAGTACCCACAATCTATATTTTTGAGCAGAAATAAGAAAATGATATTTTTTTATTTTTGAGCAGAAATAAGAAAAATAAGGATTTTTCTTATTTCTGCTCAAAATATAGGTTGTGGGCACTCGTTAGAACTGCCTTGATCTTGTTAGAACCGCCTCATCGAGGCGGTTCTAACGAGTGCCCACAATCTATATTTTTGAGCAGAAATAAGAAAAATAAGGTATACCCCCGGAAACCCCAGTTTTACCATATAAAAGTGGGTCAAACTTATATAGGCGTGTTTTCCTGATGGAGGTGGGTCTAACAAGCACAACAATTTATGTTTGGGACAGAAATGACAAAACATATTACTGATTTTTATTTTTGTCACAAAAGCATTTGCTATGTCACATAGGTGATTTAACCTATTAACTGAAGGCATGTCTTAACGGGCTTATGACCAAATAATTATGTCTTTTCTGTTTCTCTGCGGCTACGCCAGATGCAATCACAGCTGTTTGTCCTAGCGACATCCACAGTACTCTGTCTGAGCTTTAATCCAGACAGGCAGGGTCTTTTTTTCTTTCCTTTTCTCTTTCTCTTTACACTGCCATATGCCCTCTCGGACATTCTAGGCAGGTGTACATGACATACACTCCAGATTTGCAGGATGGAAGCCTACACAGTAATCGTGTAATTACGTTAGGGATTTTTAACCTGCAAAGGGGATGATTGCCCCTGCACAGGGGACCTCCAGATAACATTCCGATCCAAAGGACTGTGCACTTTTTGGCATTAATCACTGCAAATGATGCCAATGGAACATGTTCGGACACCACAATTTTATTATTGCTGCCGGGAATCGAACCGGTCCTCTAGCACCATAGGAAAGTGCACTAAGCACTGAGTTACCACACTCCACTATCACAGTTCAGACTGTGTCATGAGGATGGGTAGTCTAGCTATCTTAACATTTGCTGCTTTGTTTGTTTTTGAGTTTAACGACCCAGTCAACACTATTTAGGTCATTTTTGAGCCGGTCAGTTTACCTATCCGCACTTTTCCAGGGCAGGCTTATATGTAAGCACTAAGCAGTTATCCAGGGATCCGCATCATTTCGCCCGTGGGTTTTTTCACCCGTGGTTTGTTTCACCCCGAGTCATTTCGCCCTGATTTCGGTTGTGGGTCGTTTCACCGCATTTATATTTTCAAGGGAGTGACAAACGGAATGGATGGGTAAATGGACAGACGGTTGAATGAATAAACGAATAAATAAAGACAGTACAGGCTCATCCTTTTATACAAAGGGTGCTGCCAGCATTTTAACAGATGACCTTGTTCCCCTAGCTAGACACTAGAAATCACCATTCATTGGTGTTTCAGACCCTTACTGCAAGAACTGACATTTATAAAGAGTTTATTATGAATGTCATAAAGTGCTCCGTCCTTCGGATCGGGACGTTAACTGGAGGCCCCCTGTGCAGGGAGAACCATCCCCTGTGCAGGTTAAAGATCCCTACCGTAATTACATGATTACTGTGTAGGCTTTCATCCTGCGAAACCTGGAGTGTATGTAATATACACCTGCGGTAATGGTCAAAGGTGACCGACGCAGTATCAGAAGATAGATAGATAGATAAAGAGTCGTTCTTCCCCAGAACCATTAGAGATTGGAATGCCCTTCCCGATTTGATTATTTCGACAGCTGAAAGTGCTGATGATTGTGTAGCTAAATTTACCTCTTTGGTTAGAGCGAGGGACTAACTTCCCACATCAAAGGTCCTGGTGTATGAATGTCATTTGACGTGTCACCAGTAACAATTCTGATTCTGAGTGGTAGCACATCAGATTTGTGATCGAGCGGTTGCGGGTTCAATCCTCATTCTGACCAAAGTGTTGTGCCCTTGAGCAAGGCACTTCATCCACAATGCTTAAAAAAAGTACTGGTTACCACCCAGGAAATCCCGCTCGTAATGCTCAGATGTGAGCGAGTAGCAGTAACACTGGCGACTGACCACCAGTGGATGCATATGCCTATAATCTTATTAAAACATGGTAGACAACGGTTTTTACCACAACCAATTTCAACAGGTTTTTTTTCCCTCAAGTCCAGATCTATCCGATTTGTCACTTAGCGGTTTTATAGTCTGGATACCTAAAATCATCCCACGAAACTAAGAATCTCTCAGAACATTGGGAACGCAGGTTTTTTTGGCGAAATATGACTTGCTTTTTCTGACACGAAAATACTACCGTTTCACTCCGTTACTGGTTGGTTCCCTTCGTATATTTTTTTTTTATTGAAGAGGGTAAAATACTGCACCGAACATTATCTGAATCTGAATCAGATGGTTGCAATGCGATTATGGGTATTCAGCGAATACGTACAATATCTAGTCAGCTTTATGTTGTGTTTTGCTGAAATAAATGCTGGAAAGTCACTTGTTGTCATTTGCGGTTTTATTTCCATTACAATCAAGCTGGTAGAACAAGGGTCCTCCACACGCAAATAACAGCCTCCGGTAATTCGTCATTTTGACAGAGCGCGGTAAACTGACGTCATGACCAATCAGATTCTTCGAAACAAACGGTAAGTAATGTATTTTACCTTGGACACTACCTCCGCGAAAAAGAGTTACGGAGAGTAACGGAGTGAAATGGTAGTTTTTCGTGTCATAAAAAGCAAGTCATATTTCGCGAAAAATACCTGCGTTCTCAATGTTCTGAGAGATTCTTAGTTTCGTGGTATGATTTTAGGTATTCAAACTATAAAACCGCTAAGTGACAAATCGGATAGATCTGGACTTGACGGAAAAAAAACTGTTGAAATTGGTTGTGGTAAAAACCGTTGTCTACCATGTTTTAATAAGATTATAGGCAGTGGCTATTCGTACGGCCCCGTATGAATAGCCTGCATTGGCTAATCGTACGGTCCCGTACGATTAGCCTGTATTGGCTAATCGTACGGCCCCGTACGTTTAGCCAATATATGCGGCTAATCGTACGGCTATAATTCGGTACCAAGGAATAGGTTAAAATATATTTTGCGAATCAGAATTATATTATTTATGTATATATACTTTTAAGTATTGTTAGATATTAATATCGATGGTATATACATGTCAACAGAAAAATTTAATTGTTTAATAGTACTATCGATTATTAGTTTGTTTAGGATGGTAAGTTAATGAAATTAATTGCTTCAATTATCGTTTTCCAGAATGGAGATATCATTGAGTGTTGGTGAAAAATTTACAAGTTATAGTGCTTTGGAAAGCAAAATTGAACATTATCAGCGTTCTAATTGCGTTCAATTTTATCAGCGCAGTTCACGCACAATTCGGCTGCTAAAAGCAGATGTCCTAAAAACACTATCAATGAGGCTCTTAAAGTGTCGGAAAAAAGTTTAGCTGTATCCATGGCGGAAGACCTTCAAAACTGAATGCACAGGGAAACGTAATCCAAGGTTATTGTTATGATGTTTCCTAACATATTTTATAATTCTTCAGTTTCCTTTACTTACTTAAATGTTAAGCCTCTTGCATTTCTCTCAACATTTTCATCCTATTTAAGCGTTGACAGTATGCATAGCAGATGAGTTTATAGAACTCATCATATATGCGACCGCTGAAGGATCATATTTCTGCCCAGAACATGGATTTGGGTACCGCCATCGGCGAGGCGGTTCTAACGAGTATCTAAGATTTTAATTATCAACAGAAATAAGAAAAATAATGTGTACCCTTGTAAAAGGTTACAAAAAAGGTGGGGTTTAAGTGGATCAAACTTATAAAGGCGTGTTTCCGTGAACGGTTGTGCGGATGCACAGGCTGATCTCCCTGGGGGATGGAGCGGCGCAAATAATATCATTATTAAAATTTTGTATTTAGCCTGTATCAATACAAAACTGCCATGCTCATTGTGAACAACAAATATATTGATAAGATTGGGTAACATGGATTTGGGTACCGCCATCGGCGAGGCGGTTCTAACGAGTATCTAAGATTTTAATTATCAACAGAAATAAGAAAAATAATGTGTACCCCTGTAAAGTTTTACAATAAAAGGTGGGGTTTAAGTGGATCAAACTTATAAAGGCTTGTTTCCGTGAACGGTTGTGCGGATGCACAGGCTGATCTCCCTGGGGGATGGAGCGGCGCAAATAATATCATTATTAAAACTTTGTATTTAGCCTGTATCAATACAAAACTGCCATGCTCATTGTGAACAACAAATATATTGATAAGATTGGTACCGGTAGAATCTAAGATGCACAGACTTATTATTGTGTCATCAATATTTCTACATCGTATGAACAATTTAGTCTGCAGCATTACGATAACACACCCGTGCGACATAGTGCATTTTTCACATCTCCGAAATGGCTACGCGCCTATACAAATACAATGTAACCTTTATCGGCGAAAAAAAAATGAAAATTTTTAAATGAAAAATTGTGATATTTTTTATTTCTGCTCACAATATAGATTGTGGGTACCCGATTTTGGCGATTTTAACGAGTAACCACAATATATAATTATTTTAGAGCAGAAATAAGAAAAATAAGGTTTACCCCACACTATATAAAAGTGGGGTTCAAGGGGGTCATTCTATTATTTAGGTATGTTTTCGTGAAAAATAAATCCGTGATATCTTTCTTATTTATACTGCCAACACAAATAACGGGTGCTCGTTTGAACCGCCTCAATGAGGTGGTAGAGGCGGTTCGAACGAGTACCCACAACATATGCATTGGAGCAGAAATAAAAAAAATGTATACCCCCGTAAACCTATAAGTATTTTTCTATATAAATTAGGACTTAGAGGGTTCTTCTTTTTTAATAGAAGGGTAACACAAGCAGGTAAGAGTATGATCAGACTGCGCCTTCGCGGGCAGAATTTGTGTGTTCGTAGGTCGCACGTCTTTTCACCCTTAAAGTGTTCCAAGTGTCTCGCTTCTACGATAGTCAAGTTTGTATTGTTTGTTTGTTTTGGAGTTTAAAAGCCCGGTCAACACTATTGACCTATCCATACTTTTCCTGGGCAGGCTTTCACATAAGCGTTTAACCAGTGCAGTGTACATTCTTTCGCCAGAAACTGACAACTGCCCTCCTTGAATCAGCGGAAGGGAGAAAATGACCGTAGAAAAGATTTAACGTCCCCGTCAACACTGTACAGGCAAGAGCTCATTATGATGAGCTACTTTGTACAGGTCATTTTGGAGACGTTGTTTTCAATTTCGTGGGACTTTTATCCGACATTGAGATGAAACGACAACTCAAGCCCTGTCATCCAATGAAACCAATAGGGTTTATAAGCGAGTGCATGTCGGACCGTCAATGCATATAAACCCTTCCAAAATTGGAAGCAACGTCTCCAGAATGACATACACAGTGTTGACGGGGACGTTAAACCTCAAATCAAACAAAACAAAACCAGTACTCATGTGCGGTCGATTTCAGCTCTGCGCGAAAGCATCATGCAGCGCATCTATTTTTTCAAGTCCCGATGAAATATTTTGTGGGTGCCCTAAGTAACCGCCCTGTCTTTCCGTCTGTCCGTCACGCTGCCTGTCCGTCTACATTTGTCGTCTTTTTTTCAATTTTTTTTTCAATCTCCCTTTCTCTGGGATACGACAAGGGTTAGTTGACGTATCGTTAAATCCAAACAAACGAATAAATAAAAAGCCGGCTGATGTAGAGCTATGATCATATGACATGAAATATTTTCTTAGTTTGTGGGGAGGGGCATGTAGTTTGGCCATTATCCGAAAGTCTGTCTTTCTGTACGACAGATAAAAATGTTTGATATTTTTCTTAATTCTTGTCCACATATAGATTGTGGGTGCTCGTTAGAACCGACTCAATTAGGCGACTGTCACGAGTACCCACATTTTATTTTTTATAGCAAAAATAAGGCAAATAATGAATTCCCCCGTAAACCTTACTTTTTCTGTGTATAATGGGAGGTTTAGAGGGGTGTTCATTACATGGACTTGTAATCTGATGAATACACCTTCTAGAAGAAGTACGGTTCCATAGCTTAAAATTGTCTGGCTTATGCCGTGTGTCGTCCGTCGTGCGCCGTCAACAGTTTCTTTAAATGCGAACTCCTCCTAAACAACTAGGTCAATTTGAAACAAACTTCACCGCCCGTGCATTAATATCCTTTATGTTTTGGGTTTCAGCACGTTTCACATAGGGGCTAGGAATGGCTAGTCTTTCAATGCCGTACGATCAGCGGATTTGTCTTACCACCAGCTGTATCACTTTCTTGGTACCGAACTAGAATGGCCGTACCATTAGCCAATATAGCCTATATTGGCTAAAAGTACGGGGCCGTACGATTAGCCAATACAGGCTAATCGTACGGGGCCGTACGATTAGCCAATGCAGGCTATTCGTACGGGGCCGTACGAATAGCCACTGCCAAGATGATAGGCATATGCATCCACTGGTGGTCAGTCGCCAGTGAGCAGTAACTAATAGGAGGTTTTAGGAATTCCGTTTATGACGTCATTCTTGCGCATGCGCAAAGTACTGGCCGTCAATTGAAACGGCCATCGCTATTAAAATGTATTGGCGGAACTTAAAATGCTAACAATATTCAGACATTTCGAGAGAAAATATACCCGTTTTCTTTGAAATAATGCCTCGAGAAGGAAAGAATGATATTTTACTTTCATTATCGAAATTCATTTATCCTAAGTCCGTTTTTAATTGACGAACATCTTTTCGTGAATGACCCATGTGAATGGCTTGAGATACCGTTATTCACAAATAAGTATTTACGCAACTTTCGTTTTATTCGCTATCTATCTATCTATCTATTTATCTATCTATTTATCTATCTATCTTATCTTATCTTATCTATCTATCTATCTATCTTGAGAAATCTGTCCAACGATCTGTCTGCATGTGCAATTTAAATGTCCATACTGATAGTCGAAATAAACTAATGAGTGGACTGACGGAGGGGCGTTGAGTCAATGTTGGTTCGACGTCATGCCGTCGACACCCACTCCAACTCCCTTCATTGTCACATGACCGTTGGCATGAGAGAGAGAGAGAAAGACAGGGACAGAGAGAGAGACAGAGAGAGAGAGAGGGGTTTGACTGACAAACTGACAGTAGACAGACAGACGACACACAGACCGACTGACTGAATGGCTGACTAACAGATGAAAGGACGGACTGTTACGCAGACAAGTGAACTTACTGATAGTCGAAAAAAACAAAAACAACCAGTGAGTGGACTTACAGACGGGCGTCGAGTCAACGTTGGCTCGACGTCATGCCGTCGACAACCACTACAACTCACTTCAATGGCATGTGACCGTTGAGATGGTTTGACTGATCCCTGTATCCAAGAAGCCCATAACCCTTTTTGCACCAAATGGAATCTTCCTCCTTATATATAGCAGGAGACATTTTCAAAATTTAGGGGTGTCAGGTTGTGTTTTCTTCAAAATTTATTTGGAAAATGGCCGAACTTTTTGCAAACAGTGTAGGCCCTGATCAGACGCCGTGTTCTGCAGCGTCTGATCTGGGCCTGCACTGTTTGTCACTTACCCCTTTTGGGGTTTCCGGTACCAAATGGGATAATGCAGACCTAAGGGCTGGGTAGGTTGAACCAAACTACAAATCTACCAGATTTTACTGTAAAATCTTGCACTTGCGAAGGAGTGTTTAACATTCTTATGCTCTGAAAGGGTGTTCTACGTTTGTTTTGAATTTAATGTTCAAATCCCACTGAGTCTTGATGTGTCCGAGCACTGGGCAAATGACATTTTATTAAGCAACGCCGTATTATCGCCAACGAAACGTTATGACGTTTCATCGACGTTGCAATGTCAAATTCAATGCATCAGTTGGTTTGGTGTAGACACGACGTTGTTGACACGCTACAAGTCAGTTGACGTAGCGTCATTTAACGACAAACTGTAATTTACATTTGCCTGCGCTCGCTTATTGTTGGTGCGCTAAGAGAGAGAGAGAGGGTCCCTGTTGGGTGGTATGTACAATACAGTAAAATTCCTATATTAAAACCACCTTTGTGACTGTTCAAAAGTGGTCTTAAAGACAACTTTTGAACAGTCCCAGAGGTGGCCTATTATAAGGAGACTTTGGGTGTAGAAAAGACAGAGAAAGAATAACTGAAACCGTCTGAATAAGCTTTTTAAAGCAGATTTACTCTAAATTTTAGGTGGTCTTAATAGCGGAATTTTACTGTATATCATTTTCGTAATGCAAAATTTTTCACATCTGGCAGCATATCCGTGTTTCTCCCATTATCTTACATTAGAATTCCCCAAAAGTTCAAAAGAATTCCACTGTTTTACGCTGTAATTAACACTTTATCTGTCCCACTGCCTTTGAAGCAATACGACAGATGACGGCCAGGGCTTTTCCCGTTCTATTTTTAGAACCGGAAGTACGTCACGAAAAAAGCTCCTATAGGAGAAAAAAAGCACAGTCGCGAAAACTAATGACAATGCATTTTTTGCATATATTTGGTTACGTTATTCAAATTTCATATTAGCATTATACAATTAATTATATAATACAATTATGTACTTGACAAACAAGTCTCGATTTCTTTCGAAAAAGGTCAAATACTGAGCTTTTTACTGAGTGCAGCATATTGCAAAGAAGAGTATTTTTATTTTGACGTTTATGCTAGTAGTTCAAATTTCGTGTATACCCACTGTGATGACGCATGTGACGCGTACCATCTCGAGTTGATCTGCCAGCCTGTTTCTTTCTTCAATTTGGCATTAACCCTAGAATGGGACCCAGACCCTAGTTGTTTCGCCCCCAAAATATTTTCCTATATTTTATACATAAAATATTCATATATGAGAGAGAGAGAGAGAGAGAGAGAGAGAGAGAGAGAGAGAGAGAGAGAGAGAGAGAAGAACCTGTTCTTTGAATGAAAATGTTAATTAGGAATAATGACAAGTATTACCTGTTTTGATCCATAATAACATTGTTTATTTTATTTGACACATCACGCAATTAATGCCATGAATGATGAGGTGTGAAAACATGCTCTCTTTGCATAGTTAAACGTCTTTAATTACCGCTTAAGCACACATACCAGTTTTATTTTTTATTGGCCGGTTGGTTCGTTGATAGAGTCGGCCAGTAATACATTGTTGAATACAACCGCAAATGCCGTCTACGCAACGTCGCGTCAACGTCGATAAACGTTATGAAGTTGCATCGGCGTTGATACGACGTTGCATACACATTGTGTGCCAACTAGGTAATACATGGATGTGTATTGTCGCAAATGTCGTCTACGCAACGACGCGTCAACGCCGATGCAACGTGATAAAGTTGATCCCTTTCATCAATGTTCTGTCAGCAATTTATGTAAACCCTGAGCAGATTTGCAACGTCCGACCCAGTAATTCCTGAACTGTAAGCAAATAGTGCAGACCCTGATCAGGCAACGCGGTTTGCTTGATACATTAATGTACAGCTTCTTCCGTAGGATTATACACGATTGGAATTCTTTACCAGCATCTGTTGCTGAGGCCCCGGACTTGGTATACTTCAAGCAGGGGCCGTCCACGCTCTCGTTTTAACAGCTAGGTAGGGACCGGTCTGTAAGTAAAGTCTGAGGGATTTTTTAGCCTCTGCCGACCATACCCAAGGGCAGCTACTATAGCCGGAGAGGCCTGGTTTCCAATGTTGATTTGAAAAAGTAGGCAGGTATCTTTCCTTTCTTTTCTTTCTTGTCTATCCACTATTTCTCTTTCTTTCCTATATTTCCCACATTCTCTTTTTCATCCGCCATCAGAGACATATAATGTTCAAGTATGAATGAAGTCTCTTTAACGAACAGATACAGATACTTAGGCTGATTTGACAGGGCAATGATGCTACTTAAATATTTGCCTCTTCTCATCTCTAACAAAAGTTCAACAGTGAAAATTAGCCTTACAGTGAATAGTGGGCGAAACGACTAGGGGGACGAAACGACTAGTGGGGCGAAACGACTATGGGGCGAAACGACTAGGGGGGAAACGACCAGAGAGGAAACGTCTTGGGGGCGAAACGACTAGGGGAGGAAATGGTTTGGGGGCGAAACGTCCCGGAATCCACAGCATGTAGGGGCCTTCAACCTGCACCCAAATCTGCAAACTGCACCCAATTCTTTTTTTTTTTTTTTTTTTTTGATTGGGTGCGCATGCGTGCGAGTGACTTCTTCCTGTTTTCCGGGAAACAATTTTTGGATATTTTTTGGAATTTAAGGAATAACTTGGATGAGTCCTTTAACTTTTTCTTCTTAACTTTGTTTAAATATTTAGTAACTCGTCTATTTTGCAGCTTTAGTAAGGTTTTTACTACTTTTCATGTTTATCACATCCCGGTTAATTTGGCTTGGCATTTGTTTTTTTTACTTTTGCACCGAAACGTAACTGGTTCGGGTTTCGCGGCGGATTGACACTAAGGTAAACAATTAAGTTTAAATGTGATTTTTGTTGATATTGCCCAACAGAGGAGACTTTCCCAGACACCACTTGATATTTATTGCCCTTCAGTAACCAGTAATAGAGTCACCAGAAAACCAATAATAATGAGTCATTTTGCATTTGACCTCCTCTTTGAAGTATGTTGTGAGTCTTGGTTAACCCCAGAAATTAAAAACACGGACATTTTTCCTGAGTCCTTTGAGGCCATCCGGAAAGACAGAGTTGGGGATACACATGGAGGTGTCTTCGTGGCTTTCAAGAGAGACCTACTCTGTACAGAAACTCCGGAGTTGGACACCAACTGTGAACTAATTTGGTGTAAATTGAACATCATTGGATGTAGGTATTATATCTTGAGGCTTTTAATTCATCTTTGTCTAGGATAATGTCAAATGCAAATTCCCATATTTTGGTTGGCGGAGACTTCAATTGTGGTGACATTGAATGGAGCAACATGCAGGTACCCAATGGGGTGTCTAAAAGGCAGACACAGCAACATCTTTTGGACATAATTAAAGAACACTGCCTGGCCCAAGTTGTTAACATACCCACCCGACAAGAAAAGACCCTTGATTTATTGTTTACAAATTCTCCATCCCCAGTAAGCCGAGTTAAGGGGATGCCCCCGACTGGCAAAGCTGATCATGACATAGTCCTTGTTGAGTATGACATAAAAGCTAAGCGAATCAGACAAGTCCCGCGTAAAGTTTTTCTCTACAAACGTGCGGATATGGATGGTCTGTGTGACCAATTGGCGCGATTTAAGGATTCGTTCCTTTCCTCTGACCTCTCGCACATGGGGCCATAAACCGTGGCCACAAACAGACTGACTTGATCATCATGGACTTCGCTAAAGCCTTTGGCAAGGTACCTCACAGAAGGCTATTACATAAACTGGAGTACTATGCGATAAGAGGATCCACACATAGGTGGATTAGCTCATGGCGCTCTGGGCGCTCACAACAAGTTGTACTTGATGGCCAAGCGTCCGATTCAGTCCCTGTTTTATCTGGAGTCCCCAAAGGTTCGGTCCTTGGACCGGTTCTTTTCTTGGTTTTCATTAATGATCTCCCCGATAATATCAGGTCATCGGTCCGTTTGTTTGCTGATGTCCTGTGTAGGAACATATATTCTCCTTCTGACTGTCTTATTTTACAAGATGACCTGGATCAACGTGCACAGTGAAAGGCCGATTGGCAAATGAAGTTCAATGTGGGCAAATGTCACTCAATGAGGGTGTCACGACACCCTCCGGACTAGCAAATTAAGTTTGACTGTACACTTCACCAGCAAATTTTGGAGCATGTTCAATCCGCCAAATACCTTGGTCTCACCATCACTGACGATCTTGATTGGGGTCAACATATCTCTGAGATTACAACTAAAGCAACAAGGACTTTAGGATTCCTTAGACGGAACTTGGCTTTTGCACCTAGGCAGACAAAGGATGTTGCATATAAAACATTGGTTCGCCCTCAACTTGAATATGCATCACCCATTTGGCATCCCTATCTTAAAACTCAGACTCAGCAGGTGGAGAAGGTGCAGAGGACAGCTGCTCGATGGACCTGTAGGCGATGGCGAAATAGAAGTAGTGTCGGTGACATGCTTAATGAGCTAGAGTGGCCGTCCCTGGAGGCCCGTCGTGAGCAGTCCTCTTTATCCTTCTTCTACAAGATACACTCTGATTCAGTGTCTATTTATAAAGATAGGTACTTGACGCCTGTAACAGTGTCGACCCAAACAAGGGCATCAAAAGTAAACGACTCACAATATCGTAG
Source organism: Lucinisca nassula (assembly GCA_963580285.1). Taxonomy (NCBI): domain Eukaryota; kingdom Metazoa; phylum Mollusca; class Bivalvia; order Lucinida; family Lucinidae; genus Lucinisca; species Lucinisca nassula. The sequence goes on from OY757011.1 coordinate 95,478,837, forward strand.
ATACCAGTCCTATAGTGATGCCCTGAAAAACTCCTTTCCTGAACTATTCCCCATTGGAATAGTCTTCCCTCCTCTGCGGTGAATGCCAAGTCCGCAGAAGAGTTTAAAGCCCGTACAGTGTAAGATTGAGTCTCAGAGGTATGCGTTTTAGGATACCTCTGTTATGCAGATTGTAAATAGTTTTAAGGACGCATCCAGTGCCTGTCTTTTTTTCCGGCTAAATTCTAAATTTAGCCACCCAATCAACTGAGGTAATGATCAAATATGACCGACTCAGTATAGGAAGATAGATAGATAGATAGCACAGGGGATGACTCAGAATCAGAATTGTTACTGGTGACACGTCAAATGACATTCATACACCAGGACCTGTGAAGTGGGAAGTTAGTCCCTAGCTCTAACCAAAGAGGTAAATTCAGGTACACAATCATCAGAATCAGAATTGTTACTGGTGACACGTCAAATGACATTCATACCCCAGGACCTGTGATGTGGGAAGTTAGTCCCTAGCTCTAACCAAAGAGGTAAATTTAGCTACACAATCATCAGCACCTTCAGCTGTCGAAATAATCGAATCGGGAAGGGCATACCAATCTCTAAGGGTTCTGGGGAAGAGCGACTCTTTGTAAATATCAGTTCTTGCAGTAAGGGTCTGAAACGCCAACGAATGTTGATTTCTACAGTGTCTAGCTGGGGGAACAAGGTCATCTGTTGGATGCTGGCAGCACCCTTTAGACCATTGTATAAAAGGATTAGCCTACTGTCTTTTCTCCTTTTCTTGAAAGACTCCCATTTTAATTTTTCAAGTATTCCAGTCATGCTCCCAGTTTCAAAGCAGTAATTGCCTGTTACAAATCTAGCAGCTCTATTCTGAACTTTCTCAATTTCATCGTTAAGGACCACTCCACTGGGGTCCAAGATACAACTACCATATTCCAAGATTTGGCGAACAAGACCTTTATATGCTAGTATATTGTATTGGGTGCGAGATATATAAGTGATGCGTGACAGCTCAGTCGGGCTCGATCCTTGGCAGTAACAGGAGTCTGACGACGCCATACATTTCATTTGAGAAGAATGGGAACACCTTGCAGATTTTCCCGCCATTTTCAAAGATAACTTTCGGGACTTCCTGTTCGCTTTTCTATAAGACATGACCCAGTGATAAAGGGGTCTTCTCTTAAGGAAAGAATGTGCTCCTGAGGAGCAATTTTTTTCTTTAAGAGTTGACTCATATTCACGGGAGTCAAAAATACTTTGTAAGGAATTAATGTCCTGTAGCCGCCATCGATGAATATTTTACAAGAGTAACATGACCACCACGCCCCCCGCCCCGCCGGGGGTGGGTACTCTGAACTTAGCCTGCTACATAGGTACATAAGTTGTGGGTATTTATGGGGCTCAAAAGTTTAGTATTTTAGGGGATTTAAGGAAAAGGCTGTTAGTTTTATAGGTTTGGCCATTTAGCAGATATTTTGGGGGGTCATTTCTAAACCTGATTTTTTTTTTTTTTTTTTTTGGGGAGGGGGGGGGGTGACTATCAAATAACTTTGTTATTTTTTTGGCTTTAAATGCTTAATGATGCGTATTTTTGACACATTATATCACGCATATTAGAAGCTGTTTTATTTATATTTTTTTCCTTGCTGCAAAACAATTCAGTGACTTTATATAGAAATATATAAATATTGTTAGAAACTGTTTAACGCTCTTCTGTTAGGCATAAAAATAGCTGTGTTTCTACTTACAGGCTGAAAAAAAAGGACGGTAGGTAGAAGAAACTTTTTTATTAGTTTATTGATTTCTCCCGACAAAAACAGGATCGGGCCTGTATTTTTTTATGTATTTTTGTAAATGTTTTTTGTTAAAAAAATTCTCATGGTGAGACTTGCATTGTATATCATAATTCATTTTAGATGCTCAAAAACGTCAGCTCTTTGATTTGAGAGGTACTATAATGCCAAAATAAATAAATAAATAAATAAAAACTAATAATACAAAAATGTACTTAAAGCGCCAAATTACTGTGGGAAAATGCAAAGACGACCACTGGGCAGGGTCGGAAATTGAAAATGGTAGGGTCGGTTTTTTAATTTTTATTTCATTCTTTTACTGATAAAAATAGTATAGTCGGTGTGTGTGTGTGAGTGTGTTGGGTGGGAGGTGTCTGTCGGGTTAATGGAAACACGGCTATTTATTTTAGGCTTACTAAATACAATCATTATAGGCAGAAATTAGTTAAAACACATTTTGACATTTTGTTTTCTTAGATTTTTGGGGTATGCTAAAATTTATATTTTTGGGTCTGATGATATACTCGATATTTTTGGGGGAACACTATCAATCTTAGTATTTTTTTTTGGGTCGAGCATTAGATGCTGGGTCCTAGCCTATGTAGCAGGCAAAATTCAGAAAATCCCGACCCCCCTGGGCTTTACGCATGAACGCATGAAAATAACAATAGAAGAAAAAACAAAACAAAGGAACGAGTGTCTTCTTTTACCCGCAGCGACGAATGATTTTCAGAGAGGGCACCATACCGCCTTCCCCGTTTTCGGTTATGCCGCGAAAAAGCAAAATGCACGTGTATCCACTGCGTGCCGGCTATCACGCAATGATTGCAGAGTTCCTGCACATCGTTTATTGCAAGATACAGTGAAATCCTTCTATTTTGACCAGCTTTGGTACTGTTCAAAAGTGGTGTAGAAGACCAATTTTGAACAATATCAAAGGTAGTTTGCTACAAGAGGACCCCGGATCATCACGTAAACACGCCTATATATTTTTGACCCGTGAACCCCACTTTTATATAGTAAAAGTGGGGGTTACAGGGGTAAACATTATTTCTCTTATTTCTGCTATAAAATACAGATTGTGGGTACTCGTTAGAACCGCCTCGTTGAGGTGGTTCTAACGAGTACCCACAATCTATATTTTTAACAGAAATAAGAAAAATATCACAATTTTTCATTTAAAAATTTAGTTTTTTTCGGCGGTAAAATTTACAATGTATTTGTATAGGCTTGTTTTCGTAATGATATAGAATACGCAAAGAAAGAAGGACCGAAAACTTTTGAAAAAAATCCCCCCCCCCCCCTCAAAAAAAAAAAGTGGTCTTAATATTTGCTGGTCCTGATTGCGAAATGTTACTGTAGTTGTCATCTGGGCAGAAGCGTTCCCGCCCATCGGTGCTTGGAGAAATAGTAAGGACTGCATGGTGCTTCTACAGAGAGCTGAAACCGATGGTAAACCGCTTAGAGGGTCTAAGCATGCACTGGAAAAGTGGTTCCTTAAACCTTAGCGGTTTCTTGGAGCGGACGGGCTTGAGCCTAAAATTACCATTTCTTCTCAACGTCGGGAAAAAGGCCCACTAAATCGGAAGCAACATCTTCAAAATGGCTAAGTGTTGACGGGAATGTAAAACCCCAATACAAAGACAGAAAGCAGAAAAAGTCATTGGTACATTCTTCATATTTCCTCCAATGTTGACGGGGACGTTAAACCTCAAATCAACCACTGGTATTGTTATAATGCAAAACTATCATGTTTCGTATTTCTGTCCCAGACATGAATTCCAGGTCCTCAGTGAGACGATTCGAACGAATACCCACAATCTATGTTTTGGAGCAAAAATTAGAAAAATGAGGTACACCCAATAAATCCCGATTTTCTCTATATATATAATGTGGGTTTTAAAAGGGTTTTCATTACATGGATCTGTTATCGGTACGCTGGCGTTGGTGTTTTACCCGCATTAAGGGGGATGGATACACCTTCAGGGGAGGCAACTCCTGCAAAAGTATTTTTGTCTCCCATGTCAATAGGGGTCAACTCTTAAAGGAAAGAATTTGCTCCTCAGGAGTAGACCCTTTTTTCAGTGGGACAAGGCTTATAGAAAAGCAAACAGGAAGTACCAAAAGTACCGAAAGTTGTTTCCCTTTGAAAAATGGCGGAAAAATCTGCCAGGTGTTCCCATTCCCCTTTATGAATAAGTTTACGAGTGAAAAAAAGTAAATGTCACCATAATGATCAAACTATCGCTTCCCGGGCTAGGCCTGCTATGCCACAGGTCCACAAGACACACTGAAAAAAATCTATTTAATGATTATCATTGTAAACCCCACTTTAGATCGAAAAAAACTTGGGTTTACAGCATATAAACTATTATCTTCATTATTCATTAAGCCGAGATTGCTGGTATACCACAACCTTTTTAAAAAATAAAATAATAATAAAAAAAATACTGTTGTTAGGGCACAAAGCAGAAACTGTGTTAGTTAAACAACCGATTTTGTACAATAGTGACCATTTATGGTCATCTTCCTACATAAAAAAATACATAGAAAAATACCATTAATTGCTTTTTTTGTAAAAAATCTATAAATATTATCTACAAACCGTGTTATATCCCAAATCTTGTTATAATGGACAATGTTTTGTAAAGAGGGCCGGTCTCGGTCGCTCAGTCGGATGCACGTCTGACTGATGACCCTGCAGGATGAACGCGGGTTCGATATCTGCCGGGGTCGGCGACATTCCTTCGAGGAGATTGATCATGAAATCTTGTCTACGGTCATTAACTCCATTCCACTGATTCAAGAAGGGCAGTTGTCAGTTTCCTGCGAAAGAATATGCATTCTACTGGTTAACCGCTTAGGTATAAGCCTGCCCAGGAAAAAACTGGCCCGTTCAAAAATGACCTAAAATTGTGTTTACTGGGTCGTTAAACTCCAGTACAAACAAACAAATTTTTAAAGAAGCTGTGAACCAACAATATGTGTTTCTGGCATCATATGTGACTAACTTAAAAGTAATATTAGCAATTTTCATTATCAAAATCACGAAGACTCGCCCGCCTTTATAATTTTAACCCCAATAAACCCTACGTTTTATAGCAAAACTGGGGTTTACAGGGGGGTATACATTATTTTTCTTATAATTATTGCTGCTCAAAAACATACATTGCTGGTGCTTGTTAGAACCGTTTCCCCGAGGCGGTTCTAACGCGTTCCCTCAAACTATGTTATGAGCAGAAATGTGAAAATTATGAGAATTTTGTATCTGAAAATTATCATTTTTTTTTGGTGGACACATTTTCAATGTTTTAATAGGCGTGTTTTCCTATTGGTGACATTACCATAACAGACCCGTGTGCAAAAATGGCGTCTCTCCTATCTCTAGAACAAGCGTTTTTCTGACGTAAATGTTTGATAGATTTCTTATTTCTGCTTCAAATATATATTGTGGGTGCTCGTTAGAACCGCCTCATTGAGGCGGTTCTAACGAGTAACCATTGGGGCGGTTCTAACGAGTACCCTCAACCTATGTCTTGGAGCAGAAATAAAGAAAAATCCCCATAAACACTGGCCAGATTTCTCAATATAAAGTGGGGTTTAGGGTTTATCACGGTTTTGATCACGTGGTGAAAAACATTTTCAGACTGACATTAAAGAAAACATTATCTCACATGCGTGCGTTAACCTAATGGAATAGGATATAGATTTATTGGCCTGAAGGCTTTCATTATCGACTGATCATATGCTAATATGTTCATACCACGTTATATATACATGTATATTGACTGGTTCCCCCTTCATCGTAATATTTAATAGGAGAAAGCGGTGACCAGGGAGATTATGAATGACCAGTAGTATTGACAGCTGTCTGAACTTGTGAATAATATGAAATATCAATAATACGGCTATCATGGAGGAATCAGGTACGTGGGAAAATCGTTTTCTTCTTCTTCTTCTTCTTCTTCTTCTTCTTCTTCTATTATGACAGTTTTTGACTGAGAAGCTTAAACGACTGTTAACAAGACACTGATTTAAACATTTTCCCTATTTATTATCTTACAACAACAGCAACAACAATGCTTTTATCTCTACTACTACTTCTACTACTACTACTACTACTACTACTACTACTACTACTACTTCCTCTACATGAACTCTATAGTAGTAGTACAAGACAATTTGCCGTTTTAAGCATTTTACGTAATACAACAACAACAAAATCTACAACTACCATTACTACTACTACATGTATTACTGCTGCTGCTACTTAATCAACTGTGTAGTAGTAATGACATAAGAGTAAACATTTTGGTCACTAACGTGTTCGTTAAGTTAACGATGCTTTGAACAACAAGGCTTATACATTTTGTATATTTGTATTTTCCATTAGCGCTTTTTGTACCAAATGGAATCTTCCACCTTATATATGGCAAGATCCATTTCGAAATTTAGGTGTATGAGGTTGTGTTTTCTTCGAAATTTATGCGGAAAATGGCTTAACCTTTTGCAAACAGTGTAGGCCCTGATCAGACGTCGCGTTCAGCGGCGTCTGATCTGGGCCAGCACTGTTTTCCAACGTACCCCTTTAGGGGTTTCTGGTACTGAATGGGTTAGCCAGGCTAATACGCTCATGTGAGGCGATGTTCTTTATTAATCCCGCCTCGGTAGCTCTGTCAGGTGCGTATATCTGACTGATGATCAGGAGGTCGCGGGGTCGATACCTGCCGGGGTCGGCAACATTCTTTGAGGAGGTTAATCATGAAATCTTTTCTGCGGACAGTTGTCAGTTTCTGGCGAAAGAATGTGCTCTGTACTGCTTAAATCAGCCCAGGAACAGTGTGGATATGTAAACTGGCCGGCTCGATATAACCTTTATACTGTTGACTGGGCCGTTTTAAACATCAAATTAAACACTTATCAAGTCTCTATTCAAAGCACTGACAGCACTGGTGGGTCGATTGTCTCCGAGTGAAGGCTGATCCCGAGGTTCATACTCAGCTGAACATGAAATTTGCCATGCTCATAACTATTCATCACGAAAACACGCCTATATAATTTTGAACCCCGCTTTTATATAGCAAAACTGGGGTTTCCGGGGGTATACCTTATTTTTCTTATTTCTGCTCTAAAATATAGATTATGAGTACTCGTTAGAACCGCCTCGATGAGGCGGTTCTAACGAGTGCCCACAATCTATATTTTGAGCAGAAATAAGAAAAATATCACAATTTTTCATCATAAAATTTTCATTTTTTCGGCGATAAAGGTGGCAATGTATTTGTATAGGCGTGTTTTCCTAATGTAAAATACAAAGAAATCAGGGCTCGAGATTATAACACATTTTTCATGCTCAACTCAGCTGAGCATGAAATTAGTAATGCTAACAACTATTAAATAAATAAATAAAACAAATCAGGCATTTGTTGTTATGCTCAGCTCAGCACACAATATTATTTATCCTGCGCATAAATTTTAATATGCCAACAATTGTCACCCGGATAAATTTTATGCTGAAGTGAGTTGAGCATGAAAAAAAAACAAAAAACAAAAAACACTTTTATCCGGCTGATAATTTTAAAATGCCAACATAATTCGGCATTATTAAAATTTATGACCAGGGTAAATTTCATGCTCAAGTGAGTTGAGCATGAATTATTTTATAACCTCTGGAACAGTTAAATTTGCATAGCTCGGCTAACCCATTTTGTACCAAATGGAATCTTCCTTCTTATATACAGCAGGAGTGCATTTCAAAATTTAGGGGTGCCAGGTTTTGCTGTCTTCAAAAATGATTTGGAAAATGGCTGAACTTTTTGCAAACAGTATAGGCCCTGATCAGACGATGCGCTCTGCGGCGTCTGATCTGGATCTGCTCTGTTTGCAAATTACTCCTTTTGGGGTTTCCGGTACAGAATTGGCTAACTAAGCCATATGGCAGAGTCCCAACTATGTGGCATTTGCAAACAGTGAATATTATGATCTGACAGTTTGCCAAAATTACCCTTGTAAAACACGTTTTTTTTTTTCCTCTGTTTTTCTGATTACATAGAGTTAAATGTATAGTATCTGTTATACGGTCTGTCAACATTCGGCATATCATGGGCGTAGACATTATTAGCGTTGGGTTTAATACGGAAGTACAGCCATTAGTTACCCACAATAGGCATCAGGGGACAGTTTCGCATTTGAGGGTAGACGTTTTTATGCCCCCGCATCGGATGATGCCGGGGGCGTAGAGCTTTTCGGTTTTCCGTACGTGCGTCCGTGGGTACGTGCGTATGTGCGTACTTGCGTCCGAATGTACGTCCTTCTGTACGAAAGTGTGTACGTACGTACTTACGTAATCCTGTTAGACTCAGGTTATGGTTTTTTGTACAAGGTAGAACTTGAGCTCATATTTTCCAAACCATAAAATAGATTTGGTTTATATTTATTATGATGATAGATATAGGTCCAAAGTCTTATTCAGCAATGCCCCCACCCATACCCGTGACCTCAAGGTTAAGGTCACGAACTTAGAAATTTCTAACGTTTAAGACCCAGGTTAAGGTATTTGTACAAGGTAGAACTTGAGCTCATATTTTCAAAACCATACAATGGATTTGGTTTATATTTAGTATGATGATAAATATAGGTCCAAAGTTTTATTCAGCAATACCCCCATCCATACCCATGACCTCAAGGTCAAGGTCATGGACTTTGAATTTTTTAATGTTTAAGACCCAGGTTAAGGTATTTGTACCAGGTAGAACTTGAGCTCATATTTTCCAAACCGTGTAATGAATTTGGTTCCTATTCGGTATGATGATACATATAGGTTCAAAGGTTAATTCAGCAATACCCCCACCCATACCCATGATATCAAGGTCAAGGTCTCAGACTTAGAAAATTTTTAATGTATAAGACTCAGGTTAAGGTATTTGTACCACGTTGAACTTGAACTTTTATGATTCATTTGGTTCATATTTGGTTTCATGATATATGCAGGTCCAAAGTTTTATTCAGTAATACCCCACCAATGCCGAAGGTCGCAGACATAGAAATTTTCAAATTTAAGTATGTTAATAGCTTATATTTTCCAAACTTTATAATGGATTTGCTTCATATTTGGTATGACAATAGTTGCAGGTCCAAAGTTTCATTGCGCCTTACCCCCACCCCTTACCTCAAGGTCAAGGTCACAGACATAGAAATTTTTTATATTATATTTTTTGAGAGTTGATATTTCCTGAACCATGCGATCGATTTGCTACATACTTGGAATGATGATAGATACAGGTCAAAAGTTTCATTCAGCCATAACCCCGTCCCTGCCCCACGACCTTAAGGTCAAGGTTGCAGACTTCGAAATGTTTAATGTTAACGTTTGTAAGAGCTCATATTTTCCATATTATTTGATGAATTAAGTTCCTATTTGGTATGTTGATAGTTATTTGTTGTGTGTGTGTGTGTGGGGGGGGGGGGGTAGGCCCCTGGGTTGGGGCATTTGAGTTGTACTGACACATTTCTAGTTAAAATATTATAGTAGTAGGGTCAATAATGGCATGGTTGCTAATAGAAATTGTGATATGTGGATATTTTTTGCCAATGTGGGCTTGTTTGCTGAGTATCTGTACTTTTATGAAGTGGAATACGAAACTGTCACCCCAGCTGTCTGGAGGCTGTGCAAGTTCAAGGTGCAGCGTCATATCTGAAATCACGACGGCTACCGTTTGGCACTAAAAGTAGCTGTTTTTCAAAGGGGATTCCTGAAAAAGTTTACTGGTTGTGGTATACTTTTCTGTCTAATTCTTTGCATGTCTCTGTTTGTACATGACATTTCAAAGGTGTCAAGTACTGGTGTTTTGGGAGTAAATTCACAGGATCTGTCAAAGTGAGGTGGAGTCATGCTTTTTTGTATATAAAAAAAATAGTGGGTGGGGTAGGTGGAATGATGCTACTGTCAGCCTATGCAAAACGAGAAGTGTTTCTTTGGTATACTGTTTTGATTTTGTGCATGTATTGAGCACTTTGAAACGAGATCAGAAGTTATCGCTTTCTCCGGGAGTTGTCGATAACGATTCAAAAAGTCAGTGTGGCCCGGAGAAAAAAGAGCTCCGATTAACTGTCCCCTGATGCCATGTAGGTTGACCTATTTATATATTTTGCAAAAACAAGTAAAAGCTTTCACAAGAAGAACAAAAGCGCGGCCAGTAACAAGTATAAGCTTCGCACAAAGAGAAGCCCACGGGCAGAGATCTTCAGTCGGCCTCGGTAGCTCTGTCGGATGCGAGTCTGACTGGTGATCAAGAGTACGCGGGGTTCGGCAACATTCTTTCGTGGAAATTGATCATGAAATCTTTTCTCCGGTCATTCTGGCGAAAGAATGTGCTCTTCACTGGTTAACCACTCACGTATAAGCCTGCCCAGGAAAAGTATGGATAGGTAAACTGACCGGCTCAAAATGACCAAAATAGTGTTGAGCGGGTCGTTCAACTCCAATACAAACAAACTGGCTGAGCTCTGGCACAGAACTGCTATCACATTTGTACACGTCCATATTGCTGTCATATTTGTACAGGCTAATACACATACACATCTTCAAACGCTCACTGCCTATCATATAAGCCTCCCAGGAGCCTTCGGCTCTGGTGAGCTAAAATTCTTGCCGCGCCGATGGAAAAATTATTGGGTTAATCCTAAATTAGTCTTCAGTAAAGTGCAGGAAAGTTGTCTGCTTAACTTTTCCAACAGTATTCAATTATTCCATTTGATAAGATGCTACAAGCATATTGTCGGTCCCCGCTCATCGGGGCTTGAAGAAATAGATGGGCTGCATGATGCTTCCACGCAGAGCTGAAATGGACCCGCACACGAGTACTGGTAAACCGCTTTGAGGATCTAAGTCTGCCCAGGCAGAGCGGTGCGAGTTGGACCGGCCATGCATATAAACCGTATTGGTGTCATTGGGCGGCAGGGCTTGAGATGTCATTTCATCTCAGTGTCGGGTAAAAGTCCCACAAAATTGGAAGTAACGTCTCCATAATGACATTTACAGTGTTGACGGGGACGTTAAACCTTAATTCAAACAAATACAAGCATATTGAAGGTGCACATGTGCCTTTTGAAAGATGAAAAAGTACTTTTTGACAAAATCACAGCATTTTTTCAACGATTCAGACATTATACTTCAGTCAGCAGGATCCTTGGTGCAGAGTGGCAATTAGCATATTGCCCAAAACAGTTAATTGTATAAAACACATTTCTGGGATTTAACTCTAGTCATGAGCTAAGTGTAGACCTAGCTTTTTGTAAAAGCTATACTTGTTGCTTGTATTAGTTGCTTACAAATACCAGTGTTGCGAGTCGGGCCGCCCCTTAAACCGTAGCGGTTTCTTTTGGCGATATAGGGCTTGAGATATCATTTCAACTCAATGTAGGGTAAAATCACCACAACATCGGAAGTCACATCTCCAAAATGACCCAAATAGTGTTTACGGGGGTGGGGGGTTAAAACTTGAACTCAAGTACAGAACTGGACCATATGTCTTATTACAGCCGCATAACTGACCCCATATTATTTGTTATCGATAATCAATGATAAGAATATATTCATATTTTATGCCTGGTTGCAGTTCTGCACAGTATCATGTTTAGCGTTTAGCGTTCGTTCGGTGTAAACATCTTAATAGTTTTGGACATTTCCAGTTCAAGGGGTGACTGATTTGTTTTATTTGCTTTACATTTTAGAAAAAAATAGAGGATATTTACTTTTTTTGAAGTGTATACCGAGTGTGTTGAAAACATTAGAATTTTCACGAGTGCAAAGCTCGAGTAAAACTTCGGACGATTTTTCAACATACGAGATGATTTTTTTTTTTTTTTTTTTTTGTATTTATCGGAAAAAGAAGAGTAACTCCTCGTTTTATTTCATATGAAGAACAAACCATAAAAAGTAGTCCGGACCACTATTGTAAAAATGACATGGTCATGTTATTTTTCACAGTGTGAAAAAATCGTATTTTTTCACATTGTGAAAATATCATTTTCATTTGTTGTAGCTATGCATTGATTTTACTGTTAGGAATAAAATAAAACCTATTGTTGTGTAAATAGTGAAGCCGCGTTCTGCGAGGTCTGATGTGGGTCCACATTTTTGCCAGTGTCCCATTTTGAGGACGCCAGACATATATGGGCTAAGATGTTTCAGAGCAGATCCCGTTTAGGTCAGTAGTAGACTAGCTACTTGTCTGATATTAAAAGTTTGATCATTTTTTTGTTGTTGTTTTTTTATTGGTTTAAAAATTTATCACCTTCTTAGTAATGGCAAGTCCATTTGGTAGAGTCTCAAATCTTAGGATGTTAAATTGAGCCAGAGAGACTAGACTAGCTAAACTTTTATACACTGTTCATTTTAGTGCAAAGATGATTTTAATTCCATATTATTCATTTTAACGCCTAGTGGCTAGGCTAGGTCAGTAGGTACACCTTACCTCCCATATCAAAAGAGAAAAGACACCCGTTACTCCTCAAGCCCGGGGAACATTGGATCCTTTGGGAATGGATACACCTTCAGGGGCGGCAACATCTGCAAAAGTATTTTTGTCTCCCATGTAAATAGGGGCGCACACAATTAAAGGAAAGAATTTGCTCCCGAGGAGCAAATTCTTTCCTTTAAGAGTAGACCCCATTTTCAATGGGACAGGGCTTATAGAAAAGCGAACAGGAAGCCCCGAAAGTTGTCCCCTTTGAAAAATTCCCCTTAACAATAGACAACTTTAAAGAAGGCAGACAACGTTATACCAAAGTTGGTTCAACGTGAAGTACCTGCTGGGTAGTTTACAGAAAAGAAATTGGACATCTTTATATGATAAACAAAATCTTACACTCGAGCACATTTCAAATACAATTTATGAAACTCGCCGTAATGTCCACTCCTGTAAGATTCTCTATACATTAATACTCATATATATATTTGGTCCAAAACAGATTTAGGATACTCGTTAATCGAGGCGGTGTAAACAAGCACCCACCACGAGCACCAACATCCAAAGCAGACATAAGAAACATATCAGAATTACATGCAAATTGCATGTCGGTTATCATCACGTGAACAAGTCCGTGAAATAAAGACAGCCTCGATAGCGCAGTGGTTAGCGCGTTCGACTTACGATCGAAAGGTTGTGCGTTCGAATCCGCCACCGGTATCGAGGTGTGTTCTTGGGCAAGACACGTAATGACACTGCCCCACTCCACCCAGGTGTAAATGGGTAGCAGTGGTGTAAAAGCCACTGCCTCTCTCTCGCGAGCGCGTGAAAACACCCGGAATGACTGAGTGTTCGAGAGCGATTCAATAAACTTGTAGCTTTCATCGCAATCAAACTAAAATAAAATAGTATAAACTAAATAAAGACACCCCTAAACCCCACTTTATATAGAGAAAACTGGGGTTTACGGGGGTAAACATAATTTTCCTTATTTCTGCTCCAAGACATAGGTTGATTCTTTGATATATAAAATAGATATATACAAGAAATGAAATAATGACAGGATTAGAACGGAAGCATATAAGTATATCCTTTGATTTCAATTATTAAAGGATTTGCATTGTGCTAATCTAATATGATACAAATGGTTGTTAAATGAGTAATGCAACATTGCATAATTATACTTATAGCGTGTTTGATAAGATGTTTCTATACATATACGTTTGATAATTATCAATGGGTAAATATTTATACACAATAAAATGACACATCATATTGCTGCTAGCTACCACTACAATGTCCACATTCCAATGTTCTATGGCTTCCAGGTCATCTGTTTGATCAGTTTGGCCGATAAAATAGCAGCTAGTAACAATAATGAACACATGTGTGGCAAGCGAGAAGTTAAGACAAGGTGTAGCGTTGTGGTTGCGGCCCACTGGCTTTGCACTTATGAACGCTGCACAAAAGCCCTAGCTGATCGGGAGCCACACAGCCCGAAAGAGGACCACACGAAAGCACGCCGGGACTGGGCATGGACCCACCACAAGAAAGTCCATCGCCCAGCCCCTCCTGAGGGGGTGAGGCAAACGGGAAGTCAGAACGAGACGTAGCGCTGTGGTTGCGGTCCTTGGTCTTTGCACTTAGGAGCGTTGCGTCAAAATCCTGGCTGATCGAGAGCCACACAACCTAAAGGAGAACGGCACAACAGCACACTAGCAAACAAAACCTCTCCTTCAGGAACGCATATAGAAAAGTGGGACAGAAATAAGAAACAAGACGCCTTATCACATCTTTTTCTTTCTTTTTTCGCAACTTTCGCTTTCGAATAAAGGATGTACATTATAAGGTTACCCAAACGGAATGACATGGGGCCCTCAAAAGGGCCTTTTGCATACCACCACGACTAAAAAACCGCACCTCGCCTGGTATATCATACAGCCCTCCGTACTGCCCTTGTCGCATAACATAAAAATCACCAAAAACAGCAAATTGCGCCATGACCGTAATAAAGATAGACGGTCAAGATGGCCACATATCAATACAGACAAGGGCAATTAACTAACTAACTAGGGCATGACTTAGCGCGACCTGAAGGAAGGCTTTTAACACACACAACCACCAACGCGAAACTAAAACAACATACAACCCCACTAGGTAGGTAGATATAGCGATAGTTGTAGGATAGGAATACAGTAGAGAGGATAGTATAGAAAAGAGAGATAAAAAACGTGGAGTTAGAAGAAGAAGAAGAGTTTTCTCAAAAAAGCGATCTCAAACATTTTTATTTGTGTAAATATGAAACATTAAAAACAAGATCGCATAGGAGCGCTCGACTGCGCTCGTGCCCAGGCGGACGCTTGTATGCGACCTACATGATTATATAACAATTTGCACTAACCACTTTGACTAAAGAGATTGGCAAACGTTGTCTCGGGTCCCCAAACGGCTAGGCAAGAATACTTTTTTTCTACACGTAGGATGCTATAATGATATGCAAACATGGCGACACAAAATGACCCTCCTACGGTCCCACAGAATACGGCATCCAGCGTCGAGGAGGGCATCACTTTTTCTTAACTTCAACGAAAAAAGCATAAAAGGGGATTGACCTACTTTCCACATCCTCCGCGATAGAGGTCACCCACTAACTAAAATAAATACGAATTTGGGCCCGAGACGGCGGAAGCCAACACACCATGTTACTGTGTTATATGTTGTATGTACAGAATAAACAAACAAACAAAACACACACACACACACACACACACACACACACACACACACACACACACACACACACACACACACACACACACACACACACACACACACAAATATAATCTTCAAGTACAACCTTGCAGGTATAAAAATTGTCCTTCCCAGCAACTGTGGGCGGATGGGCCTGTCCCAAAAAGGACAACACCACAACGAGATCGGCAAACGTTGTATCGGGCCTCCAAATGGCTAGGCAGGAATAAACTTTCCTCCTATGGTGCCTTCCTTCACGTAGGACGCGTTAATGATATGCAAACATGGCGACTAACACACTTATGGCCCCGCAGAGTGCGGCATCCTACGTCGAGGAAGGCATCACTTTTTCTTAACTTAAAACGGCAAATGTATAAAAAGGGATTGACCTACATTGCACATCCTCCGCGATAGAAGTCACTCACTAACAAAATAAATACGAATTCGAGCCCGAGGCCGGGTAGGCCGGCACTTCATGTTATTATGTTACGTATTGTATGTACAGATAAACAAAAAAAAAAAAACCCACAAAATATAAACCACTAGCACAATCTTGCAGGTACAAAAACTGTCATCCCCAGCAACTGTGAGCGGGTGGGCTTGCCCATATAAACCACTAGCACAATCTTGCAGGTACAAAAACTGTCATCCCCAGCAACTGTGAGCGGGTGGGCTTGCCCTAAAACGGACAACAATACCTTTAAGGCAAAATAAAAACAAACAAAACAGGTCCGTGGCGGGGTAAGCAAATCCGTCCGCATATATACTTAAAAATAGCTGGGGAAACAGACCAAACAATGTAAAAATGTACACACGTTACATAAATATACAAAAATCAAGTAAAAAAAAAAAAAATACCAATATCAAAATTGACCCTTTCCTGCTCTGCTACGGTTCGGCATATTGACAAGCAAAAAATTATAACGTCGAATAGAAGACAAAATGGACCGACTGCAGCGGACTTACGATAGACACGGACGGACGGGGCTGGAGCCGAGCGATGGTCTCCCCATTCACCGGCAACGTGGAATGGGGATACCACCGAACGGCTACGGTGTAGTGCCATAATGGATTCGTTCCCTGGGACCCCAGCAGCTGACGACCCGTGACACGGGGAAACTGGAAACAACAACAACAAATAATGAACACATGCAAGTTGTAAATTCTAACAAACGCATCATCATCATCGTCAACAGCATTGTCGTCGTCATCATTAGCATCACCATTACGACCAATAACAAAATTTTAACGATTTGCCTGTTTATTTTTGTTCACTCGGGAGTGAGTGTTTTAAGTTTTACGTCCCACCAACAGCTAAGGTCATACGGAGACAGGACTGCGGTGTCCGACTCATCCGAAAGTCTGGAGAAGCCCGGGATCGATCCTGCGACCCCAGGTTTACAAGGCGAGTTGCGTAACCACTACACCGCGGACGCTTCTTAAATATGGTTCACTGGTGAGTGAGTGTTTGAGTTTTACGTCTCACCAACAGCTAAGGTCATACGGAGACGGGACCTCGGTTTAAAGACTCATCCGAAAGTCTGGAGAAGCCTGGGATCTATCCTGTGACCCCTGGTTTACAAGGCGAGTAGCATATCCACTACTCCACGGAGGCTTCTAAATAGTTCACTGGTTATTGTTTTAATAACCAAAGAAGACGGTAATGATAAAATAATAATACAGTAGAACTTCGATGGCTCGAACACCGATGGCTCGTTTACCATGGCGGAGTCGAACACATTCTTGAGCCCCTAGCGAAATCCTCTACATAAGAAATAGTGGGGGATAATTAAGGAGATTTCAGTCTTTTATCTTGCAAATGTATGCTGTGTGTACTCATTAGAATCGCATCGATGAGGCGATTTTAATGAGTACACACAGCATAAATATTCATTATAGAACACCGAAAGGATGTCAAAAAGTATCTCGTTATGCCTCCTGACAGTAACCTCAGTGGCTCGAACTATCCCTGTCTCGAATAGATTTTCGAGGTCCCAAAGGTGTTCGAGCCATTGAAGTTCGACTGTAATAATAATAATAATAATAAATAAAACGGCCAATTACGAACTCAAAACCAGAAGCTACTTAAAGAATAAAATGTGATACACATGCACGCATGCATACTAACACGCACGCTCATACTGCACCGCGGCACAAATGCTTAGGGTCAGGTCACTGGCTAACGGTTTTTTTTTGTCAAAGTATTTTTTATTGATTATTTGAATTTTGTTGTATTTCGAACACTCAATATGTTCCGAAACTTTTATACATATTTTGGGAAAGCGTCATATTTACCATCGGCTCAAATAAGTAAAGTTACTTACGAGTATTTTGGACTTGAGACAAAGTGGCTCTTAATCATTAGGCCACCAAGCCCCTCTCGGGCCACATGTCAGACGTCAAGTTCTGCAACAGGTCAGTTGTATTATCTCTGGGTATCCCGGCCTATGATTTACGATCGGCTCGATATACGAGAAATAATCTTGAAAAAAAAAAAAAAAAAACACTAGGAGTTTCTAAACATGATGATGATGGTGATGATAAGTGTTCCAAATATAGCAAAATGCAAGCATTTCTTAAAAACAAACGTATATAATAGCAAGTGCATCTGCTGTTCCAGCAGCATAAACGCAAAGCCCCTAAACATATAAAAGAAAACTGCATAGAAAAGACCTCTTCGGGAAGATCTGCTGTATAACTACTTTGAAGGCTTCGTCTCCGAATTTCACAAACATTCAACCGTAAGGCTCGCTGTCAGTTCAAGTGCAGTACCAGATAATATATAATAATAAAATAAAAGTCTACGCCTGTGGTATAGTCTTTCAAAACGCAGTGAGATGTGACTGCACTTTTAATTTTGGAATAGTCCGTGTTTTAGGTTAGTCACCTTCAGTTGGGATTTTACACTGGGCGATATAGTTTTATTGAGATTCGTACTGCATCATATTAACCTATTGGTCACGACTTTTACATAATGGCATTTTCAAAAAACTTATTTATAATTTTAAAATCCCACGAAAAAAGAAATCCGAAACTTGCTTCCCCTTACACATGGAATGGTCTTGTCACGCTTGAACGTTGAACTATCAAAGGTCGTTGATAAACTATATCTAAGGTTGATTTTTTGCCCCGGAAGCATTTAAGAAAAGGTCATGACTGGGTTGAAAGATATGGTTCTATTGACTGGTCATCTGTGTTGTTTGTCGCAATGATTTAAACTCGAGAATGACCAGAACGCTACCCGTATGCTTGCAGAATAAACATGCAGTGTGTATTATGACCACACCAAACGTAATGCTCAGGCTCTTTCATCACGATAACACACCCGTGTGACAAAGTGCATTGTTCACATCTCCAAAATGGCTACTTTTCTGGTGTAAATCCTTGATGTTTTTCTTATAAATGCGCAAAACATAGATTGTGGGTGCTCGTTAGAACCGCCTCAGCACACACAACTTATGTCTTTGAGCAGAAATAAGAAAAATAAGTAAACCCCAGTTTTCTCTATATAAAGTGGGGTTTAGGGGGTCTTCATTTCACGGACTTGTTCACGTGATGGTAAAAGCTAATACTTGTAGATATATAAAAGACTGTACATTTAAAACCGCCTGCGCCGACCTGGCGCCGACGGTACTACTGGGTCATTTGCTGTTTAAAATGACACTGAACCTAGATAAGACTGTTCGTTAAACTATGAGAATGTTCGCTGTATTCTTTAAGTACACAGTGTATAGCCTGATCAGACACCGCGCTCTGATCTGGGTCTACACGGTTCGCAAATGTCCAAATTGCAGGACCTTAGACATATATGCTTGAATTAATTGAGATTCAATGAATAATAATCCAGTTCACCTATCGGGCTCTTTATTTTTATTGTGCAGTCTGCAAAACCCAATAAAATCTGTGTTAAAATTTCAGAGAGACCCAGGGAAACAGAGTGCCAAAGAACAGTGGTCTCGAAGTGGCTTCTTGGCGGACTCCAGGAGTTATACGAAGATCAACGACATTGCGATATAGAGATAAGAATTGAAAAGGAAACCTTCTCCTGCCATAAGGTCGTCCTATCAGCGGCATCAAAATATTTCGATGCCATGTTTTCTTCTGGACTTCAAGAATCAAAATCGAATAATATCCAACTCACTGACATTAGCAGTGAAATATTTGCTGATATTCTGACATTTCTTTACTGTGGAAAAGATGTTATTTGTGACGACAATGTCGAAGACCTGTTGAAAGCTTCAAGTCTGCTACAAATGACGTGTCTACAAGAGCAGTGTGAGCTATTTTTGATTGACCAGATGTGTACAGAAAATTGCATTGGTCTTTGGCTGATATCAAAATCGTATGTTTGTGTTAAATTGCAACAGGCAACATGGCCCTTCATTTTGGAACATTTTGAGGAACTGTGGGAAAATGAAGAGTTTATAAAATTGGGTTTGGAAGATTTGCTAAGCATCATAAAAGATGACGATCTCAAAGTTACACATGAGGAGACAACATGTGAGGCTGCATTACGATGGTTAAGGACCGATGAAAGTCGACAAGTTAAAGTAGGGGAAATAGTTCCTCATCTAAGACTTTCCCAAGTTGGGCTGGACTATCTCCTTGATGAAATTTATTCCAATCCTTTGATTTATAAGAACGACCATTGTATGAAAGTAGTCAAAGATGCTGTTAAATACCAGGCTTTACCTGGTCGTAGACATACGTTTAAGACAGGAGCGACAAAACTTAGGAATAAAGATGTTATGACGTCACTTTTTGTTGTGATAGGTCGTCGTCAAAAATCAAACGGCACTCGTGTGACTGACGTTATCGGTTATTCGACAAAAGATTCTAAATGGTATTCATTGTGCTCACTTCCGTTTGACATCGGCGAAGAGTTCTGCAGTTGTCCGTATGGCGACGATATTTTTATATCTGGCGGTACGGTGAAAGCAGATGCCTTCTTGAGATTTTCTGCAAAACATTATAAATGGAGTGAGAAGAACAGTATGATACAAGGCAGGTACAGACATTCAATGGTAGCTGTGAAGGACAGCATCTTCTGTTTAGGTGGTTATTACTACGGAACCCTGAAAAGTATCGAGGAGTTTGACATGGGGTCTAATTCTTGGCAGTCGGTAGGGGAACTCACGCATGCGGTTGATGCAATGTCAGCTTCCGTTTTGGGCAGCAGAATATTCCTCTACGGTGGATGGCTTGGTTTTGCCGAAGAGACTAGCATAATCCAATGTTTTGACACAATCACTCAAACATGTACTGTCATTGGGAATTTGCCATCACCCTGCAAGGACAGTAGGGCCATAACATTCAACAAGAGGACCTACATAGTTACCACAGACGGAGAAGTAGTTGTCTTTGCCAAAGACCACACAACCAGAACAGTTAACAGAATTAACAACTTCTCTAAAAGTAACTTTGGACTTTTCCAAGATGCGCACTCATTATATATTCTAGGAGGTGATCAAATCGCGGAGGACTTATATGAGGAAACTAGTAAACTAAGCGATCAGATAACTGCAGTGAATCCACACAGGCTAGAATGTGAATCTCTTCCAGAAGTGTTACCGGTGCCTCTTGAAGTGTATGGTTGTTATAAGATTATAATAAGAAGCAAGTATCCTTTGATAGAATTTGCGGAACTATTTGCATAATAGACCGCTTTAAGAGAAACTGAAACACTTGACCGAGATCAGACGCCACAGATCGAACAACGTTTGCAAAAGTTCCTTACATTTTTGAAAAACAAATATCTTACCACAAACAAAACAAACCTGACAGCCCTATATATAATTGGAAATGGATCAATCCAAACCCATTAAGTGGAATATTCCATTGTCATATATGGATTAAAACGCGTACCCTCAGCCGCTGCGTCAGTGTACCAACAGGTCAGCGAGCAGGAATGGCTCAGATAAGACTGCGCATGTGCAAAGGCTCGTCTGAGCCTGGGCTGAGCTGGGCTGGGCGCCTATGCGAACGGTACCTTTTCTCATGGGCTGGTCCAAAGTGGATAATTAACATCAGGTTAGAAAGACCGTGTGAATAGCACCCCTAGCTCTTACCCCCACATTATATGGAGAAAACTGGGGTTTAGTGGGGTATTCATTATTTTTCTTATTTCTGTTCCATGACATAGGTTGTGGGTACTCGTTAGAACCGCCTCAATGAGGCGGTTCTAACGGGCATCCACAACCTATGTTGTTGTTTTTATTTATTTTATTTTTGTTTGTTTGTTTTTGGGCTATTTCAAGATTATTTCACTCATATCGAGCAAATCGTTAATCAGAGGTGGGCGAAAACCGGAGTACTCGTAGAAAAACCACCTGACCTTCCGTTGCAAAATTTGGCGTCTCACATGTGACCCGAGCCAGGCTCGAACCACAGCGGTAAGAGACCTAGTGATCAACCTTTGTGTGCATTATAAATTAAGAAAAGATATCAGAAAAAATAGCAATTTTGAAAACGTGAAAGTTATCTAAATGTTTAATCGCATGAGCGCCGTACTGTATAGCTGATTTTGAAAGCTTTTATTGTGGTTTTAATCAGACGTTTGCAAGATGTATCTTTTTAATCGCCTATTTATCAGGTCTGAGAGTTTAGCTATTTCTAAAGACTGTCCATAAAAATAAAGACAGTCTTTAAATTTATGGACTCACGTGTCTGTAGAAAGTAATACAAATCGTACAAATTTTCAAAAATTCGAAAATCGCAGAATATGTGTTATGCAAACTTCTTTATTACATGATAATCTGGGTGTAGCTGAAAGCTGAGTATGATCCGTTGTCTTGTTGTTTAATAATTCAAGAAACTAAATAATTGATTCTGTGTAGTTGAGGTTTTGTTCCTTACACTATAAACAATGAAATATGTCACCTGATGCGTGGCACACGTGTTGTAAAGTATATGAAGGGAGAAAACCTAAACAAGAATATCTTCCGTAGCCGTTTTATATAAATACTCGAAAATTAGACAACAGATTGGAGAAAAGTCTTTCTGTGTATGCAATTCATCATGTAACTAAAAAATTTATACAGTACATATTCTGCGATTTTCGAATTTTTGAAAATTTGTACGATTTGTATTACTTTCTACAGACACGTGAGTCCATAAATTTAAAGACTGTCTTTATTTTTATGGACAGTCTTTAGAAATAGCTAAACTCTCAGACCTGTTTATTGACTTTCATAAATTGTATAGTATGTATAGAATAACAATGTGTTTAAACCTATTTATTATAATTATAATTTATTAAATGTGTGATATTCCCTCTGAAATGTTACTCTTTATTCACGTTTCGGCTTCAAGACATTTTCAAGATAATGGAAAGCATCCCCACTCATTTTCCTCTTGAATTTAGATTATTTGATTTCCATAATTATGACCGTCTGCGTATTACCTTAGCTGTTGGTGGGACGTAAAACTCAAGCACTCACTCACTCCATAATTATGATAGCGGCTTAAAGCCGAAACGTGAATACAGAGAGACATTTCAGAGATTTATGCTCAAAGTTTAACGCGATCCCTTCCACACAATTTCAAGATGGGGCCGCCTATGTGATATTCGCTTTTTATACCCCTGCAATAGAATAATGGCGGAAAGGACATATAGTGTTACCCCTGTTCGTCCGTCTGCGTCCGCATCCGTGTCCGAGATGGCGTTAGCCATCACTTGAACAAGTCCGTAAAATGACACCCCACACCCCTCACAACCTCACAAATGTACAACCACTGTCACCATTACTAAACCACGCCTATTCAAATATATTACCAAAAATGAAATTTTTCAGCTAAAAAAATCTGATATTTTTCTTATTTCTGCTCAAAGCATAGATTGTGGGATGGCCCCCGCCCATCGGGGCTTGAAGAAATAGATTGGGCTGCATGATGCTTCCACGCAGGGCGGGTATCGAACGCACGCGAGTACATGTACTTTGAGGTTCTAAGCCAGACCAGAAAAAGTGGTGCGAGTGGGATCGCCAATGCATATAAACCCTATAGGCCTCATTGGATGACAGGGTTTGAGATGTCATTTCATTTAAATGTCGGGTAAAAATTGGAAGCAACGTCTCCAAAATTACCTATACAGTGTTGACGGGGACGTTAAACCTCAAACAAACAAACGTTGCTTCCAATTTTGTTTTGGAACTTTTACCCAGCATTGAGATAAAATGACATCTCAAACCCTGTCGCCCAATAAAACCAATAGGGTTAATAAGCATGGACGGTCCGACTTGGAGCGCTGTGCCTGGGCAGGCTTAGATCCTCTATGCGGTTTACCAGTAGTCATGTACGGTCGGTTTCAGCTCTGCGTGGAAGCATCATGCAGCCAGTCGGTTTCTTCAAGCCCTGATGGACGGGAGCCGAAAAAATCTTCGAAGTTAAATAAAATAAACTGTTAGTGCAGGTGTCTGTCCTCCACCATCTGGCATGGGAATTAGACAAAGTTCAAAATCTTCAGTATAATTGCCCATTTTTTGAATAACAATTTTGAGACAAGTATCCGCGGAATTGCCATAGTTTTTATTTTTCAAGAATTTCCAAACTACACATAGGCTACAATTAATGTCTGTTCTTGTACATGTTGTTATTGTTTTTGTTGTTTGT
Source organism: Lucinisca nassula (assembly GCA_963580285.1). Lineage (NCBI taxonomy): Eukaryota > Metazoa > Mollusca > Bivalvia > Lucinida > Lucinidae > Lucinisca > Lucinisca nassula. The sequence goes on from OY757011.1 coordinate 95,502,460, forward strand.
CTTCTTCTTCTTCTTGTCTTCTTCTTCTTCTTCTTCTTCTTCTTCTTCTTCTTCTTCTTCTTCTTCTTCTTCTTCTTCTTCTTCTTCTTCTTCTTCTTCTTCTTCTTCAAGATATCAACGCCTCTCATGAAAACTCTGACAGGGACAGAATGTTTTTTTTTATTATATTCGTAATCGTTTACAAGTATGTCATAAAGCAAAAATACCTATATAAAAGGTCCTACATATTGTTAACCGGGACACGAAAGAGCCTCCATGAAAACCTTTGATACCAGCAAAGTCTCAGAGCAGCTTGTGGATACGCACAGCCTGAACAGAGCTTTCGTTGGTCGCAAGATGCATATATAGTCTTCAGTCTACCATAGAAACAATTAGCGTTTTCTCACGACCAGCATGGAATGTCGGACCAAAGTCGGGCCGATATCGGTAACGTCGTATTGATGTCGGTGCGACGATCAGCTCCTTTTTTGTGCTGGCTGGCTAGTTGGACCGGTAGTTCAATCCAAAAACATCTGAGTCTTTGCTTATCGTCTAGGTCTTCATTACGAAAACACGTCTATTCTCAACAGCATTGTATACGTTATAGCGAAAAAAAAACAAAAAAACACATACACACGCCTGCACGCATGCACGCACGCACACAATTTTAAGATAAAAATTGTGATATTTTTCTTATTTATGCTCAAAATATAGACTGTGGGTACTCGTTAGAACCGCCTCATCGAGGCGGTTCTCACGAGTACCCTCAATCTATATTTTAGTGCAGAAATAAGAAAAATGAGATTTACCCCTGTAAACCCCAGTTTTACTATATAAAAGTGGGGTTCAGGGGGATCAAAATTATATAAGGGTGTTTTCATGATGTCTGTCCATGTAAGTTTTGTCGTTTCTTGTTTCATGGATATAGTATCTCACACTCGTGGTTATTTCATGTGAAATTTATTAAACGAGCCTTTGGCGATTTTCATGAATTCCATATGAAATGGCCACAAGTATGAGATTCTTCTTATCAGTGCTTAGTATTTTCTGCTTTGAAATTTAACTTCTTCAACTATTTTAACTTCTTCAGAAAATATTACCCTGTCTCGGACGGCGCGAAACCCGTTTCACGACCGTTGCTATGCGATATTACACACGTTGCATACAGAATAACAATGGCGCCATCTGTAACTTTTTATTTAAATATATTTATTGCTCAATGTGATTTTTGGTATTAAGTTTAGAGCCTTTTTGTAGTGTGTCTTTTATAACTTCGAATAACTAATAAAATAGAGACCTTAGGATTTATGTTCATTTTATTTTGGTAATATATGTTTGTTTTATTTGAAAAACAAAAATAAAAAATAAAATAAAATGCAGCCTTGAACCGTTTTTGTCGGTCCGTGAAGTGCACCAGCTGCACTGTAAACGAACTCTACCTGCATGTACATACAGACCAGATTGCTCCTGAAATCTCTGATCAGGATCTACACTGTCATACTCTTTGTGATCTGAAGGATTACATTATATCTCAAGAAATTCGATAGGCTGATAGACAAAACTTGGTATGGCTAATTTAGGGGAATGGGAACACCTGACATATTTTCCGGCATTTTTCAAAGGGAGACAACTGTCGGGATTTCATGTTCGCTTTTCTATAAGCCCTGTCCCACTGAAAAAGGGTCTACTCTTAAAGAATTCTTTCCTTTAAGAGTTGACCCCTATTGACATGGGAGACAAAAATAGGAACTGCCTCCCCCGAAGGTGTTCCAATTCCCTCAGGACAAGGGTTAGATGGTTAGATTCAGTCTAAAGGTCGCGTTTGTCGTAATATGACGTCCACAGTGGCAGTAGGTTGTTAAGTGCCCGTCTATTCTTGGGTAGATGAGAGGCTTGCCCATATCATAATCACTGCCTTTAACGTCCCATGTAGTAAACCGGGAACCAATTGTTCAAATAACTTTACTCACTGTCTGGGCTAATTCAGTAGACGACAAATTTTTGATATTTTTCCAAGAAAACAGATTCTGCGAATTCATTAAAATTGTCAAAAATGTCAAAATCTATTTTCTGGAAACAATTAGAAAAATATATACGATATGTTGTATACTGAAAAAATGCAGAGCGTTAACGTATTTTGTTAAGGAATGAATTGTGTTTTTCTACTTTTCATGAAAGTATGGACGCAGTGGGTCGCGTGCAAATTAAATGAACCCTGAAGGGGTCATGTAAACTTTGCTAACGACCCGCTGTTGTTTATACTTTCATGAAATACAGAAAAAAAATAAGTTTATTTTTTATATTGACATTCTTTGCCTTGCATCACTGGGCGAAAAAACTTGAAATGCTTATAGGGCAAACTTTTAAAGCTGCAAAACATTAACACGCTATTTTTCTACACAGGGCGGAACAGTGTTGACTTCATGATCAACGCCCGTAGAGAACCACGGTGTAGACTGACGTCACTTGACGTCACTAAAAATCATGTGACTCGATGCGTTCATGGAAGTATGAACTACATTGTTTTCTATAGGTTGACATTAGACTCTACAATAGAAATGTAAATATAAAGCTCTGCCCTATAGGCAAACAGCGTTGACCTAACGTTCAGTTCTCGCTGCGTTGGTTGTTTAGTAAGGCTTATATGCTATTTTGTGCTGATAAAAAAGAGTAGCTTTCGCAAATACAAAAGCTACTCATTTTTTCATCAAAAATCCATGTACAAGGAGCAGCTGCTCACATTTTTTTCTGCAAAAATATTAGCCTATTTGTCATATCAAATCACCTGAAAATTCTAACGATATGGTAGCTAACGACATCGTTTGTTTTGAACAAACGACCCCTGATTAATAGAGCTAACATTCTGGTCATTAACGGGTTCACTATGCACAGCTAACCACAAGTACAAAGCCACGGCCGGCTGAAGTATCTAAATTCATTCGCGAGCCCGAGCCCCTATGACGAACCCTATCGAAACCCGGCGAGCAATCCTCGAAATATCTTCTGCAATTAAGTCGACAACCCTTGCCACTCTACCACGGCGCCTGGCTTTCTAAGTGGAAAACTGGTGGCATACAATCAACAACTGTGAACAACGAATGCATGTGGCATCACGTTAAAAAGTCCATTTAACCCATTGTATACTAGTGGACTCTGCCATTGCTAAAGGTTGGACAAGTTCATTTGTTATATAAGGGGTGATAGGCCTTTTTACTCTATTTTTGACGGAAAATTATGTTTGCCGAGGTACCCCTTTAGGGGTTTCCCGTAAGGAATGGGTTAATAAAAATCCTTGAAAAACGCACTTCCTATATAAAATCTTGGTTTTACAACAGTATACCTTATTTTACATATTTTTATCAAAACATACATTGTGGGTATTCGTCAGAACCACCTTACAGGGCGGTTCTGAAGAGAACTCGCCATCAGTTTTTTTTTTACAGAAATACGAAAAATACATTTTATCAGTTAAAAACAGGTCTTTTTCCAGAAAGCACAATTTTCACATGGCTGTGTGTGTTACATAATAAACTGCAGTCCAGCCTGACTGATTGATAATCAGAACGAATAGAAGGTGGCCGGCCTGGCGCTCAGAGCACGTAGGCTATACCTTGAACGTACCAGGACGAGTCTTTTCCTACTTGACCTAAATATTTCCACCTTACGTAAGCTATAGTAGCATTCCTATATTCGGTCTAATTACGAAAACAGGCTTTTACAAATACATTAAATTTTTCAGCCGAAAAACGAAAATTTTTAAAACATAAATTAGTGATATTTTCCTTATTTCTGCTCCAAGATATAGGTTGTGGGTACTCGTTAGAACGCCTCAATGAGGCGGTTCTAACGAGCACCCAAAACCTATGTTTGCGATATAAATAAGAAAAATATCACAAATTTTCATCAGAAAAATTGCCTTTTTTGAGGTTTGAAAAATGTACTATATCACACGGATGTGCTATCGTAATGCTACTTGGCCTAAATATTTCCACGTTACGTAAACTATATTAGCATTCCTATATTCAGTCTGGTGGGCTCTCACCGCTGTTGTTTCAATGACGATCGTGTCATAATATGCGAGACGCCAACTGGGCGCAGAGAAACGAAATAAAGAATCTCTGAAACCTCTTATATATGACTTTTAAAACTGAACCAGTCTTGATTGTAGTTGGTCTTAATAGCGGAAATCCAGATCATTGGTTTGTATATCTCATATTGAGAAATCTGCGTCAGTTAACAAAGTAATGTCCCCTGTTTGCCTAGCACAGTAAAACACATTTATTTCCCCTGCCACTTACTGACTGAATTGATTTGACTTTGCGAATTTACTTCGGGAAACGCAGATCGGGCCATATAGTGAAACAATTTTTACATTTCTCATTTTTCTGAAAATTATATCAGTGTTAAGACTGGAATGCAGTTAACATGAAAAATACTTATAATAGAAACTTGCGAACATAGAATGAGACGCATTAATGGCATGAAAATGCAATTCGATGCATTTCGCATCTATTTCTCTGATATTTAGATAGCAGAATACCATTGGACATCTGAAACACCAGGCAAGCAACAAACATTATTTCATTTTTAACGAAAACGATATCATCTTGAAGGGTAAAGACTGAATTTATAATTTTGTCTCACTTTCCAGGAAAGAGAAATATATCAAATTAAATGTAGTGGCTGCATACATTTTAGTGCATTTCGTCAGGGGGTTTTGAGGATAAGTTTGACATATGATTACGATAGAAGCAACTATCGTACGTGGTCCGGTGTAATCATACTATCAACTCTCCAAATACAAGTATCATGACCTCTTGATCTCTTATATAAGCCCTCGTCTTATGATAATAAGATATCATCTTATGCCATAATAAGGCCTTGAATCAGTCCCAGTGAAAAGGTTACTGATCTAACTGGCGAACAGCGAAGGTTCAGTCGAGACTGCACAAAAGCGCATTCTTGCTTGAACCTTCACTGTTTGCAAAGAGACTATACAGACCTAGCCGAAGCTTTAGAAGAATTCTGCCTCTTGCACTGTTGAGTGGTTGCGCATGTGTATTTGTGGGGATGGTCATTGTGTAAAGGTAGCTTTGCACTAAATACGGGAGGTACTGGATTTTATCACTTTGGGACAGAGCTTTTAGTTGCAGTCTAAATACCAGACAGGCTTCCATTGGATAAATATCCCATATTTCATTTCAATGTGAGAAAAGGATAGTTATAAGGAAATAAAATGATGTGTGTTTTATAATTATATCTGCAAGCTCAAAGAAATTGTTGCTGATTTTATATTGTCACCTCTCCTTTAAAAAGCCGGCTTGTATTCACTGCGAATCTGCATGTAAACAAACATGGCGGACCATAACTTGAAAAGGAGACGGGCAACATGTGGATTTTTTCTCATCAACTTGTTGAGCTGGGATGGCTCTATAAATGAGTAAGGTTTGAAAAGTTTTGAATGTGTAGTTTTTGTGGGAGTATGTAAAAGGTTACTATTGTCGCCTATGGAAAATATTTAGTGGTAAGCTCCCTATACCAAAAGTTGAAAAATTAGCCCCACACTCCAGTTTTCAGGCATTACATCATATTTTCACACATTGGTAGGTTCTATCCAATTCTGTACCATAAAATGGATATTCCTGGCATGTGGTTTGCCACAGAAACTGTAAAACAGTGTGAGGTTAGTGGTAATTAAGTCTAACTGGGTGTATTTGATCAGTTTTTGCTTCTAATCTGTGCATTGGTGGGGGGGGGGGGTACTTTAAAGCCAAGTTAATCAATTGTTATTGGGTTTGTTTTGGAAAAAAGCTTACAGTAAGTGTATAACCGGATACACAAGAGAAAGAATCTACTCCATCTGGAATTTAACAGTAAGGTTACATGGTTTATGGCCTTAGTCTCTAGCCAAAGCAAAACTTTAAAATTGTCTCTGCTGCAATATCGCGATAAGTTTTCTCATCTATTATTGGATCTAATTGATTAGATCATGTTAAAGGATCTGAACAGATATGTATCCACTGTTTCACATGGTATTAAGGCATTTATAATCATTTTTGTCAAAGTTTTATCATCAAAATATCCTCAAAATGCCATTTTTACATAAAATAGGGGGTATAGGTGTGAAATCAGCCAAAAATACCAGTTGGTATGCTATTAAGGCATAATTTAGTGCATTTTAGGATTGAAGTGTTCCAAAGACATAGGAGAAGAACCACTGATGCAAGCCGGTGTCTGGGTTCCATTCCAGAAAGAGGTAAAATTTGCGCTTTTTCACAAAATATGGTTTGTTCGGCTTTCATTGTAGAATCTGAAAGCGATAAGTTTTTCGCAACTTTCAAAGATTCTTTGCCACTGAACATTTATTATGCATGCTTAAATTATTAGATATGATCTAAATTTCTATTTGACAATGCTTTTGATGGATCATAAAGACTAGGGTTTGGTATAGGTAGCCTTGCACTAAATACGGGAGGTACTGGATTTTATCACTTTGGAACAGAGCTTTTAGTTGCAGTCTAAATACCAGACAGGCTTCCATTGGATAAATATCCCATATTTCATTTCAATGTGAGAAAAGGATAGTTATAAGGAAATAAAATGATGTGTGTTTTATAATTATATCTGCGAGCTCAAAGAAATTGTTGCTGATTTTATATTGTCACCTCTCCTTTAAAAAGCCGGCTTGTATTCACTGCGAATCTGCATGTAAACAAACATGGCGGACCATAACTTGAAAAGGAGACGGGCAACATGTGGATTTTTTCTCATCAACTTGTTGAGCTGGGATGGCTCTATAAATGAGTAAGGTTTGAAAAGTTTTGTATGTGTAGTTTTTGTGGGAGTATGTAAAAGGTTACTATTGTCGCCTTTGGAAAATATTTAGTGGTAAGCTCCCTGTACCAAAAGTTGAAAAATTAGCCCCACACTCCAGTTTTCAGTCATTACATCATATTTTCACACATTGGTAGGTTCTATCCAATTCTGTACCATAAAATGGATATTCCTGGCATGTGGTTTGCCACAGAAACTGTAAAACAGTGTGAGGTTAGTGGTAATTAAGTATAACTGGGTGTATTTGATCAGTTTTTGCTTCTAATCTGTGCATTGGTGTGTGTGTGGGGGGGGGGGGGGGGTACTTTAAAGCCAAGTTAATCAATTGTTATTGGGTTTGTTTTGGAAAAAAGCTTACAGTAAGTGTATAACCGGATACACAAGAGAAAGAATCTACTCCATCTGGAATTTAACAGTAAGGTTACATGGTTTATGGCCTTAGTCTCTAGCCAAAGCAAAACTTTAAAATTGTCTCTGCTGCAATATCGCGATAAGTTTTCTCATCTATTATTGGATCTAATTGATTAGATCATGTTTAAGGATCTGAACAGATATGTATCCACTGTTTCACATGGTATTAAGGCATTTATAATCATTTTTGTCAAAGTTTTATCATCAAAATATCCTCAAAATGCCATTTTTACATAAAATAGGGGGTATAGGTGTGAAATCAGCCAAAAATACCAGTTGGTATGCTATTAAGGCATAATTTAGTGCATTTTAGGATTGAAGTGTTCCAAAGACATAGGAGAAGAACCACTGATGCAAGCCGGTGTCTGGGTTCCATTCCAGAAAGAGGTAAAATTTGCGCTTTTTCACAAAATATGGTTTGTTCGGCTTTCATTGTAGAATCTGAAAGCGATAAGTTTTTCGCAACTTTCAAAGATTCTTTGCCACTGAACATTTATTATGCATGCTTAAATTATTAGATATGATCTAAATTTCTATTTGACAATGCTTTTGATGGATCATAAAGACTAGGGTTTGGTATAGGTAGCCTTGCACTAAATACGGGAGGTACTGGATTTTATCACTTTGGAACAGAGCTTTTAGTTGCAGTCTAAATACCAGACCGGCTTCCATTGGATAAATATCCCATATTTCATTTCAATGTGAGAAAAGGATAGTTATAAGGAAATAAAATGATGTGTGTTTTATAATTATATCTGCGAGCTCAAAGAAATTGTTGCTGATTTTATATTGTCACCTCTCCTTTAAAAAGCCGGCTTGTATTCACTGCGAATCTGCATGTAAACAAACATGGCGGACCATAACTTGAAAAGGAGACGGGCAACATGTGGATTTTTTCTCATCAACTTGTTGAGCTGGGATGGCTCTATAAATGAGTAAGGTTTGAAAAGTTTTGTATGTGTAGTTTTTGTGGGAGTATGTAAAAGGTTACTATTGTCGCCTATGGAAAATATTTAGTGGTAAGCTCCCTATACCAAAAGTTGAAAAATTAGCCCCACACTCCAGTTTTCAGTCATTACATCATATTTTCACACATTGGTAGGTTCTATCCAATTCTGTACCATAAAATGGATATTCCTGGCATGTGGTTTGCCACAGAAACTGTAAAACAGTGTGAGGTTAGTGGTAATTAAGTCTAACTGGGTGTATTTTATCAGTTTTTGCTTCTAATCTGTGCATTGGTGGGGGGGGGGGTACTTTAAAGCCAAGTTAATCAATTGTTATTGGGTTTGTTTTGGAAAAAAGCTTACAGTAAGTGTATAACCGGATACACAAGAGAAAGAATCTACTCCATCTGGAATTTAACAGTAAGGTTACATGGTTTATGGCCTTAGTCTCTAGCCAAAGTAAAACTTTAAAATTGTCTCTGCTGCAATATCGCGATAAGTTTTCTCATCTATTATTGGATCTAATTGATTAGATCATGTTTAAGGATCTGAACAGATATGTATCCACTGTTTCACATGGTATTAAGGCATTTATAATCATTTTTGTCAAAGTTTTATCATCAAAATATCCTCAAAATGCCATTTTTACATAAAATAGGGGGTATAGGTGTGAAATCAGCCAAAAATACCAGTTGGTATGCTATTAAGGCATAATTTAGTGCATTTTAGAATTGAAGTGTTCCAAAGACATAGGAGAAGAACCACTGATGCAAGCCAGTGTCTGGGTTCCATTCCAGAAAGAGGTAAAATTTGCGCTTTTTCACAAAATATGGTTTGTTCGGCTTTCATTGTAGAATCTGAAAGCGATAAGTTTTTCGCAACTTTCAAAGATTCTTTGCCACTGAACATTTATTATGCATGCTTAAATTATTAGATATGATCTAAATTTCTATTTGACAATGCTTTTGATGGATCATAAAGACTAGGGTTTGGTATAGGTAGCCTTGCACTAAATACGGGAGGTACTGGATTTTATCACTTTGGAACAGAGCTTTTAGTTGCAGTCTAAATACCAGACAGGCTTCCATTGGATAAATATCCCATATTTCATTTCAATGTGAGAAAAGGATAGTTATAAGGAAATAAAATGATGTGTGTTTTATAATTATATCTGCAAGCTCAAAGAAATTGTTGCTGATTTTATATTGTCACCTCTCCTTTAAAAAGCCGGCTTGTATTCACTGCGAATCTGCATGTAAACAAACATGGCGGACCATAACTTGAAAAGGAGACGGGCAACATGTGGATTTTTTTCTCATCAACTTGTTGAGCTGGGATGGCTCTATAAATGAGTAAGGTTTGAAAAGTTTTGTATGTGCAGTTTTTGTGGGAGCATGTGAAAGGTTACTATTGTCGCCTATGGAAAATATTTGGTGGTAAGCTCCCGTAACCGTTCATAAGTGTTGGCACCCTGCATAGAACTGTCGGATTGCGGAATACGAATATCTGGTCATTGTAGGTATGTACATGTAATTGTGGAGCGAGGTAGCTCAGTGGTTAGTTCACTTGCCTATCATGATAGAGGCTCCCGGTTCGATTCACGTCATGGTTAATGAATTCGTGGCGTCCGAACATGCTTCACTGGCATCATATGCAGGGATGAATGCCCTAAAGTGCAGTCTTTCGGATCGGGACGTTAACTGGAGGCCCCGTGTGTGCAGGGAGAGCCAAAAAAATCCCTACCGTAATTTCATGATTACTGTGTAGCCTTTCATCCTGCAAACCCGTTGGAGTGTATGTAATGTACACCTGCACGTTATCCTCGTAAGGGGTGGGGGGTGGGTGGGGGGGGGGTGGGGTTGCAGTATATATATAGAAAGAAAAAGAAAAGAAAGAAATTGAATGGCGCCAAACGCAAAAGTGTATAATTCAACAGGTCGGTGCAAAGAGCATCAACGATAAAAAAGCCTTTTCCCGTGTCCTGGCTGATAACATGACCATTTGAAACATGATTATATAAAATGGTAAACCATACAAACGTCGCTTAAATCTGAGCAATAATCACACAATGAAAGGCCAACTTCAGAATCTGCTGTTTGCATTGTTAATACCAGTTGTGTCTACGGCGCATGTTTACGTGTTTGAACAGGAAGCGACAGGACCGCCGAAGTTCTGCCACAAGTTGGAATGCCCCAAATATACAGTTTTACAAACTTCTAAGGTAAGCTGTTTTCGCAAACAGACGTTTGTATTGATTCCATATATACCGGAAAGGGAATTCCGAAATTGTTTATTATACCGTATTCGTCTATTTATCATATGACGTCGCGCCTGAAAATGCAATAACACCATTTAAAAATTTGATAATCCATTAGTGGTTTAAATATACAATTAGGTAGATACGACCATAACGTTACATGTACGGCGTCATTAACGACGTCGCGTTTGCTAATAGCGGAATATTGACCGTTTCGTTACAAAATTGTGAATAAAATGTGTTTTTAATGTCATACGATAAAAAGAATCTTGCGTTCCTGTATAGTTGAATTTATTAAACTCGTTGAGAAAAATGGATAAAATGCTCGGCTAAGCTTCGCATTTTATCCCTTTTCCTCAGCTCGTTTAATAAATTCAATAATACATGGACACTCATGTAAGATCCTCTATTTACCGCACATACGCTAATAAGCGCACACCGATAGTTTCCAGAAGTATCATAGTTATTTGACAGCAATTAACAACACAGCATTCTAGTGTCTGTTTAATAATACAAACATTTCACTTACATATCAATAATTATTCTTATTAATTTTTACAAAGAGGAGCCTCAGGTTTAATATTACTTGAGCCCCGCCAGGCGAATTTGTGTCTTCGAGCATTCCGTCATGACAAATTTTAACTGCGCATGCCCAGCCATTCAGAGGGGCCAGGGATATGGCTTTCTGTCTGAAGGTTCCTCTTGATTTACTGCTTGTATGAGCGAGCAGCGAAGGTTCTGGCGTGACTGCGCGGATGCGCAGGCTCGCCTGAACCTTCGCTGCTCGCATAGGCGATAAGTACCAAAATCGCTTGACGGGGCCCATTTCATTTTATTTCATTTGCTCCTTAAGCGCACAACAAGCAGCATTTGATAACCTTTCTAGAGCTTCAGCTTTTAATTATTAAAATGAAATGCCTCATGCTACTGTGTTCTCATAACAAGGAACACGACACTTGCAGAGATGTCTTGCAAGCCAAGCTCGTTACATACAGTACAATCCTGCGATATGATCCTCACTTAATGCAAGGAAACCTGGGGTTTACAAGGAAATAACGGTGCGTTATGTATTTCCTTATCTCTTCTCTAAATCATACATGTCTCTCGTGGATACTCGATTTAGTCTCGATTGAAGCGAGTCTAATGACAAACTACCAACTGTTTTGCAAAACAAATTTAGGCTACATGTTTTCAACTAAAAACTGTCAATTTTAGAAATCTAAAGGACAGCAGTATCTCACGGTGGAGTGAATTCATAATGTGGTGTTTGGAACCCATAAGTTTTAATAATGCTGCCAGTCTTTTATCGTTGATCTCCTAGTGATAACCATTGGCCAATTAACTTGAACCACGCGCAGATTAACCCACTTATGGCATATAGGATCTTCCTTGTAAAAGCTTTGGCAAATTGATTTTCAATCTTCGATGTGACAAATTTGTTCCATTTTTATTAGTTAAACAACTAATCCTATATTTTCAGCAAACAGGGGCCAGTTGTTCAAAGCCTCGTTAGCTTAACGAGCTTGTTAGTGGTCAAATTGTTAACTTTTCTAGCAAGTACAATATCTACAATTTAGGTAATGCCAAAAATGATGACAAATATATATAGTATGCAAAATAACGCTATTATTTTTATAGTAATTTTGAGGTCAGTCAAGGGGAAAACTTATCACCACTAATTTCATTATTTTTAAACCACATAGTAGGATTTATCTCCCATGGAGAATATGGTTTGCCTGATATAACTGAGGCGATACACTTGCTCTTTGACACTTTGCTTTGTATCATTTTATACGCGGATGATACTGTAATACTGTCTGATTGCCAGGAACAGTTGCAGGCTGCTTTAAATTCTACTGTCAGACCAACATATATATTAACTTTTCTAAATGAAAACTGTTGCATGTGCTACATTACAGTTCAATGATACTTTGTAGTGAGGCTCCAGATTAGTTGTTTTAAACACTTAAAAATTCTCCACTTTAAAAATATAACATTAAACTAATGTTATTTAAGTTTCAATTTTAGTCAAACCACGCAGCAAAATTTATCGTACGAGTCATTTGTTAGATTGGCTGTCTGAGCTAAAAGTCACGGTCGCCCTCTGAAAATATTGTACAAGTAAACAAACAAACAATAAATATGTACAAAATGCATACACGAATATTTTACTTTTCAGAATGTATTGACTGTGTACAAACCACATTAATAATTGTAGTTTTTTCTGAATATTAAATTCACCAACGTGTTCCTGAAAATTGTGGCTTAGGAAAAAAGGTCACATTACGCAAACACGACTATACAAATACATTGCCACCTTTATCACCGAAAAAATGAAAATTTTAAGGTGAAAAATTGTTTTATTTTTGTTATTTCTGCTCAAAATATAGTTTGTGGGCACTCGTTAGAACCGCCTCATCGAGGCGGTTCTAACGAGTACCCACAATCTATATTTTAGAGTAGAAATAAGAAAAATAAGTAATACCCCCGGATACCCCAGTTTTACTATACAAAAGTGGGGTTCAAGGGGGTCAAAATTATATAGGCGTGTTTTCGTGATGAAACTCTTCTCATTGATCAATTTAAACAAAATGGTATAACACTGTCTTTGAAATGTTAGAGTGTCTAAATTTTAGAATAGTCAAACAAAATCATAAATTTGAAAAGTATTTAACAAAATTGCCCAAAGATTTAAGGATCGCTTACAGTTTGCGAATTCAAAAAGGTAGATTTGTTTGGCATTGGAATAGTTGACAGAATTTGTTACTTGTGCAACAGTGCAAAATAAGGGGATGGACATCACTGTATTTTTGAATTCAACTCTTTCAAAGGGGAAAGAAAAAAATGTTCCCGCTGAATTTCATAATAAACACGACACCCAAACATTTCATGATCGTTTTAATGATTCGAAATATCTATACTACTAAATAAATAGATTATAAAATAAACTGCAAAAACACCGATCATTTGGTGTTTTTTTTTATATCGAGTTGTCACAATTTTGCTTTTATTTATAATTTTGATTTAGGAACTCTATGGTTTGCGTTTATTTTGTGATTTTTTGGGTTTTAGACAATTGCCGAATTTAAAATTCTCCCAACCATTTTCTCAGAAAACCTGCAGCGATTGGTCGCTTTTTGTCAACAAGCGCTTACATCGTAGCGACTTCGATTGGTACTTTGGTCTTAGATCGCTAATATGCGATGTAGAGTCGTTTCGCCACTGGGTTGTTTCAGACATTTTTTGAAGTACGTTTCGATTATTGGACCAAATACACTACTGATACCTTCACAAAACAGGTACATGTACAGGTACAAAACATGAATTCAAAGGTAAGTGCTCGCGTCTGAAAGTGGTGAATTATTTGTTGTTGCTGCTACACAATCACAGAATTGGACTTTTGTTCCTTCCTGAATGACCCTTATCAAGTAGTCGAACTCAACCAAGCAAATCAAGCATGCAGTCAGAAAACATGGCTTCTCGAGCACAGACTCATGCATCCAAAGTTGAGAAAAAATAACCGAGCAGAGAAAAACGACTGCGCTTTTTCCATTCCTTCTTTAATTTTCTGCCGAATTCTTCAATACAAGAACATTGACGAAACGGTCGACTTCGATTGGTACTTCGATTGGTCTTAGAGCGCATATATCTGAATATGCGATGTCGAGTCGTTTCGCCACTGGGTTGTTTCAGACATTTTTTGAAGTACGTTTCGATTATTACTGATACCTTCACAAAACAGGTACAGGTACAAAACATGAATTCAAAGGTAAGTGCTCGCGTCTGAAAGTTGTTGCTGCTACACAATCAGAGAACTGATAAAACGACTGGAATTCTGTTCCTTCCTGAATGACCCTTATCAAGTCGTCGAACTCAACCAAGCAAATCAAACATGCGGTCAAAAAACATGGCTATAAAAATTTTCGCCAAAAAAAAAAAAAAAATTTCAGAGGAAAAAAATGAGATTTTCATTATTTCTGCTTAAAACATTGATTTTGGGTACACTTTAGAACCGCCTCAACGAGGCGGTTCTAACGAATACACACAATCTATCTTTTAGAGCAGATATGAGGAAATAATGAATACCCTTTCAAACCCCACTTTTTCCTATTTAAAGTGGGGTTTAATTGGCCGAATTGGCCCAAACTAGCTAGTCTGGCCCAGAAAACATGTACACTCCATATTTTTCACTTCTGTGGTGTATTCCTTGCTTCCAAAGGATAACCCTTTTACAGAACATATTTGCAGGAGTATTCATTACATAGGCGTGTTATCTTGATGTTCCGTGCGTAAACTTCAAAATGAATATCCTGATATCACCACCTCTCAACTTTAAACCACTAAAGTATTGTTTGCTATAAACTTGGCATGAAGTATACCCGCGCTTGCGCGGGTTTTTTTCTAGTCATATTAGATCTATTCCTGGTATCGCTGAATTCCATAGAAACATTTTAACACCTTTTTAAATAGACATTGTACACATTGTACCTTCCTTATTTTCATTATTTAGGGGATAACTGTATTCAAAATTGTCATTTGGGGAGGTAAATCGGCGGTTTTACGGTCGGAAATTTCGTTTTACGGCGACGCGTTAGCGGAGCCTTAAAACAGAATTTGCGACCGTAAAACCGACGATTTACCTCCCCAAATGACATTTTTGCAATACAGTTTATCCTCATTCTAATGCACTTATTCGGTTGTTTCCTTAAAAGTTCTATTTTGCACAAAACGGCAAGCGCTGTGAGCTGCATAAAACCAAATGCCAGCCAATGAAAAGCGACGTTACATGATGACGTCGGGTTTTCGACAGTAGGTCGCCAATTTTTGACGTTATCCAATCAGACGTCGCGTTACAAGTTCTCGGACATCATTAATTAGACAATGTACAGCTATCAGTGGTTTATTCGGGGTCTGCAGTGTTTGCCGTTTCATTTGAATGTCAGAGTGGAAATCAAAAGTATTTGACAGCATTTGAAGCTAACACTTATTCTTGAATAAATACCTATGCTCATGGCTGTTTGAAGCCATTGTCAAATGGACCGAAAGCCATGCTCAAACAGCCAAAACCATGTTCAAATCATGAAATTCGCGTGCTGTTTGAACATAGATTTTGAGCTTTTGATATCACAAGACGGGCCCTGCTTTGTTTACGTTACGTAAAGCGACGTAACGTTATCACCCTGAACGTAGCGTTTTAGAGTTCTATGATGACGTCACTGCATGACAACGTCATTGTAAACAACATTCTGAACTGGCCGCCATTTCGGACTTTTATGATTCTAGACATATACATTCCATGATTCCTTGATTTGACGTGTTTTCATGTTATATGGTCGTTTAATTCTCAAACGTTCGTCACTTGTTTTGATATATTTTCATGTTATATGTATGTTTAATTCTCATACCCTCTGTTATTGCTTTGACTTGACTCGACGTAGGCTATTTATTCAACGTTGAATGAACGCTGTGTTTTTTGTAGGGAACCTACCTACCGGAGCTGTCAGGTTTTTTTTATATCCTTAATGGCTCTGGATTTTTTCGTAAATTATTCAGTAGATTCATGAACTTTTGCGAAAGCCAAAGTACATGTAAGAGGTTTGACTGGATCTGCATTCGTTTCTATTTTCCAGACTTATGAACTGCGTCATTATGAGCCGTCAATGTGGGTAGCTACAAACCTAACAACTCCAATCTTCACAGAGGAAAATAGACGTCAGCTTTTTATGACACTGTTCTACTATATATCAGGAAACAACACAAAGCGTAAGATATTTTTTATACAGTAAATTAGGCGTGACAAGCGCAGTCTTTGGACCTCTGCACTCAGAGAACACTCATGTTAACAAGACCTGGAAATGAGCTTCACTGTTAAATAGAAGTGAAGGCAATGATCAGGAATCGATACAATTAACCCACAGCTCCCATCAGAGACACCAAAGGGAAAGTAAATCAAACATGAATCAACAGACCCCAATGGAAACACCAACAGCGGAAAGCCAAAAGGACATTTACTTTCCCACAATATGGCCAACCGGCTATCCAAAACAAAATAATATAAGCAATACAAACACTCAAAAACAAACCATAACAAAAATAAACCGCGACAGACGAGCCGCCTTGGAACGGTCAGTGAAACGAGTTCCACTGGTGTGTGTAGGGGGTGGTGGGGGGGGGGGGGGGGGGGGGGGCTTAAATCGATTTTACGTGGCCACAATCCTCGCTCTTACTTCCGTCGCAGTTTAGACAAATAATTTGTTCAGTCCGCATTAAGGCCTCCAAATTCATCAGTGCAACATCTCCGTGAACACAAAAATATCAAACAACCATAAAGATGAAACAACAGTGAGGACTCGACAGCAAGAACCCACTGAAATGCCGGAGCAAAAGACAACTCAGATGGGCCCGATCAGAGACAGAGCATCAGGCACAAACCAACATTACCTAGAATTAGATTCTCTCTAATTCTCAATAAGCCTTAACGCTGGAACCGTCATAGAATCCACCGGCGTGCAATTAAAGAGGGAAACAAAGTTGTTAACCGTCATTGGGTTAACTACCATCAATGTAGTCTGTCGTATAACATTTATGTTGTACCCAATCTTTTTATATCGAATAATGATTTTACGAAATCGGGTGCTGAAGTCATTGCGAGTATATATTTTTCTGAATTTATATACTAAGTCACCATAAAATTCAGGTTCCGATAGACCTTGTTGCTGAAGAGATTTAAGTCCAATATTGAATTTTGAAATTAAATCAGAATATTTACATTTCCAGTGTAAAGTCTAATGTAAACCTATAGAAAACAATTGCGCTCATACTTCCATGAACGCATCGAATCACATGATTTTCAGTGATGTTAAGTGACGTCATTCTAAACAATTGTTCTCTACGGGCGTTGATGACGTCAACGCTGCTCCGCTCATTGTAGAAACACAGTGTGTAAATATTTGTCAGCTTTAAAAATTTGCCCTACAAGCATTTTTTTCGCCCAGTGATGAGGGGCAAATAATGTAAATATAAAAAATAAACTTAATTTGTCTGCTTTTCATGAAAGTATGAACGACAGTGGGTCGCTAGGAAAGTTTACATGAACCCCTTCGGGGTTCATTTACTGTGCACGCGACCCACTGCGTTCATACTGCAGAAAAATAAAATTCATTCCTTAAATGACGTCTAGTGTTGCCTGGGACGTTAAACTCGACAACAAAGCAAATCAACATATACAGGGAGATCTTAACCATTGATCATGTAGATTCGCTTGCCACATTTGTCAAATGCACTTTTTCTTTTTCATAGGCTTCTCTCTGACCCTGCTCAATGAAAAAAAAAAAAAAAAAAAAAAAAAAAAAAAGAACTATGATCATAATTCATGCACTGTGGGCTGTGACCGCGTAGAGGATTTAAGCCTGCCCGGGCAAAGCGGTGCGCACGAGTCGGTTTCATTGGACGAAAGAGCTTGAGATGTCATTTCATCTCAATGTAGGGTAAAAGTCCCACAAAATTGGAAGCAACGTCTCCAAAATGACCTTTACAGTGTTGACGAGGACGCTAAACCTCAAAGCAAACAAACAAAACTGTGGGTTGTGATAGCATATCTAAATAAACACATACCCTCTATGTTTTTGATAGCTAAATATGTGTAGTTTATATTCGGGTAGAGTGGTTACGCTCTGAAAAATACGAAATGATCCAGGCCATGACAAAATAAACTGCAGTCGAATTTCAAATTGAGACCATGAACCTTTCATCACGAAATCACGCCTATATAATTTTGACCCCCTTAAACCCTACTTTTATATAGTAAAACTAGGGTTTACAGGGGTATATATTGTTTTTATAATTTGTGTTTAAAAACAAAGATTGTGGATACTCGTTAGAACCGCCTCGTCGAGGCGGTTCTAACGAGTACCCACAATCTAAGTTTTGAGCAGAAATATTAAAAAAAAAAAGAAAAATAGGTATTTTATCCGAAAAATTTCATTTTTTTTTGGTGGTAAAATTTTTCCAGTATATTTGAATAGGCGTGTTCGAGATAGGAAAGTTTCGAACCACTGATTATGTCACTAGAGCAGGAGGCATAATGGAATTAGCGTTTCTATTTTCTATGAAATAAAGTTGGGCTATGTGTACTCATTAGAATGACATCATCAATGAATCTTCCAAGGTATTAGGCCCCCGCCCAACGGGGCTTGAAAAATTGTTTTGGCTGCATTAAGCTTCCACGCAGAGCTGAAACCGACCGCACACGAGTACTGGTAAACTACTTATAGGACCCAAGCCTGCACAGGCAAAGAGCTACGAGTCGGACCGTCCATGCTTACAAACCCTATTTGTTTCATTGAACGACAGGGCTTGAGATATCATTTCATCTCAATGCCGGGTAGAGGTCCCACAAAATTGAAAGTAACGCCTCCAAAATGACCTATACAGTGTCGATGGGGATGTTAAACAAAAAACAAACATAACAAAACTTCCAAGGCATTGCATGAGGGGTCTTGTAAAATCTAGAATGCCTGAAGCACACGAGTTCGGCCGTGAAGAAGCTCAATGTTGATGGGTCGGTGGCGTAAGCTTTCCATATTTGGACCCGTCAAAGCATTATGTTAACAAGCTCATGCAAAAACATTAGGAAAGGTCTATTGCCAGTTAACTGGCAATAGCGGTTTTACGATAAAATCGCTATTGCCAGTTAACTGGTAATAGCGGTTTTACGATATAATTGCTATTGACAGTTAACTGGTAATAGCGGTTTTACGATAAAATCGCTATTGCCAGTTAACTGGTAATAGCAATTTTAACGTAAAATCGCTATTGCCAGTTGACGTGCAGAATTATTCCATTTACAGTTATGAATGTAATGGCTTAAATGCATGTTTTTGTTTTTCTGCTTTGACCAAGCATTTCCATATTTTGCATATGTAATCCATAATCGCCCCAGCTCATCGGGGCTTCAAGAGAAATAGAATGGGTTGCATAATGCTTCTATGCAGAACAGCATTATATTACGAAAACACGCCTTTTCAAATATATTGAAAGTTTTACCACCAAAAACTGAACATTTTCAGATAAAAAAATCTGATATTTTTCATATTTATGCTCAAAACATAAATTGTGGGAATTCGTTTGAACCACATCGGCGAGGCGGTTATAACGAGTACCCACAATCTATGTTTTCGAGCAGAGATATGAAAATTAATGTATACCCCTGTACCCAGTTTTACTATCGTAAAAGTATGGTTCAAGGTGGGTCAAAACTATATCGGCGTTTTCGTGCTGAAACCTACTCATATAGCCATCATATTGTAAAGAAAGAAGGATATGTATTATTATCCCATTCTTTTCAAAACATATATTGATGCTCGTTAGAAAAGCCTTATTTTAATACAGTAATTCAAGCATCCACGGATAAGAACCCACATCATGTATTTTTTTTATCAAAAATGTAATCTTCCCAACAATGAAAGAAGGCATTCCATCACAGAGGTTTGTTTGTGATAGACCATTTCGTCGATGAAAATGCTCTGAGTAGAAGTTACGCTCGCTACAGACAAGTCGAGTACATGTACCCGCACTAAGAAGATGGTTGTATCGAGCCAATAGTTGTAAGAGGAACGAGAGTTATAGCCCTTTTTCAATTTCATTTTTAAATGAAAGTGGTTTTCGTTCGATATGATACACGTATGATATGATATGATATGATATGATATGATATGATATGATATGATATGAGATATGATATGATATGATATGATATGAAACGATTGGTAGATTGCGGACAATCTCTTTTTTCTTGCAGATACTGAATCCCAATGACAGCGCCAGTTTTGGAAACTGTCAAACACGGACAGGGTCCGGACTGCGACAGCACGTTCACAACACACTTCATGATGCCTTTTGAGTTCCAGTCAAACCCGCCCCAGCCAACAGACCCGAAGGTGTTCATAGTCACACTGCCCAGTATGAACGTATATGTGAGGTATATATTACGTTTTAAATTACAGTCAAATTTTAACCCTTGTCCTGCTGAGCTCGGATATGCCTTACCTTTCAACAATGTAGATCCGGATCAGATGGCTGCTGGATCTACTTTGTTTGTCATTCAGTTTGTGAATTTATTGCAATAATTTGCATCAAGTGATCTGATTGGTTGATAATCGGTAGTGGGTGGGGCATATTTAAGATAATCGGTAGTGGGCGGGGCATATTTAAATATTCAACAACAGGACAAGGGTTAACAGTGTCATGAAATGGTTAATATAATGAGCCCAAATCGAACGCCACAGAACGCGCGGATTAATTATGGTATTTACTTATTGTTTTCCTACTAATTATAATTTTAAAGCCTCCGTGTGTAGTGGTTAAGCTACTCGCCTAATAAACCAAAGGTCGTAAATTCGATTTCGGGCTTCTCCAGGCTTTAGGATGAGTCTTCAATCCGAGGTCCCGTATCCGTATGACCTAAGTTGTTGCTGGGACGTAAACCTAAAATACACACATGTGGATGTACAGTTGTTGTGTTGTTTTACACTTAGCAATTTGCAAAAAGGAAAAATCCGAAAAAAAAAAATAAGCCGACACCCCTTAGATTTATACTGAAATTCCGTTAATCTGTTAAGACCTGCTAAAAGTAAGACTAATTCTTTCTTTAAAAACACATTGAAAAGGTTTCAGTTTTTCTTTATGTTTTCTACACCCGTTGCCCTCTAGAAACAGACCACCTTTGGAAATGTTCAAAAGTAGTCTTAAAGACCCATTTTGAACAGTATCAATAGTGATCTTAATATAGGAATTTAACTGTTGTGCAGAGGACCCTCGTTATAACGACAGTATTTATTCCCTATTATTGTGCCGTTATAAAGAATTTGCCCGTTTAAAGAATCCCAGTTAGGAGTATGATAAGTAATAAAAGGCTTTTTCCCCATCATTACTGCAAGAAACAAATGTTATAGACATTTGTTAGAATCGCCTCGGTGAGGCGATTCTAACAAATGTCTATAACATTTGTTTCATGGAGTATTAGATTACAAGACTCTTTCGTGACTATATGGACTCGATTTGTGCACTTCCAACCAGAGAGAAGCTCACTCCGCTCAGAATCGAGGTTAGCTAAGTAGTCACTTCATTCAAATTGTCGTTATAACGAGTTTTGCCGTTATAACGAATGCCGGTATAAAGAGGGTTGACAGATGATGTTTATCCCGCAAATGATTTTCATGACAGATCATACGGAGGTTATTCAAACGGAATAAAGGTACAAGAAGAGGTCCAGCAACTGGCTGATGACACCGGCGATTCTGAGAAATATCTCAGCAATCCCTACTACAGTGCAGGCTACGACAACCCCTACCAGATCCTCAACAGACATAACGAGGTCTGGCTACAAGCCACTGGGAAATAAATGAACGTGGATTGTGTATTTATAGTTGGCACATATAGCTGACAAATGTCGACGTACCAACGTCGTTGGGAGGGCGTTAGTAACTTAAGACATCGTGGGTAGGCTTTATAGAGAGGATCTTACATGAGTGTTCATGTAGTATTGAATTTATTAAACGAGTTGATGAAAAGGGATAACCTAGCATTGGTTCCATTTTCCTCGACGGATTAAATAACACATGAGCACGAATGCAAGATTCTGTTTATCATACGGCATTTAAACCCCATTTTATTCACAATTGTTTTACAAAATGTCAATATTCCGCCATTAGTAAACGCGACGTCGTTAAGGACGTTACGGGGCGTATCCAACTAGTTTGCATATTTAATCCACTAGTGGATTATCGAATTTATATCATGGCGTTATTACGCTCTCATACGCGATGTCATAATTATGATAAAGACCGATATTTATACACTGGAGCTGAAGGATGAGAGCAATAAACCCTTTAAACTGTATCTTATATGATTTTTTAGACAAATACATGGTCGTGTTTACACTCCATACATAAACCGTATCAGTTACCCTGGATAGGACCAGTCTTTGGCGGTAGGCTGCGTCCTCACTAGCGATGTCTAACTAGAATAGTCTAGAGGTACCAATCTGGTCCGGACCTGATACCCAGCAGGCACTGGTCGCAAAAGCAACGTCAAATCAACGTCGGTGTAACGTCACGACGTTGCACCGATGTAGATGTGACGTTGCGTAACAGTCATGACGTTGCACCGACGTTAATGTGACGTCATAATTACGCCAAGCACCTGCTGGATAAGTACACTATAGGGACATCCGCGAGTTTGCATTTGGCCAAACACACATGTAGCAGTACTAGTCTGATTTCAGAACGGTCCTAGCAGGCACTCACTGTGGAATCAACGTTGAAACAACATGAAAACTTCGTTCTACCGTCGTTTCAATGTTGAATCAACATTGTGTGTCTGCGGGGGTACTTTCCCTGCGGGATTACCTCTATTGCGAACGCAAATCGAAACCGTACCAGATTGGTTCGGCTAAATTACATTGTAGATCAGTCTGAAACGCTTCAAGTCCTCGTGTCAACACGACCTTAATGGCTATTTTCTCGTTTGTACTCCAAGCATACACTGCATGTGCACTGTAGAGCCGCCCATTAGAGTCCGTTCGAACAAAGACTTGTAACATGCAATGCAAGAGTTCCAACAGACAAAATTATCTGCAGCAAACACCTCATTCCTCTATACAAGTCATGTGAAATGTTTATTACGTTACCCAAAGACATTCTACCATTATTATGCCCCCAACTTCGAATAAGTTGGTGGGACATATTGCGTCTGCCCTGTCCGTCCGTCCGTTACGCTTTAAGTGCCTAGGTAAACTATAGAATGGCTTGAGCTAGGATCTTGAAATTTCGTATATCGCATGAGCATGAAAAACAAGGGACCGGATTTTTTTCCTTTTCCGTCGGACTTGTCCTTGCGGAGTTACGCCCCTTTTTTCACTTATGCATTGTGGCTATAGGGAAACCTTGTGAACAAAATATCTGGAGAACCGCTTGAGCTAGGCTCATGATAATTTGCATACAGCTGGGTCTAATGTGTAGATGACCTGATTAACAATTGTCGACATTCCGGAAATAATTAACGGTGTTATGCCCCGTTTTGGTCTTATGCATTGTGGCTATATGGAAGCCTTGTGAACAAAATATCAGGAGAACAACTTGAGCTAGGCTCATGATATTTGGCATACAGTTTGGGTCTAATGTGTACATGGCCTGATTAACTTTTGATGAAATTCCGAAAATATTTAATGGAGTTATGCCCCTTTTTGGACTTATGCATTGTGGCTATAGGGAAACCTTGTGAACAAAATATCTGGAGAACCGCTTGAGCTAGGCTCATGATATTTGTTATAAAGTTTGGGTCTAATGCGTTCATGAACTGATTAACTTTTGACGAAATTCTGAAAATATTTAATGGAGTTATGCCCTTTTTGGACTTATACATTTTGGCTATAGGGAAACCTTGTGAACAAAATAACTAGAGAACCACTTGAGCTAGGTTCATGATATTTGGCAGTCTGTTTGCTACTAAGGCATAGATGACCTGAATAACTTTTGTTTAAAATCTGTTAATATTTGACAGGTTTATTTGTAATTTGACTTATGCATTGTGGCTATAGGTAAACCTTGTGAACAAAATATCTGGAGAACAGCTTGAGCTAGGCTCATGATATTTGGCATACTGTTTGGGTCTAATGTGTAGATGACCTGATAAAATTTTTGACGTAATTCCGAAAATATTTAGCGGAGTTATGCCCCTTTTTTGACTTATGCATTGTGGCTATAGGAAAACCTTGTGATAGGGAAACCTTGTGAACAAAATAACTGGAGAACCGCTTGATCTAGGCCCATGATATTTGGCATACAGTTTGGGACTAATGTGTAGATGACCTGATTAACTTTTAGCGAAATTCCGGAAATATTTAACGGAGTTATGCCCCGTTTTGGACTTGTGCATTGTGGCTATAGGGCAACCTTGTTAACACAATATCTGGAGAACCGCTTGAGCTAGTCTCATGATATTTGGCATACAGTTTGGGTCTAATGTGTAGATGATCTGTTTAACATTTGACAAAATTCCGAAAAATTTTAACTGAGTTATGCGCCTTTTTCGACTTAACAATTGTGTCTATGGGGAAACATTGTGAACAAAATATCTGGAGAACCGCTTGAGCTAGGCTCATGGTATTTAGCATATGGTTTGGGTCTAATGTGTAGATTACCTGTTTAACTTTGGACGAAATTCCGAAAATATTTAATGGAGTTATGCCCCTTTTTGGACTTATGCATTGTTGGTATAGGGAAACCTTGTGAACAAAATATCTGGAGAACCATACCTAGGTAAACTAGTGAATGGCTTGAGCTAGGATCTTGAAATTTCATATATGGCATGAGCATGGAAAACAAGAGGGCCATGATGGCCCTGGATCGCTCACCTGATCCATATTGTACAAACAGAATTGTGGGTAATATATGGTGGTGTGGAGGGTTTGAGCAATTTTGGTTGGACCCAAAGACCATTTCTGTGAAATTAATTCAAAATCAGTCTGCCTGTTTAGGAGCAGAAGTAATTTTGAGAAGTACATGTAGAAGTCATTTTTGATGAAATGACATCTCAATCCCTGCCGCCCAATGAAACCAATGGGGTTTGAATGCACAGATGGTTCCACTCGCACCACTTTGCCTGGACAGTTTTGTTTGTTTGATTTGAGGTTTAACGTCCCCGTCAACACTGTAAAGGTCATTTTGGAGACGTTGCTTCCAATTTTGTGGGACTTTTACCCGACATTGAGATGAAATGACATCTCAAGCCCTGCTGCCAAATGAAACCAACAGGGTTTATTTGCCTGGACAGGCTAAGCCCTTCAAAGTGGTTTACCAATACTCCTGTAGAAGCACCTTGCAGCCAAGGTGGGTGGGGGCCAAAACTTTCAAAAGCCATCTGTCTCTAAAAGGAAGCAATTTTATAGGAATGTTCCATGAGTGACCCTCTAACAAAATTGCTCAAAATATTTTGCTTAACTGAGCATGATGGCAACTACAGCTAAAAACCTCAAACCTCATTCCTGTCAAATAATTTCATACTCCATCCACTGGTTAAGGAGAAGAAGTCGTTTAAAGGTTTTTCTATTTTTAGCTCTGGCAGCCTATCTTGTTCACCAGAGTGGAACGGTTTGAGCAATTTTGGTACAGGGTCACCCAAGGAACATTCCTGTGAAGTAATTTCAAAATCAATCCACTGGTTAAGGAGAAGAAGTCGTTTGAAGGTTTTTCTATTTTTAGCTCTGGCAGCCATCTTGTTCACCAGAGCGGAACGGTTTGTGCAATTTTGGTAAAGGGTCACCCAAGGAACATTCCAGTGAAATAATTTCAAAATCCATCCACTGGTTAAGGAGAAAAAGTTGTTTAGAGGTTATTCTATTTTTAGCTCTGGCGGCCATCTTGTTCACCCGAGCGGAACGGTTTGAGCAATTTTGGTAGAGGGTCACCCAAGGAACTTTCCTGTGAAGTAATTTCGAAATCCATCCACTAGTTAAGGAGAAGAAGTCGTTTAAAGGTTTTTCTGTTTTTTAGCTCTGGCAGCCATCTTGTTCACCAGAGCGGAACATTTTGAGCAATTTTGGTAAAGGGTCACCCAAGGAACATTCCAGTGAAATAATTTCAAAAATCCATCCACTGGTTAAGGAGAAAAAGTCGTTTAAAGGTTATTCTATTTTTAGCTCTGGCAGCCATCTTGTTCACCCGAGCGGAACGGTTTTGAGCAATTTTGGTAGAGGGTCACCCAAGGAACATTCCTGTGAAGTAATTTAAAAATCCATCCACTTGTTAAGGAGAAAAAGTCGTTTAAAGGTTATTCTATTTTTTAGCTTTGGCGGCCATCTTGTTCACCCGATCGGAACATTTTGAGCAATTTTAGTAGAGGGGCACCCAAGGAACATTCCTGTGCAATAATTTCAAAATCCATCCACTGGTTAAGGAGAAGAAGTCGTTAAAAGGTTTTTCTATTTTTAGCTCTGGTGGCCATCTTGTTCACCCGAGTGGAACGGTTTGAGCAATTTTAGTAGAGGGGCACCCAAGGAACATTCCTGTGCAATAATTTCAAAATCCATCCACTGGTTAAGGAGAAGAAGTCGTTTAAAGGTTTTTCTATTTTTAGCTCTGGTGGCCATCTTGTTCACCTGAGCGGAACGATTTGAGCAATTTTGGTAGAGGTGATCGTAAATATATCTTATACTTTAGTACTGTATTCTGAATCGTTTGCAGGATAAAATGCATTCTCACTTTTCCAATACAAAAGCATATGTGTCAAAGTTTGACCTAGGCACAAAGAAGGTCAAGGTCAACCCAGGGTCACCATTTTAGCAATTTATGATGGGCCTACGTCCCAGATGCTATTTATCAAGTTTCGTGGAAATCTGCCCAGTGGTTCTGGAGAAGACTATTTTTGAAGGGTTTTTACCATATATGGCTTGGCGGCCATTTTGGTCATGTGACCTAGACCCCATGAGCAAATTTTGGTTTCCCCCACCCCATAGAGGCTCCATATGAAATTTGACTTCAAACGGCCCAACGGTTTCCGAGGAGAAGCGGTTCGAAAATTTTCACATTTTCGTCTCGGCGAAGTTATACTAAATGGAATTTAATATTTCGCAAGTTCATTTGTAAGATCTCATTGATATCTATCAGTATGCCAAAAATTGTTTAAATATTCCAAGCGGTTAAGTCACTATCACCAATTTTCACAAACGGGTTACGGACGGACAGACAGACAGACCATATATGGCTTGGCGGTCATTTTGGTCATGTGACCTGGACCCCATGAGCAAATTTTGGTTTCCCCCGGCCCATAGAGGCTTCATATGAAATTTGATTTCAATCGGCCCAACGGTTTCTAAGGAGAAGCAGTTCGAAAATTTTCACATTTTTCGCCTCGGCGAGGCTATACTAAATGGAATGTAATATTTCGCAAGTTCATTGGTTAGATCTCATTGATATCTATCAGTATGCCAAAATGTTTAAATATTCCAAGCGGATAAGTCACTATCACCAATTTTCACAAACGGGTTACGGACGGACCCAAAGAAGGTCAAGGTCAACGCAGGGTCACCATTTTAGCAATTTATGATGGACCTACGTCCCAGATGCTATTTATCAAGTTTTGTGGAAATCTGCCCAGTGGTTCTGGAGAAGACTATTTATGAAGGGTTTTTACCAAATATGGCTTGGCGGCCATTTTGGTCATGTGACCTGGACCCCATGAGCAAATTTTGATTTCCCTATCCCATAGAGGCTCCATATGAAATTTGACTTAAATCGGCCCAACGGTTTCCGAGGAGAAGCAGTTCAACAATTTTCACATTTTTTGCCTCGGCGAGGCTATACTAAATGGAATGTAATATTTCGCAAGCTCATTGGTTAGATCTCATTGATATCTATCAGTATGCCAAAAAATGTTTAAATATTCCAAGCGGTTAAGCCACTATCACTAGTTTTCACAAACGGGTTACGGACGGACAGACAGACATACCATATATGGCTTGGCGGCCATTTTGGTAATGTGACCTGGACCCCATGAGCAAATTCTGGTTTCCCCAATCCCATAGAGGCTCCATATGAAATTTGACTTCAATCGGCCCAACGGTTTCCGAGGAGAAGCAGTTCAAAAATCATATTTTGCCTCGGCGAAGCTATACTAAATGGAATGTAATATTTCGCAAGTTCATTGGTAAGATCTCATTGATATCTATCAGTATGCCAAAAACTGTTTAAATAATCCAAGCGGTTAAGTCACTATCACCATTTTTCACAAACGGGTTACGGACGGACAGACAGACCATATATGGCTTGGCGGCCATTTCGGTCATGTGACCTGGACCCCATGAGCAAATTTTGGTTTCCCCCATCACATAGAGGCTCCATATGAAATTTGACTTCAATCGGCCTAACGGTTTCCGAGGAAAAGCAGTTAAAAATTTTTCACATTTTTTGCCTCGGCGAGGCTATACTAAACGGAATGTAATATTTCACAAGTTCATTGGTAATATCTTATTGATATCTATCAGTATGCCAAAAATTGTTTAAATATTCCAAGCGGTTAAGTCACTATCACCAATTTTCACAAACGGGTTACGGACGGACAGACGGACAGACCATATATGGCTATGCGGCCATTTTGGTCATGTGACCTGGACCCCATGAGCAAATGTTGGTTTCCCCCGTCCCATAGAGACTTCATATGAAATTTGATTTCAATCGGCACAACAGTTTCCAAGGAGAAGCAGTTCGAAAATTTTCACATTTTTCGCCTCGGCGAGGCTATACTAAATGGAATGTAATATTCCGCAAGTCCATTGGTTAGATCTCATTTATATCTATCAGTATGCCAAAAATTGTTTAAATATTCCAAGCGGTTAAGTCACTATCACCAATTTTCACAAACGGGTTACGGACGGACCCAAAGAAGGTCAAGGTCAACCCAGGGTCACCGTTTTAGCAATTTATGATGGGCCAACGTCCCAGATGCTATTTATCAAGTTTCGTGGAAATCTGCCCAGTGGTTCTGGAGAAGACTATTTATGAAGGGTTTTTACCAAATATGGCTTGGCGGCCATTTTGGTCATGTGACCTGGACCCCATGAGCAAATTTTGGTTTCCCTATCCCATAGAGGCTCCATATGAAATTTGACTTAAATCGGCCCAACGGTTTCCGAGGAGAAGCAGTTCAAAAATTTTCACATTTTTTGCCTCGGCGAGGCTATACTAAATGGAATGTAAATTTTCGCAAGCTTATTGGTTAGATCTCATTGATATCTATCAGTATGCCAAAAATTGTTTAAATATTCCAAGCGGTTAAGTCACTATCACCAGTTTTCACAAACGGGTTACGGACGGACAGACAGACAGACCATATATGGATTGGCGGCCATTTCGGTCATGTGACCTGGACCCCATGAGCAAATTTTGGTTTCCCCCATCCCATAGAGGCTCCATATGAAATTTGACTTCAATCGGCCCAACGGTTTCCGAGGAGAAGCAGTACAAAAATTTTCACATTTTTTGCCTCGGCGAGGCTATACTAAATGGAATGTAATATTTCATAAGCTCATTGGTTAGATCTCATTGATATCTATCAGTATGCCAAAAATTGTTTAAATATTCCAAGCGGTTAAGTCACTATCACCAGTTTTCACAAACGGGTTACGGACGGACAGACAGACAGACCATATATGGCTTGGCGGCCATTTTGGTCATGTGACCTTGACCCCATGAGCAAATTTTGGTTTCCCCCATCCCATAGAGGCTCCATATGAAATTTGACTTCAATCGGCCCAACGGTTTCCGAGGAGAAGCAGTTCAAAAATTTTCACATTTTTTGCCTCGGCGAGGCTATACTAAATGGAATGTTATATTTCACAAGCTCATTGGTTAGATCTCATTGATATCTATCAGTATGCCAAAAATTGTTTAAATATTCCAAGCGGTTAAGTCACTATCACCAATTTTCACAAACGGGTTACGGACGGACGGACGGACAGACTGACAGACTGACAGAATGACAGACTGACAGACTGACAGAATGACACGGTGATTTTAGGGCACTCTTAGAAATCAACCGACTTCAGTCGGTTTCTTTTTCTGCGGGTCGTGCAATCCTTGCACTGGTTAAGGAGGAGAAGTCGTTTATAGGTTTTTCTATTTTTAGCTCTGGCGGCCATCTTGTTCACCCGAGCGGAACGATTTGAGCAATTTTGGTAGAGGGTCACCCAAGGAACATTCCTGTGAAGTAATTTAAAAATCCATCCACTGGTTAAGGAGAAAAAGTCGTTTAAAGGTTATTCTATTTGTTAGCTCTGGTGGCCATCTTGTTCACCCGATCGGAACATTTTGAGCAATTTTAGTAGAGGGGCACCCAAGGAACATTCCTGTGCAATAATTTCAAAATCCATCCACTGGTTAAGGAGAAAAAGTCGTTTAAAGGTTATTCTATTTTTAGCTCTGGCAGCCATCTTGTTCACCCGAGCGGAACGGTTTTGAGCAATTTTGGTACAGGGTCACCCAAGGAACATTCCTGTGAAGTAATTTAAAAATCCATCCACTGGTTAAGAAGAAAAAGTCGTTTAAAGGTTATTCTAATTTTTAGCTCTGGCGGCCATCTTGTTCACCCGATCGGAACATTTTGAGCAATTTTGGTAGAGGGTCACCCAAGGAACTTTCCTGTGAAGTAATTTCGAAATCCATCGACTGGTTAAGGAGAAGAAGTCGTTTAAAGGTTTTTCTATTTTTAGCTCTGGTGGCCATTTTGTTCACCCGAGTGGAACGGTTTGAGCAATTTTAGTAGAGGGGCACCCAAGGAACATTCCTGTGCAATAATTTCAAAATCCATCCACTGGTTAAGGAGAAGAAGTCGTTTAAAGGTTTTTCTATTTTTAGCTCTGGTGGCCATCTTGTTCACCCGAGTGGAACGGTATGAGTAATTTTAGTAGAGGGGCACCCAAGGAACATTCCTGTGCAATAATTTCAAAATCCATCCACTGGTTAAGGAGAAGAAGTCGTTTAAAGGTTTTTCTATTTTTAGCTCTGGTGGCCATCTTGTTCACCTGAGCGGAACGATTTGAGAAGTTTTAGTAAAGGGTCACCCAAGGAACGTTCCTGTGAAATTATATCAAAATCCTTGCACTGGTTAAGGAGGAGAAGTCGTTTATAGGTTTTTCTATTTTTAGCTCTGGCGGCCATCTTGTTCACACAAGCGGAACGATTTGAGCAATTTTGGTAGAGGGTCACCCAAGGAATATTCCTGTGAAATTATTTCAAAATCTGTCCAGCAGTTTTGGAGAAGAAGTTGTTTAAAGCAAAAGTTGACGACGGACGGACGCACGCACGCACGCACGCACGCACGGACGACGGACAAAGACCGATCACAAAAGCTCACCTTGAGCACTTCATGCTCAGGTGACCTAATAAGCGGACCCGTATGTTTTATTTCTTTTCCGTCGGACCTGTCCTTGCGGAGTTATGCCCCTTCTTTGGCTTATGCATTGTGGCTATAGGAAAACCTTGTGAACAAAATATGTGGAGAACCGCTTGAGCTAGGCTCATCATATTTAGCATACAGTTTGGGTCTACTGTGTACATGGCCTGATTAACTTTTGACGAAATTCCGGAAATATTTAACGGAGTTATGCCCCTTTTTGACTTATGCATTGTGGCTATAGGGAAACCTTGTGAACAAAATATCTGGAGAACCGGTTGAGCCAGGCTCATGATATTTGGCATACGGTTTGGGTCTAATATGTAGATGACCTGATTAACACTTGACTAAATTCCGAAACATTTTAACGGAGTTATGCGCCTTTTTCGACTTAAGGATTGTGGTTATGGGGAAACATTGTGAACAAAATATCTGAAGGACCACTTGAGCTAGACTCATGATATTTTGCATACAGTTTGGGTCTAATGTGTAGATGACCTGATTAACTTTCGACGAAATTCTGAAAATATTTAATGGAGTTATATCCCTTTTTGGACTTATGCATTGTGGGTATAGGGAAACCTTGTGAACAAAATATCTGGAGAACCGCTTGAGCTAGGCCCATGATGTTCGGCATACAGTTTGGGTCTAATGTGTAGATGACCTGATGAACTTTTGACGAAATTCTGAAAATATTTAATGGAGTTATGCCCCTTTTTGGACTTATACATTTTGGCTATAGGGAAACCTTGTGAACAGAATAACTGGAGAACCACTTGAGCTAGGCTCATGATATTTGGCAGTCTGTTTGCTACTAAGGCATTGATGACCTGAATAACTTTTGTTTAAAATCTGTTAATATTTGACAGGTTTATTTTTAATGCAAATGATCATGAGGTACTGTTTACTGTCCCATTTAGGGACAAGCATATGGTTGGGGGCATAGTGTTTCACAAACACAATTTCTAGTTTCCCTTTATCTTTGTCTGTATGACGGAGTGTCAGACATATGGTTGGTAGAATTCAACCAACAGCTCATTTGATAACAAATTACTGTAAACCACTTATATTTTGGTTTCATGTTTTCGTGACTTTATAGCAGATACGTTAATATTGTTATAATGCGTCTTAGAGTAAATTCTGTATGAACAATAAGCAGCAGCGTGACACAATTAGCTTTCAAACAAACACGGATAGAAAATACCCATATCTCACGCAGCTTTTACTCATATCTCACGCAGCCTTCAATACCTTCATGAATAATCCGGGCCTCCATTTTCCGCCAGGAAACAGTGAAATCTCGCTATTCAGACCAACTAAAATTGAGGCTAAGCTTGTTTATAGTTAGAAGGTTTCAGTTATTATTTGAGCCCCGCCAAGCGAATTTGTGTCTTCGAGCATTTCGTCATGACAAATTTTAACTGCGCATGCCCAGCCATTCAGAGGGGCCACGGATATGGCTATCTTTCTTGAAGGTTCCTCTTGATTCACTGCTTGTATGAGCGAGCAGCGAAGGTTCTGGCGAGACTGCGCGGATGCGCAGGCTCGCCTGAACCTTCGCTGTTCGCATAGGCGATAAGTACCAAAGTCGCTTGACGGGGCCCATTTCATTGTGTTTCTACACTCTGCACCCACTAGTAAGAGACCACCTTTAAGACTGTTCAAAAGTGGTCTAGAACTGTTCAAAAGTGGTATTCTAGACCACTTTGAACAGTCTTACAGAGGGTCTTAAGTGAGATATATTGTTTGGTGAACTAACGCGAACTTAAGCGAAAACGTAATGTATATACACGAAACAGAGGGTAGCAGAGATGCAAGCAAACATCATTCCCTTATTGCATATACATTTCATACATTAAATATCCTTTTTGTCTCAAGATAAAACATCATAAAAACAACAGATAGCCTCCAAAAATATAATGTCGGTTATACAAATATTTAGGGAAATTAAAAGAATATACATTGTTGCACATTAAAAACAATTCTAATGCACCTGCGTATGTAACGCGACGTCTGATTGGATAACGTCAAAAATTTGCGACAGTATATTCTGCGATATACTGTCGGAAACCCGACGTCATCGCGTAACGTCGCTTTTCATTGGCTGGCATTTGGTTTTACGCTGCTCACAGCGTTAGCCTTTTTGTGCAAAATAATACATTTTAACAAAACAACCGTAGAAGTGCATTAGAATGGGGATAACTGTATTGCAAAATTGTGATGTGGGGAGGTAAATCGTCGGTTTTACGGTCGCAAATTACGTTTTACGGCTCCGCTGACGCGTCGCCGTAAAACGAAATTTCCGACCGTAAAACCTCCGATTTACCTCCCCAAATCACAATTTTGAAAACAGTTATCCCCTAAATATCCCAGTAGGCACACGTCGTTAAGGCAACTTCAAATCAACGTCGGTTCACCGACGTTGATGTGATGTTGCATAAACGTCATGACGTTGTACCTATATTGATGTGACGTCACAATTACGCCATGTGCCTGCTGGGATGGTACCCTGTATAAACCATGAGCCGCCGTCGCGATAAATCCTGTCTACGGGATATGCGACCAGATAAGACACAGACTGGTCTGCTCAGCTACACAGACTATCGAGTGTCTTGAAAACTTAGTCGCCATTACGAAAACACGCCTATACTAATACATTGTAAATTTTACCGCCGAAAATTCGAAAATTTCTTTTATTATTTCTGCTCAAAATATAGATTGTAGGTACACGTTAGAACCGCCTCAACAATCTATATTTTAGAGCAGAAATAAGAACATAAAATACACATAAAACACGCCTATATAACTTCGACCCCCTTAAACCCCATTGGGGTTTTCAGGGGTACACATTATTTTTCTTAATTTTGCTCAAAAACATAGATTGTGGGTACTCGTTAGAACCGCCTCGCCGAGGCGGTTCTAACGAGTACCCACAATCTATGTTTTGAGCAGAAATATGAAAATTATCAGGTTTTTTATCTGAAAAAAAAAAATAATTTTTTTTTTGGTTATAAAATGTCACCAATATATTTGAATAGGCGTGTTTTCGTAAAGAAATAAGGTTTACCCCTGTAATACCCCTGTAATACCCCAGATTTACTTTTTAAAAGTGGGGTTCAAGTGGGTCCGAATTATATAGGTGTGTTTTCATGATGAATACCCGTATCAATAGGCGAACACGAATGCACTGATGCGCAGGCTAATCTGCACGTTTGTCAGCCCCGAGTCAATATTGCAAAAAACAGGATATCTCACGACTCGGCGCATACTATAGGGATATATTGCCTAAAACGAACACATGGAGTTTGTCCAGCTGTGTCTTTGTTTGTTTGATTTGAGGTTTAACGTCCCCGTCAACACTGTATAGGTCATTTTGGAGACGTTGCTTCCAATTTTGTGGGATTTTTACCCGACATTGAGATGAAATGACATCTCAAGTCCTGTCGCCCAATGAACCCAATAGGGTTTATTAGCATGGACGGTCCCCCTCGCACCGCGGTTCCTGGGCAGGCTTAGATCCTCTAAGCGTTTTCCCAGTACTAGTGTGCGGGCCGGATTCAGCTCTGCGTGGAAGCATCATGCAGCCCATATATTTCTTCAAGCCCCTATGGGCGGGGGCTTTTGTCCAGCTGTGCCAAAATAATAAAAAATATTACTACATATTATTAAATGACAATTCTGTATTGATCGGAGGTAAACCGTATTAATTAATACCAGGTCAACCAATATTAACTGAGGCAAAGTGAGGTCAAAAAATCAATAATCATGTTTTTTTAATAGTGTCAATTAATAAAATTGTCATTAATCAACAAATTTCGTATTGACCCAGATACAGGTCCTCGGTCAGCTGAATTGGCCCTCGGCCTTCGGCCTCGGGCCAATGCAGCAGACCTTGGACATGTACCTGGGCCAATACGAAATTACTTGATTAATAACATTATAGTATTAAAGTCATTTTGGAGACTTTTGCTTCCAATTCTGTGGGACTTTTACCCGACATTGAGATAAATTGACGTCTCAGGCCCTGTCACCCAATGAAACCGAAAGGGTTAATGTGCATGGACGGTCTGACTCGCATCACTTTGCCTTGGCAGGATAAGATATTCTTGGCGGTTTGTCAGTACTCCGACATGTGTGGTCTGTTTCAGCTCTGCGTGGAAACACCAAGAAGCCCAATCTATTTCTCGTAGCCCCGATGGGAAGGGGCCTATGTAAGGGCTAAATTGTCTAAAACGAACATATGGTGATTGCCTCCATGAATATGCCATCAGTGCCAAAATAAAAAAAGTATTATTACATACATAATATAATGCTATTAATCACGAAATTCCGTATTGGTGTTGTTACAGGTCCTCGGTCTGTTTAGTTGACCCGAGGTCGAAGGCCGGTGCCAATTCTGCAGACCGAGGACCTGTAACTGGAACAATACGAAATTACTTGATTAATGAAAACTTTATTGACACTATTAAAAAACATAATTATTGACTGTTAACCTCTCACATCTGGTTAATATTGGTTGAATTGAAGTTAATACAGATGACCTCCGATCAATACAGGATAGTCAATGAACAGTAGATATACATTAATTCATTAACGCGAATGGGAACACCTTCATGGGAGGCAATTCCTGCAAAAGTACATGTATTTTGTCTCCCATGTCAATAGTGGTCAACTCTTAATGGAAAGAATCTGCTTCTGAGGAGCAAATTTTTACCTTTAAGAGTAGACTTCCTTTTCAGTGGGACAGAGCTTACAGGAACAGGAAATCCCGAAAGATGTCTCCCTTTGAAAAATGGCGGAAAATTCTGCCAGGTGACAACTTTCGGGACTTCCTGTTCGCTTTTCTATAAGCCCTGTCCCACAGAAAAAGGCGTCTACTCTTAAAGGAAAGAATTTGCACCTCAGGAGCAAATTCTTTTCTTTAAGAGTTGACCCCTTTTGACATGGGAGACAAAATACTTTTGCAGGAGTTGCCTCCCATTCCCCTTAAACAACATAACTGACTCGAAGATTTTGGTTCTTCGTTCTTTGTTTTTTTTTCCCTACTTTCAGCGTCCTCTAGTAATAGACCACCTATGGGGCTGTTCAAAAGGGGTCTTCAAGACAACCTTTGAACAGCCCCATTGGTGACTATTCAGAATGGTCTTAAAGACCACGTTTTTAAGTCTCATAGATGTTCTTAACATAGGAGTTGTACTATATTTAGAAATAAAATGTTTCGTTTACAATTCCAGGCTTTTACACCTCAATCTTTGCATGAGGATAACATGCCCATGTGCGATAATGCTTTCTTGCACACCAGACAAGGAAATCCCTGATTTTACCCTGGGATAGAAATTTATGTTCTGACCCTGGTGTTCCGACCCCCAATCGAATATAATCGCGTGTTTACTAAATGCACTGGTTGATTACAACCTCATGCACGGCGTCGTCATGCGTGACGTCACTAAACATTCCTGTTGTGTCATCACAAAATGGCGGACGTCGGTAACCGAAGTGACAGCAGCATTAAAAATTCGCAATAGAAATGGAAGGTATGCAAGAAAAAGAATCCAATATGGGTGTGAGGGGTGGATAGAAAAATCCGTTCCTCGGGATCACTGTCCGGCATCACTCGGCAAGCCTCGTGATGCCGGACAGTGTCCCTCGGGACGGATTTTTCAATCCACCCCTCACACCCATATAAGATTCTTATAGTCTTTAACATGGCGATTAATGGAGATTTGTAGTATGTTCTTATACCTGCAACCAATTAGTATGGATTGCGGTCTCGTTTAAACAGTTCATATGAGCACCAATAATCCATGTTTAGGGCAGAAATAAGGAAACCCACTTATCCCTTGTAAACTCCACATTTCCCTATTCAGAGGACCCGCGTTATAACGACATTCGTTATAACTGCAAAACTCGTTATAACGACAATTTCGATGGAACGAATTCTTAGCTCAAGGTTTAGCCACGATTCCGAGCGGCTTGGGGCTTCCCTCGGGTTGGAAATGCCCAAATCGAATCCATAGTCATGAACGATTCTAGTAATTTAATACTCGAAGAAATAAATGTTACAGACATTTGTTAGAATCCCCTCATCGAGGCGATTCTAACAAATGTCTATATAACATTTGTTTCTTGGAGTAATGTTTTGGAAAAGACCTTTTATAACCTATCATAATCCTTACTGGGTTTCTTTATAACAGCAAATTCATTATAACGGCACTATAAAAGGGAACAAACACTGTCGTTATAACGCGGGTCCTCTGTACAATATAAACTGTGGTGTAAAAATGCATTTATTACACGGACTTGTGTACGTGATAGGATAACAATGTAATAATGATATTGTTGTTACGAAGTGTGAGTAGCTGCCATATACATGAATGTTTGAAATATTCTGAAAATCCGCAGCATGAAATGTCATCAGTTAGTCTATTATACACATGTTGATACATCGTCTATAATGAAAATGACTAGCTTTTTCAAACCGGTTGTGAATGGCAATACAGATCATAAACAATCCGTGATAACACATTCACGTGCTATAAAATGGCGTTTTTCTTTCCTCTTAAAGAAGGATTTTTCAGTCGCAAATGTTGATGTTTGTTTGTATGTATCGGAGTTTAATGGCCCAGTCAATACTATTTAGGTCATTTTTGAGCCGGTTAGTTTACCTATCCACACTTTTCCTGGGCAGGCTTATACGTAAGCGGCTAACCAGTACAGTGCACATTCCTTCGCCAGAAACTGACAACTGCCATTATTGAATCAGCGGAAGGGAGAGAATGACCGTAAGAAAGATTTCATGATCAGTCTCCACGAAAGAATGCTGCCGACCCCGGCAGGCATTGAACCCGCGCCCTCCTGATCACCAGTCAGACGCGCATCCGACTGAGCTACCGAGGCGGCCGAAAATGTCGACTATTTTCTTTATTTCTAGTCCAGATGTAGATTGTGGGTACTCGTTAAAACCGCCTCATTAATGTTGTTCTAACAAGTACCCGCAATCTATGGTTTGAGCCAAAAAGACAAATAGTGTACACCCTTGTAAATCCCACTTTTCTGTATATAAAGTAGGGTTTACGCGGAAAGTGTCCATTACATAAAGTTCTTCTTAACTTGATAACAACAAATCACTGTAATGTAATGAACATTTCAGGTGTCTGAAGGTATTCTTTTCAGACACAAAAATATGATATTTGGATTACTAGTATTTGCCTTATATCTGCACGAAATAAATTCGGGGTACTCGTTAGACTCGCCTGAGTTGATCTAATGAGAACACACAATCTGTATTCCGGAACAGAAATAAGGGAAAAATTGCAAACCTTGTAAACTCCACTTTTCACCGTATAAAATATAATGTTGGATGTACAAGGAATTTTTACTGGTGTGCTTTAAACCATTGACATGTTGATCATAATAACCCCTTCCTTCGCAAACATTGTTGGTCAGGACTGTAAGAAACAACGTGATTTGGATCTGCACTGCTTGTCATTGAATGAATACATTATAATATGAAGCAATTTTATCGGTTGATAGTCAGAAATGGGCGTGGCATAATGTTTATTCAGCGGGACCTTTTTAGTATGTTATCCAGTGTCGCTAAAACATCCAGAACGTCTATAAATACTTTGTTCTTCGGAAATTTATCAAAGAACCCCGCATAGTCCAGCACTTTCATTGGACCCTTTGCCACAGCAGCAAGATATACTTGAATACCAATATCAGTGTATTCTTTTACAACTAGTTGCAGAATATTAACCCCGCCCATATCTAGATACGTCATGACAGAACAGTCAATTATAACATACAGAGGCTTTGGCGGCTCGCCATCTCTTGCGTTTACACCGGTATCATTTGCTTGTACCTCTGGTCCGTTGGTTGAATCCTTGATAGTTTTTGCTGTATCATCTTCCGTCTCTTCTAGGTCGTACGCGGTTGATTTATTGCGTCTAATTACTAACTCTTTGTGGTATTTCTGAGGGTGTAAAACTTGGGCGTAGATCTGCGATTTAAAACTTTCAGCTGTTGCGAAAAATAAGCTTCCAGGCAATCGGAATATCTTGACATCTGATAAAGCTTTAGACGTTTCTGTGTGGTTCATAGGTATAAGGATATTTTCTGAGTCTGATAATTTTATAAGTTGTCCTTTTGTTAGTTGGCTTTGTATGACAACCGACAGAATAGACACGCCGATGCCTGCAATTATTCCATAGTCTAGGTTGACTAAAACACTTACAGAGTTTGTTATAATCCAAATTCCAAAATCAAACTTGTTTATATTCCATATTTGTGGGAGATTCCTGTATTGAAGAAGCAGTTCTTTCATTGACGCAATTATCATTGCCGCCAAAACGGACAACGGCAGGGACTTGAACAAAGGTCCGATGAGAAATAAGACCAACAGGAAAAATATGACGGTTGCTACAGCGTTGAGTGTAGTTTTCGCGCCAAGATTACTAAGAAGCATGGTTCTAGGCGGCGCAGTCGCGGAGGGGAAAGACCGAAAGAATCCGGATATAAGGTTACATAAGCCATATGCTAGAAGCTCCTGATTGTCGTCTGTGTCCATCCCGTGTTTTCTAGCCATGAGCTTCGCCATGGAAATAGTCATCATCAACGACAACACGGCCATAACGAAACCGTCCATAACATAATTCCCAGCATTCTTAAAGGGAGGTAAATCAGGTGCTGGAAGACCACTTGGTATAGGACCAACAACTTTGACGCCCCATAAGCTACTGAAGTCCGCGAAGTGGCATACGATTGTTCCCAAAATAACTACGATCAGATCAATTGGAATAGGCATTTTCATTTTATCTTTGAACCTTTCGTTGACACAAATTTTGACAAGCAGCAACGTTATAAGGCAAATTACAGTTATAACGAGTTCCGCCACGTTTGTCTGCGCGATTTTGGAAAATAAATCGATGTACATTAAAACAAGCTTTCCTGCTCCTGCAAATGATTCTACCTTGATTCCAAACATTTTAGGAACTTGACTTGAGGCAATATGCACAGCAGCTGCAGTTGTGAAGCCCCCGACAAACGACACGGACAAGTATGAAGTAAGAAACCCCAGTCGAAATAATCCGAATGCAGATAGAAAGACTCCTGTCCAAAAACAACAAATCATCGATGCACCTACTTTGAAGGATAAAATGTCCGCTTCACTTGGTCCTGGCAAAACAGTTACATTCCCGACAGCCACAACCTTGTCGAAAGACTCAATATAAAGATCTGTCTCTCTGTCAATTACGGCTTGCGTCATCAGCGCCATTACTGCGTTTGTTCCAAACGATATATATGGAGACGTTCCGAATATGAGATAAACCATGACCGGAAATAAAGTCGCATACAGTCCGTGAACTGGGCGAAGACCAGCGAGGATTCCGAATCCCATCGCTTGGGGTAGATGCATGAAACTTACAGTCAAACCGGACAATACATCACCTAGAAGATACTGCTTGAATAAATAGTGCCGAGCAAACTTAAGTACTGGAAAGTAGGCTGACACAATTTTCCATGCCCTTCTTTTCGAACATCCGCAGTTGTCTGCGATTTTTCTTTTCAGCGACTTTTTCTCCTGCACGGGGTAGGGATATGTGTTTTCAAACGACTGGGTTGTATATGCCTTTCTTGTGATCGTAAACTGCCTCACAACCTCTGTAGGGCCCTCTTCCATCTCGACTGCAATAAGAATATATCATTTATTTTATTTTTACAAAATACAACGCTTACAGTCACTGTTGACTGCAAACAGCTTAGACCTTGATCCGTTATCACAGAACTCGGTGTCTGGCTAAGGTACATGTACGAATGTGACATCTGATCAATGGATAATGTTTTGCCTGTGCCTATGTGTTGCATGTCTATGTCTATTGTTTATAACATCCTGAAGAAGCCATGATGGCGAAACGTTGATGTTAATACGTGATAAAAATTATTTTGTGTTGGTGTTGATTTACTATACAAAATTATTTGTTGCATGTTTATTCATTCGTACCTTAACGGGAATGGAAACGCTCTGAGGGGTGGCGGGGGTAACTCTTTCAACTTCCAATAGGAGCATACTTTTGAAGTAAAGAATTTGCTCCTCAGAGAATCAAATTTAGATCCCTTTCCTGATTTCGGTTTGGTTAGAGGAACGCCAACAGGAAGTCCAAAAAGTCGTTTTTCTTGTAAAATTGGCAGGAAATATGGCGGGTGTATCCCCCAATTACGAACGCATTCTATGAGATTTGGTGTGAATATCACCGCTTGCAAAATTGAATAATCCTCTCTCAAATTATAGTTACAAACGTTTCCTATTCTTAACTGTCTAAAATGTGGTGCACCTCGGTCAAGCATATTTATGAAATTCCATGGAAAGTTGATCGGGTCATCTACACATTGGTTCAACAGCTCGAACGCTTTTGTGAGCCCAGCTTATTACAATAATCGGTTCTAGAGATATTTTGGTGAAATGATTTTTCAATGCAAAATGTCCAAATGTGGTAACACTTGGACGAATAAATACAAAATGTCATCAAACGTTAATCAGGTCAACTGAATATTGATCTCGTTTTATTAATCTACTTGAGCGGTTTTGAGTCGACTGTTTGCGAGTCGTTGCTTGTTACTAAGCATAGAAACTTTTCGGCTTTGATGTCTCCGTGACTATCACTGATTTGTAGGAAATCCAGGTAACGGTTATTTATAGAAATAACACGTGCTTTTTATCGCTGTATGGAGGGATATCTAGAATCATGTGTTGAATTTGGCAAACAGTGTAGACCTAGGTCGGATCAGGATCTTTGTTTTAAACGGCCAAGTCAACACTATTTAGGTCATTTTTGAGCCGGTCAGTTTACTTATCCACACTTTTCCTAAGCAGGCTTATACGTAAGCGGTTAACCAGTACAGTGCACATTATTTCGCCAGTAATTGACAACTGCCTTTCTTGAATCAGCGGAAGGGAGAGAATGAGCGTATAAAGACTTCATGATCAATGTCCAAGAAAGAAAGTTGCCGGCCTCGGCATGTATCAAACCCGCGTCCTCCTGATCACCAGTCAGACGCTTCCGACTGAGCGACCGAGGCCGGTCTGATCAGGGCTTACATTGTTTGATTACAGCACAGGGATTTAAGGGTTAAACGAAATAGTCTAAGTCCTCCTTAAGGACCGTTTTTTTAGACCTCTCAGAGACAATCGATCCACCAGTGCTGTCATTGCTTTGACTGAGGCAGTTTCTTTTCGAAGCCGCAATGGGTTTCAATGCAAAATGCCAAAGCTCGGAGGGGGATCTATTTCAATTAAATATATACTTTTTTAATTACAGTTCCCTCGGTTACCACACTGTGCTAAATATCATAAGCTAAGCACAAACGTTTCTCGATATGGTCCCATACACCATACAGCATGTCTTATCTCCAAAAAGGGACAGAACTCGGTCAAATATTTTAAAACTACCATGAAATAGATCATCTACGCATTGGTTCCGAAACTTCGAATAATGATCAAATTAATCATAATACTTATAATTATTATAATAACTTACCCCCGCCCATCGGGGTTTGGAGAAATAGATTGGGCTGCATGGTGCTTCCGCGCAGAGCTGAATCTGACCGATTTTGAGTACTGGTAAACCCCTTAGAATACCTGTCCAGGAAAAGCGGTGCGAGTTGAGCCGCTCCTTAAACCCCAGTGCTTTCTTTGGCTGGTGGGACTTGGGATGTCCCGTAAAATTGGAAGCAAAATGGCCTAAATAGTGTTTAAGGGGACGCAAAACCTCTACACAAATAATAATAGCAATAATAATAGTACCGCGAGCGGCACCTCATACGCCCGTGGCAAGTAATCGGCTGTAATACATACACTGACAAATAGAAGGAAGGGTTAGCCCAAAAAGAAAAGTTCATGGACGGACAGATGGACATAATTCTTTTAGTAATTGGTGAACTGTAACCTCTGAACAAACTGAGCTTCTTCATACCATGGTCTAACAATAAATCTCCTTTCATCTTGATGGGATGTAAACTATAGAAGGAATTGGCTGGAAATGAAAAGTGACAGGGAAATAAAATAGAAGTAAAGGCAATGGTCACTCTGCTAATGTTTAGTTATTTGTATCTTTAAAATGGTATGTGATGCTCAACATCATGGTGTAATGTTTTACATGTACAATGTTTCAGCTTGATCTATTGTAAATTATAGGAAGAGTTAGCTTACGAAATTTTCAAAGGGTAATTAAGTTGATATTTGGTGGACTGTAACCTTAAAACAATATGTGTAACTATAAATCAAGAAGTTTCAGCTTGATCAGATGTAAACTGTAGGAGGAGATAGCCGGAAACGAAAAGATTAATGAAGGTCTCAATGGAGCATAACTCCGTTAATATTTAATGAACTGCGTACTTGAAACAATGTCCATTGGTATACCTATAAATCAAGTTTGAGCTAGATGGGATGTAAACTGTAGGAGGGGTTTAGCCTGAGACGAAAATGTTACATATGAAGTTTCAGATGGGCATAATTCTGTTAATATTTGGTGGACTGTAACCTGGAAATAATATGCACTGCTCTACATCGTGATGTCACATTCATTAAGTCTCAGCTTTGTTTGACTTATACTAAGTTAGCCAGAAACAAAACAATAACTGGAATGTTCAAAGGGACATAATTCTGACAATAGCGGTTGTATGTTACCATGGCTATTGTCCGTTAACTGGCAATAGCCATTTTAACGTAAAGCCGCTATTGCCAGTTAACTGGTACATGTAATAGCCATTTTTGCACAAAATCGCTAATTGCCAGTTAAATGGTAATAGCAAAAATATCCTACCACAATATCTCATTACAATTTAGCATGAACGAAAATAAAATAGACAAATGGTCTGAATGACAATGCACGTAATATTATTATGGTAAACTATTACTGTTTCTGACAAGTGGCTTATATCTTTCAAATATAATAATATATATGCAGCTTGCAGAGATCAGTGGTCTGTTATAGTTCTACATGTATGCGAAAGAATTAAAGGCTCTCTATATTTTTTGGTATTTTTTACTCACTGAAAACATAGCATTATTAAAACACATGGAATAGGCATTACCCAAACACGCCTTTTCGAAAATTTTACCACCAAAAATGAAAATATTCATATAAAAATTCCGATATTATTTCATATTTATGCTCCAAACATAGATTCTTGGAACCAACGAGTACCCACAATCCACGGCTCATAATTTTTCTTGTCTATTTATCAGTAGTAATGAAACATATACAATGGAATTCCGCTATTAAGACCACCTAAAGTTAAGACTAATTCTGTTTTAAAAAGCTTATTTAGTAGGTTGCAGTTATTCTTT
The DNA here is from genome assembly GCA_963580285.1 of Lucinisca nassula. Classification (NCBI taxonomy): domain Eukaryota; kingdom Metazoa; phylum Mollusca; class Bivalvia; order Lucinida; family Lucinidae; genus Lucinisca; species Lucinisca nassula. The sequence goes on from OY757011.1 coordinate 95,547,179, forward strand.
CCTTGTGTTTTCTGCTTACAGTCTCCCCTGGTCAGAGACAACCTTTGGGACTGTTCAAAAGTGGTCATAAAGTGGTCTTAATATAGGAGTTTTACTGTATAGTCTCCTTTAAATGGGACACACTATGTAATGTCTCTAGACAGGCTTTGACCCTCTAAGTGGTTTACCAGCACTCATGTTCGGTTTGTTTCAGCTCTGCGTGGAAGCATCATGCAGTCACATCTATTTCTCTAAGTCCCCATGTGTGGGGCCTAAATTTATTTCCATGCAAAATACTTGTTCCTAGTTAAAGTCTACGGCCCACGCCCATCGGAGCTTGAAGAAATATATGGGCTGCATGATGCTTCCGCGCATAGCTGAAACCGACCCGCACACGGGTACTGGTAAACCGCTTAGCGGTGCGTGTCGGCCCGTCCCTGCTTATAAACCCTATTGGTTTCATTGGGCGGTAGGGCTTGAGGTGTCATTTCATATTTCATTACCATGTCGGGTAAAAGTCCCACAGAATTGGAAGCAAAATCTCCAAAATGACCTTTACAGTGTTGACAGGGACGTTAATCCTCAAATCAAACAAAACATTCAAAACTAGTTAAATTCTAACCCTTGTTCGAGAAGTGGTTTTCAGTTACTGGATATCAGTTTGTTTGTTTGATTTGAGGTTTAACGTCCCCGTCAACACTGTAAAGGTCATTTTGGAGACGTTGCTTTCAATTTTGTGGGACTTTTACCCGACATTGAGATGAAATGACATCTCAAGCCCTGTCGCCTGATGAAACCAATAGGGTCTATAAGCATGGACGGGCCGACTCGCACCGCTTTGCCTGGGCAGGCTTAGATCCTCTGAGCTGTTTACCAGTACTCGTGTGTGGGTCCTTTTCAGCTCTGCGTGGAAGCATCATGCAGCCCATATATTTCTTCAAGCCGTACTGGATATCAGTATGTTACATGTCTCTGAAGTTGGGACTACAGGGATTATATTATTTGCTAAAACGTAGATCGTGTGAACTCGTTTGAACGCCACCAAAAAGACGGTTCAGTTTATTATGCATGAAAACGTAGAACGTGGATACCCGTTTGAAAGCCATAAATTGGTGTTGCATATGCTAAATAATATTCGCGATCTATGTTTTTAACAGCAATTAGAAAATATCGCAATTTTATATTAAAAAGTGTTCAATTTATAAGCCATAATACTGCATTATAACAATTGTAAAGCGTGCAATGCCTAATGCGTCAAAGAGCCGTATACGAAGAAAACTGATTGAAATGGTAAATTGATGCTGTCCTTGGCAGAAAATATCTAAACAATTATCCATATCTTCCAAAAACGAGGCGATTAAAGTGCTAGAAATCAAGACAACAATGCATAACATATTTCAAAATATGGAACTGCTTGATAAAAGAAAAACAGCATAGGGCAACGATTCGGATCACAAGACCACAACTCCAGAACAAGCATATGCATGCGATTTTAACGTTTATTCGCTATTGCCAGATCTTAGATTATCCGAAAGCAGTTTCTTTGTCACATTATGAGGGCTGCTCTGTTGGTTTTTATTTCAAATAAGGTAGTGCATAAGGGGATCGATACACCGTCAGGGGAGACAACTCCGCAAAAAGTATTTTTGTCTCCTTTGTCAATATGGGGTCAACTCTTAAGGGAAGAATTTGCTCCTGGGGAGCAAATTCTTTCCTTTAAGTGTTGACCTTTTTTTGTCCGAGGGACAGAGCTAATAGAAAAGCAAAGAGGAAGTTCCGAAAGTTGTCTCCCCTTGAAAAATGGTGGAACAATCTGTCCGGTGTTCCCATAGGAAAGAATTTGCTCACAAACTATTTCCTATTACGAGGCTAAAAAAAATAGTTTTTTTTTTTTGATTGTTTTTTATTTTTACATTTTCTTGTGCGTAATAACATGTACATGTACGTAAGTCGCGTACGTGTGTGTGTTTGCGCGTGCGTGCGTGCGTGTCAGTAGACTGCGTTTGGACACACACAAACGCACACACGCACCCACAAAATCCGGATTACACCAGCTAATTTGACCCATTTAGGCTTCCTCGGTGACCCTCATATTAGATTAACCGATTGTATGCGGGAACCCCCTAAAGGGGTACCTGGCAAACAGTGCAGGCCCAGAACGCGGCGTCTGATCAGGACCTGCATTATTTGCTAGCAGAACTTTCCGTCAAAAATAGAATAAGATTGAAAAAAAAATAGCCCTGACACCCCTTAAGTGACAAATGGACTTGTCCAGCCCCCGCCCATCGGGGCTTGAAGAAATTGATGGGCTGCTTGATGCTTCCACGCACAGCTGATATCCGTCCGCACACTGGTACTGGTTAACCGCTTAGAGGATCTAAGCCTGTCCAGGAACCGCGGTGCGAGGCGGACCGTGCATGCTTATAAACCCTATTGGTTTCATTGGGCGTCAGGGCTTGAGATGTCATTTCATCTCAAAGTCGGGTAAAATTCCCACAAAATTGGAAGCAGCGTCTTCAAAATGACCTTTACAGTGTTGACAGGGACGTTAATCCTCAAACAAAACAAACAAAACTAGTTAAATTCTAACCCTTGTTCGAGAAGTGGTTTTCAATTACTTGATATCAGTTTGTTTGTTTGTTTGATTTGAGGTTTAACGTCCTGGTGTAAGTAGATTGCGTTTGGACACACACAAACGCACACACGCACCCACAAAATCCGGATCACACTAGCTAATTTGAGCAATTTAGGCTTCCTCGGTGACCCTCATATTAGATTAACCCATTGTATGCGGGAAACGCCTAAAGGGGTACCTGGCAAACAGTGCAGGCCCAGAACGCGGCGGCTTATCAGGGTCTGCACTATTTGCTAGCAGAACTTTCCGTCAAAAATAGAATAAGATTGAAAAAAAAAATAGCCCTGACACCCCTTAAGTGACAAATGGACTTGTCCAGCCCCCGCCCATCGGGGCTTGAAGAAATTGATGGGCTGCATGATGCTTCCACGCAGAGATGATATCCGTCCGCACACTGGTACCGGTTAACCGCTTAGAGGATCTAAGCCTGTCCAGGAACCGCGGTGCGAGGCGGACCGTCAATGCTTATAAACCCTATTGGTTTCATTGGGCGTCAGGGCTTGAGATGTCATTTCATCTCAATTTCGGGTAAAAGTCCCATAAAATTGGAAGCAGCGTCTCCAAAATGATATATACTGTGTTGACGGGGACGTTAAACCTCAAATCAAACAAACAAACCAACATATAGCAATGGAAGAGTTCACTGGCAAAGAATGGGTTAAAGATATGAAATTTGCGATGAAAAGAATGGTATAAAAGCTTACTTGGTTCCTCCATTGTCTCTTTCTAAAATGGCTCTGTTTTCAAGTTCCAGTTTCAAGTTTTCGAAAGAGCATTTTACTCAAACAAACAACAAGATCTATTTACGTAATAAAACATCACTTTTGCTGGTATTTTATGAAAAACTAATATTCTTTTGAAGTCAGGTGTGGATATGAAAATTATATTTTGTAACACGAGTTTCTAAGGACTTGTTGATTACAGATGAAATTACATGCTGACATTCCGAAGATTCAAATGTCAAGTGCACTGACCGCCTCCGCTCATCGGGGCTTGAAGAAATAGATGGGCTGCATGATACTTCCACGCTGAGCTAAAACCGGCCCGCACATGATTACTGGTAAACCGCTTAGAGGACCAAAGCCTGTCCAGGCAAAGCGATAACTGGTTTTATTGGGCGGCAGGGCTTGAGATGTCATTTCATCTCAATGTCTGGTAAAAGTCCCACAAAATTTGAAGTAACGTCTCCAAAATGACCTTTACAGTGTTGACGGGAAAGTAAAACCTAAAATCAAACAAACAAACAAAATCAAGTGCACTTGATCCCCATGTGAACAAGTCCGCAGCTAAACCCCACTTTATAAAAAGGTCAAGGTCAACCCAGGGTCACCATTTTAGCAATTTATGATGGGCCTCCGTCCCAAATGCTATTTATCAAGTTTCGTGGAAATCTTCCCAGTGGTTCTGGAGAAGACTATTTTTGAAGGGTTTTTACCATATATGGCTTGGCGGCCATTTTGGTCATGTGACCTGGACCCCATGAGCAAATTTTGGTTTCCCCCATCCCATAGAGGCTCCATATGAAATTTGACTTCAATCGGCCCAACGGTTTCCGAGGAGAAGCAGTTCGAAAATTTTCACATTATCGCCTCGGGGAGGCTATACTAAATTGAATGTAATATTTCGCAAGTTCATTGGTTAGATCTCATTGATATCTATCAGTATGTCAAAAATTGTTTAAATATTCTGAGCGGTTAAGTCACTATCACCAATTTTCACAAACGGGTTACGGACGGACAGACATACAGACCATATATGGCTTGCCGGCCATTTTGGTCATGTGACCTGGACCCCATGAACAAATTTTGGTTTCCCCCATCCCATAGAGGCTCCATATGAAATTTGACTTCAATCGACCCAACGGTTTCCGAGGAGAGGCAGTTCGAAAATTTTCACATTTTTCGCCTCGGCGAGGCTATACTAAATGGAATGTAATATTTCGCAAGTTCATTGGTTAGATCTCATTGATATCTATCAGTATACCAAAAATTGTTTAAATATTCCAAGCGGTTAAGTCACTATCACCAATTTTCACAAACGGGTTACGGACGGACAGACAGACTGACAGAATGACAGAACGACACGGTGATATTAGGGCACTCTTAGAAATCAACCGACTTCAGTCGGTCGCTTTTTCTTCGGGTCGTGCAATTTTCTCATTTAGCCGTAACACATGTTGTGGGTACTGGTAATAATCGCACCAATTCTAACGTGTACCAACACTCTAAGAAAAAACGCCGATTCAAATGTATTGAAAATTTTAATACCAAAAAATATGAATGTTGTCAGATCAACAATTCTATTTTTTTATACTTCTGCACAAAACATAGATTATGGGTACACGTTAGAACCGCCTCGGCGGCCCGAGGCGGTTCTAACGTGTACCCACACTTTATATTTTTGAGCAGAAATATAAAAACAAATAATGTATACCCCTGTAAACCCCAGTTTTACAACACAAAACTGGGGCGTCAGAATTATATAGACGTGATGCATATTTTCAAATAGTCCAAAGCAGAAGTAAAACAAAGATGACTGCGTAATCTTCACACTTACCTAATGGTTGGCCTTGTTCGTCTGTCATCTTGCGGCAAGGTCAGATATGACGGCCAGGTGTTGATAACCACGATTCGGGTGCACTTCAGTAATTGACACCAATGCACAGAAGTCTGCATTCAAACCACTTGACTACCCAAGATTTTTTGTCGACAGTCACCTTCACCTGCACCAGACCTGCAAAATAACACGTTTGTTTGTTTGTATTGCAGTTTAACGGCCCAGTCAACACTATTTTGTCATTTTTGAGCCGGTCGGTTTACCTATCCACACTTTTCCTGGACAGGCTTAAACGTAAGCGGTTAACCAGTACCGTGCAGATTCTTTCGCCAGAAACTGACAACTGCCCTTCTTGAATCAGCGGAAGGGAGGGAACGACCGTAGAAAAATTTCATGATCAATCTCCACGAACGAATGTTGCCGACCCCGGCAGGTATCGAACCCGCGTCCTCCTGGTCAACAGTCAGACGCGCATCCGACAGAGCTTCCGAGACCGGCTCAAAATAACACGTACAGTAGAACTTCGATTGCTCGAACACCGATGGCTCGTTTACCATGCGGATGCTTGAACCCATTCTTGAGCCCCTAGCGAAATCCTCTACATAAGAAATAGTGTGGGATAATTAAGGAGAGTTTAGTCTTTTAACTTACAAATGAATGCTGTGTGTACTCATTAGAATCGCCTCGATGAGGCGATTCTAATGAGTACACACAGCATACATTTTCATTATAGAACTCGGAAAAGATGTCAAAAAGTATCTCGTTATTCCTCCAGACAATAACCTCAGTGGCTCGAACTACCCCTGTCTCGAACAGATTTTCAAGGTCCCAAAGGTGTTCGAGCTATTGAAGTTCGACTGTACATAATCTAGCAAACAAAAGTCATGTTGTGCATTATACAGTGGACCCTCGTTATAACGACAGCATTTGTTTCCTAACGTTTTACCGTTATAAAGAATTCGCCGCTATAAAGAATCTGAATAAGGACTTGTCAAATAGGTAATAAAGGGGGCCCCCGCCCATGAGGGCTTGAAGAAATAGATGGGCTACATGATGCTTTCACGCAGAGCTGAAACCGATCGCACATGAATACTGGTAAACTGCTTAGAGGATCTAAGTCTGCCCAGGCAAATGGGTGTGAGTCGGACCGTCCATGCTTAAAAACCCTATTCGTTTCATTGGGCGACGGGGCTTAAGATGTCATTTCATCTCAATGTCAGGTAAAAGTCCCACAAAATTGGAAGCAACGTCTCCAAAATGACCTATACAGTGTTGACGGGGACGTTAAACCTCAAATCAAACAAACAAAATACGTGATAAAGGACCCCCTCCCAATTACTCCAAGAAACAAGTACAGTGAAATTCCGCTATTAAGACCACCTAAAATTTAGACTAATTCTGCTTTAAAAAGCTTATTTTGAAGGGTACTTTTATTCTTTCTTTGCGTTTTCTGCCCACAGTGTCCTCTGATCAGGGACCACCTTTGGGACTGTTCAAAAGTGGTCTTAAAGACCACTTTTGAACAGTCCCAAAGGTACTCTTAATATAGGAATTTTACTGTACTATGGTGTTGTGGACATTAGTTATTTGAGACGATTGTTACAAAAATAATATTGCGTGCGTGCGTGTGTGTGTGTGTACGCGTGTACGCACGCGTGTGTGTGTGTGTGTGTGTGTGTGTGTGTGTGTGTGTGTGTGTGTGTGTGTGTGTGAGAGAGAGAGAAATATAATATTATTGAATACCTCCATTAACCCCTCCCCTCCCATATTGAGCTAAGGGTTTGTTCCACTGACATTACGTAAACACGCCTATACAAATACATTGTAAACTTTACCGCCGAATAAACTAAAATTTTAAGATAAAAAATTGTGATATTTTTCTTATTTCTGCTCAAAATGTAGATTGTGGGTATTCGTTTGAACCGCCTCATCGAGGCGGTTCTAACGAGTACTCACAATCTATGTGTTAGAGCAGAAATAAGAAAAATAAGGTTTACGTCTGTAAACCCCAGTTTTACTACATAAAAGTGGGGTTCAAGGGGGTCAAAATTTTCGTGATGAATTGTCGCAAAGATTTTTCTCGCAATACACAATGTCGGTATAAAGAGCGTTATCTGTAAATGATGATAACCCGACCGTGTGACATAGAGTAATCTTTCATGGCCTCTTTACAATGAACTTTTTTTCTGATAAAAAGAGAAGTTGCTCATTTCCAATGGGTATCGACAATCTATACGGAAATTTTGTTTCAATGCGACGCACTAGCGGAGCCGTAAATTGGAATTTGCGACAGTAAAACCGACGATTTACCTCCCCAAATTAGAAGCCCCTGCGGTGTAGTGGTTATGCTACTCGCCATATAAACCAGGGGTCATGAGTTCGATCCCGGGTTTCTCCAGACTTTCGGATGAGTCTTTAAACCGAGGTCAGAAAATGTACTGTTTTGCTCAATGCGACAAGCGCTATGAGCTGCTAAAACCAAATGCTACCCAATGAAAAGCGACGTTACATGATGGCGTCGGGGTTCCGACAGTAAACCGCGGTACGTCGGGGTTCCGACAGTATACCGCAGGATATACTGCCACAATTTTTACGTAATCCATTCAAACGCCTCGGTACATACGCAAGTGCATTAGACTACAGTGTATTCCATAATGGTGATCAGTTGGTCGTGCCGAGTCGGCAACAGGTTTTCTTTTCGTGGATATTGATGATACCCGTCTATTGGTTCGGGTGATGCATGCTTGAAACAGTGATGCCGACGCAAGCCGGATCCACTCCAAAAACAACAATATCCCCACTCCTTCTTCGGGAGACATAATTATCACACATTTCAGCAGCAAAAAATGTTCTTGCACACCAGATAAGGACTTAACCATGGAATAGAAATATTTATCCCGCCCAGGTTATCCTACCCAGGGATAGGAGAAGAATCGAAACTTTTCACGTGTGTTTGTTTGTTTGATTTGAGGTTTAACGTCCATATCAACACTATTAAGGTCATCTTGGAGACTTTGCTTCCAATTTTGTGGGACTTTTACTCGACATTAAGATGAAATGACATCTCAAGCCCTGCCGCCCAATGAAACCAAAACGGTTTATATGCAAGGGCAGTCCGACACGCACCACTTTGCCTAGGCAGGTACCTTCAGTACCCATGTGCGCGGTCGGTTTTAGCTCTGCGTGGAAGCACCGTGCACCCCAATCTATTTCTTCTAGCCCCGATGGGCTTTCACGTGTGTGATTTACACTGATCGTTAGGTTTGACGTCGCTGTACGTACAATGACGTCAGAAACGCCGTGTCATCTAGATACTGCGGACGTCGACAGTCGATGCGTCAGGGGTGGATAGAAAAACCGTCCCTCGAGATCATTGCATCACTCGGCAAGCCGACTGATGCCGGACAGTGACTCTCGGGACGGACTTTTCTATTAACCCTCACGCCCATGTAAGATTCTTATAATCTTTTAGGAGCCATGAAAATGTTCACAATGTCAAGTTGTGAATCCTAATAATTGATTGATTGATTGATTGATTGATTGATTGAGGTTTAACGTCTCCGACAACACTATTTAGGTCATTTTGGAGACGTTGCTTCCAATTTTGTGGGACTTTTACCCGAGACTGAGATGAAATGACATCTCAAGCCCTGTCGCCCAATGAACCCAAAACGGTTTATATGCATGGACTGTTCGACTCGCACCACTTCGCCTGGGCAGATTTAGACCTTCTAAGCGGTTTACCAGTGCTCATGTGCGCGGTCGGTTTCAGCTCTGCGTGGAAGCATCATGCAGTCCAATCTACTTCTCCAAGCCCCGATGGGCGGGGGCGAGTTATCATAATGAGGGGAGTAGATATATCTTCAGGGGAGGCAACTTTTTCAAAATATTTTGCTTCCCATATCGTTGCCTCCCTGGAAGGTAGATACATTCCCCTCATTAGGATAACAGTTACAGGGGTGCCCGGCCTCGATACCTCAGTCGGATGAGGTCGCGTGGTGATCGGGATGTTGAAGGTTCGATACCTGTCGGAGCCGGAAACATCTGTTTTACGAGGAGTTCGATCCTGAAATCTTTTCGACGGTCATTTTCTTCCTTCCGCTGATTCCAGAAGGGCAGTTGTCAGTTTCTGGCGAAGAAATATGCACTTTATTGGTTAATCGCATTATATAAGCCTGCCAAGGAGGTGCGTTTAAGTAAACTGACCAGCTCGATATTACTAAATATTGTTAACCGGGCCGTTAAACTCCAGTACAAACAAACAAAATGAATAGGGGTCTACTCTAGAAAACCCTGTCTTCGGCATAATTGGGACCACTTAACCCAAGTATGACAATGGAATCTTCCGCCTGATAAGTTTTAAGTGGTCCATTCTCGAATTATAGGGGTGTCAGGTTTGTTTTTGTTTGTGGCAAATTTAACGAAATTGAACTTTAAACAAACAGTGTAGACCCAGATCAGACGCCGCCTTTTGCGGCGTCTGATCTGGGTGTACACTGTTTGCAAATGTCCCCAGAAAGGAGCCGCTATATATGAGTTAAGGCACAAACCGACCCACTCAGCTATAGGCTAGCAAATTACAGGTGTGGAAACTAGAGGTGCAGCGAACAAAAACGGTGCTGATCGGAATGTGCGGATGGGCAGATTGGCCTGTAAAATTGTTGGTCGCCCGCCCCCGCCCATCAGGGCTTGAAGAAATAAATGGACTGCACCGCTTTGCCTGGGCAGGCTTAGATCCTCTAAGCGGTTTACCACTACTCGCGTGTGGACGGTTTCAGATCTGCGCAGAATCACCATTCAGCCCGATCTATTGCTACAAGCCCCGAAGGGTGGGCGTGCAAGCCAATTAAGATTATAAGAATTTGATATGAGTAAGAAAAGAATTTCTATCCCAGGCTAAAACCACTGATTTCCTTATCTGGTGTGTAAGAAAATGGATATTCGTTCAGGAGAGACTTCACTAAACGTTTGTCCACAGAGATGACTATTAAAGAAAACTCAAGGCCCCCGCCCATCGGGGCTTGAAATAGATGGGCTGCATGATGCTTCCACGCAGAGCTGAAACTAACCCGTACCCGAGTACTGAAAAACCGCGTAGAGGATGTAAGCCTCCCCAGGCAAAGCGGTTCGTGCTTATAAACCCTATTAGTTTCAATGGGCGGCAGGGCTTGAGATGTCATTTCATCTCAATGTCGGGTAAAAGTCCCACAAAATTGGAAGCAACGTCTCCAAAATGACCTTTTCAGTGTTGACGGGGACGTTCTCGTAAACCTAAAATCAAACAAACAAAAAATACTAAAGTTTGGAGAGGCTTAAATACAGGGTGGTACGATATATTTAACCCATTTTGTACCAGAAACCCCAAAACGGGTACCCTGGCAAACCATGCAGGCCCAGATCAGACGCCGCAGAACGCGGCGTCTGATCAGGGCCTCCACTGTTTGCAGAAAGTTCGGTCATTTTCCTAATTAATTTTGATGAAATCACAACCAGACACCCCTAAAGTTTGAAATGGACTACTGCTTTATATAAGGAGGACGATTCCTTTTGGTACAAAAGGGGTTAATAATCAGCCAGCGCAAAACTGCGGACCAACGTCAGACCGACATCGACTCACGTCGGCTCGGTGTTCTTTGCTGTCTGGGTTCGCCTGTCTGGCAAACAATAAAGCAAATTTCCATAACACACAGTAGAAACGCTTTTAAAAACCATGTTATTTTCTCCACATATTACATTGGCTGCAAGTCTCGTCATTGTTACAAATGACTTAACCAATTTACATGTAATCAAACTTACCGATTCGCAACATCCAATAAAGTGTACACATATATTGTAAAGGTATTTTGCTTTCTTGCAAAAATGACTTTTTTGCTACTATGTGGTGCGTAAAATACAATAAATTAAGTTCAATAAAACGTCGCATGTACACACTACTAGATCTGTGGGTTGCAATAAGCAGACGCTTCGCTACTTTTGGTACATGCATAGGACAGAGAGAGAGAGAGAGAGAGAGAGAGAGAGAGAGAGAGAGAGAGAGAGAGAGAGAGAGAGAGAGAGAACAACAAGAAATCGCGTAAATATGTCGCCCAATTATATTTTTAATCCGTAATGCCATTTTATTTTATATAGATATTTTAAGGATAAGTGGATTCTACAGGGACACATTAGCCTGGCTCCCTGGTCTCCCGGCTTTGAGTTGAATTATTCTGAGAAAACATATTCCGCCTTGACTATAAATTTGTCTGCATATATTAACTCACTTACCTGTCAGAAACTCATAAGTGTTCAGCCAAATGAGAGAAAATCTAAGGAGATATATTTTAATAATAAGGTAAATTAATGACCAAATATCAGTTAGACGGGGGCCAGTCTACAGGGATATCTTTCCAGAAATAGGTGAATCATGTGTTAATAGAACTGTCCCAGTTGCTGCAGGAATACATTCAATTACTGAAGATCCGCGAAATATGTCACGGTCATTCTTTCATTCCACTGCCGAAGAGTGTACCCTCTCTGTAAAAGCCTGTCCAGGAAGTGTTTGACCGGCCTGACTGGACCGCTACAAAGTCCATCTAACAGTCACACGGGTCTGACTCAGATTCAGACGGGTCTCACTTAACATGTTGAAAACGCACATTCGTGAAACTCAGCTCCGGACAAATGAGGACAGGTGGATACATTTATCCAGGATTTTGTAAAAAAAAAAAGCTTTCATGAACTACTTTAAAGCAAACACTATCGTTACGGCATTTGTGGAAATGGATTCCGTCAACGAGTTGTTAACGGTATAACTTCAGGGCGGGCTCCAGTTTTGTCTGGTGTCCCACACGGAACTGTTCTGTACATTAGCCTTTTTTGCACCAAAAGGAATCTTCCTCCCTATATACATGTATAGCAGGAGTCCATTTCAAACTTTAGAGGTGTCAGGTTCGTTGTGTTTTCTTCAAATTTTATTTGGAAAATGGCTGAACTTTAAGTAAACGGTGTAGACTCTGATCTGATCTGGGCCTGCACTGTTTGCCAGACTACCCATTTTGGTGTGCCCGGTACAAAATGTGTTAATGATATTTTCCCGAGATGACTGTGTTTGCTATAGTGGAATTAGAGACGCAGATGACTCATTGAAAGTTAATAATAATAATAATAATAATAATAATAATAATAATAATAATAATTATCGACCTTATCTTTATAGAGGGTAACACATTTAGTAAACTAGTACTTATCTTCCACGTGGCCCTCTTTTTCGTCCTGGGTGGGAAACCAGTACTAAACAATGTGGATAAAGTCTTTTGTTCAAGGACACAACACTTGACGATTGCGGGGATCGAACCGACTACCTCTCGATCTCAAATCCGATACTTTTCCACTGCTTCACAGCGCTCCACAAATTTCCGAGGGATAAAGATATTGGGCTAGAAAATGGGGTATAAGATTTCAGCCTGTTAAATGCAATATTATGCAGATGTAACTAGGAAAAGAACAAATTCACACTTTAGAGGGTACGATCCTCGAAAATGTAGATTATATTAACCCTTTTTGGACAAAATGGAATCTTCCTCCTAATATATAGCAGGAGCCAATTTCAAAATTTAGGGATGTCAGGTTGTGTTTTCATCAAAATTTATTTGGAAAATGACTGAACTTTTAGCAAACAGTGGAGGCCCTGATCAGACGCCGCATTTTGCGGTGTCTGATCTGGGCCTGCGCTGTTTGTCTTGGTACCCGTTTTGGGGTTTCCGGTACTAAATGGGTTAAGTACCTTGGTGTGACCATCTCAAATGACTTGCGATGGAATACTCATATTAACAACATTTGTACAAAGGCTAATAGAACACTTGGCTTCATGAGACGAAATCTTTATCAATGCCCCCAAAGATGTAAAAAGAAGCTGCATATAAGGGGCTCGCAAGCCCAATCTTGAAATACGGTAATTGTGTTTGGGACCAAAATTGAGGGGTCCTTCAGGAGATTGAAAAAGTTCAGAATAGGGCAGCCAGATTTGTAATGAGCAATTACAGCTTTGAAACTGGAAGTTTGTCTGGAATACTGAGAAAAAATCTTAGGATTGGAGTCTCTCAAGTAAAGGAGCGGGGAGCTTATACTCTTGTACAAATGTCTTAAGGGTGCTGCCAACTTACCAACAGATGACCTTATCCCCCCAATTAGGAGCGACAGAAAGCATCACTCTTTGGCATTCCAGGTACCCTTTGCAAGAATTGAAATCCGTAATTCAAGGGATCCTTCTTCCCTCCTTCAGGAGATTGAAAAAAGTTCAGAACAGGGCAGCCAGATTTGTAATGAGCAATTACAGCTCTGAAACTGGAAGTTTGTCTGGAATACTGAGAAAAAATCTTAGTATTGGAGTCTCTCAAGTAAAGGAGCGGGGAGCTTATACTCTTGTACAAATGTCTTAAGGGTGTTGCCAACTTACCAACAGATGACCTTATCCCCCCAATTAGGAGCGAAAGAAAGCATCACTCTTTGGCATTCCAGGTACCCTCTGCAAGCACTGAAATCCGCAGTTCAAGGGATCCTTCTTCCATCAGACTTTTAGAGATTGGAGTGCCCTTATAGATTCGGTTATTTCATCCACGGAAGGTGCAAAGGATTAACTTCTCCGGCGAGAGCTAGCAACTAACTTCTCTGTGGATGGCATTTGACGTGTCACTGGTAACCATTCAGATTCAGATTCAGAACGATGTCTGGTTTTGTGAATGTGTCTCGTTTGACATACAAACATGTAGTTTCAGATAAGAAGGGATTATGAAGATAATTTGCGGACATTTTTTCTTAAATATGTTGTTGGTACTTGCATGTTAGATCCGGAGTACCCTCAACATAATTATGTTGCTAACAATAAACATCACGTGAACAAGTCTGCGTTTAAACCACACTTTATACAGAAAAAAAATTTGGGTTTACGGGGTATACATTATTTTTCTTATTTCTGCTCCAAGAAATAGGTTGTGGGTATTCGTTAGAACCGCCTCCAAGAGCACCCGAAACCTATGTTTAGAGTTTAAATAAGAAACAATATTACAAATTTTCATCAGAAAAATTACCTGGTGTATATATTATTTTTCTTATTTCTGCTCAAAAACATAGATCAGGGGCCTCCGTGGCCGACTGGATAAGAGCGCTGACTCTTAATTATTAGGTCTTTCACCGCTGTGGTTCGAGCCTGGCTCTGCAACGGAAGGTCAAGCGGTTTTTCTCCGGGTACTCCGGTTTTCGCCCAATTCTGATTAACGATCGGCTCGGCATGTGAAATAATCTTGAAAGGGCCGTAAAGCACACGCTCACAAAAATAGATCCTGGGCACTCGTTAGAACCGCCTCGTCGAGGCGGTTCTTACGAGTACCCACAGTTTATGTTTAGCGCAGAAATAAGAAAAATATCAGCTATTTTTTATCTGAAAATGTTCAATTCGTAACGAGAGAGAGAGAGAGAGAGAGAGAGAGAGAGAGAGAGAGAGAGAGAGAGAGAGAGACTACGCGTGTAGCTTCCGCTTACCTGCAAGTTTCTCCTTTTAACTATACCCACGGACAATCCTCTCGCCGAATGGATTGTACGCATAGTTAAGGCGTTTTTTCATCATTTTTACCAATATTTATTTACTGTTATATGTCATCGTGTATGTGTGTACGTGTAGACTAATCAGTACACCACTTTTAAGATAATTTGTTCAAACAGTGTTCAAATACCCCGAGTCAGAAGAAAGAAAAACACCTTGAAACCCAAGATTGCATTTTTAAAGTCGGTGAACAGCAAAAACTCCAATATGACGTGTGAAACCAACTGCGCTTGCGTACTATATGCAGTTGTCCAAAGTGGACTATTCTATTAACCCATGCATGATTATGACTCTGGGCAGGTCCATGTGAAATTTGGGGTTGTCAGATTTGTCTTATCTCTTGTTGGCTTTACAAACATTTCTATACTTTAGGCAAACAATGTAGACCCTGATCAGACGCCGCTGAGCTGTGATCTATCACAGGATTAAGATCATTGTCTGATCTGTGTCTACATTATTTGCAAATGTACAATTTTGGATGCTAGGCATACATGGGTTATTGTTTGTTTGATTTGAGGTTTACCGTCCCCGTCAACACTGTATAGGTCATTTTGGAGACGTTGCTTCTAATTTTGTGGGATTTTTACTCGAAATCGAGATGAAATGACATCTCAAGCCCTGATGCCAAATGAAACCAATAGGGTTTATATGCATGGACGGTCTGACTTGCACCGCTTTGCCTGGGCAGGCTCAGATCCGTTAAGCGGTTTACCAGCACTCGTGTTTCAGCTCTGCGTGGAAGCATCGAGTAGCCCATCTATTTTATCAAGCCCCGATGGGCGTGGTCCAACGTACTATATGTAGTTGTCCAAATTCTTGGCTTTTTGCAGGACTATTCTATTAACCCGTGCATGATTATGGCTCTGGGCAGGTCCATGTGAAATTTGGGGTTGACTGATTTGTCTTATCTCTTGTAAGTTTTACAAACATTATACTTTAGGCAAACAATGTGGACCTTGATCAGACGCCGCTGAAAGTTTACATGAACCCCTTCGGGGTTCATTTACTTTGCACGCGACCCACTGCGTTCATACTTCCATGAACTGCAGAAAAAAATAAATTTCCATTCTTAAATATTTACATTCCCTGTGTAAAGTCTAATGTAAACCTATAGAATACAATATGGTTCATACTTCCATGAACGCATCGAGTCACATGATTTTCAGTGACTTCAAGTGACGTCAGTCTAAACCATGATTTTCTACGGGCGTTGATGACGTCAACGCTGTTCCGCTCTTTGTGGAAAAACAAAAAAAAGCGTGTAAAAGTTTTTTTAGCTTTAAACGCTAGCCCTATCAGCATTTTCTTCGCCCAGTGATGAGGGGCAAAGAATGTAAGTATAAAAAATAAACTTTACTTTTTTATGTATTTATTCCATAAGGATTATTTTTTTCTGCTTTTCATGACAATATGAAAGACAGCGGGTCGCTAGCAAAGTTTACATGAATCGCCCCTTCGGGGTTCATTTACTTTGCACGCGACCTGCTGCGTTCATACTTACATGAACAACAGAAAAATAAAATTAATTTCTCAAATGAACAACATTGCTACCTAGGAGTTAACTACAGGGGTTTTCTGTAAATGGACTGAGAATGCAAATATATTCTTGTACATGTTAAACCCATTATTCTCTATACAGCGTGGTGTTTATTTGGGCACCGGTGATCATTACACCGACTCATTAAATGTGCGAAACCTGACTTTACGAAGTAACTGCCCAGAAAACACATTAACGAGTCTGTGAATAAATACCCCTGTAAAACCGTCATTGTTTCTTATTATGCCTATGATTCATATACTACCGCATATGGAGCCCAGTGGTGCAGTGGTATAGATAGAGAGGTCGTGGGTTCGATTCTCACTGTCCTTGAGCAAGACACTCTGTTAGTACAGCTTTCTACTCAGGAAGGCGTTTTTTTTTTTTGTTTTCTTGAACTGATGTTTGACGTCCCCGTCAACATTATTTGGGCCATTTTGGAGACGTTGCTTACAATTTTAGGGACTTTTACCAGACATTGGATGAAATGACATCTCAACTCCTGTCGCCCAATGAAACCAAAAGGCTTATATGCATTGGACGGTCTGACTCACTCCACTTTGACTGGGCAGGCTTAGTCCTTCTAAGCGGTTTACCAGTACTCACGTGTTGTCAGTTTCTGCGTGGAAGCACCATGCAGCCCGGTGTATTTCTTCAAGCCCGGATAGGTGGGGGCGAATCAGAAAGGCGTGCTCATAATACTATAAGTGGGTGAAGCAGTGTGAATTGACATATATATATATGAAAAACAAAATCATCCACGCACTACATAATAGCTCCTGGACAGTCCGTTTCCCATTTCAAGTTGAATGTTTACCAAAAATTCTGTCTTTTTAGCAAGCAGTGTAGACCCTGAGCACATCACGAAAACACGCCTATTTAATTTTTAACCCCTTGGTTTGCAGGGTTAAATCTTATTTTATCTTTTTTTTCTGCTCTAAAATATAGAGTGTGGTATTCGTTAGAACCTCGGTTCTAAAGTGTACCCACACCCTATATTTTAGAGCAGAAATAAGAAATATTACAATTTTTCATCTTAAAAATTTTGAGTTTTTTTTTTTTTTGTTTTTTTTTTGTTTTGGTGGTAAAGTTTATAATGCATTTGTATAGGCGTGTTTTCGTAATGAAAGACTGAATTCTTCGGTTTCTGATCTGGGCTTCAATGTTTCAAGGTTGAATTCATAAGGAAAACATGTCCATGTGAAATAATGACGTCCAACATGGTGTCAGAAATGACAACTATTAAGTAAAAATTTAAATATCTTTCTTATTTTTTCTTTCAACATAAATTGGAAGTGCTCGTTAGAACCGCCTCATTAAGGCGGTTCTAACGAGTACCCACAACCTATGTTTTAGAGCAAAAATAAAACGGATAATGTGCAATTCTGTAATCCCCGTTTTTCTCTATATAAAGTGAGGTTTAGAGGGGGTGGTCTTCGTTTCACGGACCTGTTATCGTGATGATTGACTCTACCGACACATGTATTATTGGTCAATACGTTCAACAAATGAAAAAGTGTTAAAACTTTAAATACAGTGAAATTCTAATCTAACAGCTAATTAAAACCACCTAAAATTCAGACTAATTCTGCTTTAGCTAGCTTATTTAGTAGGCTACGGTTATTCTTTCTTTGTGCTTTCTGCCCACAGTGTCCTCTGGTCAGGGACCACCTTTGGAACTGTTCAAAGGGTGGTCTTAAAGACCACTTTTGAACAGTCCCAAAGGTGGTCTTAATATAGAATTTTACTGTATTTAGAATCCCTAGCTCTGTGTCGTTACCTTGTTCATCTGGTTTTGTTTGTTTGTTTGATTTGAGGTTTAACGTCCCCGTCAACACTGTAAAGGTCAATTTGGAGACGTTGCTTCCAATTTTGTGGGACTTTTACCCGACATTGAGATGAAATGACATCTCAAGCCCTGCCGCCCAATTAAACCAAATGGGTTTATAGGCACCGCTTTGCCTGGGCAGGCTTAGATCCTCTAAGCGGTTTACCAGTACTCGTGTGCGGGTCGGTTTCAGCTCTGCTTGGAAGCATCATGCAGCCCATATATTTCTTCAAGCCCCGATGGGCGGGGGTCGATTACTCATCTGTATGTGTTCTGAATTTGGTGTTGCAAAATCAGATCCTGAACGGACAGAGAAACTTAATGGTCAGTTCACTGATGCGTTCAACAAAACTGAGTACAAAGAAGTTCCATTAACTACGAAATTTGCTCCTTTCATGGATAATATTCAATCAGTAGTTTCATCAGAAGCAGTTAGTAATACAGTTACTTAAAAATTCAAGGCTTGGTTCCGTTTAGAGTTTTACCCAGCAGGCACACGTCGCAAGGGCAACGTCAAATCAACGTTGGTGCAACGTCACGACGTTGCACCGAAGTAGGTGTGACGTTGCATAAAAGTCATGACGTTGCACCGACGTTAATGTGACGTCACAATTACGTCACGTGTCTGGTGGATAAAGACTGGTATGCTTCATCCTAGAGCCCCTGAGGAAATACAAACGAACTGGATCCAAAATTTGAACCATTACTATAACGCATCCGTGCGACATAGCGCATTTTCCCATCTCCAAAATGGCTACTTTTCTGATGAAAGTTCGTGATATTTTTTTCTTATTTACAATGCATATATAGGTTGTGGGTGTTCATTAGAACCGCCTTAGTGATGTGGTTTTAACGGGTACCCACAACTTAAGTCTTGGAGCAAAAATAAGAAAAATATAGAGATTACCAGGTGAGTGTCATTTGATATCATGTTTATCAGGCAAGGCTTCGAGAACGCTAGTAGAATCGCCAGGCTTGCCGAGCGATTCTACATGCGCTCTCGAAGCCGAGTCTGATAAGCTTGATATCAAATGACACGAATTTGATATTCTATTTATCAGTTTAATCCCTTGTACACTCTTAAATTAGCAATTTACGATAAGTTATTGATGGTCCTCAGTGCGTCCCAAATACCCCCTCTGCAGATTAGTACAGGTTTTCGTTCTTTCCCATTATACTGTTGTTTTGTGGAATAGACTCCCCGCAGTACTATTACACACTGAGGGGGCACCGGTTTTGTCTGGAGTTCCAAAGGGGACTGATCTTGGTCCACTGTTATTCTCCCTGTACATCAATGATATATTTACTGACATTGACTCAGAAATAAGCTGTTCGCAGACGATTGTGTTTGCTTGCGGGAAATTAGAGATGCAGAGGACTCACTGAAACTTCAGCAGGATATAGATAGCTTAGGCTGTTGAGCACGAAAATGGGGTATGAGATTTCAGCCCGTTAAATCCAATATTATGCAGATAACTAGGAAGAGAAGAAATAAAATTGAGGCTTCTTACACTTTTGAGGGAACGGTCCTCGAGAACGTGGGTTCCATTAAATGCCTTCGTGTGAAACCCACACACAATTTGGTATGGAATACACATATAACCAACATGTGCACTAAGGCAAAATATAAGCAACATGTGTACTAAGGCGAATAGAACATTTGGTTTCCTGAGGGGAAATCTTCATCAGTGTCCTCAGGATGTAAAAGAGGCAGCATATGAAAAGTAGAAGTGGGGGCAATGATCAGGAATCGATACAATTACCCCACAGCTCCCATTACAGACACAAAGGGAAATAAACACAAACACGAAACAACAGACCCCAATGGAAACACCAACAGCGGAAAGCCAAAAGGACAGTTACTTTCCCACAAAATGGCCAATCGGCTATCCAAAATAAAATAATATAAGCGACACAAACACCCAAAGACAAACCATAACACAAATAAACCGCGACAGAAGAACCGCCTTGGAACGGTCAGTGGAAACGAATTCCACTGGGGGGGGGGGGGGGGGGGTTCAATCGATTTTACGTGGCCACAATCCTCTCCTTACTTTCGTCGCGATTAAGGCAAATAATTTGTTCAGTCCGCAAAAAGGCCACCTTACTCATCAGTGCAACATCTCCGTGAACACAAAAATCAAACGACCACACAGATGAAACAACGGTGAGGACTCGACAGCAAAATACCACTGAAATCTGGCGCAAAAGAAAACTAACAGTTAGACTCCGATGGGCCCGACCAGAGACAGAGCATCAGGTACCAACCAACATAAGCCTTTACGTTGGAACCGTCATAGAATCTGAGGCCTGACCCACCGGCGTGCAATTAAAGAGGAAAGCAAAGTTGTCAACCGTGATTGGGTTAACTACCATGCATGCAGTCTGTTGTATATCATTTATGTTGTACCCAATCTTTTTATATCGAAGATTGATTTTACGAAATTGGGTGAGGTCTTGTTCGCCCAATCTTGGAATATGATCATTGTATTTGGGACCCCAGCTGAGTGGTTCTTAATGAAGAAATGGAAAAAGTTCAGAAGAGAGGTGCTAGATTTGTAACAAGAAATTACTGCTTTGAAACCAGGAACATGACTGAAATACTAGGTAAATTTAGATGGGAGTCTCTCAAGAAAAGGAGAAAAGACTGTATAGACTAATACTTTAAGGTCTAAATGGTGCTGCCAGCATCCCAGCAGAAGACCTTGTTGCCCCAGCTAGACACTGTAGAAAGCATCATTCATTGGCGTTTCAGGCCCTTACTGCAAGAACTGACATTTATAAGAATCACCCCACCCCCTCGGACCATTGAGATTGGAATGCACTTCCCGATTCGATTATTTCAGCGGTGCTTAGGATTGTGTAGCTAAGTTTACCTCTTTAGTGAGAGCTAGGGACTAACTTCCCATCACATGTCCTGTTGTATCAATGCCATTTGACGTGTCACCAGTAATTAACAAGCTGCACATGTTTATAATAACCCATGTCTTTGAATGTAAATAAGAAAATATAAATAAATAAACTCCGAAATTGAATAAAACAATGAATACAGTAACAGACGAGAAAGTGACCATTTTCTTTGAACTTAAATGTTTTTGTCGAAACACTTCCTTACGTTAACATATCTATGCAATATAATGTGATTTTTTGACAATGATGAAAATTGTTTGAAGAAAACAACTTCAATAATTTTGATGTAACACGTGCTCCTCGTAAGACTGACACGATTAATCGTACACTGGATTAATCGATCGATAAATTCCACAAAAATGATTATCATTTCTGATTTGCTTTTAATCGATTACGTGATAGGTTCAATTTACTACCCAAAGTTATGCCTAAAATAGCGGGATGAGTGGCAAACAGTGCAGACCCTGATGATTCTGTGGCGTCTCATCTGGGTCTACACTGTTTGCTCAGGCCTGTCTGTTCAAATATACATATGGTCAAGTGCAAGATATGGTAAGAGTCATGCTCAGACAGAAAGCCAGACAGGTAAAACTATGACAAAAACCTTAGCGATTACCAATCGATTATCGATCGCAATGACAGGATGATAATCGATTATCGTTTCAGCTCCGATTAGCCAGCCCTAGCTCCTCGGATGGCCACTCTTATACACGGTCCTGGTTGGTAACAAAGGATAAGTTATCCTAAGGCTGACGAGTCAGGGCGAACTACTTAAATATTTGCCTCTTCTCAACTCTGTCCAGTTAAAGATGAATTAAGGCGTAACTATACCTAATTTAGTGACACAGAGGCCTTTCTAATATTTAATCTTCATCAGTTTGTCTCAACCCCAAAGTTCTGAAACCGAAACGGATGATGGACAAGACCCGTCAAACACAGCACATCCCCTCCGAGCACACACCGACCGACGTAGCTCGTGAGACAGGTCAACTGGAGGCATCAGGCAAGAGACGCCCACCCGCGGACTTATAGGCGTCCCCCACCGAGCCAACATCAGCAAACATGGCCCACGCTCCACGGAAGTCCCGGGCACCAGGAAGGAGATGTCCAAAGTAGCGAGACTTGCAAAATTTAAAATATAACAAAAAGGGGCAACCAAATCCGCTAAAATACATGTCTCACTTGACAAGTCAGTCTTAGTTTTAGAAAAATTAGAATTTTATACTGCAAAAATTAAAGATATAATATAGTTATTTAAATCAGTACCTGAGTACTGACGTTAACACTGCAGTATCAACCTCAGCACTCAGGAACTGATACTGAGCTGATGATACCCTCGGGGACGAACGAATCATCCACCAGCAGAGATACCGACCCAGTGGTTGCAATTAAGGACTACAGGCCTTTCTGATACTTAATCTTCATAAGTGTATCTCAACCCCAAAGTTCTGAAACCGAAACGGATGATGGACAAGACCCGGCAAACACAGCACACCCCTCTCCGAGCACACACCGACCGACGTAGCTCGTGAGACAGGCAAGAGACAGTAATAAAAGTTATACAGTGGAATTTAGTTTTACCTTGGAAAGTGGGCGAAACGACTAGGAGGACGAAACGACCAGAAGGGCGAAACGACTAGGGGGGAAACGACCAGGGTGGAAACGTCTTGGGGCGAAACGACTAGGGGAGGAAATTGTTTGGGGACGAAACGACTCGGATTCCACACGGATATCGTGTCGATAGCATTGACAAACTCCAATGTAAACAAGTATGGCGTCTTCGGTATTTTTGGTTATGGTTGGCGGACAAATTGAGTCTGCAGAGGTAGTTCTAATGTTAAATTCATCATTTAAAACCATTTTAATAATTGATCGCCTATATCTCTGTAGTAATCAACCTTAAAAAATACTGATTGTCAAAGCTCAGCGATGTGAAATTGTCGTAACCAGAAGTTAGGTACACGTCCAAACTTGAAAAGATGCAAAGGGATAATTTTTAAATGCATTTTCACGGGCGGTGGTCGCTGCCCGAATATTTTTCCTGATTATAAAAATCGGTACACAGAGGAAAAATGAAACACACACCAACGGCCACACACAAGTGCACGCGTAAATGGAAAATAAATTTCTTGTGCAGTGGTTTTTGCCAAATTCACGCTGACCATGATAATTACATGCAGAGGTAGCGGGACAACTCGGCACATAGCAAACTTGGCACATAGCCAACTTGGCACATAACCAACTCGGCACATAACCAACTCGGCACATAGCAAACTCGACCCACCAGGTCGTGGGACGTTTTGGTCCTGAGTTGTTTCGGCCGGGTCGTTTCAACCTGGGTCGTTTCGAACCAATTTTGGGGATAGGTCGTTTCGGCCAAATTGGTGGGTCATTTCGGCCCCGATTTTTTTCTAGCTATATACATATACTGCATATCAGTGATCAGCCTGTGCTATTGGAATCTTTGTCCGTTCCCGTTTTAATAGCGCAGTAACCATAGAGGGCTCCTTCGAACAGCAAAGACTCTGATCACAATGAACGTATGTACAGGTTGTTAATAAGTCTTTGATGATATCACAACGACAGGTGCAGGCTGATCATATAAAATAGTAGGGATGTAACGATAGTCAGAAAATGACTATTGCGATAGTATTGACATTGCAAGAAGAACAATTGCGATACTATTACTATTGCTGACTACTATTGCAATACTATTGCCTGATACGTATTTTCTTGTTTTAAGATGGAAATTAAAACTATTCAAACCTTTAAACTGTTTTTATGTAAGTTTTATCTGCATTAAAAAAAATTTAAAAGAAAACAAGATAATTTACACAGAGGGGTAACGGTTGTAAACTCCTGTTTGCTTTTCTGTCTGCCCTACAAGAGGAAATAACACCCCAGGGGCAACTTTTTTTCTTTAAGTGTAAATTCTCCTGGAAGAGCCGGGAAACTCATTTTATTAGAAGTAGCCAAGAAGATTCCAGCCAAGTACATTTATCATTTCACAATGAGAATGTACATGTAACATCAGTTTCTTAATCAAAATAAATGTAAGCTCTTCAGGAAGGCAATGAAATCTTTGCTTGTCTTCAAAAACAACTTCAGACATGATAAAGTGACTAAATACTCGTTATAACACAGAACTTCGGGTCCAACCAACCGTGTTAGTTAACCAAATCGTGTTATAAACGCCAACCGAATTGTCACGGATCAGTCTGTTCTACTATTACACTGTAAACACAAGCCTCCGGCGCTATCGTTAAGCCAGCAATGTTTCGCATGACAAGGTGTGAAAATAAGATCAGGTTATGTGTCTATCATAAAATTTTAATCCACAATCAAATCGCTCCGGGCCTAAGAGGATTAGCTACATCTAACGGTAGATGCATGCATGTAAATATTAAACGGACTATTCTACTGCCTCGTGCATTGTTATGTTTTTGCGCCAAAATAGAAGACGCTTGGCGGGAAAAGTCGTACACTTAAATAACACATCCGAGGATAAACCAGGAATTGTGCAAAGTTCCGTTCTCTATCCACAACCGTTTAGCTATCACTTTTTATGAAAGAAATACGTCCCATTAAAAGTGGTAGTAGATAACTGAGAAACTAGGTCGGCAATGCACACGATTTAGAATCAGAATTGTTTCTGGTGACACGTCAAATGACATTCATACACCAGGACCTGTGATACAGGAAGTTAGATTTGAATCTTCTTGCAGAAAATCTGACGAAATTTTAATATAAGTCTCAGTGTTTTGGTACACAATCGATCGCATGCGTTCGTTAAACGGAACACCATTGAAATCAGGGCTAACAAATTTTTAAATCCAAATCGGCCCCGGCCGACCGATGACGTCATCAGTACCGTGCCGAACATGCCTTATAATGTCATCCCCGACATTAGTCATCCCCGACATTATTGCATCTGCCAACTTATCTTATTGCCCATCAATTTTATTGTGAATTGATTTTCCCTTTTGTTTTTTGGTCAAATCTTTTAGCAATACAAATAAACAGAAAATAGTACCACGTTTTTATTTTCTTTAATTGTTTTCTAGTGCTGTAATTTCCTGTGCATATTTTGAATGCACAATGTCCAAGATTTAAAATTAATTCCTCGGCTGTATAGACATTGTCTGGATACCCAAATTATAAGCGTTCTTTGCAGTACGACAAGTATTTCATTTCCTTTGATGTCTGCTACTGACAAAATAAGAATCCTCTAAAACATCAACCAGAACAATTTTTTGCACCTTTGGAAGCGGTAATGACACATGCGGACTTTCCATGCTTCACGTGCTAATGCGGGCGCCACCCTTTGATAATAAATACTACTGTGTAAACACGCATTAATTATCGCTTTTCATATCACTAGCTTACAGATAGCTTGTAGAATATCGAATCAAAATAAGTGTGGTCAATTATTTCGAACTCAATTAACATTAAAGTGTTTACTGTTGAAATGCGCTTCAGAAAGCTGTAAATGTACCAGTTCAATGAAGGAATATTCTGCGTACTGACTCTATACCGACATTGGGTGTTAAGTGGATAATCCATAACAAATAGGATGCGTAAACACCGTGTACCTGTAGGCTACCGCCAAATCATGATTTGGCTGTAATTTTATTGCCCTTATCTCGCGACAAGCAACCGTTGCAAACAGACGTTGACTCCCACTGGCACAGGAGATTATTGGATTACAATTAAGACGATATACAGTTTGATGCTTGACGGGTACAAGACGCAGGTTGTAATAAAGAATATAATTAAGAATGAAAACAACTTCGAGAATTATCTGAAAAACTTGTGATATAGAAAACTATCGAAACTATCGATAGTTTAAAACACTATCGGCAATAGTCATCGATGTTTGACTTTACCATCGATGCAGTACTATCGGCCCAGTGCCTATCGCAATGCATCGATGGTCCGATGCATCGTTACACTCCTATAAAATAGTTGGGGCAGATTTACCTTTTTTGCAAATTACAAAGACTTATTAGTCAGCGCATATTTAACACATTGCATGATTTATCGTTTGATAAACCTAACCAAGGTGATATAAACATAAGAACGCAAACAGATGCTTTGGAATAATCTAATCCCATTGAACAATAGCTGACTACAGTCGCAGGGCTACCCAGAGAATGTTTCGCATGCTGTTCAGAAACTCTGCATGTCATTGTGATACTAGCGAATACTGACCAGCCTGCACATCAGGGCCATATGATAAGTATTTGCAGACCACACTAGCCTTCTGCAGCCGTAGGGATATCAAGAAAAAACCTTGTAGAATTGGAATATGCTTCCAGTGTCTGGTCACCCCATACAGCGGTCAGTCTGAAAGCCCCAAGACACTTTGAGTTTGTGATTTATCAAATATTTGTTTTGCTTCAGTTAAAAACCAAAACCTTGTATCTTAGGGTACATTTTATCATTTTGTATTTTTTTTTTGTTCGTAATTAGTAAAGAAAAATAATGTCAAGTAAATTATCCATCCATTTTTTTCCGATCTTAGGATGAAAGGTACCGAATACAAGTATATAGTTTAATTATCTCATTAATGCCCGTCAGTTACTAATAGCTGATATCTATGCATGCAAACGGCCACTTGTTAGCCTAAGGATAAGTTCGCTTGATTAAGTTATTGTTCGCTTAATCCTTTTCGTCTGATAAAACTTTTCATACCTATTGAATAGTCTCAAGTGTGTCTCTGCAAAGATGATACGGCAAAGTGTAGGCGACTGATAGAATATTTAATCTTTGATGTTATTTCTAATGTTTTATTTATTTTTACTTTATTTTTACAGAATTATTGAAAACTTTACCTAAAACATAAATTCGTGAATAAAAATATAATATAAATTTTCTGCAGAAAAATGCGATGTTTTTGTATATTTCTGCTCCAAACATCGATTGTGGGCACTCATTAGGACACCAAGATGGTTCTAACGAGTGACCACAACTTATGAATTAGAAGGTGCCTTCATATGGACTGAACAAATCATTGCCTTCACTTCTATAAAAATAATGTATAACCCTGTAAAATAGAAGTAAAGACTATGATCAGGAATCTGTACAATTACCCAACATTGTAAACCCCAGTTTCATTATATGAGAGTGTGGAATTAAGATGTCCAACTTACACAATGTATATAGTTATGTTTTCGTGATGTTTGAATTAAACTTATCAATGACTGAAGATGTATTTTGATGTTGATGCGAAATTGATCCCCTACTGAGTTACATATACATATTCGGCAAAACAAATATATAAATAAAGGCTGGTAAATGGCTGCCAAATAAATGTTTGGCCAGTCCTAGTCACACCTCCACGAGTCGCAAATTGTTTGACAACCATGAACAGATCATCTGTTACATTTGCGCGATGCCAGCTGGAAACTAAGGATAGAATTTTATCATTAGGCTAACATGATGGGGCGATAATGAGCAATTTAAAAACAATGTTGAAAACCGGTGGTTGAAAAATTAGGGATAGTATTTAAGTGTTAGTCATTCTTAGACAAAACCTTATATCTGTATATACAGATATCTAGTGTTCTAAACGTGGCCGAATGCAAATCTCTTTGCGAAAATTGCTTCTATTATATCATAATATATGTATAAAAATAATAAATGAGTAATAATAAAGGTGTTTTAGGGTATAATAATAAAAAATGTGTAATAAAAAAGGTGCCTTGGGGTGTTTTGTGGTGTCTTGGGGCTTTCAGACCGACCCCCCCATACAGCCACAGATATCTACAAACTGGAATCTGTCCAACTCAGAGCAGCCAGGTGGGCCACACAAGATTATAGGTACACATCAAGTGTTACAGCTATGCTTGGCAAACTCTAATGGCATCCACTAGATCAGAGACGCATCGATAATCGCCTTATCATGCTAGACAAGGTCACGCATGACCTTGTTGCAATCCCTGTCTCAGATTACTGCACACCAAATCGCAGAGAGTCGAAATTTATCCACCCTTTGGCATACAAGCAAATCCCCACCCAGACCAACTATCACAAGTATAGCTTCTGCCCAAGAGCAGTTATACACTGGAACGCTCTTCCAGCCTATATTGTCTTGCTACCAACCTTGGCACAGTTCTGTCATGCTGTCTTCCGGGTGGTGCATGTGTCCCCCTAAAGCCACCAGATTCTGTTTTATCTTTTAACTACCAGTATACTAACTTTCTTTTCGCACTGTACAAACTCGTTTCACCTACTTTGCTTACCTTTTATTTCAGCTAACCCCCTTTAGCACTTGGTATACCGGATACCCTTCTGTTGTCCTCTTATGAGGTTAAGAAGTATCTGAAGAAGGAAAGAAAGAAATGCGTATCATGATCTCTGTGTATGGCATATGTGAAGAATTAGACCGGCATCATGCACTTGCGTGAAGTCTTATCATAATCTTTGAGAATTGCACGAACCTTCAAATCAAAATCTTTGATACTTGCAGGAACCTTCTGCAGTCACAGCGGCATACAAAGAGATAAATGCGATAACTTTACCGTAATGAATGGATGCACGTGCACGTCATTGTTCGACCAGGCAAGACTCAGATCATCCACACAACAGAGCTTTATCAGTCTTCATAGATATGAGCCTTCTGTAGCCACAATGCCACCAAAGTGTTATTTTCATTATTTATCTATTTCACGCTTTACGAGGACTGTTCAAATATGAATGCAACTAAGCACATAAAAATGATTCCGTGATAGATTTCGATGAAAAATTTATTTTGTCCCCGCAAGGTGTTCCCCTTTAACAGATATACAAACTTTCAGTCTTCTGATCCAATAATTGAATGCATTTTGGTAGTCTTTTCGAGGTATACTATGAAGGCACTGGAATATTGCAGAACCGAGGTGTTTGCGCTGTACAAATTTTCGACCAGAAAGGTATTTTTTCAGCCGCGGGAACAAAAAAAAGTCTCATGGGGCAAGGTCAGGGGAATACGGGGGGGGGGGGGGGGGGGGGGTGAGGAAGTTCAAGAACCTTTTACTTCTTCAGATAGTCTTGCACAATGAATGCCTTGTGCGATGACGCATTGTCATGTAGCAATCTGACATTGGCCAAACCAGTTGCGGGTCTTCGTTCTTTGAAATATTTCTTCAATTTTCGAAGAACTTTATTCTTATAAAACTTCGCATTTACAGATTTGCCTTTAGGCACAGCAACCTGAATAGCAGGGCCCTGATTTGAAAAGAATATGGCGTACATTACCTTCTTGACCCTCATGGTCTGCTTTGCAATGCATGGTCTTTTGCAATACATGTACTTTGTTGCCCATATTTTGTTCTGAATCTTTCGTTTTGGCTCAAAAAAAGTGAACCCATGTCTCGTCACCTGTGACGACATTAGCGAAAGACCGTGTATTGTAATTCGGAAACTTTTTAAGCAACTTCTTGGCGCACTGAACGCCTGTCTTTTTCTGCTCATCTGTCAACAGATGGGGAATCCATCCAGCACAGATCTTTCTCATTTTCAAATCCCGTTTCAGAATTGTATGAGCTGCTCCTAATGAGATGCCAACCATACTAGCTATTTGCCTAGTGGTGTATCATGCATCGGTAGCAACTATTTCTTTCAGTCTAGCAACCATCTTGGCAGATGTTGCTCTTTTCGGCAGACAATCATGTGGTGCATCTTCTGTTGAGCCTAGCCCACAGCTGAATTTCTTACACCAACGAAAAACTGTCGGAAAAGACATTTCATTATGCCCATAAACCGAACATATTTCATCAAAAATGTCTTTGCACCGTATACAGGGCTTTATCCAGGTGTTTTGGGAAAAGGCCCCTGACTTAAATTGGGGAAAAATTGCAAGAAAATTACTAAATTTGGGAAATTAAAGACAAAAGTAGTGAACTTGGGAACAAGAATTACTGCTTCATTCAAGCAACCATATCTTTCTTCTGTGACTGTTTACTATTCTGATGTTTCAGAAATGACTGTTTGAAGTTTCAGTTAGCAATGCAGTGTCTCAGAAGATGTTTCTTTGTGTTGATTTTTTTCTCTCATCATTTTGGGAATTTTTTAATTAAATTGGGAAAAATAGAGGCTATTTTCAGTTGGGAATGGGCCCTTTTTCGGCCCCTGAGGAATAGTAGAAAATCATCTGGTATACCAAGAATACAACGATTCTTAATATAGGACCGTATTTCAATGGCGTACTCTGACCTTCTTCCAACCATGTTTTGTATTAGTATACAAGAGTAGACAGTGTTTATCGAATGATATACATGGCTAAAGTGTACGGATTTTAACAGGTTTGGTATCAATATATAGGTAAAATGTTTTTCTACGCTGTGATATTTATTTCCAGGTGATTTTCGCATTAGTGCACGAGAAAACGTTCTACTTGCATTCATATTTGAACAGTCCTCGTAAACTGTTGTCTTTTTCAGTAGTAAATTAAATCATCACACATTAATCACCCGCAAATCAAAAACCCGTCAATCATTTTTGCTGGAATTATCTTATCCCTTTCTTTTTGTCTATTGGTGATTAACATGACCTTAATTACCTTAAAGCTTAAAGGCGTGAAAACACGTGTTAAAAATGGGGGTGTCTTTTAATAATGTTGGTTAAGGGCCTTGACTTCGTCTGCGAATGGCGGTTCTGTTAATGAAAAAAGGTCCGAGTCTAGTATAATTCAATGTTCCATTCGTTCCAAGGCAGTGTTACATGGGGTGGCCGGTGTTGCACATTTCATTACTGGTCAGGAACAGACTCAATAAAACCGAGTCTGTTGGTGTATTCTTTGCTTCCAAAGGATCTAACTATTCATGTTGGCAATCAATGTGCATCCAGTGCTCTGAGACTCCATCTCTTCACTTATCTGATTTGTGCATTGTATTTGACAAAGAAGTTTATATTTATTTATTTATTTTAGTATGCATTCTTCCAACGTGTTTCGGTATCTAGCAGTTTACCCAGAAATACAATTTGTGGATACACATTACAATGTTTGGAATGTATTTCGAAATCAAATAAAGATGGCGAGTGAGTGTTTGAGTTTTACGTCTCACCAACAGCTAAGGTCATATGGAGATGGGACCTCGATTTAAAGACTCATCTGAAAGTCTGGAGAAGCCCGGGGTCGATCCTGCGACCTTGGTTTACAAGGCGGGTAACATAACCACTACACCATGGATTGATTGCTGACATTGTACATCGATGGCCGACATTTAAAATAAGTTCTGAATTGTTAGATCCTTTGGTAGCAAAGACTACACCAAATAAAAAAACAAGGCATTATATTACATAGGTATATCATTAGCTTGACATTTTTAAACCCTATCCTGTTGATTAAATTAACTTAGCCACACCCATTTCTGACTATCATTTTGTTTGACTTGAGGTTTAACGTCCCGTCACATTTGTAAAGGTCATTATGGAGACGTTGCTTCCAATTTTATGGGACTTTTACCCGACATTGAGATGAAATGACATCTCAAGCCCTGTTGCCCAATGAAACCAATAGGGTTTATTAGAACGGAAGGTCTGCCTCACACAGCAGTTCCTGGTCAGGCTTAGATCCTCTAAGTGGTTTACCAGTACTAGTATGCGGACTGGATTCAGCTGTGCGTGGAAGCATCATGCAGCCCATATATTTCTTCAAGCCCCTATGGGCGGGGGCCGTCTGACTATCAATCAATCAAATTACTTGATATAGTATATTCATTCAATTCACAAATTACACGACAAACAGTGTAGATTCTGATCAGGTGGCTTCTCAAAAGTTCTTTTGGGCCGAAAAATCCTGAACTGAGAGTGTTTAATCCTGAGTGGTTTACCCAGAGACTCTGGCTGCATTATGATAAGGTATTTACAATTCGAACATTAAATTTGTCGTTTTCCATAACGAAAATGTGTCGATTCAGATAAATTGAAATTTTTTTTACCAACATATTAAAATAGATGAGAAATTCTGATATTTTTTCATGTGTCTGCTCAAAGATACATTATGGGAACTCCTTGGAACTGCCTCGACTAGGCGGTTTTAATTAATACCCACAATCTATGTTTTTGAGCAGAAATAAGAAAAACTATGTATACCCCTGTAAACCCCATTTGTATATTGCAAGCCTGTGTGAACATATTGACAGGTCAACTTGACTTTAACAACATTAATTTATCCAAATAAAGATTCTGCTATTCAGACCAGTTGAAATTGGGACTGATTCTGCCTTAAAAGCATATTTAGAAGCTTTCAGTTATTCTTTCTTTGTGTTTTCCATACACAGTTCACTCCAGTAAGAGACCCCCTTCGGGACTGTTCAAAAGTGGTCTGTAAGACCACTTTTGAACAGTCCCAAAGGTGACCCCCTTCGGGACTGTTCAAAAGTGGTCTGTAAGACCACTTTTGAACAGCCCCAAAGGTGATCTTAATATAGGGATTCTACTGTATTAGTAAATTGACCATTTATCTTGGTCATTTTTTCAATATAATCTCTATATGTTTTGGATCTATCATTTAACTGTTTTTTTTTTATCCATAATTTTGTTGTAATGAACAATGTTATAAAGAGGTTTATAATAATTTCAGTTTCCGGAGTATGATGATATATATTGCAAGTATATATGGACATATGGACAGGACTGGCTTGTCACAGCAGTAAGTAATAACTGTCTTCATTATCAGTTTATTTATAAAATCTATTTATCACATGACGTCGTGTCTGAGAATGTAATAAGGCCATGTAATAAGTTTGATAATCCACTAGTGGATTAAATCTAGTGGATTAAATATGCAAATTAGCTATATACGCTTCGTAATGTTACATGTATGGCATCCTTAATGACGTCGCATTTACTAATGGCGGAATTTTGATATTTTCATACAAAAATTGTGAATAAAATGCGTTTTAAATGTCATATGATAAAATGAATCTTGCATTTAAGACCATGTATTATTGAATTTATTAAATTTGTTGAGGAAAAGGGATAAAATGCTCGGGGAAGCCTCACATTTTATCCCTTTTCCTCAACTCTTTTAATAAATTCAGTAATACATGAGCACTCATGTAAGATCCTCTATTTGTTTTTTTGTTCGTTTGCTTTGGGATCATTAACCCTTTTCCTGCTAAATAAATTGATTTTGCTACACCCATTGCTGACTCTTATATTCATTTGATTCACAAAATTGAATGACAAACAGTAAACAATGTAGATCCTGGTCAGCATGCTTCTTCAGGATCTATATTTGTGAATGGATTCTGATCAAGAAGAGGTATTAGCCGTCTTCATGTTATTGTCTGTGTAATGAATACCAGTCTAATCTCCTCTCTCTCTCTCTCTCTCTCACTCATACTACATCTTGACAATTCATTATCTTTAGAACTTCAAAAGCGATATGTTTTGTTCATTTTTTGCAGTAGATGATTAGTATATAAGCAAGTTTGCTTGTTTTCAAATTCTGTTGACTTTTCCTTGTATACATGTATTACATTATTTTATCATATGACCTCGTGTCTGAGAGTGTAATAACGCCATGTAATATTTTCGATAATCCACTAGTGGATTAAATATGCAAATTAGCTAGATATATCCTGTAACGTTACATGTATGACGTCCTTAAAGACGTCGCGTTTACAAATGGCGGAATATTGACATTTTGTAAAAATACGTTTAAAATATCATATGATAAATAGAATCTTGCATTCGTGCTCATGTATTATTGAATTTATTAAACTCGTTGAGGAAAAGGGATAAAATGCTCGGCACAGCCTCGCATTTTATCCCTTTTCCTCAACTCGTTTAATAAATTCAATAATACATGAACACTCATTGTAAGATCCACTATGTTATAATAACTGTAAAAGACGAGAAGAAGGTAATGAAGTATTCATTACACTAAGAATAACATATATACTCCTGTGAACCTAACATATACATATACCCCTGTAAAGTCCACTTTTCTCTATATAAAGTTGGGGGTTCACTGGGATGTCCATCATAGGACTTGTTAACGTGATGTGTACTTCCATGCTTTCTTAGTTTCAAAAGCCAACCGTTATGATAACACACTTGGGTTTGGATGGAGTGGGTGGGGGCATAGTTTCCTTCTGAAACATTTCTTGTCTTATCTGATGTGCAAGGTGTCATCTCACTTTGGTATGTTTTGAGCATGTGTTTATAATTGTTTGCAGGGTGTGGAAGAAGCCATAACACAAACAACAATGAAAAGCCAGGATGAACGACAGCAGTTTGTTTTGAATTTCCCATTAGATATTACCTTCAAAAGTACTAACCCATTTGGATGTAAGTATTTGACTTGCTTATATTATTTTCTACAGCAATATTCCTTTGTAGCTGTGGACCATACTGAGCCACCAAATGTCACATGGGATTGATTTGTTTGTATTGGGGTTTAACAGCCCAGTCAACACTATTTAGGTCAATTTTTGAGCCGGCCAGTTTATTTTTCCACACTTTTCCTGGGCAGGCTTATATGTAAGCGGTTAACCAGTACAGTGCACATTCTTTCGCCAGAAACTGACAACTGCCCTTCTTGAATCAGCAGAAGGAAGAGAATGACGGTAGAAAAGATTTCATGATCATTCTCCACAAAAGAATGTTTCCCACACCGGCAGGTATCGAACCGTGCCGTCAGACGCACATTCGACTGAGCTACCGAGGCCAGCACACACATGGGATTGAAAAAAAGAAGAAAAAAAAACATGGACTGTCTGGTACATTTACCCAGAATCTCTTGCACACCCTCTACAAGCTGATCTGTTAAGCCAAGTGGTCTACCTGATACATTTAAAACATTTAAAGGGAATATGTACACCTAGGTCCAGTTGTTCAAAACAAACAGAGCTGTTAGTTAACATATCGTTAAAATTTTGATCATTATACAACGTATATGGCAAATATGCTAAAACTTTTGCTGAAAAAATGTGAGCAGCTTTTGCATCCGCAAAAGCTGCTCACATTTTGTTCAGCAAAAATACCAAAATTTTTGATATTGTAGCAGCTAGAACAGTTAACAATTTGACCACTAACGAGCTCTTTAAGCTAACAATGCTTTGAACAACTGATCCTGGGTATATTTCTGCAGCTTTTTTTTTATAAAGAAAACTTCCGGAACTTTCTGTCTGTTTTTCTATAATGCTAGATAACTCGTCAGTTAGTGCAATTGCTTCTGATGCTATAGGCCCCTAGTTCGATCTGAGGGGTGATAAAATTTTGGCATCCAAACATGCTCCTCAGGAGCAAATTCTTTCCTGTAAGAGTAGAACCCTTAATTTTTTTTTTAAAGGCTCAGTTTATATTTGTGGTGTTAAAACAAGTATAGAATTTTTGAAAGAAAGTTTAAGCTAAATAGATTATTAGAAGATGGAATAAATAAAATTTATATAAAAAAAATATATATATATATATATTTTACCAACCTACCTACTCATCTTGAAAACTTGGAGTCGGGTGACAGCAAAGAAACAATTTTAAGCCCACCTGACCAAAGGTGCTGACCGAAGATTATGTTGAGCTTTTATGACTGTGAGATATCCGGCTTCTTCGTGCTTCGTCGTGCGTCATCCATGCGTAAACATTTCTTGTGAACAATCTAGAGGGCACAGTTTTGGTCCAATCATCATCAAACTTGATCAGAATGATAAGGGCGAGGAGTGTGGCCATGTAAAACTAATTTAAGCTCCCTTACCCAGTAAATGTTTTACTGACTGGCCCAAGCTAGACTGTGTTTCTGTGGGTTAATAATGTCGTTGCATGCATTTCCTGGTAATATTTTATACCTTGGATATATATATATCCTTTTGGTCATTTTTGTGGGTAAAAACTGTCCTTTTGGCTTTCTACTCGTAATGTTTTAAGGGGAATGGGAACACCTAGCACAATTTTTTGCCATTTTTCAAAGGGAGACAACTTTTGGGACTTCCTGTTCGCTTTGCTATGGCAATGTAATGTGCTCTGTCTCACGTAAAAAAAGGGGTCTACTCTTAAAGGAAAGAATTTGCTCCTCAGGGAGACAAAAATACTTTTGCAGGAGTTGCCTCCCCTGAAGGTGTTCCCATTCCCTTTTATCATTGTGTTGTTGCTTCATGTTTGTGCTTCATTCCCTATGATGTCTTAGTTTGCAGATGTAAGGTTATTGTATCATTTCCTGACCATTGCCTTAACGTCTGTTTAAAAAGGTGTACCCTTATCCTGCTGAATAAATAAATTTGGCCACACCCATTCTTGATTTTCCTCCAATCAAAGTACTTGATATATTGTAGTCATTCAATTCACAAACTGCAT
Source organism: Lucinisca nassula (assembly GCA_963580285.1). NCBI lineage: Eukaryota > Metazoa > Mollusca > Bivalvia > Lucinida > Lucinidae > Lucinisca > Lucinisca nassula. The sequence continues at coordinate 95,583,483 of OY757011.1, forward strand.
GACTGTGTAGACCCTGATCAGATGGCTTTTTCAGATCGGGATTTACTCTGTTTTGAAAGTTAGGGATTCTCGTGAACAGCTTGATGAGGGTTTACCCATATCTTGCTGAACACAACAGCCCCTACCTTTTCAAACAGTGTAGATCCAGGTCAGATTGCTTTTGCCATCTGATCGGGATCAATACTTTTTGTCATGCACTTCGTGAATTGAGCAAAAACATTATAATTTATCAAGTTATTAGACTGGTTGATAGTCTGAAATGGGTGTAGCTAAATTATTGATTTTTTTCTCAGTAGGATAAGAGTTAAGCATTCTACCAAGGGAACTGTCCAGCCCTGTCGTCAGACAATTACATCACATGATATACATGTATCTTCCGGGGAGGCAACTCCTGTGAAAGAATTTTTGTCTGCCATGTCAATAGGGGTCAATTCTGAAAGGAAAGAATTTGCTCCTGAGGAGCAAATTCTTTCCTTTAAGAGTAGACCCCTTTATCAGTGGGACAGGGCTTATAGAAAAGCAAACAGGAAGTACCAATTGTTGTCTCCCTTTGAAAAAATGGCAGAAAAATTAGCCGGGTGTTCCCATTCCCCTTAACTGGATAGACTAAATCTTCAGATCTGCTCAGAACCATGCAAACCAAACAGCTCATACGCTATGTAGTATTTTCTGGGTTTGCATGTTGTTCTAATGACAGATATTGCTGTGTTAGACAGTAGCAAGGCAAATTAAGTCTGAATATCAACATTTCTGAATTTTGTTTGAATTATGTCCCTTCCACTGTTTGGTTTAAACAGAAATTGGTTTTAGCCTATTAGTGCCTTGCATCCCAAACAGTAGACATTGCCAAACAGAATACAGTCACGAAAACATGCCTATATAATTCTGACCCCTTCAACCCCACTTTTTTATAGTAAAAATGGGGTTTAGAGGGGTAAACCCTTAATTTTCTTTTTTCTGCTGTAACATATAGATTGTGGGTACTCGTTAGAACCACTTCATCAAGGCGGTTCTTATGAGTACCCAAAATCTATATTTAGAGCAGAAATAAGAAAAATATCACAATTTTTTGTTCTAAAATTTTCGTTTTTTAGGTGGTAAAATTTACAATTTATTTGCATAGGCATGTTTTCATAATGAGATCATGGGCTTTAACCTGTGTGATTTTTGTTGAACTCAAAATTGGTAACTATTTAAAGTTACAAATTGACCTCTCCTAAGCTACAAAGCGAAGGATTGTGTTTTGTCATTAATTGTTTAATTACTGTTCTGCAAAACACATTACGAAAACACACCTATACAAATACATTGTAAACATTACCGCAGAAAAATCTAAATTTTTTTGAGATGAAAAATTGTGATATTTTTCTTATTTCTGCTCTAAAAATAAGGTTTACCCCTGTAAACCCCAGATTTACTATATAATAGTGGGTTTCAAGGGGTCAAAATTATATAGGCGTGTTTTCGTGATGAACAATTCTGTGTAAGGAACACCCTTGTAAATTTCACTTTATATGGAGAATGGTGGGTTTTAAAAAGGATTTACATTATATTCTTAATTCTTGCTGAAAACATAGATTGTGGGTATCAAGTTAACAAGTCATTAAAATGAACACCCCCTGTAAACCCTACTGTAAATTGAGAAAACTGGGGTTTACATTGGTATTCATCATTTTGCTTATTTCTGCTCCAAAACATAGGTTGTGTGTTCTCGTTACAACTGCTTCAACGAGGCTGTTTTATCGAGCACCTACAATCTATATTTTGAGAATAAATAAGAATAATATCACAATTTTTCATCAGAAAATTAAAAATTTTGGAGATGTAAAAGAATGCACCATGTCATCATAATGGTTACCATAATCATTTGTTTGGAATTTCACGGCCAATTCCAAACTATTTAGGCCATATGAAGCTGGTTAGTTTATCTAACCATGCTTTTTCTTGGAAGGCATAACTCTTATACTGCTGTTCACGACAACCCCTTTCTTTGCAAACAGTGTAGATCCAGATCATTGGCCATCTGATCTGGATCTACACTCTTTGACATTCAGTTTATGAATTTGTAGAAATAAATGCGTGTTGCTAAACTGAATATTCAGCAAGATAAGTGTTAACTCTTATCCTGCTGTTCACGACAACCCCTATCTTTGCAAACAGTGTAGATCCAGATCAGATGGCCTCTGATCTGCATCTACACTGTTTTACATTCAGTTATGAATTTGTACTGTTGGAATAAATTACATCAAGTAATCTGATTTGTTCAAAGACAGGAATGGGTGTGGCTTAATTGACTATTAAGCAAGATAAAGGTTAAGTATATGTGAGAGACTTACCAGGCTTGTAACAGCTCACAATCTTTCACTAGAGACTGGCATCAGCAGAAAGGAAAGAATGAAATGAACCAGCGCACGACAAAACCTGCAATAAGACATGTTCACCAACCGAAGACTCAGATCAGCCTGCGCATCCGTATAGTCTAACCAGAGACTTCTCATGCAGCATGAAGGAGCATTGAGCCCTTAGCTATCCTTAGAGTGCACAACAAAGACTGGTCAGACTGCGCAGATGCATTGGGCGCACATGTCTTATTGTAGGTTTTGTCATGCGCTGGCTCAAATGCCTGCAAATCTGTGCAGTGTGATTAGGGTCTTTGCTTTCTGCATGAACCTTTTGTCATCAGATTAAGAATTCCGAGAAATGAATATCCCTGTCAACCCCACATTATATAGAGAAAAGTGAAGTTTACAGGGGTATACATTATTTTCCCGTTTTTCTCAAAAATAAGTATTGTGGTGCTCGTTAGAATCGTCTCAATGAGGATGCCCTAACTAGCACCTACAGTAAATGTTTTGACTAGAAATAAGAAGCAGATTAAAATTTTCCTTGGAAATATGCTACTTCAGGAGATATTAAAGACTTTATTTCAGGACACACATGTGTTTAATATCGTAATATTAACTTCCTGTAGGGCAATATAACTGCAGATGAGGATGAGTAATGAGAATAATTAAGGAGAAAGGGAACACCAAGCAGATTTTTCCGCCAATTTTGATTTTTAAAATCAAGTTTCTATTTCAACACATTTCTACTTCCGGTACTGGACCGTGTTACTCCACTTCAGCTGTTTGTTCGCTGCACAAAATAGTCCAAAGGAACTCTTGAAAATTAATTTTGCAGGCATGGAACGTCTTTCAAAATATTTCATTTTTCTAGACTTTATATGGATTGAATATAAACTGGCACAGAAAGACGAATTCTGACTATTGTACTGATATTTATGTATTTGACACTTTCATCCCTGAGTTTCTGAACACAACTCTTCTCGCTTTAAATATTCTTATAGAAAGGGATTTCTGATTAGTTCACGAACATGATGACAACCAGTGTACATGACATGCTAGCTACGTGTCGGCTTATCAGGATCTACAAGGTTTGCATAGATACATTGTACAGTGTATTTCTACCTTGACGTCTGCACCGGTCTACAGGGTTAAAAGGGTTAGCTTATCAGTGTCCAACTGAACAACCCTTTACTGATCGACTTCGAACACAGTTATTAACCTGCTTTCGAGAGCTCTAATTACAAAACATGTGTTGTAAGCTGTGAGCTTTTAAATCAAGTTCGGCACTTTTAGCAAATAGTGAAGACACCGATCAGACGCTACATTCTGTGGCCTCTTATCTGTCTAAACTGTTTCCGAATGTCCGAGTATTGAAACAATTGGCATTTGTGGGTGAATGTTTTAGGACCCAGAAACCTCTTTTAATTCGCCTTGGGTAGTCTAACTTCGCTACGGCATCTGATCAGGGTTATAATGTCTAAATCACTGAAAGGTTTAAAAATGATCTTTATTTTCGTCAAGTTATTCTCTTTTTTATGTTCAGACGCCCAAAGGAACATAGCTCCAAGCGGCTGCACAAAGCATGTGCATCATCCTATAAATGCGACGTTGATGCGATGTTGCTAAGATGTCATGTGCCCGCTAGGAGAACTTCTCTGTAAGATTATTAGCAGATGGGACAAGCACAGAATGTACTTAGCTAATTTAGAAACCATGAAGAAATTAGCAGACAGGTTTATCTTTCTTTCTTCCTTTTTTCTTCGTCGGGGGTGGTTGGGTGAGGCAAAGGTGATGTGTATCTTGTGTCACTGGGGAGTCCAGGTGATACTCTTATAGTTGGGCAAGGCCTGCTGGCCTTGCAGCAGGTAACAATAGAAGGTGGGTCGTTGTTGTTCCTTCTGTTTCTACACTTCCATTCATTTTGCTCTTTCTCCCCTGTCCCGCACTTTCATCTCCTCTACTGTCTCTTCTATCTCTTTTCTCCCCTTTCTCTTGGTGAAGACAAAAATGTTTCACAAGGGTTGACCTGTCGTTATACTCAAAACAATTCATGAATCATAAGTTTTTCTTCGTCAAATTTTTAACCCTCTGGGACCTTGTCAACAAAATATCTGGATAACAGCTCGATTTCTATTGACATTGTTATCATAATAATTATTCCTCATACATCAACTTTCCTCAGTACTTTCAGTACTTTGATTTATAAAGGAAACAATTTTCCGAACTTCCTGTTCCACTGAAAAATGGGTCTACTATTAAAGGAAAGAATTTGCTCCACAGGAGCAACTTCTATTCTCTAAGGGTTGACCCCTATTCACATGGGAGACAAAAATACATTTGCAGGAGTTTCCTCCCCTGAAGGTGTATCCTTCCCCTTAATTGATTTTTCAAAAGATTAGTTTTTGCTTTCTAAAGAAATATAAGGAAAATATCCCTTAACCATTAGCCCGCCGAATAAGACAATCCCTGCATTTGCAAACAGTGCAGGTGCAGATCAGAGGCTTCTGAAGAAGCAGTCTGATCAGGATCTCAGCTGTTTGTCATTCAGATTGTGAATTAAAAAAATACATTATATAAAATTATTTGATTTGTTGATAGCCAGAAATGAATGTGGATAAAGTAATTTTATTCAACAGGATAAGGGTTAATTATTCATTCACACCCTTTTGCTGATACAAGAAGGGCAGTTGTTGATCCTGCGATGTTAGTCCAAGGGGTCTATAGAAATTGGTTTGTCCATCTACCAGTCCGTCATAAACACAATCTTGTCTCTGCAATGCCTCCTACAGTTTTCAAGCGATTTTGATAAAACAATTTCTCAACAGTAAGTCTTGTCTCTGCAACTCCTCTTGCAGTTTACAGTGGATTTTAGTGAAACCTTCTAGTTATTGTTCTCATGACCAGGATCATATAATACCGAGGTCACACTTGACTGCTTTTTACCAGAGTTACAGACCTTTATCAGTTTTAGCCATTCAACAGAAGTTCTTGTATCCACACCTCCTCCTACATTTCTCAAGGGTGTTGATGAAACATTCCAGTTATTATTAAGCTCCCCGAAGAATTTCGGGGGAACATATAGTCACCACTTCGTTCGTGCGTTCGTCCCGCTCTTGTCCACGCGAATTCTCAGAAAGTACTGGTCGGAAATCAATGAAACTTCATGGGAATATTAAGTATCGAAGGTGGATGCGCATATCACCTGCGTGTTTTGGTTCGATGATTTTTCCAACAGTTATGTCCTTTGATGAATTCTGCATGAATATATAGGGTACTGTTCGTGTCCGCGCGAATTCTCAGCAACTACTTGCAGGAATTCAACGAAACTGCAATGGAATCTTAAGCAGCAATAGGGGATGCGCACATTATCCATGCTGTCTGGTTAGATGATTCGTCACAGAGTTATGGTACTTTGTTTAAAGCTGCAGTGTAAGGTCAGTGTGGCCTTTTTTAGAAAAAACTCTTTCATCACTCTGGTGCCTATATTTATTAATGGATTTTAATATATCTTCAAACAAATGTTGGGTATGATAATATCTTGAGTATGTTCGACTTTCAGGGTCCTGGGCTCAAGTTCAAGGTCACTGTGGCTAGTTTTTAAAAAAAACTTTGTTTTCGCTCTAGTGCCTACATTTATTGATGGATTTTAATATAATTTCACAGATATGTTGAGTATGATAATATCTCGAGCAAGTTCAACTTTCAGGGTCCTAGGTTCAAGGTCAAAGTCACTGCGGCTATTTTTAGAAAAAAACTTTGTCATCGCTCTAGCGTCGTCATTTGCTGATGGATTTTAATACAACTTCACACAAATGTTTGGTATGATAATCTCTCGAGCAAGTTTGACTTTCAGGGTCCTGGGTTCAAGGTCACTGCGGCTATTTTTTAGAAAAAAACGGAGGCAGAAATCTTTCCAACTGTAAACGGAGTTCCATTGCACACAGCCTTTCATTATCAACCTCTCATCATTCTGATATGACTGAAATACTGCTAAAAAGGATGTAAAATCGCAAGTCATCCATCTACATTAGAGTTGCAGATAAATTGGATCAAAGTGAAAGAAGCTAGTCTTGGCAGATGGTCAAAATGACCTTTTTGACAGTCAGTGGGATAGGATCAGATCCATTTTCGAACCCGTCTGATATTTTATATGCATGTAAAGGCACCCAATACGGAACCATACCTGGAGATAGTCCTATGAGGATTGCCTCTGTGTACCAGAGTAAGTTTTCAATAATTTGCATTAAACAGTTTTACCCAATTAATATAGCTAAATTACCACCCAGGATCTTGGGGTATGGTATCGTACCTGAAGGCACTTCCTTTCATTTATTCCAACTTTCGTGTTGCTGACGTTTGTATGACAGTGCCATCAGGCAAGCTAATCTGTCCACCGACAGGTTTTGTTATACCCCATTTTGAAGTACAGTGAGTACATACAGTGTACCGCTCTTTAACTAGGATAATGATACCTGTTCCGACTATTGCACCTTCGGGGAGCATCCATCGATTTCACCGATATTCTTGTTTTCCTTGACCCGAAGATGATCATATTTTATCGAGCTCATGCTCAGCTCATTTTTGTCCCATAACGTTATTCGAAGGGGCTATAGTTGGATCGTCCATCTGTCATTCCATCCATAGACACAGTCTCGTCTCCGCAACTCCTCCTACAATGTTCAAGGGATTTTGATGAAACTTTTCAGTTATTGTTCCCATTACCTGAAGATGATCATATATAATTTTATCAAGCTCATGCTTGGCTGAGTTTTAGCAGAGTAATGGCCCTTTGGCAAATTTTCAACAGTCAGTCTCCTCTCGCAGTTTTCGCAGTAAGTCTCCTGGCCCAGAAAACATGAACACTCTATATGTTCCAGTTCTGTGATGTACTCCTTGCTTCCAAAGGATAACACTTTTATAGAACATATTCAGTAGATTTTAGTGAAACCTTCCAGATATGTTCCCATGACCTGAAGAGGATCATATTATACCGAGGTCACGCTTGACAGTTATGGTCCTTTGTCAGTTTTGGCCATTTTATCAACAGAAGGTTTCGTCTCCGCAACGCTTATACATTTCTCAACGGATTTTGATGAAGCTTTCCAGTTATTGTTTCCATGACATGATGATGATACTATTCTACTGAGTTTATGCTTGGCCGATTTTTTACTAGAGTATTGGTCCTTCGGCAATTTTTCAGCAGTAAGTCTTGCCTCTGCAGCTCCTCTTGCGGTGTTCAGTGGATTTAAATGAAACCTCACATTTATTGTTCTTATGACTTGAAGAGGATCTTATTTATTCCAAGGTGCACTTGGCAATTTTATATAAGATTTACAGCCCTTTATTACTTTTAGGCTTGTTGCCAACAGAAATTGTTATCTCTGCTGCTCCTCATATTGTGTTCAGGGGATTTTGATGGATCATATCAGTAGGAAGGGAGGCAAAACTAAAAATGACAGAGTTGGTTACCCTGAAAATGAAAATATTCACCTTAAATTATCATCATTTACAGTTTTGGAGATCACTTTATCCGTAAATTAGTCCTTACAACATTTAGGAAAATAAAATAAAATGTCTGTTGAACGGGTTGTAAAATCCCAAAACATTATTTAGGACATATGTGATCTAGACATATTCACCACATACTGACATTTCAAACGTCGTGGGGACACTTGGCCTGCGGCCTTGTATTAGTTTTTGGCTAAAAAATGTGCACTGGCTGTATACAAAAAAAATCTTCCCAGGAACATACAATGTGAGTACCCACAACGTGTTTTAGTGACAGATAAGATACTTTATCCATTTCGACATGGTAACAAGTTAGTGACACAGACATCCTATAAACACCACTTTATAAAGAGAAAACTGGGGTTTAAAGGGGTATGCATTATTTTTCTTATTTATGCACCGAGAAATAGGTTGCAGGTACTCCGTATAATTGCCTCAATGGGGGCAGTTCTGACGAACATCCACAGTCTATATTTGGACTAGAAATAAGAAAAATATTAAATATTTTTATCTGATAAATGCTAGTTATAGAGATATGAAAGATGCCTTTTAGAACACACGTGTGCTATCTTTTATTATCCTTGTTACTGTTCATTTTTGGAGCCATGGGACAAGAAGAAATTGCTCTAACCCGGCATGACAGATGCGCAGGCTGATAGTATCTAAATGGATTGGAAGTCACTGAAGATTGCATGTTTGTCTTGTGTTTTTCATCACAGCTCATTTCTAATTCAGGGCTGTTTTTTTACAGTAAAATATTCATGATTCAGTCTGCTTGCCTGTTTTGCATCTGCTGTGTGTGAATGAACTTTTAGTGCAACAAAACTTCTGTATAAAACCGTTGCAGGGATACAAAACTTGAGTGTTAACAACCGGGTATAATCCAGACAAAACAGTATAGGTTATACAAGAATAATGACCAGCCTAAAGGCTTGCTGAGAATTAGAGAGAATTTAATTTTATGTAATATTGGTTGGTGCCTGAAGCTCTGTTTCTTGTCGGACCCATCGGAGTCTAACTGCTAATTTTCTTTTGCTCCAGTAATTCAGTGGTTTCTTGCTGTCGAGTCCTCATCGTTAGTCCCTGTGGTTGTTTGAATTTTGTGTTCTCGGAGATGTTTAACTGATGAGCTAGGAAGCCTTCATGCGGACTGAACAAATTGTTTGTCTTAATCGCGACGGAAGAAAGGGCGAGGATTATGGCCACGTGAAATTAATCTTGACCCCCCCCCCCCACACACACACAGTGGAATTCGTTTCACTGACCGTTCCAAGGCGGTTCTTCTGTCGTGGTTTATTTTTGTTATGGTTTGTCTTTGAGTGTGTGTATCGCTTATATTTGTTTTTGGTCTGGATAGCCAATTGGTTCTTGTGGGGAAGTAACTGTCTTTTTTGCATTCCGCTATTGGTGTTTCCATTAGGGTCTAATTGTTTAATGTTTGGGTTTCTTTCCCTTTGGTGTCCCTGATGGAAGCTGTGGTTTAATTGTTTCGAAACCTGATCATTACCTTCACTTCTAGTTTACAGGGGTATACATTAAATTTTGTTTCCTTATTTCTGCTCAAAGACATTGGTTATGGACGAGGTGGTTCTTCAGGGCAACAACAACCTATGTTGGTGGGGAGGGGTGTATTGGTTTTACGGCATTTCAAGATTATTTCACTCATATCGAGCCAATAGTTAATCAGAGGTGGGCGAAAACCGGAGTACCCGGAGAAAAACCTCCTGACCTTCCGTTGCAGAACTTGGCGTTTCACGTGTGACCCGAGCCAGGCTCGAATCCACAGTGGTGAGAGTCCTAATGATTAAGAGTCAGCGCTCTTATCTGACACTACTGTAAGGGGTCGATCCGGCCCCGGCTCCTGTTTGACTGAAGTTCGTCCCCTCTGAAAAGTCGCACGCATCTGCAAACAATTGGATACGATATTGCATTTTCGCTCTAAATTTTATGTAAATCGCATTTGATTTCCAATGGCGACACGTCCAGCAATGCACGCACTTTTCAGTACACCCTCTGTTTATCTAATTTAACATTGCCATTCTCGGCCATTTTTTCACTGAGCGTCAATTTCAATGACCGTTCTAGCCAACTACATGTATAAACACCGTGCAAATTTTATTTCGGTCAGTGATTAAAGGTTATTTTTTTTTCTTGAATGTTTGAAACCTTCGAAAATATTACGCAATATGGCTACTATTATACTTGCCAAATGGTCCTCGTACAACCGTTTTGGTGATCGTAACATTTTTAAGGTCACATCCTACTGAAATCTGTCAGTTTTGGGCCAAACATTGCGTGTACACCCCAGATTTTGTTTTCAGTCATATTTGTTTTTACGTAACATTTCTGGTGGGTGGATATTGTTTTCCTCTGAAAACATTTCTTGTTAAACATTTAGTTCTGTCAAAATATTGAAAAAAGAGTCTTCCGACGATTTTATGGCTCTGAAGTAACTACCTAAGTGCACATACAAATTTCTGGTTTTTATTTGTCTCTTGTTGTTTCGTTGTGTGCTATGGTTTAAGCTTAAGTATGTCTGGCAACCTCGTGGGCTGTTTCACCTTTTTAGTCAGTAAAGCTAATAAAAATGTCTGTTTCCAGAATGTTCACATGTGATTTTCTTAAGAGCTTGAATTATTAATCTCTTGTAATCTAAACATGCTGGTTTGACTGAAATTTATATCTAATAAGGGAAGATGAACAGCAATAGTTTTGTTATTAAGATATTTAATAAGGAAAATCCGAATATAGCACACTGGCAAATAGTGTAACCCAGATAAGACATCAGAGAATGAACCTTCACTGTTTACAAAAAGTCCATAAAAATTTATGTAATTTTGTTAAAATAACTCAAGAAATCATTTATTGGGCAAAGATATAAAGCATGTCTGATTTTTCTGACAAACATGTCTCAAATTCATAGTGTCTTACTTTGTAATTAGCCTCCGCCAATCGTGGCTTAAAGAAATAGATGGGCTGCATGATGCTTCCAAGCAGAGCTGGAACCGACCCACACACGAGTACTGGTAAACCGCTTAGAGGATCTTAGCCTGCCCAGGCAATGCAGTGCGAGTCCGTGCATATAAACCCTATTTGTATCATTAGACGGCAGGGCTTGAGAAGTCATTTCAGCGCAAAGTCGGGTAAATGTCTCACAAAATACGAAATAACGTCTCCAAAATGACCTTTACAGTGTTGACGGGGACGTTAAACTTCAAAAAAAACTTTGTAATATCAGCACGTTAATAACTGCTTGAAGTTAACAATCATGCAAACCCCACTTTTTGCAGAGTAAAGATTTACCTTTTTTTTGCTTATCTCTTCTCCAAGACAAAGGTTTTGGTTGCTTCTTTTAAACCACCTCAATACGGCTGTTCTACTGAGCACCCACAGCTTATGTTTGGAGTTAGAATAATAAAAATATCACAAATTGTTGACAGAATTACGCAAGTGTTGGAGATACAAAGTTAATATATTCACCTTATTTGCATTATCTGCTGGTTCCTAGTCTGAACGTTATCAGTGTTGGAATAACAGGTAACCAGACCCCCCTGACCTTGAAAGGTCAGGGGGGTCTGGTTACCTGTTTTTCCAATATTGACAATGTGCAAGCTGGGAGCCAGCAAATAATGCAAATATGGTGAATAGCATGTGTGTGTTATCATTATGTTTGTGAATAGTCAAATCATTCTTTTTATTCTAAAAGCCTAGTATATAATATGGATCGATTTTCTGGCACGTTTGAGTTATTTAAAGCTGGGCTATTCTTAGCACTTAGGGGCGCCATTAATATTGGACAAACAATATTGTGCCAGTCCAGTGTGTTTAATACGAAATCCTAACAAATTATGTTTATTATCGCAATACAGTAGAACTTCGATGGCTCGAACACCGATGGCTAGTTTACCATGGATGTGTCGAACCCATTCTTGAGGCCCTAGCGAAATCCTCTACTTAAGAAGTAGTGGGGGATAATTAAGGAGATTTTAGTCTTTTATCTTGCAAATGTATGCTCTGTGTACTCATTAGAATCGCCTCGATGAGGCGATTCTAATGAGTACACACAGCATACATTTTCTTTATAGAACACCGAAAAGATGCCTAAAGGTATCTCGTTATGCCTCCTTACAGTAACCCTCAGTGGCTCGAACTACCCCTGTCTCGAACAGATTTTCGAGGTCCCAAAGGTGTTCGAGCCATTGAAGTTCGACTGTATTTGTACCCTGTGGCGTCTGATCTGGGCGTGTACTGTTTGATGTTGTAAAAAAAATGCTTTAGTTACAATGTTTGTCCGAAAAATTATCACGTGGTGGCATGTGCTATAACGGGTTTCCAGTTTTATGACGTAGGCGCGATCGATTGCTGTTGTGACAATTTTCATGTATATTATTTTATGTGAGAGCTTCCTTTTTAGTAACAAGACGCAGATTCCTTATTATACTGGTGTTAAGATCCAAATTAAAACCTTTGTTTGTTGAAGAAATGTGTTGTAGGTAAACGAAAATGAATGAATTATATAGCACAATGAACTTGTATGAGCCGAAGGTAGATAATGTCTATGGAAAAAATTTCTTGCCAATCTCTGCAAAAGATTTTTACCTAACCATCAGTTATCGAACCAAACGACCTCCTGATAACTGGTCAGATGCACATCCAGCAGTGTTATGGAGGCTGTCTTATAGTCACTATAACACCACTCAAGCTATGCCTCTCATAGGTTTATTTTCTCTACATGACTGTATATTATTTTATGCATATATACTCATGAGTACTCGAGTATCTTGATCTGCCGCATAGTAATATGGGCCCCATCAAGCGATTTTGGTACTTATCGCCTATGCGAGCAGTGAATCAAGAGGAACCTTCAGACAGAAAGCCATATCCCTGGCCCCTCTGAATGGCTGGGCATGCGCAGTTAAAATTTGTCATGACGGAATGCTCGAAGACACAAATTCGCTTGGCGGGGCTCGTATTTAATTGGGTGGCTGTTTCCAGATCAAGGTATCACACGACACGCGGAGCGCAGACTGTGATGCGTCGGATCTGGAAAAAGTCAAGAAGTTTTCTGAAGTATTTTTTTCTTGCACATCAGACAAGGAAATCCGTGATTTTACCCTGGGATAGAAATTTATGTTCTGACCCTGGTGTTCTGACCCCAAATCGAGTATAATCGCGTGTTTGATAAATGCACTGGTTGATTACGACCTCGTATGCGCCGTCGTTAAGGTTGACGTCACAGCACGTTACGTGACGTCACTAAACATTCCTGCAGTGTCAACACAATATGGCGGACGTTGGTAACTGAAGTGACTGCAGCATTGAAATACGTGCTAAGAATTGGAAGGTATGCAAGAAAAAGAATCCAATATGGGTGTGAGGGGTGGATAGAAAAATTCGTCCCTCGGGATCACTGTCCGGCATCACTCGGCAAGCCTCGTGATGCCGGACAGTGTCCCTCGGGACGGATTTTTCCATCCACCCCTCCCACCCATATAAGATTCTTTTTATCCTATATGGACATGGTGGTCATAATGGTAATGCGACCAAACTCGTATCAATAAATTTTCACTTTCTTGTTTCTATAAGCTTTTGTATAAACGGCCTAGAGGTTCAAGTGGAAAATAAGTTTTAATCTTCATATCTGAAAGGCCTTAGGCCAAGGAATGACCTTGACCTTGAATACTCATGTAGTTCATCCACTCATTTAGCTAACTGCACCTACCAATTTCAGATCAGAGACTGTGATATTTTCCGAAAACACCATTTTTACTTTTGTGCCATACACAAGTCTATGTGACCAAATCATGACCCAACCTTGAATACTGATGTAGTTTCATCCACTTATTTAGCTACTTGCATCTACCAATTTTCAGATCAAAGGCTGAAATAGTTTCCGAATAATACACAGTTTTGACTTTTTCCCATACAAAAGTCTATGTGACCAAATTGGCCTTGGTGTAATATAGGTCAAGGTCATCCAAGGGTCATCGTTTGATAAACCTATGATGGGCCTGAGTACCCAATACTACATACCAAGTTCTATGGTAATTGGCCCACTGGTTCCGGAGAAGATTTTTGAAGGTTTTTTACCATGTATGGACATGGCGTCCATCATGGGCATGTGACCTGGGTTCGTGAACAAACTTTCGCACGCCCCTAACTCATTCCCGTTGATGCGCAACATGAAATTCGACTTCAGTCGGCCCAGTGGTTTAGGAGGAGAAGATTTTTGAAAATATTGACTGACGACAAACGAATCGTAAAATCATTGTGAACCCGTTTCTTTAGTCAGGCAACTGAGAAAACAAAATTTCTTGACATATATTGTAATTGTGTTGCAAGGTACAGCCGGTTGGCAAATTAATTTACGAGTAGTTCTAAGCAAAGAATTGCAACCCCCAAAATACAGTGGTTGACCACAAAAGTTACACCAAACTGGATTTATGCAAAATGGTTGAGATATCACTGCTCTGACGTATGTTTTGTATTCTTGCATTACATTGGTGATGAAACAGCACCCACACCCCCCAACAAAACATACTACACATTAACGCACTGTTAACCCTTTCACCCATATTCTGCTGTTTACGACAACCACCACGTTTGTAAACAGTGTAGATCCAGATCAGATGGCTTCTGATCAAGGTCTGTACTGTTCAGTTTTCGAATTTGAATGAATAAATTACATCAAGTAATTTGAATGGTTGAAATGTAAATGGGTGTGGCTAAACTAATTTATGCAGCAGGATAAGGGTTAATGACAAACAGAATGTTTAACTTGATACCTTTGTACAGGTCCGGTTCCAATATAAGGAGTGCAAGCTTAATTTAGTTTATTTTACACTAATTTCCACTCTTTAAACAAACAGTGAAGGCATTTTGGCATCTGATGAGGATCCTTCTTTGTTTTGCAATGATCCATTTTGGGGATGCTAAGCATATATGGTTTATTTAGGGGAATGTGATCACCTGGCAGATTATTCCGCCATTTTTCAAACTGAGACAAGTTTCAGGACTTCGTGTCCGCTTTTCTATACGCCCTGTTCCACTGAAAAAGGAGTGTACTCTTAAACGAAAGAATTTCCTCCTCAGGAGTTGAACCTGTTGACACGGGGGACAAACATACTTTGGCAGGAGTTGCCTCCCCTGAAGGTTTTCCCATTCCCCTTAAACAGAGCTGGATGAAAAACTCGCAGACATAATTTTTGGTATTGAACAAGTTAAACGAAATAGTGTAAGCTCAAGTTAAGCGCTCTTTTTAGCTCCGCAGAGCCGAATGCTCCGGGGCAGCTTATAGGATAGGCAGTTGTCCGTTGTCTGACTTTGCATGGCGTCAGCACGTTCAAACGACATCTCTGAAACCACCGGGCCGATAGGGTCCAGATTTTGTCTGTAGCACCTTTGGGCTTGGGGATTGAAAGTTTATATTTTTCACGAAAATCGGCATAATTTGTTTGCTATTGCAACTGAGAGTTTATGGAAAAATGGCATTTTCTGCGGAGCCTTTTGCAGATTTTTTGAGAATTTTTTATAGAAATGTTCCTTGTAAATTTCTTTCAGCCGTTTGCTTTTATGCCAACACGGGGTCTTTCAGAGTTTGCCGGGGCCGTGTCCCACTCATTCGTTTCATAAAAGGCATTCAGCGACACCAACCTGGGGGTGCCCTAGGTCATGTCACGTGTCATGCCCCACTCCCACTTCATAAAAAGCCATATATCTTAGAAAATAGAAGTGAAGGCAATGATCACCTACAGCCCCCAACAGAGACACCAAAGGGAAAGAAACACAAACCTGAAATAACTAGACCCTAACGGAAACAACAATAGCAGAAAGCCAAAAGGACAGTTACTTAGAAGCCGTTCAGATCTCAACCAATAAACTATATATATTCTTGGTCCACATTCAGTGAGAACAATCTTGGGCTTTCCTAGGATCTTTCGCGGCCATGCCCTAATCCGTCCACTGCTTAAAAGACCTTCTATCTCAGGAACCGTACAGACCCCTACCTCTAAACCATATGTACTCTTGCTCTTTATGATATGATGCATTCAGTGATACCAACCAGTGCTCTGTTTGGTCCATGCCCCACCCCCTCCACTCCATAAAAGGACTAATATTTCAGGTACAGAGTCAACACGGGTGCTCATTTTGGTATGGGGGTTAGTTTGAGAGACTTCATAATCGATCGTTTAAAATCATATGTTAAAAAACATGGCTGCCAGTGGGCAGTGCCCACCTGAGCACTAGTAAGCATAGTGGCCCATGGGCCCTTTCTTTTTTATATGACGTCGTGTCTGAGACTGTAATAACGCCATGTATTAAATTCGGTAATTCACTAGTTGATTAAATAGCCAAATTATATTGATACACCCTGAAACGTTACAAGTACGACGTTTTTAACGACGTCGCTTTTACTAATGGCGGAATATTGATGTTTATACAAATAAATCTTGAATAAAATGCGTTTTCACATAATAAATAGAAGCTTGCATTCGTGCTCATGTATTATTAAATTCATTAAACTCGTTTAGGAAAAGGGATAAAATGTTCGCCAGAGCCTCGCATTTTATCCATTTTCCGCAAATCGTTTAATACATTTAATAATATATGAACACTCATGTAAGATCCTCTTTTCCCAGTCTACACTCAGAGACTATCGACCTACCACTGCTGTCAATGCCTTGACTGCATGTTATTTACAATGTACTGGTAATGATGTATCAGTCTAGTAGTATTGTAATCATGGTTTCTGTTGTCTTTGGCTTTCGATCTCAAACAAATCACTATTGTTTGATTAGAGCTGTCAAGGCCAGAATTATAGGGGCGTTTATTTGGCACCAGTATTGTCTTCTTGGCTAGTTACCATGTATGGATTCTTGCTTTTCGAGCACGGGCCGATGCTATTATTATATAGAGACCCTTGTAGCTGAGTTCAGATTTATCTTAAATGGATTTTTGTTCATCTTGCAGAAAACCTCTAAAGGGGTACTTTGGCAAACAGTGTAGACCCAGATCAGACGCCACAGAACGCGGCGTCTGATCGGGACCTGCACTATTTGCTTACAGAATGTTCAGTCAAAAATATAATAAAAACACAGAAATAGGCCTTCTATGAAAAATGGACTTGTCCAACATAAAGCACAGGAAGAGTCCACTAGTATACAATGGGTTAATCTACCAATTCAATAAACTAAAATGTAAATAATATTACAGTGGTCATTTCGTTCTGTAAAAGAAAAGTGACCAATTTAGAAAGATACATTTTAGCTTGCATGGGTGAAGTCCAGGAAGAATTGCATATATTATTGTCCTATCTGGTTTTGGCTTCGGTATTTTTCTTTTAAGTTTTTAAGAATTATATTTTCCCAAAAAAGTAAGGCGGGTTTGGTTTACATTTGGTTTGATTATAGTATCGGTCCAAAGTTTTAATGACAGCGTTTTATATTAAAGTTTCATTTCCAAATCAAACGATGAATATGATTCATACAGGATAGATATATGATCAAATGCTTTGTTCAGATATAGCCAACCCGTACCTGTAGCCTCATTGTCAATGTCACGGACTTTGAAATTCTAGGGCAAAGATTTTTGTTGAATTGTTTAGCTCACCAGAGTCGAAGGCCTAATATGGACAGTGGTACGTCGTCCCACGGCGTCGTCTGCGTCAATTTTTTAAACGAAATCTCATCTGAAACCTGTTGGCCTGTTGAAACCAAATTACATACAGTGCAACATCAAGGGCAGGGCGAACAAAAGTTAATATTTTTTTTAGCTCACCAGAGCCGAAGGCTCCGGGGGAGCTTATAGGATAGGCAGTTGTCCGTCTGCGTCGTATGTCCGTCGTCAACACTTTCAAACGACTTCTCCTCTGAAGCCACTGGGCCGATTGGGTCCAAATTTTATCTGTAGCATCCTTGGGCGAATTGAAAGTTTTTGTTATTTTTTTGAAAATCGGCTCATTAGTTTGGTTGTTATGGCAACTTAGAGTTCCCATAGACTTATAATGGGAAAAATTGAAAAATGGCATTTACTGCCAAGCCTCTGCAGATTTTTTTGACAAAACTTTCATAGAAATGTTCCTCAGACAATCTACTCTCTGCCATATGAATTTAGGGCTGCTGCTCATTTGTATTGGTTGCCTTGGGAACCAAAATGAAAAAAAAAAAAATACTAATAAAATCTCCTCAGGAACCGTATGCTCTATGAGGCTGAGAGTTTATGGAAATATTCACCATATTTGCCTTTACAGGATTTGTGCTTTTTATGAAATTCGGCTCCTTAGTTTGGTTGCTATGGCAACTTAGATTTTCCATAGACTTATAATGGGGAAAATTGAAAAATGGCATTAACTGCCAAGCCTTTGCAGATATTTTGACAAAATATTCATAGAAACGTTCCTTGAGTTAACTTCTCTTAGCCATATGCTTTTATGTCAACCTGTGGTCCCGTAGGTTGTGCCAGGGCCATGCCCCGCCCCCTCCACTTCATAAAATGCCTTATATCTCAGAAAGCTTACAGATCCCCACCCCTAAACCATATATATTCTTGTTCCTTATGATAAGACACATTAAGTGACACCAACCTTGGGGTTCTCCCGGATGTGCCGGGGACATGCCCCCCTCCACTTCATTAAATGCCATTTATCTCAGAAACCATTCAGATCCCAACCCCTAAACCGTATATATTCTTGTTTCTTATGATAAGACGCACTCAATGACAGCAACCTGGGAGTCCCTCGGGATGTGCCTGGGCCATGCCCCACCCCCTCAATTTCATAAACGGCCCAATATCCCAGAAACCCTACAGATCCTCACCCCTAAACCATATATTTTCTCATTCCTTATGATAATTCGCATTCAGTGACACCAACCTGGAGGACACCCAGGATGTGCTGGGGCCATGCCCAACCCCCTCCACTTCATAAAAGGCCAAATATTCCAGAAACCTTACAAATCACCACCCCTAAACCATATATATTCTTGTTCCTTATGATAAGATGCATTAAGTGACACCAACTTGGGGGTTCCCCCAGATGTGCCGGGGACATGCCCCACCCCCTCCACTTCATAAAATGCCATTTATCACAGAAACCATTCAGAGCCTTACCCCTTAAGCATATATATTCTTGTTCCTTATGATAAGACGCACTCAGTGACACCAACCTTGGGGGTCCCCCGGGATGTGCCGGGGCCATGCCCCATCCCCACCACTTCATGAAAGGCCAAATATTCCAGAAACATTTCAGATCCCAACCCCCAAACCATATATATTCTTGTTCCTTATAATAAAACACATTCAGTGACACCAACCTAGGAGTCACCCAGGGCATGCCCGGGCCATGCTCCACCCCTCAACCTCACAAAAGACCATATATCTGAGAAACTGTTCAGAGCCCTACCCTTAAACCATAATATATTCTTGTTCCTTATGATAAGACGCAATCAGTGACACCAGCATGGGGGACTCCCGGGGTGCCACCGGTCATGTCCCACCCCTTTACTTCATTAAAAGCCATATATCTCAGAAACCGTTCAGATCCCCACCCCTTAACCATATATATTCTTCTTATGATAAGTCCCCACTTCATAATAGGCCATATATCTCAGAAACCACTCAAATCCCCACCCCATAATCACATATATTCTTGTTCATTGTTATTAGACACATTCAGTCACCCCCGTCTTGTGTGTGTGTGTGTGTGTGTGGGGGGGGGGGTCCGCAGTGGCCATTTCTCTCCCATCCACTTCATAAAAGGGCCTCATATCTCAGAAACCGTTCAGCATTCAGTGTCAGCAATCTTGGGCTTTTCTGGGATCCACCATGCCTGAACCCCCCCCCCCCCACTGCTTAAAAAGCCTTACATCTCAGGAGCCATACATATACCCACCGCTCAACCATAATGTCTCTGTTCTTTTTGATAAGATGCATTTTGTGACGCCAACCAGGGCTCCATTGGGTTCATGCCCCACCCTCTCTACTTTATAAAACACCTTATATTTCAGATACAGTCCACATGAGTCCTCATTTGGTATGGGGTTTGTTTGGGAGACTTTATAATTGGTAGATTAAAATCATATCCTGTTAAAATACAATGTCATGGGCCGTGCCCACATGAGCTCTGGTTTATGAAATTTGGCTCTTTGGTTTGTTTGCTATGACAAGTTAAGAATTTCCATTGACTTATAAATTGGGGAAAATTGAAAAATGACATTTATGCCTTTCAAGATATTTTGTCAAACTTACATAGAAATGTTCCTTTAATAATGTTCTTTAGGCCTATTAGTTGCCACAGATGGGAAATTATCAATTGTCATCTGTTGTCCTGCAACAACACATTCAAGCGACATCAGACCTCTGATTGGGTCAAATTCTATCTGTAGTATCCTTGGGCGCAGGGCTTCCATGGTTAATTAAACTACATTGCTGTCAGTCTGGTGAGCATAGTGGCCCATGGGCCTCTTGTTTCAAATTATGACCTTTGGTGGACCTTGGCTTATTTTACTTCGAGGTCAAATTTGGTCTCTCGAGAGACATTCGACCCATCAGTGCTGTGAGTGCTTTTATTAATCCTGTTCCTCGTAGACGGGTATAGATAGATATGTAAAACAAAGATTGTCATCACGAAAATTTATATAATTTTGACCCCCTTAAATGCCACTTTTATATAGTATAACTGGGGTTTACAGGGGAATAAATTGTTGCTATTATTTCTGCTCACAAACATAGATTGTGGGTACTCGTTAAAACCGCCCCATCGAGGCGGTTCTATCGAGTACCTGCAATCCATGTTTTGAGTTGAAATACGAAAAATATCAGAATTTTATCTGAAGATTTATATTTTCATCATATTTAAATAGGCGTGTTTACGTAATGCCCAGACATTTATGGTTACTGTTTATTTTTAAGATATTTTGGAAACATGGGCTCCTAACGTTGGGCATACATTACACACAGTTCGATGAGTTCCATGGAAATTTCTGTGAACTTGTAGGAACACACTTTTTTTAAACCACAACATTCTCGGATTTCCAAAGGACAATAACTGACTGCGCAGGTCTTTTTATAAACGTAGGTTTGACCTTCTCGGGGTCGTTTTCACGTAAGCTTTTTATGTATTTTGCAGGGCCACAGCTGGTGATTCACGCCTATGGTCTAGATGTTTTTGGAACTTCTGTTGTCAGGGGTTATGCAGTCTGCCATGTTCCTATCACACCGGGAAGGTAAGTCTAAAATACTTCTTTCAGTGACATCAGTTGTTTTTATCGTGGCTATTCAGCACACCTACCGTGGCTCAAACTCTTTTATGCATATTGGGGATATTTTCGATCATTACGAAAACACGCCTGTACAGATACATTGTTAATTTTACCGCCGTGTAAATGAAAAATTTTAGATGAAAGATTGTGATATGATTCTTATTTCTGCTCAAAATATAGATTGTGGGTTCCCGTTAGAACCGCCTCATCGAGTACCCACAATCTATATTTTAGAGCAGAAATAAGAATGATAACTCTTCCCCTGGATACCCAAGTTTTACTATATAATAGTGGGGTTCAAGGTGGTCAGTATTATATAGACGTGTTTTCCTGATGTATTCTATAACATGTTTTCTATGCTTTTTCGAATTGCTTCTTCTTGGATCATATAACATACAATTTCAAGACAAAATTAAAAATCTATCAAAATTCTCCCAAATATGTTAACCCAGTGTTATTATAGGTCTTGTAAGTCTCTCACTTATAAGCCACTTATAAGTTTCTCGCTTATAGACCACTTATGAGCTTATTATTGAAGTCTTTCACGCACTTTTTTTGTTTGTTTGTTTGAATTGGAGTGTAACGGCCCAGTCAACACTATTTTAGGTCATTTTTGAGCGGGTCAGTTTACTTATCCACACTTTCCCTGGGCATGCCTATACATAGGTGGTTAACCAGTACAATACACATTTCTTCCTCAGAAACTGACAATGGCCCTTCTTAACTCAGCGGAAGAAGGAGAATGACCGTAGAAATGATTTCATGATCAATTTTCACGAAAGAATGTTGCCGACCCCAGTAGGTATCAAACCCGTGTCCGCCTGATCACCAGTCAGACACGCATCCGACTGAGCTACCGAGGCCGGCACGAGCCACTTGTATGGCTGTCTTTTTGGCACCAGTAGGCTAACACTTAATAAAGGAAATTTGAATTTAGATACAGTTGTTCTGATGCATTGTTGGAGCATATAGGAAAATATTGTTTCAAGTACAACTAAGACATCATTAAACATTTGCATTACATGCATATTCTAGGGCGGCAAAATAACGTTGGAGACTTAGTGGCATGAATTGACAAAAATACATGATGATAAATGTTTCAACTATCACAAGTGCAAAACAATGCAAACAGCAAGTTCTTACAAAGTTAAAAGAAAAATACAGAGACATCCACAGTCACAAGACATAGCATTGCGTAACCACGCCTATTAAAAAATATTGAAAGCTTTACCATAAAAAATGAAAAAATTTTAGATGAAAAGTTCTGATAGCTTTCATATTTTTGCTCAAAACATCGACTTTGGATCTCGTTAGAACTCTAACGAGTATCAACAATCTATGTTTTTATAAATAAGAAAACAATGTATACCCCTGCGAGGCTTTGCCGATCATTTTATCCCTTTTCCTCAACGAGTTTAATAAATTCAATAATACATGAACACAAATGCAAGAGTCTATTTATCATATGACATTCAAAACGTATTTTATCCACGAATATTTACATTTCCAGTGTAAATTCTAATATAAACCTATAGAAAACAATTGCGTTCATACTTCCATGAACGCATCTGTTCACATGATTTTAAGTGACGTTAAGTGACGTCATTCTAAACCATTGTTCTCTATGGGCGTTGATGACGTCAACGCTGATTTGCTCTTTGTAGAAAAACAGCGTGTAAATGTTTTTCAGCTTTAAAAGTTTGCCCTACAAGCATTTTTTTCGCGCAGTGATGAGGGGCAAATAATGTAAATATAAAAAAGAAACTTAATTTTTCTGCTTTTCATGAAAGTATGAACGACAGTGGGTCGCTAGCAAAGTTTACATGAACCCCTTCGGGGTTCATTTACTTTGCACGCGACCCACTGCGTTCATACTTCCATGAACTGCAGAAAAATAAATTTCATTTCTTAATTGTTTACAAAAATATCAATATTCTGCCATTAGTAAACGCGACGTCGTTGAGGACGTCGTACCTGTAAAGTTACGGGACGTATCTAGCTAATTTGCATATTTAATCCATTATTGGATTATTGAAAATATTACATGCCGTTATTACACTCAGACGCGACGTCATATGATAAAAGAGATAAAATGCGAGGCTTTGCCGAGCATTTTTTATCCATTTTCCTCAACGAGTTTAATAAATTCAATTAAGAAATGTATTTAATTTTTCTGCTGTTCGTGGAAGTATGAACGCAGTGGGTCGCGCGCAAAGTAAATGAACCCAGAAGGGGTTCATGTAAATTTTGCTAGCGACCAACTGTCGTTCATACTTTCATGAAAGGAGGAAAATTAAGTTTATTTTTTATATTTACATTATTTGCCAAACTTTTAAAGCTGAAAAAACATTTACACTCTGTTTTTCTACAAAGAGCGGAGCAGCGTTGACGTCATCAATGCCCGTAGAGAACAATGGCTTAGAATGAGGTCACTTAACGTCACTAAAAATCATGTGATTCGATGCGTTCATGGGAGTATGAACGCAATTGTTTTTCTTTAGTTTCACATTATACTTTACACTGGAAATGTAAATATTAATACTTGAACACGAATGCAATATTCTATTTATCATATGACATGATAAACGCATTTATTGACAAATGTGTCACAAAAATTTCAGTATTCCGCCACGAGTAAGCGCGACGTCATTAAGGACGTCGTATATGTAGCGTTACTGGGCGTGTCTAACTAATTTGCATACTTAATCCACTAGTGGATTATTGAATTTATTACATGACGTTATTACATTCTAAGCTCTATCCAATGTACAACATAGGTTACCAGTAAAGCGATCATTGTTTTACTTACGGACCTCCATGGCCTAGTGGTTAAGAGCGCTGACTCTTGATCATTAGGTCTCTCAGCGCTGTGGTTCGAGCATCGCTCGGGTCATTTGTGAGACGCCAAGTTCTGCAACGGAAGGTCAGGTGGTTTTTCTCCGGGAATCCGGTTTTCGCCCATCTCTGATTAACGATCGGCTCGATATGAGTGAAATAATCTTGAAAGGGCCCTAAAACCAAAAACAAAACAAAAAAAATCTTTGTTTTACTTCTATTTTTTTAGCACCGGGAGATAAGGGAGGTAATACCGAGGCCTCTAGAATGTTAACAAGGTTTTGTCTATGCTTTGACCTGCTGACATACAATTTGACCCGACATGACCAATATTCAAAATTAACCAAGATACTGTCAGTATGATCATTCTGTACAACTTGGGGATGATTCAACCCATATTGTGTCATTAGACATTTGGTTAACTTAATTACATAGAGGATCTTACACGATCCTCCAATGAGTCCGAAAGGTGCAAATGGAATGGCAGACAGTGTAGACCCTAAAGGAGCAGTCTGATCTGGGTCTGCACTGTTTTCTTATGTATATCCGTCCAAATACTTAGGATTTTACGGTATTGCAGAACTGTTTTGTTGAAATACAAAAACGCAGCAATGAAAGAACAAAAGGAAATATTTTCTGTTTTCATTCACATACGAGTTTATTTCAAACATTGCCCCCCACTTACCACCCCCGATTTAAGAACACCCATGTTGTCCTAATTTTGTTATTATATAATACATCTCTGTCTAGCATGTATTGTAATTTCTTTCCTTTATTTCCGAAAAAGACAGCATCATCATCTCTCACCTATATAAAAGTGTTCATACAATTTCAAACGTCACCCCTCAGTTCAAGAACACCCATGTAGTCCAAATCTGCTAGTATGGTCTACCTTTTTGTCTAGCATGTATTCATTGTATTGTAATATATTTTCCCTTATTCAAAGGAAGACTGCGTCACCTTTCACATATATACATTAGTTTTCTGTGATACATCCAAGACCTCTTTCCAGCAAGAAGCTGTGATAAAACGATTTTTAAATCTTATTTGGGTTTATTTGGGTTTGGGTAGGCATCTCTTGCCTGATGCATCGAGTTGACTTGTCTGATGAGCTGACAGTGCGGTGTGTGCTCGGAGGGAGATGTGCTCTGTTTGCCGGGTATTTTCCATCATCCGTTTCGGTTTCACAAGTTTTGGGTTGAGACACACTGGTGAAGATTAAATATCAGAAAGGCCTCTGTGTCAGGCCTCATTTTTTTATTTTTATTTGCCATCACTGCAGCTGGTGTTGTGCCGTGTGGCGGCCGTAAAACGTCTCCCCGTACATCAACCATAGTGCAGTTTATATTTGACTTTTGTTCCTTTGAGATCATCGTGAATATTCTGAGAAATCAGAAATAAATTATTGGTTTAGACTCATTCTAGACAGGTTTTTACTCATTCTAGACAGGTTTTTAATTATTTCGACCCCATTTTGATTTATATCAGTCTTTGAATCGACTGCCTATTCGAAATTCGCAAAATTGTAGTACGTTTCCTCTGGCTTTCTTTGCGGGATCATTACAGGGTCACTGATGAGGCTTTATTAGCCGAAACTACCTAGTATGGCCCATTCTCTTTCTTATGAATGTTTTCATTGCTCTTAAAGGAACTCATTTTTTTATTTTTAATTAGCTGCGACCTTAGTTACGCCTTAATTGCAAGCACTGGGTTGGTGTCTCTGTTGGTGGATGGTTCGTTCGTCCCCGAGAGCATTATGCGCTCAGTATCAGTTCCTTAGTGCTGAGGTTGATACTGCGGTGTTAGTGTCAGTACTCAAGTACTGATTTAAATAACTATATTATATCTTGAAATTTTTGCAGTTTAAAATTCTATTTTTTCTAAAACTAAGACTGACTTATCAGGTGAGACAGGTATCTTAGCGGATTTGGTTGCCACTTTTTATTATATTTTAAATTTTGCAAGACTCGCTACTTTGGACAGGGCTTCCGTGGAGTGTGGGCCATGTTTGGTGATGTTGACTCGGTGGGGGACGCTTATAAGTCCTAGGGTAGGCGTCTCTTGCCTGATGCCTCCAGTTGACCTGTCTCATGAGCTACGTCGGTCGGTGTGTGCTCGGGGAGGGATGTGCTGTGTTTGCCGGGTATTGTCCATCATCCGTTTCCATTTCAGAACTTTGGGGTTGAGACACACTGATGAAGATTAAATATCAGAAAGGCCTCTGTGTCACTAAATTTGGTATAGTTACGCCTTTATTGCAGAGGTTTTGAAACAAAGAAATAACAATACTCCGAAAACATTGTCAACATTAGCCCTCTTAGCGTCAGCTTTTATTTAAAATTTGTTATCATAGCCCGTAAGACCATAGGATTTGCAAACCAAAACACCAAGGAATAGCCACATTGGAAGAACACACCCATCTAATGTCACTGGGGAGAACAAAGTAACAAAGACTTTACTGAAGCAAGGGTACACACGAAACACGAAACGATGAGCACACCAAACACAGCTTTACGATAACACACCTGTGCGACATAGTGCATTTTTCACATCTCCAAGATGGATACTTTTCTGATTAAAATCCGTAATATTTTTCTTATCTATACTGCAAACTGGTAAACCCCAGTTTTCTCTATATAATGTGGGGTTAGAGGGTGTTCATTTCACGGACTTTTTCCACGTGCTGATAAATCTATTTAACATAAAGGAAGCTGCAAATAAAATACACGCATGGACACACTCGTAAGCACTACACATGAAAGTTTAGAATAAGATTTTATTGAACAGACTAGCTAGTCTCAATCGACCAGGCATACAGTTCTGAGCCCTGCACTATCTTTCAAAAGCTAGAATAGACTGCGTAGTCAGAAGTGACCAGAAAATACAGAAAACTACAAGAGAAATACAGGGAGACTTTATGGCCGCCTTCTGCCACTAACATCACTTGTTGTAAAAGTAAACACATTCTCGAATTGCTAATCCTTAAAAGCACAGAACACACACATGGGAATAAGAATGGAGAATAAGATTTTCTGGGCTAGACTAGTTAGTTTCGGAAATGAAATTATCATTTCTCGACTCAGGCTGTGAAACTGTTCCTATGGTCGATATGGTGCGTAAAAGGCGATTGAGTCTCTGCTTTTGCCATTTGCGAATAACAAAAATGCAGATCAGCCTGCTTATCTTGGCAATCTGGACGAAACTACTGTCATTGCTGCTTGACTAGTACAAAGCCTTAAGTTTCGGTGATTGTTGCTGGTTTGCGTAACTGAACATGCCATTTTTGTGTAGTTTTGCCGGAAGACATATTTTTTACATGATTAGGCTCAGTTATTAATAATGAATCTGTAATGATGTAGACTATTCTCATGGGAACTTATCTTGTGAAAGCAATTAATTTCTTGCAGAAATTTGATTGCTTTCAGCTATAATTTTCAAAGTATTTTAAACTGGAACAAATTAGCTGTATAACTACAAAATTCAAGAGATAATATAATTTACATAATTTGCCCGACGTGCAGCTATTCCAATGCTCCATGATTTGCTCTTACATAGCTTTTAAATTTGGGATTATGTTGAATTGAGAATGATCGAAACCAGTAAAACCACCAGATAACCTGTTTTCGTGTGTTTCCCCAGCACCGATGACACACATTACTACAAAATAAGCTCGCTTGATACAATGGAATAAACAATTGTATACTTAAGCTCCATCAGTACACATAATACTATGAGCAGTCTGTGTGGTAGCACAAACCAACTCTTTGCTTATTACCAGTTTTTCATGACCTGCATGTTTTAATTTTTGTCTGATTTTTATATGCCAGTTTTGAAAAAAACAACAACAACAAAAAAACAACACCATATTATGTTATGGGGACGGCGTCCGTCGGCCTGTTTGTCCAGCTGTTATTTTCATTTACAGATAAGTCATCCTATAATTTTCGTCGGATCAAGCTGAATCTTGGTAGATAATAAGACTATGAATAATCTTTCGAGGTTACAGTCCACTAAATATTTACAGAGTTACTCGCTTTTGAGATGTTGTAACCTTTTTCCTTCCGGATAATTCCTACAGTTTTCATCCGATCAAGCCAAAACTTTGAAGACAGTAAAAAAGAAGTGAAGGCAATGATCAGGAATCGATACAATTAACCCACAGCTCCCAGCAGTCACAACAAAGGGAAAGAAACAAAAACATGAAATAACTAGACCTTAATGGAAACACCAATAGCGGAAAGCCATAAGGACAGTTACTTGCCCACAAAATGGCCAAATGGCTATCCAAAGCAAAATACAGTAAAACCTGTCATAGTGGCCACCTCTATTAAGCAAGCAACCTGTCTTAAGCAAGCAGGCATTCAGTCCCCCCAAAATGCAAGTGTTTAAAATTTCACCTGCATTAAGCAAGCACCTGTCTTAAGCAAGCGCAATTTGGTTATCCCTTAGGTGCTTTGTTTAATACAGGTTTGACTGTAATATAAGCGAGACACACACTCAAAGACAAACCATAACAAAAATAAGCCACGACAGAAGAATCACCTTGGAACGGTCAGTGAAACGAATTCCACTGGGGGCTTAAATCGATTGTACGAAGCTGCAATCCTCGTCCTTATTATCGGCGCGATTTGGACAAATAATTTGTTCAGTCTGCATGAATGCCTCCTAACTCATCAGTGCAACATCTCCGAGAGATTTTAGTGTTTGATTTTTTTAGCACATATTATTTCAATATTATGGTTCACCAAATATTTATGAGTTATGCCTCTTTGAATATATCTTTAAATTGATTGTTTCCGGCCAACTTCTCCTACAATTAACATTCGATCAAGCTGAATTGTTATATATAGTTAGACGATGATGTGGCGCAGTGCGTGTTGTTAGGGCACACCTTACTGGTCCTAAATATATTTGCTTTTGTCCGTGTTATTGTCACACCTTATGCAAAAATAATAACCTCGGTCATAATTTCGAAAGTATTATTTCCCACCACCGGAGGGGAGGGGACATATTGTTTTTGGTGCAGATCCCGTTTGCGTCGGCGTCGGCGTAGCCTGTTTGAAGCATTATATCTCCTGAACCAATGGATGGATTTTGACCAAACTTGCATTGACACATCACTAGGATAAGGGAAAACAGTCTTTTGGTCATGATGACCTTGACCTCATTTTCAAGGTCACAGCGACCCAAAAACACATTTTTGGGGCAAAAATGTTGTCTGCACTCTATCTCATTAACGAATCGACCAAAATTCGTCAAATTTGTACAATATGTCATTACAACAAACCGCAGATTTGATTAGATTTTGGTGACTTTGACCTCATTTTCAAGGCCACAGCGACCCCAAAACAGTCAATTTTGGGCCAAAAATGGCTTGTCTGCACTCTATCTCATTAACGAATTGATTGATTTTCGTCACACTTGGTACAATATATCATTACAACATATCATACCGCAAATTTGGTTAGATTTTGGTGACCTTGACATTTTTACAAAGTCAGAGCGCCTCAAAGACAGTCAATTTTGGGCGAAAAATCGCTTGTCTTCTGTCTACCTCATTAACGAATCAATTAATTATAGTCAAACTTGGTACAATATATCAATACAACATACCACAGACTTGATTAGAGTTTGGTGACATTGACCTTTTTCAAGGACACAGCCCTTCCTCCCCCCCCCCCCCCCCCCCCAAATCAATTTTGGGCCAAAAATGGTCTCCCGAAACCTGCTCTTTTGGGGCCAAAAATGGCTAATATCTGTTACCTATATCATTTAAGAATTTATGAATGTTGGTCAAAATCGGTACAATATTTAATTACAGTCTACCAAATGTGTCTGGTGATCTGAGCTTTTTAATGTCTGTTTGTTTTAGAAGTTCACAGGCTCCCGAGAAAACTGTCAGTTTTTGGCCAAAAATGGCTTGTTGGCAGCTTACATTTTGGTGACTTTAACCAAGTTATTAAAGTCAAATGGGTGTTTTAAGATATATTTATGGTAGGAGGACATTGTTTTTTCTCTGAAAACATTTCTAGTTTGCCCTACTCTCGTGGAACTTTACATACATACTTACCGTCACAAGATCTTTGTTCTGACAAAAGGCCATAGATATATGTCTATGTGCTTGTTTCGCCTGAACCAAAAAGCTTAACGTCAGTAATATAGTCAAAAGCATTTGTCTTACTCTCCTGAAACTTCACACATATACTTGCCATCACATTCTGCCTTAACCAAATAGCCTAACTTCAGTCATAACTTAAAAATAATTTATCTTTCTCTCATGAAACTTCATGCACATACTAACTAACACAAAACCTACTTTCTGACAAAAACTTGTTCTATACCTCTTTGACTGCTTTATGTGGGGTCCATTCTGACTCCATTCTGACGTGGTTAGTGATCTAGTTTCATGGTTATGGTCTACAAAATGAAACAAAAGGTATGCCCCTTTGGAAAGTTCTGTAAACATTTTGTTTCGGATAACTCTGCCTTTATTCTAGATCCGGTCAAGCTGAAACTTGATATATTGTTGTGATTCAAGAAGGGCAGTTGTCAGATTTTGGCGAAAGACTGCACTGTACTGGTAAACGGCTCACGTATAAGCCTTCCCAGGAAAAGTGTGGATAGGTAAACTGACCGGCTAAAAAATGACCTAATATATTGACTGGGTCGTTAAACACCACTTCAAACAAACAAGACCTTGATGTGGAGCAGCGTTTACAGTTTCAAGGTAAGGGTACACCAAATATTTCGGCCCCCGCCCATAGGGGCTTGTAGAAATATATGGGCTGCATGATGCTTCCACGCAGAGCTGAATCCAGCCCGCACACTAGTACTGGTAAACCGCTTAGAGGATCTAAGCCTGTCCAGGAACCGCGGTGTGAGGCGGACCGTCCATGCTAATAAACCCTATTGGTTTCATTGGGCGACAGGGCTTGAGATGTCATTGCGTCTCAATGTCGGGTAAAAGTCCCACAAAATTGGAAGCAACATCTCCAAAATGACCTTTACAGTGTTGACGGGGACGTTAAACCTCAAATCAAACAAACAAAACCACCAAATATTTACAGAGTTATTCCCCTTCGAAATATTTCTGTGAACAATTTGTTTCTGGCCAACTCCTACAGTTAAAATTTGATCAAGCTGAAACTTGATAGTGGAGCAAATACTCGGCCCCGCCCATCAGGGCTTGAAGAAATAAATGGGCTGCATGATGCTTCCATGCAGAGCTGAAACTGACCGCACATGAGTACTGGTAAACCGCTTAGAGGATCTAAGCCTGCCCACGAAAAGCAGTGTGCGTCGGACCATCCAATGCTTATAAACCCTATTGGTTTCATTGGGCAATAGGGATTGAGATGTCATTTTCATCTCAGTGTCAGGTAAATATCCCACAAAATTGGAAGCCATTACGAAAACACGCCAATACAAATACATAGTAACTTCTACCGCCTAAAAATCGAACATTTTAAGGTAAAAAATGTGATATTTTTCTTATTTCTGCTGAAAATATAGATTGTGGGTACACGTTAGAACCGCCTCATCGAGGCGGTTCTAACGAGTACCCACTATCTATATTTTAGAGCAGAAAAAAGAAAAATAAGGTTTACCCCTGCAAACCCCAGTTTTACCATATAAAAGTGGGGTTCAAGGGGTCAATATTATTTAAGCGTGTTTTCGTGATGGACGTCTCCAAAATGGAGGCAAGGCCAAACAAGGCCCGTCTTGTGATATCAAAAGCTCAAAATCTATGTTCAAACAGCACGCGAATTTCATGATTTGAACATGGTTTTTGCTGTTTAAGCACGGCTTTCGGTCCATTTGATAATGGCTTCAAACAGCCATGCTCATAGGTATTTATGCAAGAATACTTGTTAGAACCCTCTCAATGAGGCGGTTCTAACGAGCACCCTCAGCCTATGTTTGGAATAAAAATAAGAAAAAATATCACAAATTATCGTGAGAAAAAATATCTGTTTTTGAGAAAGGAAAAAATGCACTACGCATTGGAAAAAATGCACTACGCCTTACGGATGTGTTATCGTAATGGTCTCTGCCAAGGCTGACTTCAAATATAGACTGACCTTTATCTTTGCTAGCCGCATGGGTCTTCTTATTAGCCTCTTTTTAGCTCACCTGACCGAAGGCCATGGTTAGCTTTGGTGACTGTGATGTCCGGCGTCGTCGTGCGTCGTCTGTCGTTCGTCGTCCGTGTCTAAATTTTTCTTGTGAACACTCTTAAGGTCATTGTTTTGGGCCAATCATCATCAAACTTGGTCAGAATGATCACCGTGTCAATATCTCGGTCAAGTTGGAATATGGGTCGTGTCGGGTCAAAAAGTAGGCCAGTAGGTCAAATCATAGAAATACCACACTAGAGGCCACAATTTTGGTCCGATCATCTTTAAACTCCCTTAGAATGATCACCTAGACAATACCTCGGTCAAGTTTGAATATGGGTCATGTCAGATCAAAAAGTAGGTCATTAGGTCAAATAATAGAAAAACCTTGTGAACACACTGGAGGCCAAGGTTTTGTTCCGATCGTCATCAATCTTGCACAGAATGATCACTTTAACAATATCTCGGTCAAATTTAAATATGGGTCATGTCGGGTCATAAAGTAGGTCAGTAGGTCAAATCATAGAAAAACCATGTGAGCACACTAGAGGCCACGGTTTTGGTCCGATCACCATCAAATTTGCCCAGAATGATCATCTTGACAATATCTCGGTCAAGTTCGAATATGGGTCATGTCGGGTCAAAATGTAGGTCAGTAGGTCAAATCATAGAAAAACCTTATGAACAAATTAGAGGCCACAGGCTGCTCAGTTCGAATATGGGTCATGTCTTTGTTTGTTTGTTTGTATTGGAGTTAAACGGCCCAGTCAACACTATTTTAGGTATTTTTGAGCCGGTCATTTTATCTATCCACACTTTTCCTGGGCCCGCTTATACTTAACTCTTGTCCCGCTGAGCCTGGATATATCTTATTAGACCCCCGGCATACGAAGTATGTCAGGGGGTGTATAGTTTTCGTCTTTCCGTCCGTTCGTTGGTTCGTTCGTTGGTTCGTTAGTTCGTTCATTCGTTCGTACTTCCGTCTGTCCCGCCGTTCGTCAACCTTTATGTCAAAGTTTTGCGTTAAACCTTTTTCACAGCTCATATCTCTGTAACCACATGTTAAATGCTCTTCATATTTGGTAAAGGATATCTCTATACCATTACATTTCATATGGAATATCTAAGCTCCTGGGTCAAGCCCCTGGGTGGGCTGTCTCTCTGTCCGTCTGTCTGTTCATCTACTTTTACGTCAATGTTTTGTGTTAAACCTTTTTCATTGCTGATATCTCTGTAACCACATGTTACATTCTCTTCATGTTTGGTAAAGGATATCTCCATAGCATTACCTTTCGTATGGAATATCTAAGCCCATGGATCAAGCCCCTGGGTGGGCTGTCTGTCTGTTCATCTACTTTTACGTCAAAGTTTTGTGTTAAACCTTTTTCATTGCTGATATCTCTGTAACCACATGTTAGATTATCTTCATGTTTGGTAAAGGATATCTCTATAGCATTACCTTTCATATGGAATATCTTAGCCCATGGGTCAAGCCTCTGGGTGGGCTGGCTGGCTGTCTGTATGTCTGTCTGTTCATCTACTTTTACGTCAAAGTTTTGTGTTAAACCTTTTTCATTGCTGATATCTCTGTAACCACATGTTAGATTATCTTCATGTTTGGTAAAGGATATCTCTATAGCATTACCTTTCATATGGAATATCTAAGCCCCTGGGTCAAGCCCCTAGTTGGGCTGTCCGTCCGTGTGTTAACTTTTACCTGAAAGTTTTGTGTTAAACCTTTTTGATTGCTCATATCTCTGTCACCACGTGTTGGATTCTCTTCATATTTGTTTAAGGATATATCTATAGCATTACCTTGCATTTGGAATATCTAAACTCTGGGTTCAAGCCCCTAGGTGGGCTGTCCATCCGTCAGTCTGTCCGTCCCTTCATCAACATTTACGTCAGTGTTTTGTGTTAAACCTTTTGGATTGCTCATATCTCTGTAACAACATGTTAGATTCTCTTAATAGCTCTATAGCATTACCTTTCATATAGAATATCTAAGCCCCTGATTCAATCTTCTGGATGTGTCCGCCCGTTTGTAAACTTTGACATCAAAGTTTTGTGTTAAACATTTTTGATTGCTTATATCTCTGTAACTACATGTTAGATTCTCTTCATAGTTGGTAAAAGATATCTCTATTGCATTAACTTTCATATGAAATAACTAAGCCCCTGGGTCAAGCCCTCGGGTAGGCTGTCTGTCCGTTTGTCAATTTTTACGTCAAAATTTTGTGTTAAACCTTTTTGATTGCTCATATCTCTGTAACTTCATGTTAGATTCTATTCATACATGGTACAGAATATAGCTGTAGTATTAACTTTCATATGGAATATCTAAACTCCTGGGTCATTCCCCAGGGTGGGGCTAGGGGTCAGTAATTAAGACTTAGGCATTTTGATTAATTCCAAGTTTTGTGTTAACTGCTTTCATTATACCCCTTGTTGATGAAATGCAATAGTTATTCTCAGTGGACTAAATGGTTATATGGAAAGGTTCAATGCTACAGACAAATTGTCATTTCCACTAAAAGGGGATGGCACTGGCCGGGGGTATACGTACCCCACTGGGCACTTTCTCTAGTCTTTCAAACAATGAAGATCCAGATCAGATGGCTTCTGAAGAAGCCATCTGATCAGGGTCTACACTGTTTGACATGTTTTTTATGAATTTGTAGGAATAAATTACATCAATTAAACTGATTGGTTCAAGGTCAGAAATGAAGGCCTCCTAACTCAACAGTGCAACCTCAGAGATGAAACAAAACCTTCATATTTGGCATGTAAGTTCCTTGTGACAAGGGCTTCCTACTCATACAAAAATGTTTGACCTGAGTCCTTGAGATTTGGCCTATGTTGAAGAATTTAAGATAGAGCCTTCCTAGTTGGGATGTAAGTTCCTTTCGACAAGAGCTTGCCACACATACAAAAATATTGTGACCTTGACCTGTGACCCACTTTATCATAACTGTTTTAACCATAAGAGATATGGCCTTCACATTTTGCATGTATGATCCTTGTGACAACGCATACAAACATTTTGACCTGTAACTTTGACCTTGGCCCGTGACCTACTTTATCATAACTTTTTAACCATTTGAGATAGAGCCGTCATACTTGGCATGTATGATCCTTCTGACAAGGGCCCCCACCCGTGCAAAATTTTGACCTGTGACCTTGACCTTTCACCTACTTTG
This sequence comes from Lucinisca nassula, assembly GCA_963580285.1. NCBI lineage: Eukaryota > Metazoa > Mollusca > Bivalvia > Lucinida > Lucinidae > Lucinisca > Lucinisca nassula. Next base: position 95,618,744 of record OY757011.1, read on the forward strand.
CCATTGCTTTTGAAGTATAGTCAAACCTCGAAATGACCGGGACCGCCAGATTGTCTTCGAATTATCGGAGTTCGAATTTTCGAAATCGGTAGTTTTCGGAAATGTTCGGAAGTTTTCGTTAAGTTTAATATTTGCAGTTTGCCCAAAGGCAAGAACAGACTTTCTATATAAGAGCAAAGTTCCTCATCTAAAAGGAAACAAAACAACCTGAACCAGTTAACAGCCCGCAACAATTGTATAATGTAAAACAATATATCTCTAACAGACGAGCTATTGCACCAGTAAAAAGGCGGGACAGAAATGGCTCACGGGAGTAGTCCGTAAAGATCTAGATCAGAATGCAATAAGCATACTGTTGAAGTCTGTGCCGTCAAACCACATATTTCTAGTCCCTCGTGTACTACATTTTTATTTTCTATTTTCATTTTCAACTGTCTTTGAAATTCTCTGAAAATCGACTACTTTCAGTTTCCCAAAAATCCCATATGCTCTAAGGTGTCCGATTAAAATAGCTTTATTTCACACATCAAACAGGATAATCTTCTTAACGGTGCTTATTACCAATTATCGTTATATGATTAAAGAAGCCCAGGATTAACTAGGTGTCAATTACCTGTGTACAAAGTAATATAATGCACCTGTGAAATCAGTCGGGTGTGAACAAGCTCAAAGAAAACATGCTCTTCAAGCATGAATAATGTGCTTGACATATTTTGACTTCGAATTTGTAGATGGAATTTAGTAGGCATTTCTTTGATGGGGACCGACAGTTTTATTCGAAAAATCGATTTTTTCGAACAGTCGAAATTCGAAAAATCTTTAAAAATTTTACATAAAATAATAGCAAAAAAGATCGGGGCGACACTCACTTTCGAAAAATCCGGTAGTTTCGAAAAAACGGCGTTCGAATCACCGAGATTCTACTGTATTTGAGATAGATCCTTCATATTTGGCATGAAGGTTCCTTTTGACAAGGGCTCCCCACACATACAATTTGACCTGAAACCTTGACCTTTGACCATTTTGTCATAACTTTTGAAAAATTTAAAATAGAACCTACATATTTGGCATGTAGGTTCCTTGTGATAAGATCTTCCCACTCATGCAGATAATTTTGACCTATGACCTTGACCTGTGACCTACTTAATCATAACTTTTAAAACATTGGAGATAGAGCCTTCATATTTGGCATGTATGTTCCTTGTGACAAGGGCTTCCCATCCATACAAAAGGTTTTATCTGTGACATTGACCTTTGACCTACTTTATCATAAGTTTGAATCATTTGAGATAGAGCCTTCATATTTGGCATGTACGTTCCTTCTGACAAGGCACATTTCTATATTACCTACCATTTCATTTCACGGTCTCGCCCATTGGGGCTTGAAGAAATAGATGGGCTGCTTGATGCTTCTACGCAGAGCTGAAACCAACCGACCACGAGTATTGGGAAATCGCTTAGATGATCTAAACCTGCCAAGGCAAAGTGGTGCGAGTGGACCGTCCATGCTTGTAACCTTTTTGGTTTCATTGGGCGGCAGGGCTTAAGATGTCATTGTATCTCAATGTCGGGTAGAAGTCCCATAAAAATTGTAAGCAACGTCTCCAAAATGACCTATACAGTGTTGACGGGGACGTTAAACCTCAGATAAAACAAACAAACCATTTCATTTTTACAGTGTGGGTCAGGTGAGTGATCCAGGGCCATTATAGCCGCCGTGTTGTTGCACACCTTTCATTCTCAGAGTGGATATTTTATAATGCAGTCACTTCGATTTTCGACGCCCGCCATATTTTGATGACACTATTGCGGCGTTTTTACGTCAGTGTACGCGCACTGACGTCAAACATATCGACAGCATATGTGACGTCCTATTTAACCAGTGCGCATCAAAAATGTGAAAATTTTCGATTTTTCTCCTATACCCTTGATAGGATAAACTGGGTAAAATAATTTCTGTTACAGGGTTAAGTCCAGAATTTTCTAATTCCGTGCGCAAGAATGTGCGCTTCGCTTTAGGCCACCTTACGCCGTGGCCTGTTGTCCATCCTTTTGTCCATCAACATTTCCCATTTTCGACAACTCCCCCTCGACAATTGACTGTTTGACTTGAAGACCGCGGCAACCTGTTAAATCAGAACTGCCAGAATGTTTGATCTGATATCCAAAATAGCTGTCGCTCTTGTGTCTCTATTTTTGATATCCCACAAGCCACAAGTTGGATTGGCGCGAAAGTTTAAACTTGATTGAATGCCAATTAGCGTCAATGTTTAAACGGTACACAAAATGGCCTGAATCAGTTTTGGCTTCTCTATTTGGGCAAGCAGTTGCATTCTCTGTCTGTCTGTTTATCTGTCTGTTTTTCTCTCTCTCTCTCTCATGCGTTTTTCTAATTATATTTACTTGTGAGGTGTTTCCTGAATGCCGTATTTTTGAATTCCAGGCATAAACGAAAGCTACCTATGTTTGTACCAGAATCGTCGTCCATGCTACAGAAGTTTACATCTTGGATACTTGGAAAACAACCTGAATACATCGATCCTAGAGTTGTGTCTCAGGGAGAGGGTCGGGAGGGTAGGTACATGGTTTCTTGTTAGCTCACCAGAGCCGAAGGCTCCGGGGGAGCTTTTAGGATAGGCAGTTGTCCGTCCTCGTCGTATGTCGTCTGTCTGACGTCAACACCTTCAAACGATATCTCCTCTGAAGCCACTGGGCCAATCAATGAGCCCAAATTTTATCTTTAGCATCCTTAGGCTGGGGGATTTAAAGTTCGTGTTCCGAAGGCTCCGGTGGAACTTACAGGATTGGCAGTTGTCCGTCGTCGTCGTCGTCGTCTGTCATATGACGTCAACACTTTCAAACGACTTCTCCTCTGAAGCCACTGGGTCGATTGATCCCAAATTTCATGTATAGCATCCTTGGCTGGGGTTTGAACGTTTGTGTTTTGTGAAAATCGGCTCATTAGTTTGGTTGCTATGGCAACGTAGAGTTGCCATAGACTTATGTCTCTGGTTGGGCCCATCGGAGTCTAACTGTCGGTTTTTCATTTGCTCCAGCATTTCAGTGGTTTCTTGCTTTCGTGTCATCACCGTTGTTTCATCCCTATGGACGGCCCCGCCCATTGGGGCTTGAAGAAATAAATGGGCTGCATGATGCTTCCACGAAGAGCTGAATCTGACTGCATACGAGTACTGATAAACTACTTAGAGGATCTAAGCCTGCCCAGGCAAAGTGGTGCGAGTCAGACCGTCCATGCTTATAAACCCTATTGGTTTCATTGGGCGACAGGGCTTGAGATGTCATTTCATCTCAATGTCGGGTAGAAGTCCCACACAAATCGGAAGCAACGTCTCCAAAATGACCTCAATAGTGTTGACGGGGACGTTAAACATCAAATCAAACAAACAAACAAACAATCATCCCTATGGTTGATTGATTTTTGTGTTCTCGGAGATGAAGCACTGATGAGTAAGGAAGCCTTCATGCGGACTGAACAAATTATTTGGCTAAATCGCGAATGAAGTAAGGGCGAGGATTGCAGCCGCGTAAATCGATTTAAGCCCCTAGTGGAATTTGTTGCACTGACCATTCCAAGGCGGTTCTTCTGTTGCAGTTTATTTTTGTTATGCTTTGTCTTTGAGTGTGTGTATCGCTTGTATTTTTTTGTATTTGATATCCAATTGGCCATTTTGTAGGAAAGTAACTGTCCTGTTGGCTTTCCGCTATTGATGCTTCCATTAGAGTCTAGTTGTTTCTTGCTTGTACTTCTTTCCCTTTGGTGTCTCTGATGGGAGCTGTGGGTTAATTGCATCGATTCATGATCATTGCCTTCACTTATATTTTTATAATGGGGAAAATAGAAAAATAGAAAAATGGCATTTATTGCTATACCTTTGACAGTTTTTTTATAGAAATGTTCCTTGAGTAAACTTCTTTCAACCGTATGCTTTTATTTCAACCTGAGGGTCCCACAGGGTGTGCCAGGTCATGCCCCACCCTCTCCACTTATAAAAGGCCATATATCTCAGAAACCATTCAGATCCCCACGCCTAAACTTTATATATTCTTCTTACTTATGATAAGACACATTGAGTGGCATTAGCGTAGGAGTCTCCAAGGGTGCTCCGGGGCAATGCCCAACCCTGCCACTTCACAAAAGGCCAGATAGCTGAAAAAAACTGTTCAGAGCCCCACCCCTGAACCATATTTATTTATGTTCCTTATGATAAGACACATTCAGTGACACCAACTGGGGGGTCTCCGGGGTTGCCAAGGGTCATGCCTCTCCCCTCCACTTCATAAAAAGCTATATATCTCTGAAACCGTTCAGATTCCCACCACTTAATCAAATATATTCTTGTCCCTAAGGATAAGACACATTCAGTGACACCAACGTAGGGGTCTCCTGGGGTACGCCGGGCACATGCACCAATCGTCCACTTCACAAAGGGCCAAATATTTGAGAAACTGTTCAGAGCCCCACCCCTAAACCATATATATCCATGTTCCTTATGATAAGACACATTCCGTGACACCGTCTTGGTGGTCCTTGAGGTGCCCCGGGCCATACCCTACCCCTCAACTTCTTAAAAACCTATATATCTCAGAAACCCTTCAGAACACCCACCCTAAACCATATATATACTTTATTATCTTTATGGTAAGACTCATTCAGTCACACCAACTTTGGGGTCTTTTTGTGCTGGGGTCATGCCTCTCCCCTCCACTTCATAAAAAAAACATATATCTCAGAAACCATTCAGATCCCCACCCTATAATCATATATATTCTTGTTCCTTATGGTTAGACACATTCAGTCACACCAACGTGGAAGGGTCCACAGGGGCCGTTCCATTCCCCTCCACTTCATTTTTTTTCGCATACTTTTTTGTTTGCATTCTTTTTTTTTTTTGGTCAGATCCTTCGCCCCTTACTGACTCCATATTGTTTGCATATCGTATTGTATGTATGTATGCATGCATGCATGCATGCATGTATGTACCAAGAATATTTTGTCTCCCTCAAACATGGTATGTATGTATGTATGTATGTATGTATGTATGAAACAACAGTTGAATAGTAGATGAATATAGATAAAAATGTTAAGATATGTACCATCGGTGTATGTATGTATGTATGTATGCATTTTACTAATTTAACGTCACACCAACAGCTAACGTCACCTCTGTTTAAAGACTAGTGGGCCTGAACCAAACACAAGGTCCCACAGTCCATGGTTTAGAAGACGTACTGGTACTCGCACGAATGCGAGGGCATGCACACATGTATGTATGTATGTATGTATGTATGTATGTATGTATGTATGTATGTATGTATTAGTTTAACTGTGATAGTGAGAATATAGTAAATACATGGTTAGTGTCTTTAATAATAAAATATAATCGGTGAGCCTTAGACAATTTTAAAGGAGCGAGCTTTAGCGAGCCCCTGTAAAATTGTCGCGGCGAACCGATTATTTTTCATTATAAAAGACACTAATCATGTATTTAGTTTATACCGCAATTAAAAAATCAAGGGGTTTTGCAGTAATTTAGCAAATTTAAGCAAAAAAAAATAAAAAAAAGACAGCAGACAGTGTGGCATGTTAAACGACATTCAGTGCATGTTGATCTCAGTCATTTCCCATTTGTAGTATGTCTATGATACTTACAATGGGAATATGGTTGCCTTCTTGCCGACGCTCTAGAGGCCACAGTTTTGGTCCGATCTTCATCAAGCTTGGTCAAAATGATCATGACAATATCTAGGTCAGTTTCGAATATGGGTCATGTCGGGTCAAAATTTAAATCATAGAAAATCTTTGTGAGCACTCTAGAGGCCATAATTTTGGTCAAATCATCATCGAACTTGGTCAGAATGATCATCTGGACAATTTCTGGGTCAAGTTCAAATATAATTCATGTCGGTTCAAAAGTTAGTCAGTAGGTCAAATCATAGCGAAAACCATGTGAGTAATCTACGAGCCACAGTTTTAGTCAAATCATCATCAAACTTGGTCAGACTGATCTTCTTGACACTATCTGGGTCAAGATCGAATATTGGTCACGTCGGAACAAAATATAGGTCAGTAGAAAAAATTGTGAGCACGCTAGTTTTGGTCCAATTATCATTAATCTTGGTCACAATGATCATCTTGACATATCTTGGTCAAATTCGAATATTAGTATTTCTTGCTTTCTTTTTTTTCTACTGAGATGCATCCGTCACATTTGACCATTACCGTAGGTGTACATTACATACACTCCAGGTTTGCAGGTTGAAAGCCCACACAGTAATCCTGTAATTACGGTAGGGATCTTTAACTTGCACAGGGGATGTTTCTCCCTGCGTAGTGTGGTCTCTAGTTAACGTCCCGATCCGAAGGACGGTGCACTTTATGACATTCATCCCTGCAAATGATGCCAATGAAGCGTGTTCGGACACCGAAATTTTATCGCCGCTGCCGGGGATCGAACCCAGGACCTCAAGCATCAGAGGCAAGTACACTAAGCACTGAGCTATCACGCTCCACAAGCTACTACGCTCCACAATCATGTCGGTCAGTAGGTTAGGGGGAGCTATGTGAAATCGAAAAAGGGACACAGAAAGTCGTTTGACCACCAAACATGCCCCCGGGGCAACATTTTTGCACCACTTCTATATTCTTTCTAGTCTTCATTACTTTCGATTTGATATGCAACATAGTTTTTTTTTAACAAAATTAATTCTTAACGGCCCCCACCCCCTGCCTGAGGGAAGGGAGGGGGGTCACACCATAGTCTTCAGCCATAGGGGCTATTGCTTATGAAAGGTAAGAGATTCTAGCATAAATGGTCTAGGAGCAATGGTGTGACATTACAGGGGACGGACTGACGTCGGACAGGGATGGATTAATTCATCTTCTTCGCTTTGTCTTTGGAAATTGCGGGGATGATAATAATAATAATAAGAAGAAGAAGGTAGACAAAGAAGGAGAAGCCGAAGAAACGATTATCTATCTATCTATCTATCTATCTATCTATCTATCTATCTATCTATCTATCTATCTATCTACAGTAGAACTTCGATGGCTCGAACAACGATGGCTCGTTTACCATGGATGTGTCGAACCCATTCTTGAGCCCCTAGCGAAATCCTCTACATAAGAAATAGTGGGGGATAATTAAGGATATTTTAGTCTTTTATCTTGCAAATGTATGCTGTGTATACTCATTAGAATCGCCTCGATGAGGCGATTCTAATGAGTACACACATCATACTTTTTCATTCTAGAACACCGAAAATATGTCTAAAAGTATCTTGTTATGCCTCCTGACAGTAACCTCAGTGGCTCGAACTACCCCTGTCTCGAACAGATTTTCGAGGTCCCAAAGGTGTTCGAGCCATTGAAGTTCGACTGTATCTATCTATCTATCTATCTATCTATCTATCTATCTATCTATCTATCTATCTATCATGGGTGCTAGCTGACTTGGGGTGTGGGGGTACGAGTTGACCAAAGAACATGTACCCGTTGACCAAAAACAGGTACGAGTTGTCTAAGATACGAGTTAGGGTACGAGCTGACCAGTTACCGGTCTGTCATTATAATGTCGAACATGCCAGTTTTTGACCTTGGCATCAGCAAGTTCTTTAGTAACTATTGTTGGCGCCTATGGCGGCTATCTTGGAACTCTGAAATGACATGTCCTCCTGAAGTGAAGGTCAGTTATATTTTGCTGGGTGGCATCGAGGCGACATTCAGTTTTATCTGTTCAGATTTTCAAGATGTCCGCCTTGAAAAAAGGTCTGATCGAGCTGACACTTGATGGGAGGCATCGGAGCGACATGGAGAATCAGAATTGTTAAAATCGTTCCGTTCCTTTATCCAAGATAGCCGTCATCTTGAAATTCTTTAAAGTGCATCTCCTCCTGAATTGAAAGTCTGATAGTGTTGAAACTGAAAGTCGGATTGATAATAATTATCCTTTAAAGTTTTACATCAAAACACTTATTTTTACATTATCCAAAAAGCAAGGGGCTGACAGGCGAGTTCTTAGATTTGTCTTACTTAAATATTCGTGACTACAGGGTTTTCAAAAATAATAATTTTTTGCTATTTTGCTTCTTATTCGATACTTGGACATCTATCGTAACACCCTGACAGATCTGAGATTGAAAAGCATTCAAAGGCAAATTATTTCTTTGGCTGCATGATTGAGTATTTGTACAAGGTCAGGATATGGGCGTCTGGTGCGGAAATCAGTTTATTTACTCCAGTTGCTTTGATAAGTCTCTATTGTTTATAACTTCTATTTATAGCTATATATCGGCGTGATATTGTTCTTAACATACTAATGCCAAGTGTTCCAATCACGCCAGCAAGCAAGTGCAAAGCACCTCACCCCGCCTTCTAACTTTATTTAATACAGAAATTAATGGGGTTATAAAACCGTTTTCCTGAGTTACTTTATTTTGACAATAAATTTCTTCTTTTTGTTTCTAAACATATAGTGTGGTATTTAGAGCTCTCGAGCATCTGTTACCTGTTATCTGTTAACGTAATAAGTACAAATTATCACCATTTTGCATAGAAAATGAAGCCTACGGTCATCCGGCATGGGTGTGTTGTATTGCTGAAAAGAAACTTAATGTACATTAGATAATACTCGTAGGTCACAATATATGCTATTCAGTCTGAAATGTTTGTTTTGTTTGATTTGATGTTTAATGTCCTCATCAACACTATAAAGGTCATTTTTGATATGTTGCTTCCAATTTTGTGGGACTTTAAGCCAACATTGAGATGAAATGACATCTTTAGCTCTGTCGTCCAATGAAACCAATAGGATTTATAAGAATGGACGGTCGACCTCGCAACGCTTTGCCTGGGCAGGCTTAGATCCTCTAAGCGGTTTACCAGTACTCATATGCGGTCGGATTCAGTGCTGCGTGGAAGCATCATGCAACCCATTTATTTCTTCAAGCCCCAATGGGCGGGGGCTGAAAGGCTGAAATGTCTCATGTCTCATGTTGAGTGCAAATTTTTTAAATTAAACTGTGATAGGTAGACACATTATGAAAGTAATATCATTTGAGCCAGTGTATTGGAAAAGTTATTAGAAAAGGTTATTTATTGCATAGGCAAGCAACAAATGCCCAGGTGAACATGCGCACTAGCATAACTGAATGAATGTTCCCTTTTAAATCACATATCATTACGAAAACACGCCTATACAAATACATCGAAAACTTTATCGCCGAAAAATTAAAAAAAATAAGATGAAAAACTGTTTCATTTTCTTATTTCTGCTCAAAATATAGATTATAAGTACTCGTTAGAACCGCCTCATCGAGGCGGTTCTAACGAGTACCCACAATCTATATTTTATAAGAAAAACAATGTTTTCCACTGTATACCCCATTTTTACTATATAAAAGTGGAGTTCAAGGGGGAAATATTATATAGGTGCGTTTTCGTGATGTTACAGGTGCTCTGGAGCAGTAGATGTACATATTTTGAAAAAAGACAGCCTTTATTCTTGATTCCATTGTAGAATTCTGAAAATATCTGAGGGTCACTGATGAGGCCTAATTGGCCGAAACTAGCTAGTCTGGCCCAGAAAACATGTGCACTCAATATATTTCGGTTCTGTGGGGTATTCCTTGCTTCCAAAGGATAACCCTTTTGTAGAACGTATTTAGCTTCACTTCAGCTGGTGTGTGGGAATGTGTGGCGGTGGTAAAACGTCTCCCTGCCCTACATCATAGTGAAGATTATATTTTCTTGTCCTTTGGGATCATTGATTCTATTGTAGGATTCTGAAAATATCTGAGGGTCACTGATGAGGCCTAATTGGCCGAAACTAGCTAGTCTGGCCCAGAACACATGTACACTCCATATATTTCGGTTCTGTGGTGAATTCCTTGCTTCCAAAGGATAACCCTTTTGTAGAACGTATTTATGCATTTATGTTAACAATTTAACGTTCTCGCTTTCTAAACTGTACATGTACCTAGTCTATTGCATGTTTTTTTTTTCTTTCAGTAACAAGAGTGCGGACACAAGGATATGTGACGGTCTCATTTAATGTTGTTATGAAGGACATGAAAAAGTTTGGTTATGATGTGCATCCAACTGATGTTTCCACAGTACATGTGCCTGAAAGTGTTGGGGTGTCAAATGAGGCTTAGTCTATTGGAATATTTCTCCTGAATCTCAGCATATGGGCCCCGTCAAGCGATTCTGGTACTTATCGCCTATGCGAGCAGCGAAGGTTCAGGCGAGCCTCCGCATCCGCGCAGTCTCGCCAGAACCTTCCTTGCTCGCTCATACAAGCAGTGAATTAAGAGGAACCTTCAGACAGAAAGCCATATCCCTGGCCCCTCTGAATGGTTGGGCATGTCATGACGGAATGCTTGAAGACACAAATTCGCTTGGTGGGGCTCATGTATGAAATGGAGCTGATTGAAGCAAAACATACAAGAAAACACAATTGACAGTGAAGACTCCGATCAACCTGTACTTACATGTAACTGCAATGCTCCTGATAGGGACACTGATGAGTTTAAAAATAAAGGTTATTATTCTTAGTTTTTGTAAGCACCTTTCTTGTGGGTACTTGTTAGAATTTCCCCGAAGAGGCGATTCTAATAAGTACCTACAACACATGTTTCCGAAGCGAAGTAAAGAAAGTTGTCATTTTATTATTCACATTACTTCTTTTACCCGGAGATATCGAATGCAGGCTGATCATAGTCTTTGCTATTAGTACGAGTCACCTGTAAAGAGACTCCAAGATGACCCAGGCATCAAGCTAAAACTAAGATCGGAATGATCATTTACAAAGGCTGATATGATTGCTAGCCGTTCACATGAGTCCTCTTTATGGAAGATGTACTTACCATGCAGTAGATGAGATCACTCAGATCAGTCATTGATATGTGTATTTGCTGGGTAGATTTGTCATGTTAACCATCACCATTCTGCAAATTTCAATACACAACAGACCTCCCCGATTTTTAGCCATTTGTGTTGCATGATTTCTATTTTTACTTTGCATTCAGAGCCAGAATGTATAACAGTGAGTATACATTCTGGTATTCTGGCTTACTGTACAGGATCTTTACTTAACGGTTTGGGGGTTAAGATTATAAGAATCTTATATGGGTGTGAGTGGTGGATTGAAAAATCCGTCCCGAGGGACACTGTCCGGCATCACGAGGCTTGCCGAGTGATGCCGGACAGTGATCCCGAGGGACGGATTTTTCTATCCACCCCTCACACCCATATTGGATTCTTTTTCTTGCATACCTTCCATTTCTATTGCGAATTTTAATGCTGCTGTCACTTCGGTTGCCGACGTCCGCCATTTTTTGATGACACAACAGGAATGTTGAGTGACGTCACACATGACGACGCCGCGCATGAGGTTTTAATCAACCAGTGCATTTATCAAACACGCGATTATATTCGATTTGGGGTCGGAACACCAGGGTCAGAATATAAATTTCTATCCCAGGGTAAAATCACGGATTTCCTTGTCTGGTGTGCAAGAAATTGTTGTGCCCAGACTCAGTTAAACCTTATCTTGCTGAATATTCAATTAAGCCACACCCATTTCTGGTTTTGAACCAATCAGATTATTTGAAGTAAATTATTCCTACATATTTATAAAATGAATGTCAAACAGTGCAGATCCTGATCAGATGGCTTCTTCAGAAGCCATCTGATCAGGATCTACACTGTTTGCAAAGATAGGGGTTGTCGTGAACAGCAAGATAAGGGTTAATCTAGCTTACTTTAGAACAGTAAATAAATTAATTAGCAGCCTCTTCAGACAGTGCAGACCTTTATGGATGGGGCATTTTGTTGATGACGGCCAGGAGTAGAACAATAAGATTTCATATGCATGCACAAGTCCTTATAGTGTTGCCAAGATAATCAATCATTTTTTGGCCATTTGAAAACATGGAAAAGACACATATTATACAGGTTGCTCGAAGCATAAAGGGTCTTCCAAAAATTGTCCATTTGGATTTATTAAGGGATGAAATATTTGATCTGAAAACAAAAGTAGACATGGAATTGCCTTCTCTGTAGTTATAAACTTTCTTTTTTTTTCTTCAGCAGATAATGTTGTTATTAAACATAAGTGCCACCAATATGACAAGACAATTCCTAAAAGAAGCAAGAAATTTTCCAGAGTATTTGGTAGTGTCTTAAATCCTTTATAGTAAATATAGCCAGCAGTCGAATCAAATGTAATGTGAAGCCTTAATGTATCTGAAAATTAAGAAACAGTACTTTGGAAATTAGGTCAGGTTGATAAGCATGGCGCTTTATGGGTTCAGGGAATTCCTGCACTTACAAAATTTAATGGAATGTGTATCTTACAAGAACTACAGTATTTTCTGATAAAAAGAACAGCATATGATTTGACATGTAAAAGATATAAAAAATAATAAGATTGGCTTAATATGTAACCAGCAGCCTAACAACAGAATGTGCATTGGATAGAGTATTTTGCATGTTGCAATAGTCATCTGTCATCACGTGAACAAGTCAGTGAAATGAAGACACCCCTATACACCACTTTATAATGAGAAAACTGGGGTTTACGGGGTATACATTATTTTTCTTATTCTTGCTCCAAGACATAGGTTGTGGGTAATCGTTAGAACCGCCTCAATGAGGCGGTTCTAACGAGCACCCACAACCTATGTTTGCAGTATTTATAAGAAAAAATATCACGGATTTTCATCAGAAAAATGGCCACTATGGAGATGTGTAAAAATGCACCAATTTGCATGGGTGTCTTATCGTAATGAGAACCTTATGCATTGTAGTACAGCAGATGCTGCCAATATACAGTGAAGCTTTGATAGCCCTTGTGCTGATAGCATTTACCACGGCTGTTTCAAACTCCTTTGATTCCCCGAAAAAGTGACCATAACTGCAGATTTTAACCCTTTTTGTACCAAATGGAATCGTCCTTCTTATATATAGCAGGATTTCATTTTAAAATTTAGGGGTGTCAGGTTGTGTTTTCTTCAACATTTATTTGGGAAATGGCTAAACTTTTGGCAAACAGCGGAGGCCCTGATCAGATGCCGCAGAACGCCGCGTCTTATCTGGGCCTGGTCAACTCTCTTCATTTTATTTTGAAAATGTATGCTGTTTGTACACGTTAATATCATCTCAGTGAGAACAGTCTCAGTGAGGTAGTTCTAATACACAAAGCAGTTCAGGCCAGCATTCAAGTTCGACAGTAAGTGCCCACTCATTTCACTCCTTGACGGTGGCACAATGCCAAATTAAACCTTTTGAAGTGCACAGGATAATTGAATTTAAAATATTTGCTTAGTATTCATATTTTTAATTAATGAAGGCAACATATGTACATTAATGAAGGTTTTTTAACGTTTACTGGTGTTTGAACACTATCAGGTAACAAGCAAAGTAAGTGAACCTTAAGGGTTTCGCTTGCCTTGCTCAAGCCCGGTTGATGATCATATTTCAATGAGCAGTGAATTATGTACAACATCCTGTTAAAAGCAAAATTAGCAACTCCCAAAGGGGTTTAGGATTCACTTAAATTATGCTTGTGATCCGGTGTTGTTCATACTTCTGTGAACGTTTGATAAGTTTTCTCAAGTGCTTGGACGTACGTCTGTTATTTGACCAAAATACTTCTGTCCAATCATTAAGATTGAAACAAGAAAACATTTGCTCACAGGTTTTCCTGTTAACAACACATCACGAAAACACGCCTATATAATTTTGATCCCCTTGAACCCCACTTTTATATAGTAAAACTGGGGTTTACAGGGTATACCTTATTTTTCTTATTTCTACTCTAAAATATAGATTGTGGGTAATCGTTATAACCGCCTTGATGAGGCGGTTCTAACATGTACCCACAATCTATATTTTGAGCAGAAATAAGAAAAAAATGCAATTTTTCATCTGAAAATTTTCTTTTTTGGGGGGGCGGTTAAGTTTACAATGTATTTGTATAGGCGTGTTTTCGGCATTGTTGATGTCATCACGTTGCCATTCTCTAGTATGAACAACATCTGGTTCAAATTCCCAGCTATATAATTTGATTTTGTTAATGCACTAAGAATGTAAAATTTGGACATTTGACACAATTTACATAAAAGCATTTTGTGATAAACATATTTCCTTATCATAAATTAGTGTAATAAATATTGTATATAGATTATCCAGTTTGTTGTCTCTGACATACCTTAAATATGTGCTTATTTTAATCTTCCACTTTGTTTCTTTCAAAGTAGTCTTTTGAATTCTTGGCAGAAAATATTATAAACCTGTACAATTTCTAATCAGGTTTACAGTTTGTAAGTAAAATAGAAGTGGCGGCAATGATCAGGAATCAATACAATTAACCCATAGCTCCCATCAGAGACACCAAAGGGAAAGAAACACAAACATGAAACAACAGACCCTTATGGAAACATCAATAGCGGAAAGCCAAAAGGATAGTTACTTTCCCACAAAATGTTTGTTTGCCTGTCTGTCCGTCACAAAAACTTCAACCTTGATCATAACTTCAAGTATTTGACCTAGCCCCATAAAACTTCACACACTTATTCACCATCACAAGGGCTACATTCGGACAAAGGGCCATGACTCTGTTCTCATTTTTGGCTGAATTATCTCTCCCCTTGAAATTTTTGCAAAAACTCAGAAATTGGCTTCCAGGGTGTGTGTGTGTGTTGGGGGGGGGGGGGGGGGGGGCATTGGTCACCTATAGTGACAGCTCTTGTTACTTGGAGCAAAGCTTTAGGTCAGCTTATATGAGCCCCGCCAAGCGAATTTGGGTCTTCGAGCATTCCGTCATGACAAGTTTTAACTGCGCATGCCCAGCCATTCAGAAGGGCCAGGGATATGGCTTTTTGTCTGAAGGTTCCTCTTGATTCACTGCTTGTATGAGCGAGCAGTGAAGGTTCTGGCGAGACTGCGCGGATGCGCAGGCTCGCCTGAACCTTCGCTGATCGCATAGGCGATAAGTACCAAAATCGCTTGACGGGGCCAATGTCATGACTGCTTGCCCGCACGTCTTCTGTCCGCTTGTCCATCAATCTGTCTGTTCATCCATTAGCTTTTCACATTTTTATGCCCCCGGAATCAAAGATTCGGGGGCATATAGTTTTTTGGGCTGTCTGTCTGTCCATCTATCTGTCTGTCTGTCCACTTAAACCTTAACATTAGGCATAACTTTTGATGGTAACCACTTACGTATAAGCTTGCCCAGGAAAAGTGTGGATAGGTAAACTGACCAGCTAAAAAATGACCTAAAGAGTGTTGAATGTGCCGTTAAACTCCAATACGTAAAAGAGGTTTCGAGTTATAATTAGGTCTAGTTTTCTTTCTTGCATTCAATCTTTTGCTACTCAAAATGTCGGACTAGGTTTACTCCAACGGCGCCAAAATAAAATGAGGGCCAATATAAGTGTTTTTCAGTGCATTAACTGCCCATGTCATGATTCATCGTAAAGTGCATTTGACGTATGCAAGGGGTGTTCCAAAATTAATGTTGTTGTAGTTTATTACCAGTCGTGCAGTGTGTTCTCCAAACGGCCACGTGTCGATAAACTGAGCACTGTTGGTTTCATTGGGTGACGGGGCCCAATGCATAGAGTTGCATAGGTAACAAGAATTCCGCAGAAGGCAGCGTCGCACCTGCTGGGGGCAAAAGTCATAGAAGCCACAATCAGAATGTTGTTATTAATTAAGTAAATTTCATAGCAGTTGATAGTTGATGTAAAATGTGTCAAAGTCACTTGGCCAAAAATATAGGCCATGGTCACCAGGTCAAAGTACGTGCCAAATCAGTACAATGAGGAGAAGTACTATGCAAAGTTTGGTGGCTGTAGGCCATTTATTTTAGGACATATTGAACATTGACGTAAAAGTCGATAGAGTGCATAATATAGGTTAAGGTCACCAGGTCAAGGTACCCACAGAGTAAGTAAATGTAGGAGAAACACTATGCAAGGTTTGGTGGTTGTAGGCCTTATAGTTAAGAAGATTTGGAATGTCGACCTAAAATGTGTTAAAGTCAATGGAGTGCAAAAAATAGGTCAAGGTCACCAAGTCAAGGTACCTGCATAGTCAGTACATCTAGAACCACTATGCAAGATTTGGTGGTTGCAGGTCTTTTATTTGAGAAGATCTGGAACATTGACGCAAATTGTGTCGAAGTCAATGGAGCGTAAAATATAGGTCAAGGTCACCAGGTCAAGGTACCTGCAGAATCAGTACATCCAGGAGCAGCATTATGCAAGCTTTGATGGTTGTAGGCCTTTTATTTGCAGAGATCTGGAACTTCGACATAAAAATGTGTCAAAGTCGCTGGAGCGTAAAATATAGGTCAAGGTTACCGGGTCAAGGTGCCTGCAGAGTCAGTACATCTATTAGAAGCACTATGCAAGATTAGATGGCTGTGGGCCTTTTATTTGAGGAGATCTGGAACTTCGACGTAAAATATTACAAAGTCAGTGGAGCGTAAAATATAGGTCAAGGTCACCATGTCAAGGTACCTGCAGAGTCAATTCATCTAGGAGAAACATTATTCAAGATTTTCTTGGTGTAGGCCTTTTATTTGAGAAGATCTGGAACATTGACGTAATTTGTGTCAAACTCACTGAAGCGTAAAATATAGGTCAAGGTCACCGGGTCAAGGTGCTTGCCTAGTCAGGAGCTCAGGGTGATGTTTCATGAAAGGTTTGATGGTTGTTTAGTCTTATAGTTGATTACAATACAAACTTCGACGTAAATGTCGAACTTCGACGTAATGGTAAAAGTCACTGGAGCGCAAAATATAGGTCAAATTCACCAGGTCAAGGTGCTTACAAAGTGAGAAGGTCTATGAGATGTTTCATGTAAGGTTTGATTGTAGATGAGGTTTGTAAAATAAATACTTTGACGTAAATGTCGAACTTTGACGTAAATGTCGAACTTCGACTTAATGGTCAAAGTCACTGGAGCGCAAAATATAGGTCAAAGTCACCAGGTCAAGGTGCTTACAAAGTTAGAAGGTCTATGAGATGTTTCATATAAGGTTTGATGGTAGATAAGGTCTGTGAATAAAAACTTTGACGTAAATGTCGAACTTCGACGTAATGTTCAAAGTCAATGGAGCGCAAAATATAGGTCCAAATCACCAGGTCAAGGTGCTTACAAAGTGAGAAGGTCTATGAGCTGTTTCTTGTAAGGTTTGATGGTAGTTGAGGTTTGTAAAATAAAAACTTTGACATAAATGTCGAACTTCGACGTAAATGTTAACAGACGGACGGACGAACGGACGGACGGACGGAAAATCGGACGCCTATGTCGCACCCTGCTATAAGCAGGTGCGACAAAAACGTTGCTCACAAGTTCACTGACCTTTGTACAGTGTACATTTACTTAGAGCGTAATCATTACACAATACACAAAATGAATGGGGAAATGAGCTGACAAGAGCTTGTTTTATTTGATGTTTAACGTGCAGACGTTGCTTCCAGTTTTGAGGGACTTTTACCCGACATTGATGAAATGACATCTCAAGCCCTGTCACCCAATGAAACCAATAGGGTTTATAAGCATGGACGGTCAGACGCACCGCTTTGCCTGGGCAGGCTTGGATCCACTAAGCGGTTTACCAGTACTCGTGTGCGGTGGGTTTCAGCTCTGCATGGAAGCATCATGCAGCCCATCTATTTCTCCAAGCCCCGATTGGCGGGGGCCGGACAGTGTGCTTGGATAAGGCCTGAATAAAAGGTAGTTCGCAACTCGATAGCCATCCAACATGATGTATGCTATATCTGTGAGAAGGACCAAATGTCTTACAGGACGATTTAAAGGTGTGGAGTTAAATTTAGGAGCAGGCAACAGCAGCAAAAAAATGATGCTCACGCAGGTCGCCCTGCATCATAAACAACTAAAAGTAACAAAAAAATAATCCGCAATATCCTCAAAATGTTGCCTGATTCATAGTGAAGCATTTAGCTCTATTGACAAACATGTCTTGGTGTAGTGGTTATGCTTTTCGTCTCATAAACCAGGGGTCTTGGGGTTCGATCCCGGGCTTCTTCAGACTTTCGAATTAGTCTCAACCGAGGTACCGTCTTCGTATGATCTAAGTCGATGCCGGGACGTTAAACTCACACACACTCGCACCACAGGAAATAAATGCACAATGGATATCCCGTTTATTTCAGATGAACAATGAGGATCCGTAAAGGCATTTCGAAAAAAAGAAAGGAAAAAAAATCACAAACTGTATGCAGCATATAGCAAAAAGGCTTTCGAGAATTTTGTCGCTGGTGATAAGAAATCTATTTACATTTTCGAACCAAAGCGGAAGTGTTCCAACCGAATTTCAGTCTCCAAAATGCGAGGCGACCGAACAAGAGCGATAAAGAAGGTTTTGTATGTAATTTTCTTCAATAATAAAGGTCCAGTCTCACAAATTCTGGTACCAAAAGGCAGAACAGTGGCAGCATAATTCTATAAAATGTTGTACTAAGAAAATTGAAGAAGAACTTCGAAACTAGCCACCCCATAACAGGATTTAAGGGGAATGGGTACACCTTCAGGGGAGGCAACTCCTTCAAAAGTAGTTTTGTCTCCCATGTCAATAGGGGTCAACTGTTAAAGGAAAGAATTTGCTCCTAAGGAGCCTTAAGAATATGTCTCCTTTAAGAATAGACCCCTTTTTCAGTGAGACAGGACTTATAGAAAAGCGAACTGGAAGGCCCGAAAGTTGTCTCCTTTTAAAAGTGGCAGAAAGATCTGCCAGGTGTTCCCACTCCCCTTACGCACCCCTGAGTCTCGCATGATCTTGTGATTGAGGTTTTAGGCAGAGAATGTCACCGTCCTACTGCAACCTTCATATGCGCCAGAGCTCGTCCCTAAACGCAAATACGACACTTCGATGAATGCTCTTGGATCTGGGGTTTATTAGTATCTGACAGGAGGCCCCATTAAAGAGTATGAAAACTGCGGCTAAACAGGTGAATTAACCCATATATGCCTAGTGGCCCTTTTTTGGGACGTTGGCAAACAGTGTAGACCCAGATCAGACGCCGCATAACGCGGCGTCTGATCTGGGTCTACACTGTTTGCTCAAAGAACATACATTTTTGTACAACTTACATTAAACAAAACAAATCTGACACCCCTATAATTGAAAATGGACAACTCCAAATTTATAAGATGGAAGATTCCATTGTCATATATGGGTTAAGGTCGATGGAGAGTAGTTTGAAGTTGGATCAAGTCAAAAAGATTTTAACCTTTTGTTTGTTTGTTTGTATTGAAGTTTAACGGCCCAGTCAACACAATTTTAGGTAATTTTGGAGCCAGTCAGTTCACCTATCCACACTTATACGTTTATTTGTTTGATTTGAGGATTAACGTCCCCGTCAACACTGTATATGTCATTTAGGAGACGTTGCTTCCAATTTTGTTGGACTTTTACCCGACATTGAGATGAAATGACATCACAAGCCCTGTCGCCCAATGAAATCAATAGGGTTTATAAACATGGACGGTCCGACTCGCACCGCTTTGCCTGGGCAGGCTTAGATCCTGTAAGCGGTTTACCAGTACATGTGTGCGGCCCATCTATTTTTCTTCAAGCCCCGATGGGCGGGTTGGGGGCTAGGCTTATACGTAAGCGGTTTACCAGTACAGTGCACGTTCTTTTGTCAGAAACTTACAACTGCTTTTCTTGAATCAGCGGAAGGGTGAGAATGACCGTAGAAAATATTTCGTGGCCAATCTCCACGAAAGAATGTTGTTTTTTTTTAACAGTAGATCTTTTTTCTAATTTTTTTTTTTTCATTCACACAGAAACATAAAGACACTTATAACATATATTTCATGACATATCAAGAGCGTTGTCAGTACATTTATATAACTAACAGAGGTGAGTAAATAAGAAGAAAGATGTTAAAACATCTTCCCTGAATACGGCTGTCGGAAGCCATCATCCAAGGCCCGGGGCAGAGACGGTACAGACATCAGAAACCAGTTCTCAAATCACGACGTTCCCGTGCCATCAGAACCCTGGATCCGAACCTCCCGACAACCAGCCTAGACGCCAGAAACTGACAACTGCCCTTCTTGAATCAGCGGAAGGGAGAGAATGACCGTAAAATGTTGCCGACCCCGACAGGTATTGGACCCGCTTCCTCCTGATTAAAGTCAGACGCGCATCCGTCTGAACTCAGTGACCAAGGCCGGCTTTGCAGTAAAGGAGAGTTACTGAAAATAACATTTTTTGAACAACCCTCATATATAGTTCAAAGCTTTTAGCAGCCTGTAAATAGAAGCCTAGTAGGTGCCTTGCTTAGAGTACACCATTAGTACGAATGTGCATATATTTAGGGTAAGCAACTCAGTAATATTGTTATGTCTCCATCATCAACAAATTAGGAGCAAATCTTTCCTATACTGATGGACCTTTGTTGGCGGGCCTTGGGCACTAAAATTTGTTTTATTTTAAACCGTACATACATTTAGTTATACTTTGGGATGGTTATGATAAAGGTAGTAACTTACATCCATGGGCGCATATAAATCATATGTAGTGTTCAGATAACATTATGCCTTGTATTTTTATGCAGTCATTTCTTATCTGGTAAACTTGCAACGAACGGAATGTTCAGAGTTCGAACCTTTAAACCCCCGTTTCTGCTTAGCGATATGCCTTGCAACGTATGTCTCTTTGCCGTGTCTTAGCGTAAGCTCTAATGAGATTTTTCCACAGCCTTGTAGACAAACGCACCCGTCATGATAACAAGTCCGTGAAATGAACATCCCTCTAACCCTAGTTTATATAGAGAGAACATCCCTCTAACCCTAGTTTATATAGAGAGGGGTTTACAGGGTATAAATAATTTTGCTTATTTCTCCTCCTTGTCATAGGTTGTGGGTACTCGTTAGATCCGCCTCAATGAGGCGGTTCTAACGGGCACCCACACAGACATAGGTTGTGGGTACTCGTTAGAACCGCCTCAATGAGGCGGTTCTAACGAGCACCCACAACCTATGTGTGAGGTATATATAAGAAAAATGTCACAACTTTTCATCAGAAAAGTAGCCATTTTGGAGATATGAAAGGAAGCACTATGCCATACAGGTTTGTTATCGTAATGTTTTACTAAGTTGCAAGTACAGATGTGTTGGTCGCATTTGGTTCATGTGGCAATGCATGTAATTGTAAGTACAAATGTACTTAGAAATTTGGCCTGAAATGAAAATATTGTAGTCATGAATAAAGTTGCTTTGTGCAGTTTACTGAATAATTTTCTTGTACTGATTCCTTTAAGGATTGGAATATACTAAATAATCGTCTTTATTGAGGCAAAATGGTCGCGTTCTTAGCTATCTGATATGATTCTTCATCTTTCGCAACACAAAGACTTATTTTGTTAGGTAACGATAAGAATTATTTTTATATGATATAGCAGTACCATGTACCATTAACCCCAATAATAATACAAAAATGAATTCTATCTTTCATTTCGGCAGGGTCCACTTCAGGTAGAAATTCTGTATCCAGGCGAAGCACTCCTTTTTGATTTCGCCTACGGTTTCAGGAGTTAATGTACAATAAGACGAACACTCCCTGAATTCGTCTCCCAATGGGCATTACGTTAACGCCCGTGCGACATAGTGCATTTTTCACACCTCCAAAAGGACTAGTTTTCGGATGAAAATCCTTGATCCTTTTCTTATTTATATTGCAAACATTAAGATGTGTGTGCTCGTTAGAACCGACTCATTGAGGCGGTTCTAGCGAGTACCCACAACCTATGTCTTGGAGTAAAAGTAATAAAAATAATGCAAACCACCGTACATCCCAATTTTCTCTACGTAAAGTGGGGTTTAGAGGGTCGTTCGTTTCACAGATTTGTTCACGTGATGAATACACATGTACATAAAGCGGGCTGAAACTGATTGGGGTTATCCCATTTGTCCACCCACAGTCGACTTCGGTTTGGAATCTATGAGCGGTCACACATACCACGTCTCTTTGACCAAACTACGCTACATGCACTCTTGGAAAGGTCAATTAACTCTTAAACCACAAATAACTAGCAAACGACATTTTTTATGTTTCTGTATATTTGTTCAGAGAAAATATGGTAAAACATTAAATAGTCCAGTCTTATTTCTTTTCTTTTTGTAAATAAACAAGATAGATTGTCGTCTGGTATAGCAGTTTCCGTTTCGATTATACGGGATCTGTGTGAGATAGTCTATGAAAACAAAATGGAATAAATGAATTATTATTCGTTTTGTGGCATTTGTCATCTGTAAATGGGGGATGACAGAGAATATTATGCTTGCATAGTATCAAGCCTACTAACCATATTATTAAAATAGTCTGGCTGACTGGAGAATTTCAAAGTGTCTGTAAGTGGTCTGCGAAATTCTACCAATTTAGCACGTTTGTCTCCTAAAGGGTATTTTTATTCATATCACAACTTTGGTGACGTGGTTTCGTGTGAGTTTCATGGAGTGCGTGCTAATCACCACGAAAACACGCCTATATAATTTTTATATAGAAAAACTGGGTGTTACAGGGGTAAATATTATTTTTCTTATTTCTGATCTAAAACGTAGATTGTGGGTACACGTTAGAACCGCCTCGATGAGGCGGTTCTAACGAGTACAAACAATCTATATTTTGAGCAGAAATAAGAAAAATATCACAATTTTTCATCTATTTTTTTCGGCGGTAAAGTCTGCAATGTACATGTATTTGCATAGCCGTGTTTTCGAAATGTATTGACCCACATTACGTGTGACTCAGTGTACCTTTTTGTCAAAACAGTTACTTTTCTATGTAAAACTCTTATATGTTTCTTATTAAAGGGTTACTTTTCTGTGTAAAACTTTTATAAGTTTCTTATTTATTTTTTTTTGTTCGCAGCTCCGAAGTTTGTTGTTAATACTTGAAAGATAGGTCGAGGGTGCTTGTTAGAGCCGCCTCATTGGCAAGATCAGTCATCCTTTTAATGATGGCTTGCCTATTTACGACATTGTCGTCATGCAGCTTTGATTAGAAACTAACATATAAGTAGGCTAGGGATAAAAGCTCTGATGTTTTTGAAAACTGGCAACCCTTATCCTGCTGAACATGACGACCCTTGCCTTTGCAAACAGTGTAGATCCAGAATAGATGGATTCTGAAGAAGCTATCTGATATTGATCTACCATGTTTGTCATGCAGTTTGATAATTGAATTAATACATTTTATCAAGTAATTTGATTGTTGGATAGTCAGAAATGGGTGTGGCTACAACAGCTTATACAGCAAACCAAGGGTTAATGGTGGTGTTACTTATGTCCCTTTGATATCTTAACCCTTTTTGTACCAAATGGAATCTTCCTCCTTATGTATACTAGGAGTCCATTTCAAAATTTAGGGGTGTCAGGTTTTTTTTTTTTTTTTTCAAAATTTATTTGGAAAATGGCTTAACTTTTCGCAAACAGTGTAGACCCTGATCAGACGCTGCGTTCTGCGGCGTCTGATCTGGGGCTGCACTGTTTGCCCTGGTACCCGTTTTTGGGTTTCCGGTACTAAATGGGTTAAAATGCCTATTTTCGACATCATCATCAGCATAACTCCTTCACTTTTGATCATTACTGTAAGTACGTTGGGGATAAAGATTGGATGAGTAAATAACTGGCTTGATTGACCTTCAACTAATCATAGAGTTATATCCCCTCCATTGGAGAAAATGCCCTTTTTCAGTTTGGATTAGATCTTCCTGAAACTTACATATAAGTAGGCTTGGGAGGAAAAGCAGAGAGGAGTTTGAAAACTTGAAAAGTCGGTATGCATTACGCTAACACACCCGTGCGACATAGTGCATTTTTTCACATCTCCAAAATGGCTACTTTTCTGGTGAAAACCAGTGATATTTTTCTTATTCACACTCCAAACATAGGTTTTGGGTGCTCGTTAGAACCGCCTCGTTGAGGCGGTTCTAACGAGTACCCACAACCTATGTCTAGGGGCAGAAATAAGAAAAATAATGTTTACCCCTTAAACCCCAATTTTCTCTATATAAAGTGGGGTTTAGGGGGTCTTTATTTCACGGACTTGTTCACGTGATGGTTAGTCTTAGTTATGTCCCCTTGGTTGCTGAAAGTGCCTATTTGGCCTTATCATTAGTATTGATTGGATCAGCCTGAAACTTGCATGTGAGATGGGCATGGACAGAACATTAACCCTTGTCCTGCTGAATATTCATATATGCCACACCCACTACCGATTATCAACCAATCAGATTACCTGTAGCAAATTATTGCAACAAATTCATAATCTAAATGACAAACAATGCAGATCCTGATCAGATGGCTTCTTCAGAAGCCATCTGATCTGGATCTACATTGTTTCAAAGAAAAGGCATATCCGGGCTCAGCAGAATAAGGGTTAAAAAGGTTAAAAAGCTGGCTAGATCTAATTGTCAGCCATTGGTTGCTGAATTAGCTTATTGTCCATCTTGTTATCAATATAGCTTCTTTAGTTTTGGTCAGTTTTTTATGAAACTTGCACAAACGCTGAACAGTGACAAGTGGTGTTGTGAACTGGCCAAAGCATAGTTTTCGGCCATGTGTTTACCTGTCTGTCCATAGTACATCCTTCTATTCCTCCATTATCACCTTCAACTGGAGTGGAGCGTGACAGCTCAGTGGTTAGTGCACTTGCCTCTGATGCTAGAGGTCCCGGGTTCGATCCCCGGCAGCGGTGTGAAAATTTCGGTGTCCGAACACGCTCCATTGGCATCATTTGCAGGGATGAATGTCATAAAGTGCACCGTCCTTCGGATCGGGACGTTAACTGGAGGCCCCCTGTGCAGGGAGAACCATCCCCTGTGCAGGTTAAAGAACCCTACCGTAATTACATGATTACTGTGTAGGCTTTCATCCTGCAAAACTGGAGTGTATGTAATACACCGTCTGTGTCCCCTCCGGGGGTTAAGGCGAAACCGGAAGAAGAAGAACTAGTTTGCATGCTGATCTAAACCTGTTGTATGTGAACGTATGCTCGTGTATGGGCTAAAAGTGATGCTAAATTTCAATTTTCGTCCACAAGCATACGTGTCGCCGCTCATGTTCCACTTAAGCCTAATCGCCAAACAAATTTTATATCGGGCGTACTTCGGATATTATACCGCCTACTAAAGGCAATAAATAACAAAAGAAAAACAAACTAATGATTTGTGATGACATCGTGAATGAAGATGGTATCAATTGCTTGTGCTCATGCAATAAGATTTTTGTCAGATGACATAAAATTATTAACCCTTTTGGTACCAAATGGAATCTTCCTCCTTATATATAGCAGGAGTCCATTTTAAAATTAAGGGATGCCAGGTTGTGTTGTCTTCAAAATTTATTTGGAAGTGGTTGAACGTTTTGCAAGCAGTGTAGGCCCTGATCAGACGCCGCGTTCTGCGGCGTCTGATCTGGGCCTGTACTGTTTGCCAAATACCCCTTGTTGGGTTTCCAGTACAAAATGGTTTAAACATCCCGTGAAAAAACGCCCCATTCTATACAGGGTATAGGGGTTTACAAGAGTATACAGCTTTGCTTAGCTTACTCCAAGACAGATTGTCTAAACTTGATAGATAAAATAGAAGTGTTTTTTGTTTGTTTGATTTGGGGTTTAACGTCCCCATCGATACTGTAAAGGTCATTTTGGAGACGTTGCTTCCAATTTTGTGGGACTTTTACCCGACATTGAGATGAAATGACATCTAAAGCCCTGTCGCCCAATGAAACCAATAGGGTTTATTTGCATGGACGGTCCGCCTCGCACCGCGGTTCCTCGACAGGCTTAGATCCTCTAAGCGGTTTACCAGTACTAGTGTGCGGGCCTGATTCAGCTCTGCGTGGAAGCATCATGCAGCCCATATGTTTCTTCAAGCCCGTATGGGCGGGGACCGGAAAGAAACACGAACAAGAAATAACTGAAAAAGCCTAAAGGACAGTTACATTCCCACAAAATGGACAAACGGCTATCCAAAATAATAATAATAAGAAAGATATGATGTAAGCTATACACACATGCAAACACCATCACGAAAACACCCCTATAGGATTTTGACCCCCTTGAACCCCACTTTTATATAGTAAAACTGGGGTTTCCGGGGGTATACCTTATTTTTCTTATTTCTGCTCAAAATATAGATTGTTGGTACTCGATAGAACCGCCTCAATGAGGCGGTTCTAACGAGTGCCCACAATCTATATTTGGAGCAGAAATAAGAAAAATATCACAATTTTTCATCATAAAATTTTCATTTTTTCGGCGATCAAGGCGGCAATGTATAGTTTATCAACGACCTTTGAGAGTTCAACGTTCAAGCGAGCCAAGACTATTCCAAGTTTAAGGGAAAGCAGATTTCGGATTTCTGTTTTCACAGGATTTTAAAATTACAAATAAGTTTTTGATAATGCCATTATGTAGAAGTCGTGGCCAAGTGGTTAATATGATGCAGTACGAATCTCAGTAAAACCATATCGCCCAATGTAAAATCTCAACTGAAGGCGACGTTACCTAAAACACGGAGTAGTCCAAAATTAAAAGTGCAGTCACGTCTCACTTCGTTTTGAAAGACTATAGTTGTATAGGCGTGTTTACGTAATGCGAACTATAACAATAACAAACCTGGACAGAAGAACCGCACCGGAACGGCCAGTAGAAGTACACTGTATTTCATTGTGGTGGGGGTAAATCGATTTTACGTGGCTACAGTCCTCGTCCTTGGTTCTGTCGTGGTTTTAACATATGAGCCCCGCAAAGCGAATTTGTGTCTTCGAGCATTCCGGCAAATTTTAACTGCGCATGCCCAGCCATTCAGAGGAGCCAGGGATATGACTTTCTGTCTGAAGGTTCCTCTTGCTTCACTGCTTGCATGAGCGAGCAGCGAAGGTTCTGGCGAGACTGCGCGGATGCGCAGGCTCGCCTGAACCTTCGCTGCTCGCATGGGCGATAAGTACCAAAATCGCTTGACGGTGCCCAAATAATTTGTTCAATCCGCATGAAGGCCTTCTAACTCATAAGCTACATCTTTGAGGACATAACAACAATTACAGAGAAAAACAACGTTAAGGACTTGACAGCATGAAGCGTCTTAACAGCAGTCTATGTTCAGATAATTAATTAGAAAATCTATCAACAAAAAATAGTCGCCAACAAAGAGCAATACAGTAAACTTCCTATACTAAGACCACCTTTGGAACTGTTCAAAAGTGGTCTTTAACTGTTCAAAAGTGGTCTTTGAGACACTTTTTGAACAGTCCCAAAGGTGGTCTCTGACTAGCGGACACTGCATGCAGAAAACACAAAGAACGAATATGAAACAAATTAAATAAGCTTTTTAAAGCAGAATTAGTCTTAATTTTATGTGGTCTTAATAGCGGAATTTCACTATATTTACAAAACAATAGCTATAATGGACAAAAACAATCAACAGCTGAAACACAAAATGTAGCGCGGGCATTTTAGCGGGATGATGCTATCTCTCAGCTATGTATTGTACTAACGTTACGCAGTCAAAGATTTCCCAACCGGGGCATTATGCAGCTCTGCCGTTGTTCTCACTCCTCATAATTATCATAGAGGATCTTACATGAGTATTCATGTATTATTGCATTTATTAAACGAGTTGAGGAAAAGGGATAAAATGCGAGGCTTTGCCGAGCATTTTATCCCTTTTCCTCAACGAGTTTAATAAATTCAATAATACATGATCACGAATGCAAGATTCTATCTATCATATGACATTTAAAGCGCATTTTATTCGCGATTGTTTACAAAAATGTCAATATTCCGCCGTTAGTAAATGCGACGTCGTTAAGGACGTCGTACATGTAACGTTACGGGACGTATCTAGCAAATTTAGTGGATTATCGAAAATATTACATGGCGTTATTACACTCTCAGACCGAGAGGCTTGAAGAAATAGACGGGCTGCATGATGCTTCCACGCAGAGCTGAAACCGTCCTCACACTAGTACTGGTAAAAGGCAGACCGTCCATGCGTATAAACCCTATTGGTTTCATTGGGCGACAGGGCTTGAGATGTAATTTCATCTCAATGTCGGGTAAAAGTCCCACAAAATTGGAAGCAACGTCTCAAAATGACCTATAATGTGTTGACGGGGACTTTAAACCTCAAATCAAACAAACAAACAAACACTTTGAGCAACGATTACGAAATTATCGACTGTCCTTTACACTGGGTAAATTGCACCTTCTATGTTTTTTATGGCCACCACTTATTGGGGAGAATTTATGCCACATGGTGTGCAGAATAACATAGCCCTACCTGCATCTCTGAATGAACTATCTCTCCTGCCACTACTTGTAATAGTTCACAAAAAAACTGTTTTATCATATGACGTCGCGTCTGAGAGTGTAATAACGCCATGTATTATTTTCGATAATCCACTAGTGGATTAAATATGCAAATTATCTAGATACGTCCCGTAACGTTACATGTACGACGTCCTTAACGACGTCGCGTTTATTAACGGCGGAATATTGACATTTTTGAAAACAATCGTGAATAAAATGCGTTTAAAATATCATATGATAAATAGAATCTTGCATTCGTGCTCATGTATTATTGAATTTATTAAACTCGTTGAGGAAAAGGGATAAAATGCTCGGCACAGCCTCAAATTTTATCCCTTTTCCTCAACTCGTTTAATAAATTCAATAATACATGAACACTCATGTAAGATCCTCTATATCTAAAATTCTGGGCACGTAAATAGAGTTGACTGACATGAAAGGGTTTTGTTCTAGTATGTGCTTGTGTAAGGCATTAGTTTGTTTGATTTTAGGTTTAACGTCCCCATCAACACTGTAAAAGGTCATTTTGGAGACGTTGCTTCCAATTTTGTGGGACTCCTACCCGACATTGAGATGAAATGACATCTCAAGCCCTGCCGCCCAAAGAAACCAATAGGCTTTATAAGCATGGACGGTCCGACTCGCACCGCTTTGCCTGGGCAGGCTTAGATCCTCTAAGTTCGGTCGAACTACTGAGGCTTAACTTTTAAGCAACTTAAGTCAGTCTGCGCCACTGGTCGGGTTCACCGGAGTCCAACGTCCGCTTCAGCATTTCCGTTGTTTCATGCTGCTAAGTCCTATCATTGTTTAATGGCTTTTATGTTCTCATAGATGTTGCAATGATGAGTTAGAAGCGCCTAATGCGGGCCGGAACAAATTACTTGTTTAAACTGCGACAGAACTAAGAGCCAGAGTTGTGGCCACGTAAAATATATTATTTCCTTCCACCCCCGCCTCATTCCCAAATACGCCCCCATCGTTCAAAGGCGTGCCTCTGCAATGGATTTTTATTTGTATACTATATTTCATTTTGGATTGCTGTTTGACCATTTTTAGGGAAGGAAACGTTCTCTTTGGCTTCTTAATTGAGCAAGGGCACAGCATTTCCTACAATTTACATGTGCGCCCAGCGAAGATACAGACCAGCCTGCGCACCACCGCAGGCTGACCAGTCTTCGTTGTGCACTCTAAGGGTTGCTGAGGGCCCAAAGCTTCTCTATGCAACAAGAAAAGTCTTTGGTAAGACTATATGGATGCACTGGCTGATCTGATTTTTCGCTGGGTGCACATTAAACTTATCGGAAAAGCTGTGTCCCGGATCATTTATATTGTTGCTTTATTTCTGCCCTTCTTTCCCTTTGGTGTCTTGGATATGGGGTGTTAGGTAATTGCCATATCTTCAATCTTAGTGTTATGTCATGAGAGATAATAACTTGATTTAAGGGAAATGGGTACAGTTCAGGGGAGGCAACTCCTGCAGTATCCTGCAAAAAGTATTTTTGTCTCCCATGTCAACATGGGTCAACTCTTAAAGGTCGGAATTTGCTCCTGAGGAGCAAATTCTTTCCTTTAAGAGTATACCCCTTTTTCAGTGGGACAGGTCTTGTAGAAAAGCTAACAGGAAGTCCCGAAAGTTGTCTCCCTTTGAAAAATGGTGGAAAATCGGCCAGATGTAAGGATATCGTTTTGATCTTCTATAATTCCAATTTTCCACCATTATGTACATTTCGAGAGATTTGATTGGTTGAAATAAAAGTTTTATACTTCGATAAAGTCCTTGAGCAAGAATCTCAGAACTATCTGACACAGCGATAGGTAGTCATATAACTTGACGTCAAAGAGCATTTATCATATGACGTCGTGTCTGAGATTGTAATAACGCCATGCAATAAATTCGATAATCCACTAGTGGATTAAATATGCAAATTAGCTAGATACGTCCCGTAACGTTACATGTACGACGTCGCGTATACTAATGGCGGAATATTGTAATTTTTGTTAAACAAACGTGAATAAAACGCGTTTTAAATGTCATATGATAAATAGAATCCTGCATTCGTGCTCATGTATTATTGAATTTATTAAACTCGTTGAAGAAAAGGGATAAAATGCGAGGCAAAGCATTTATCCATTTTCCTTAACTCGTTTAATAAATTCAATAATACATGGACACTCATGTAAGATCCTCTATGTTTAGAACCCGTGCGTTGCGTTATTGTATATGAAACGACGTCAACAGCGATTTAAAAAAAAATGGGAAACAAATGAAAACGTAATGTAAGAAGACAAATAAACTGATTTTAAACACTTTATGGTTGTTTAGCTTTGGTTTCTATCAAAGATGGCAGCTTCCAGTTTCTATTTGAATAATAATTCCCCAGGGCCCGTTGGTAAGTTCATTCGTACGCTTTCAAAAGAAGTCCTAAAATTACCATTTCTATGACAAATATACCCTTTGGTTGACAGAGTGGGAATTATGAAGATTGAATTATCATTTTTTGTGGCTATTATCGATGTGTAAACTCCTGCGTATCATTTACAAACTACACGAAGCCCGTATTTCGCCGGAGTTTAATAGCGATAAAATTCACAAAAATGAAAACCTTTCCTGTAACAAAATATAGGAATTTTGTGTGTATTCATTATAATTGCCTCGGTGAGGCGATTTCATGTGTACACAGAAAAGACCTTCTCAAGATAAAATCCGAAAACATCTACCAAAATTATTTTAAATATATGGATAGGTGGAACTATGGGAAGAATTCACCAGATACTCAAGAACGAGTTTGCATTACGAAAACACGCCTATACAAAGACATTGTAACTTAGCCACCGAAAAACCGAAAAAACGAAAAATTTTCAAAAAAATAGGTTGTGGGTACTCGTTAGAACCGCCTCATCGAGGCGGTTCTAACGAGTACCCACAATCTACATTTTAGAGCAGAAATAAGAAAAATAAGGTATACCCCTGTAAACCCCAGTTTTACTATATAAAAATGGGGTTCAATGAGGTCAAAATTATATAGGTATGTTTTCCTGATGGATTTGTTTCTAGCCCTGGTTCTAAGCGGATGGGAACGTAATGGTCAGAAATGGATACAATCACCTTAAACTTTACGTCAAAACAACCAACGGGGAAAAAGGACGTAGAAAGACAAATGGACAGTTTCTTTCTCGAAAAATGGCTATCCGAAATAAATATTTTACTAGGACATACATGCCGACAAAGGCCCGATACACCGGCGTGCAAATAAAGCGAGGTTGTCAACCGTGATTGGGCGTAATTCATTTCTGGTAATCGTCAGGAAAACAGGCCTATATAATTCTGACCCCCTGGAACCCCACTTATATATTGTAAAACTGGGGTTTACAGAGGAAGGCTAATTTATCTTATTTCTGCTCTAAAATATAGATTGTGGGTATTCGTTAGAATCGCCTCGATGAGGCGGTCCTAACCATACCCACAATCTATATTTTGAGAAGAAATAAGAAAAATATTACATTTTTTCATACGAAAATTGTCATGTTTTGGCGGTAAAATTTACACTGTATTTGTGTAATGTCAAGCTAGGTAATCTAAAGGAATTCGTCATGCTGGTAAGATTCTTAATACCCTGGAGACACATCAGAATCAGAAGTGTTATCGGTAATGCGTCCAGTGACATTAATTCACAACGACCTGTGACGCGGAAATTAGTCCCCAGCTCTAACCAAAGCGGTTAACATACACCACGAAAGCACGCTATATACTTCTGACCCCGTCGAACCCCATTTTTATATAGTAAAACTGGGGTTTACAGGGTATTTTTTTTATTTTTGCTCTAAAATATAGATTGTGGGTACTCGTTAGAACCGCCTTGAGTACCGCCAATCTATATTTTGAGCAGAAATAAGAAAAATATCACAATTTTTCATCTATGTTTTTTTAGTTTTTTCGGCGGTTAAGTTTACGATGTATTTGTATAGGCGTGTTTCCGTAATGGCTACCATATCTTCTGCACCTTCAGGGGAGTAGATAACTGAACTTGTGAGCGTACGGCTTCTAACGCATGGGGTGCCGTTTTACTATTAAATCCATATTTATAGATATCCATAATTCGATTTATGAATATCCTTAATTCGAATTTTGGATATCCATAAATCAGCCGAATAATGGATATCCATAATTCGATTTATATATATCCATAAATCGAATTGTGGATATCCATAATTCGATTTATGGATATCATTAATTCAGATCGATTTATGGATATCCATAATTCAAATTATGTATATCACTTATTCCAATTATGGATACCAATAAATCGGAATATGGATATCCATTATTCCGCTGATTTATGGATAACCATAATTCGAATTATGGATATCCATAAATCGAATAATGGGTATCTATAAACCGGGCTGAATTAATGATATCCATATTTCGAATTATGGATGTCCAAAATTCACCGCAAATGCCTTTGGTATCAGTCATTATTTATTGTATTTATTTGCAAAGACGAATTATGGATATCCATAAATCGAATTATTGATATCCATAAATGGACCCAATTATAGATATCCATAATTCTAATTAATGATAACCATAATTCGAATTATGGATATCCATAAATCGATGTAAATTTATGATATCCATATGGGAATCCATAATTCTAAGTAATGATATCCATAAATCAACCGAATAATGGATATCCATAATTCGAATTATAGATATCCATAAATCGAATAATGGATATCCATAATTCGATCTATGGATGTCCATAATTCAGATCTATTTATCATTAATTCGAATTATTGATATCCATAAATAATTATGGACATTATTAATTCGAATTTTGGATTTCGATACATTATTATGGATATCTATAAATAGGGAACAAATAGTAAAACGGCGCCCCATACTAAGGAGCCCCCACAAACTTTTTTAATTTACATTTATTTTTACATAATAGTTTATGTTTGGAACGCCATTTGCTTTCTCGGACACTTGTGTCAGGAAGTCCACTCTTTGGCTCAGTGGTTAGGGCAATGGACTTTTACCCGAGCAGCCTGGGTTCCAGTCCTGCCAATAGCGGAATTTTTCTTCAACCATGCTTCCTCCCTTTCTTGCGGCGTTCATGACATAAGATGGGGGCTCGTCGGGGATCTGACTTTATTTCGACGAAAATGGCTTGGTGCCGAAATTAGCTTTGCGTCTTCATAAATGATAACTCCCTTGAAGAGGGGGTTTGTTACGGAACACAACTACTGACTTCGATTACCTACCTTGGGAGATGATGCATAGCTTATAGGTTTATCATCCATCCCTTCCAACTGCGCCAGGGAGTCGACTCTTTTGCGCAGTGATTTGCTACCATATTGCGAAAACACGCCTATACAAATATATTGTAAACTTTATCGCCGATAAAACATTTAGGATGAAAAAATTGTGATAGGTTTCTTATTTCTGCTCTAAAATAAAGATTGTGGGTACTCGTTAGAACCGCCTCATCGTTTCTTATTTCTGCTCAAAATATAGATTGTAGGTACTCGTTAGAACCGCCTCATCGAGGCGGTTCTCACGAGTACCCGCAATCTATATTTTAGAGCAGAAAAAAGAAAAATAAGATTACCTCTGTAAACCCTAGTTGTACTATATAAAAGTGGAGTACGAGGGGCTCAGAATTATATAGGCGTGTTTTCGTGATGTGATAGGCGGGATTTTTCTTCATCTATGCTTTTCTTTGTTGCTGCTTTCTTATCGTAAGAATACAGATATATAATTAAACATACTCAACAATAAAAACTATTTTCACAAGATGCAGAAGTAAAAACAGGTTTATATGAAAAAAAAAATATTAAAAACAAGCGTAGAAAACATTCAATTAACATTCAATTATGAAAGCATTGCAACCGAAATAGTTTACTTTTATGTTAAAGTCTAGTATTGGAAGATTTTAAAGAAGCACTGCTTTTGACATTCGTGGGAATCCATAATCTGGAACTGAACAAAGATTGAGCTGGCGGATAAGGTTATCCGGGCTTTTGAAACATATAAAGATTCGCTTTCAGATGATCTGTGGTTTAAAGTATGCACTTGCGACGCTGGTTTCGGCCAACTAAGCAAATATCAGGAATCAATACATTATCGCCGAAAAAAAACACGAAAATTTTAAGATGAAAAATTGTGATAGTTTTCTAATTTCTGCTCAAAATAAAGAATGTGGGTACTCGTTAGAACCACCCCATCGAGACGGTTCTAACGCGTACTCAAATCTTTATTTAGAGCAGAAATAGGAAACATAAAGTTTACCCCTGTAAACCCCAGTTTACTATATATAAGTGGGGTTCAAAGGGGTCAAATGTATATAGTCGATTTTGAGAAACGTCTCCAAAATGATCTGAATAGTTTTGCAGAGGACATAAAACCTCGAAAAACAACAAATAGACAATCAAACTATTGCGCGTATATTGCTTTGGAATGGCAAAGCGAATGGGACCGTGATATTCATAACAAACTCCATGCCATTAAACCTGTCGTTGGAACAAAATGCTCTCCTCCACAGTTTTCCAGGAAAGAGGATGTAGTCTTAACACGACTGCGCATTGGCTTTACTAGAGTTACTCACTCTTATATTTTAAATGGCCTTCTTGTGTAGGCTGTGATCAGCCATTCACTGTTAAACATATCTTAATTGAATGTGTAGACTTTTCACAGTCCCGTAACTTCAACTTCAAAGCTGACACTTTGCAATAATTGATTGAAGATGTACCTGCTGATAATATTATTTTATTCTTACCAGAAATTGGACTTTTTTTTATAGGATTTAACTTTGTTTCAGATTTTTATACAGTATCATTGACTTTTTTAACTTTTAATATCCCCATAATTCTACATACCTTTTGATCATCAACCTATTGGCGCTTATGTCCCACAAAGAGGGTTGACGCGTCGTTAAACACGAAATCATCATCATCATCATCATGCCATGTATTGCTAGCAATTTGAATGGTTGATTTATTGATACCGGAAATAATTGTATAGATTCAACTGTAAATGGAAAACTCATAATTGCATGCACTCTTTTGGCATATCAAGACATGCCAACAAGACACAAATCCAATTTGAGAACTTCACAGTCTGTAAGAACATGTAGTCGTTTCAACACTGAGCAGATACCAGGGTCATTGATCTTGTCTTTCTAATGAAAAAATATAATTTGAAAGACTATAACAAATGATAACAGAGCAAGGGCCAAAGCAATTCATTAACAGAATGTTTGTAGACTTTTAAGACAAACCAGCCAAGACCTCTGAGCATCTGTCATATTGTCGCAGTATTATTCTAGCTGCACATGTTTGCAATTTGGACAAGCGGCCTTTGTGTATACTATGCGCTGATATCGTAGTCAAAAAAGGGCGTATATAGCTCTGGACATACTCAGTTATCTGTAGAAGAAGGGGTATATTAGAAAAAGTGAATAAGCATAAGTGAACAATATTAGAAGGATAAGTGACCAACTCAAATTATCATCGATATAGACACAAAAAGTTTTTTGCCTTGATACAGTATGCATGTAGGTGGATTCTGTTTCTATATTTAAGTTTTGAGATATTCTTGTTCTTTGTCCGGTTCCCAAGAATATACATGTGGTTGAAATGTAACTGACTTGTATTTTGATTAGTTTACCATTACAACAACAGACCTATACAAATATATTGCAAATTTTAGCGCCGAAAAAACGAAATTTTAAGATAAAAAATTGTGATATTTTTTTCTACTTTCTGCTCAAAATATAGATTGTGGGTACTTGTTAGAACCGCCTCTCCGAGGCAGTTCTAACGAATTCCCACAATCTATATTTTAGAGCAGAAATAAGAAAAACAAGAGGACCAAGCTAGCTTGGTCCTGTATCGCTCACCTGAGCTAACAGATTCAAAGTTTAAGGAAGTGCCAACCTTTACTGAAGGCTTTATGGGAGGACATCAGAATCAGAATCAGAATCATGGTGATGACAGGGTAAGCATTTTCTGAAAATCAAGTAGAATGTAACTCTATGATAAACAGGCTGACCTCACCGGTTTTCAAACTCATTCAAGCTTTTATTCCTGACTTGCTAAGAAGATCCGATCTGAACTGAAGTGGCTATGGTGATGACAAGTTCAAAACCATGAGTGTTCAAACTCCTCCAAGCTTTCTGCCTGACTTCCTTGTTTGTAAGTTTCATGAAGATCCATTCAAAACTAAAGGGGCAGCAGTGATGACAATGTCGAAAATAGGCATTTTCAGTAATCAAAGGCACGTCACTCTATGATAAATGTGCCGACCTGGCCGGTATTCGAACTCACCTGAGGTTTTATTCCCAGCCACCTTACATGTAGGTTTCAGAAAGATCCGATCAAAACTGAAGGGGCTACGGTGATTACAAGGTCATAATTTGGCATTTTCAGTAATCAAAGGGATGTTACTCTACAAAAAATAGGCCAACCTGGCTGGTTTTTGAACTCATCCGAGGGTTAATCCCCAGCACCCTTACACATAAGTTTCAGAAAGATCCGATCAAAACGTAAGGGGCTACGGTGATGACAAGGTCAAAAATTGACATTTTCAGCAATCAAAGGGACATAACTCTATGAAAATGGGCCGACTTGGCGGGTTTTTGAACTCATCCAAGATTTTATCCCCAGCCACCATACTTATAAGTTTCAGAAAGATCCGATCAAAACTGAAGGGGCTATGGTGATGACAAGGTCAAAAATCGGCATTTTCAGCAATCAAAGGGACGTAACTCTATGACAAATGGGCCAACTTGGCCGGTTTTCTAACTCATCCAAGATTTTATCCCCAGCCACCTTACATATAAGTTCAAAAAGATTGGATCAAAACTGAAGGCGCTACGGTTATGACAAGCATTTTCCCATTGTAAGTCTATGGGACCTTGTGATTGCCACAGCAACCAAAGTTTTCGTCCGATTTCAAAATAACAGATTCAAAGTTTCAGGAAGTGCCAACCTTTACTGAAGGATTAATAGAAGGACATGGTGATGACAGGGTAAGCAATTTCTGCAAATCAAGTAGAATGTAACTCCATGATAAATAGGCTGACCTCACCAGTTTTCACTCATTCAAGCTTTTATTCCTGACTTGCTAAGAAGATCCGATATAAACTGATGGGGCTATGGTGATGACAAGTTCAAAAATAAGCAATTAACTGCTGCAATCAAAAGGATGTTACTCTGTGACAAATGGGCAAACCTCATAAGTTTTCAAACTCCTCGGAGCTTTTCTGCCTGACTTATTTGTTTGTAAGTTTCATGAAGATCAGATCAAAACTGAAGGGGCAGCAGTGCTAACAAGGTCGAAAATTGGCATTTTTAAGCAATCAAAGGCACGTAACTCTATGAAAAATGTGCCGACTTGGCCAGTATTCAAACTCATCCAAGATTTTATTCCCAGCCACCTCACATATAAGTTTCAGAAAGATCCGATCAAAACTGAAGGGGCTACGGTGATGACAAGGTCAAAATTTGGCATTTTTAGCAATCAAAAGGGATGTTACTCTAAAATAAATGAGCCGACTTGGCCAGTTTTCGAACTCATCCGAGGTTTCATCCCCAGCCACCTTACATATAAATTCAGAAAAAAAAACATCAAAACTGAAGGCGCTACGGTAATGACAAGGTCAAAAATCAACATTTTCAGCCATCAAAGGGACATAACTGTACGATAAATGGGCTGACTTGGCCTGTTTTCGAACTCATCCAAGATTTTATCCCCAGCCACCTTACATATAAATTTCAGAAAGTTCCAATCAAAACTGAAGGGGCTATGGTGATGACAAGGTCAAAAATCGGCATTTTCAGCAATCAAAGGGACGTAAATCTATGATAAATGGGCCAACTTGGCCGGTATTCGACCTCATCATAGGTTTTATCTCCAGTCACCTTACATATAAGTTTCAGAAAGATTCGATCAAACTGAAGGGGCTACGGTGATGACAAGGTAAAAAAATCGACATTTTCAGCCATCAAAGGGACATAACTATATAGTAAATAGGGCAACTTGGCCGGTTTTCGAACTCATCCAAGGTTTTATCCCCAGCCACCTTACATATAAGTTTCAGAAAGATCTAATCAAAACTGAAGGGGCTACAGTGATGACAAGGTCAAAAATCAACATTTTCAGCAATCAAAGGGACCTAACTCTATGATAAATAGGCCACCTTTGCCGGAATGCGAACTCATTCGAGGTTTTATCCCCAGCCACCTTGCATATAAGTTTCAGAAAGATCCGATCAAAACTGAAAGGGCTACGGTGATGACAAGGTAAAAAATCGGCATTTTCAGCAATCAAAGGGACGTTACTCTGTGATAAATGGACCAACTTGGCTGGTTTTCGAACTCATCCGAGATTTTATCCCCAGCCACTTTACATATAAGTTGCAGAAAGATTCGATCAAAACTGAAAGGGCTACAATGATGACAAGGTAAAAAATCAGCATTTTCAGCAATCAAAGGGACGTTACTCTACGATAAATGGGCCGACTTGGTCGGTTTTCGAACTCATCAGAGATTTTATCCCCAGCCACCTTACATATAAGTTTCAGAAAGATCCGATCAAAACCGAAGGGGTTACGGTGATGACAAGGTAAAAAATCGGCATTTTCAGCAATCAAAGGGACGTAACTCTATACTAAATCAGCGGACTTGGCCGGTTTTCGAACTCATCCGAGGTTTTATCCCCAGCCACATTACATATAAGTTTCAGACAGATCCGATCAAAACTGTAGGGGCTACGGTGATGACAAGGTCGAAAATGGGCATTTTCAGCAATCAAAGGGACATAACTCTATGATAAATGGGCCGACTTGGCCGGTTTTCGAACTCATCCGTGTTTTTATCCCCAGTCACCCTACATATAAGTTTCAGAAAGATCTGATCTAAACTGAAGGGGCTACGGTGATGACAAGGTCGAAAATGAGCATTTTCAGCAATCAAAGGGACGTAACTCTATGATAAATGGGCCGACTTGGCCGGTTTTCGAACTCATCCGAGTTTTTATCCCCAGTCACCTTACACATAAGTTTCAGAAAGATCCGATTAAAACTGAAGGCGCTACGGTGATGACAAGCATTTTCCCATAGTAAGTCTATGGGACCTTGTGGTTGCCATAGGAACCAAAGTTTTAGAGCGATTTCAAAAAAAAGTTTATGTCATCAATGCCCCACCAGAGGCATGCTACAGATGAGAAATGAGTGAGATCAGCCTGCAGGATACAGAGATATAGGTGCTCAAAAGTGTGGACGGACGGACGACGGACGACGGAGGACCCACTATACTATAAGCTCCCCTGGAGCCTTCGGCCCAGGTGAGCTAATAAGGTTTACCCATGTAAACCCCAGTTTTACTATATGAAAGTGGGGTTCAAGGGGTCAAAATTATAAAGGCATGTTTTCGTGATGTTCATGTAATAGCGTTTACAAGAAAATATTATATATTTATTTCAGAGTTTGCTATTTTGCAATCATGTGTATGAACCGTTGTTTCGTCCGCATGTAGATTAGAAAATCAATGCTGAAAATGAAGTGCGAATCAGTAATGAAAATCCGGAAAAGTGTAGGACTTGATGTAGAACCTTCCTTGTGGAACACCAGAACCTACATTTGGCATAGTTGGAAAGCACCATTGTCACTTTCTGTGGCTTGT
Organism: Lucinisca nassula; assembly: GCA_963580285.1. Lineage (NCBI taxonomy): Eukaryota > Metazoa > Mollusca > Bivalvia > Lucinida > Lucinidae > Lucinisca > Lucinisca nassula. Next base: position 95,658,808 of record OY757011.1, read on the forward strand.
TGGCGATTGCATGAATACAATTGGACCACTTATAAGCGAGCTTTCTTAGTTTATATATGGAAAGTTTTCTCATAAAGATGAAATATTTTACGCCATCAAAAGTCTTGCAGAAGTCCAGAAAATGAGTGTCTGTAATGTTTCCCCTATCAATACGGTTCACCCACCCATTTATCATTTTTACCAAAATAGAAGTGAAGGCAATGATCTTGAATCGATACAATTAAATCAAAGCTCCTATCAGTGACACAAAAGGGAAAGAAACGCAAACAAAGAAAGAACAAGACCCTAATGGAAACACTGATAGCGGAAAGCCAAAAGGACAGTCACTTTCCTACAAAATAGCAAATTGGTCATCCCCAAAATAAATATACAAGCGATACACACACTCAAAGACAAACCATAACAAAAATAAACCGCGGCAGAAGAACCGCCTTGGAACGGTCAGTGAAATGAATTCCCCTTGGGGACAGTTTAGCACCTGTGTTTTGGACAGAAACCAGATTGGTTCTCATATAAGAGTTTATATTTGTTACGAAAGCCCATGACATGTTTATCAATATGATTTTCGAACAACTTGGATACAGTTGGCAGAAAAAAAAAATCTGTAAATGGAATGATCTGATTTTGCGCCTTCTCAAAATTCGGAAATAACTGATGTAACTGATGGGGTGGGAAATGCGCCGTTCGCTATGTTTATCAACTTGGCTATAAATGAAGGAATGATTGCCTTTGATGGGTCTATTTTTTTTATTTTTTTTTTTCATATATGCTGTAACTTAATCTGATGTAATTAGAGGAATCGTTAAGTAAGTATATCGGGGAACCTTGCCACTATTGGCACAAGTACTTATCTTATTACTGTCTAAGGCGGGGTCATCATTATTAATTTCATTCAAATAACCGCCATTGAGTAGGAAATGTGTTAAGCGTCCGAGCAATGTGTGTCGGGAATCATTGATAACGCCGTTTTGTAAATGTTTGCTTGAAGCCTTTCGATCACCCCTCGCCGCTCTTAAATGCGCACAAAATACGTTTAGTTTCATTTCAATTACGAATAGAATCCGAGAAATATTTACGTTTTGTTGTAAGTTGCCTTGTCCTATTGCGATATATTTGATAATATGTCCATTGCTTCAGCCGTTTGCAAGTAACTCTTAGACCTTGTGCATCGGGTTGGTTCATGGGGTAAACCTTTCGGCAGGTGCCTACTTCTATCAGATGGTCTTTATCAGGGCATGGCTATTTAACTTTTTCAATATTTTAGAGGACCAAGAATACACATACAAATCGCCATCAACAGTATCCTGGTTTGAAACAAAAAGTTCTAGATCAACATTAAGTTTAGTAAGAAACCCGTTTCCGTTTTTGACTACTTTTCCATTAATTCTGCACGAACACAAATGGGAAAGTGATCGATTATAGACAATTTAGCGCCAAACTATACGAATATGTTTACGGATTAGGGATTTGGAAGTGTAAACATTGTCAATGAGTGTTGCATCTGTTTGTGTAATCGATTTTGGTTCTGAACCACGTTGTGAAAGATCGAACTTATTGTACAAATTTAAAGCAACTAGAGCTGTCAGTGAAACTGACTAGGGCCCCGGCAGCGCTATCAGAGGAGTAGGAAAATTTGTGGACGGACAGACGGACAGACATACATACAGACAGACAGACGGACGGACAGAGTGATTACTATAGGGCACCCACACTTTCAGTGCGGGGCCCTAATTACCGTTTGTGCAAAGGTTGATGTCAATGTAAAAACATCCAATCAGTATAAACTCTCAACATGTCGCCTGCGCTTGGGAAAGCTCTTTCTCGTTAGTACTCTGTACATCTGTCTGTTCATTCGCTATTAGCAGCTGGTGGTCGATAAACTATACAAAGCAGATAAAAAGTTTCGCCCTCGGTAGTTAGAAATGTTCTATAAAAGGGTTATCCTTTGGAAGCAAGGAATACACCACAGAACTGAAAAAATATGGAGAGTATATGTTTTCTGGGCCAGACTAGCTAGTTTCGGCCAATTAGGCCTCATCAGTGACCCTCAGATATTTTCAAAATTCCACAATGGAATCAATGATCCCAAAGGACAAGAAAATAGAGGATATTTACTTTTTTGAGGTGGATACCAAATATATTTCATCGAGTGTGTTGAAAACATCATAATTTTCACGAGTGCGAAGCACGAGTGAAAATTCGGATGTTTTCAACACACGAGATGAAATACTTTTGGTATCCGCCGAAAAAAAGTTAATGTTCTTTTTATTTTATAATTCATTAGGACACTTACGGTAATTGATCGATCTGAGACGGTGACGTCACGATTTTGATCTGGCTACATGACGTCACAACTGTCAGTTTCAAAGCATAAACAAATCGCCATTTTGAATTCTGCATTTTTAGTTCAAAGAATGCATTTCAAGGTATGTTACAGAATTCGTTTAGCTTATTTGAAGTCTATTTTATTATTGAAGGTTCTAAGAGACATGCACCCAGCCACTGTATAGGTGGGTCTAATCGATTCCATGTCTAGCCGTCGTCGCGACCGGTTTTTACAAAAGAAAAAAAAAAAAAGCACAGATTTCCTCGTACAAACCCTTACTCAGCCATTCATTGAACTGGTACGCCTTGTAGACCAATTGTAACAAAAAGAGCTAAGCCTAAATCTGTGAGGGAACATTTAAATGGTGCCCAAGATGTGTGTCGGCAAAAGGGAGATGTTCAAAATCACAGCGCTGCTGTTGTCAGGTTTTGCACCTGTTCATTCAATTTTAATGACACCCTTGAGTCGTGACCCTTCAAAATATGTTCTAATGGCATAAGGAATTATTATTCTTAATAAATAAAAGGAAAATTGACCTTTTTTCAACCAGAACTTAAACAAAAATGTAGTTCCGGCACGCTACAGTGAAATGATATTAATGGTATCAATCACATGTGAAATGATACGATATCATTTCACTTGTGATTGATATCATTTTTATTTGTTTCAGATAAGCATTGGTTTCACTGCTAAGTATAAAATAAATATAATCTACATTATGATAACGCACTTCATAACCATGTTATTGTCACAGTAGCAGCCCAGACTACTTTTTTGGTGTGTTTTTCGTGTAAAATAAGAAAAAAATACGTTTTTTCTTCGATAAATACCAGTAGTTAAATGAGTTCAAAACATATTTTATCGAGTGCGTTGAAAAGCCCGGAAATTCCCACGAGCGCGAAGCATGTTACGAACAGATGTTCAATTACCTGAGCCCCGCCAAGCGAATTTGTGTCTTCGAGCATTCCGTCATGACAATTTTTAACTGCCATGCAGAGGGCCCAGGGATATGGCTTTCTGTCTGAAGGTTCCTCTTGATTCACTGTTTTAATTTATGAGCGAGCAGCGAAGGTTCTGGCGAGACTGCGCGGATGCGCAGGCTCGCCTGAACCTTCGATGCTCGCATAGGCGATAAGTACCAAAATCGCTTGACGGGACCCAAAGATAATTAACTTTTTTTTGCGATGGATACAAAAAACATTTCATCTCGTATATTAAAAATATTAAAATTTTTACTCGTTCTTCGCACTCGATAAAATTCTGATCTTTTCGACACTTGAAATGTTTTTGGTATTCATCTAAAAAATGTAAATATCCTCTATACATTGCATTAGAACTATTTTTACCAAGACCGTCTTCTGCTGTATGTTTTGTTACCCATGCAAGCGCACAGTCCTCTTATAGGCATGTGTTCTTAATGATCCAAATAGTGTTGATGGATTGTATAAGATGCACTTTTTATTACATAGGCTGTTACATGAATAGTTGAAACAACGTTGTTGAGTAGTAAGAACTTTATATAACCAATACACTGTTGAATATGTAATAAATGTGTTTAGGATTATGTTTATTGTTCTATGAAACATTATAAGCTTTTACAGTTGGATTTCGAAACGTTTTACCTTTCAAAATATTATTATCCATTATATATAAAATTGCACACATATAAAACATAGAGATATTTATGTTGGAGCCTGTTCAAACCCTTGACATTTCGAATTGGCCTTTCAATTATTCATTACCCAGACAACATATACTGTTTTCAAACTAGATTGGCGGGAAAAAACAAGTGCAAGCTTACATAAAAGCTAAAATGTATCTACAAAACGTCAATCATATGGGTGCCTGTTTCCGTTTATGCCAATCATGTGGGCAGTTCAGCCATTGAACAAAGTACCCTGCAGGTGTGGGTACAGGTTTCCAGCAGATGTTGAAATACTTTTAACATTTTAGTGAGTGATAGACATTTGGTATAAGACGAAACTGTGTTAATGTGAGAACAAAAGCCTGTTGAATGCTCTGAAACATATAATATAAAACGGCTTGATCATGTCAAATCAGTCGGGTTTTCAGTTATGTAGCAGTCGGGTTTTTGCTACTGTTCAATGTGCATATAGGGGCTAGATCTAGCCCTGAACAAAGCCTGTCTCAAAAGCTTTCGATTTTCGATATGTTATAATATTGAACATAAATTTTAAAAAAGAGACCATTTTCAATTGGTCTGAAAATAAAAAGAAACACAGAAACTTTTTGACTTTATTTATTTCCGAAGTACTAACTTTTATAATGTAAAACTATACGATCGTGATTAAACCCCATTTTGTGGCGAGTGTTACGTCATACGAGTCGGTCACATTTGGACTTTACCTCAGCTTCCCTCGATGAACATTTTTAACAGCCACAATGTAATGCCGTGGATAACTTTTTAATGAAATGGAGAGTCATTGTGTCATCAAACTGCTGTCAAGTGGCAAGTAATGAAAGTCATGAAGTGTACATGTGAGCCCCGCCAAGCGAATCTGTGTCTTCGAGCATTCCGTCATGCCAAATTTTAACTGCGCATGCCCAGCCATTCAGAGGGGCCAGGGATATGGCTTTCTGTCTGAAGGTTCCTCTTGATTCACTGCTTCTATGAGCGAGCAGCGAAGGTTCTGGCGAGACTGCGCGGATGCGCAGGCTCGCCTGAACCTTCGCTACTCGCATATGCGATAAGTACTAAAATCGCTTGACGCGGCCCATGTATTATAGCTAGCGCTATCAGAAAGCAACGACTTGTTTCATTTAAACGTCACCACTACATGCAAATGAGAAATTAAATTGAAAATGGAGCTGAGCAGTTCACTGAAAAAATGTTTAAACAATTTTCATTTGAGGGTAAGACTAATAAAGTCCCTACCTTTTGGTTTTGCTCTGTAACATTTGTGTTAAATGGCTATTTTGCTGTATTATTGGGCAGCCTGGCGGTACTTGTTACCATCAGTTAAAGTAGGTGGATCAATGATGAGATTGAGAACTCGACATAGAAATGTCAAGCTCGTTATCACTTACTTTAAGATACATTAACTGCACAACTTGCCTGAGTGTCCTTGTCTCGGTCTCAACCACATGCTGTCAATCCTTCGTGTAACATCTGTCTTGTCTCAAGTCATCGATATGCGAACAAGTGAATTTGGATGTTACGGAGCTGGGTAAGCCAGAGTCTCTCAAGAAGCACCCAAGAATGGACACTGTTAGTGCATGACTCTCGCGTTGGCTTTAAATGGCCTTGTTTCAGTAACTTTGAAGTCTGTTGTCCTCCCATCACTAAATCCTGATAAGAGGGGCAGGCTTTTGCATTTGTTTGTTTGCTTTGGAATTCAACGGCCCAGTCACATTATTTAGGTTATGCCGAGCCAGTCAGTTCACCTAACCACACTTTTTTTCCTGGGCAGGCTTAAAAACACAAATCATTTGGTGCATCAGATAATCTTTGAAACATAAACAGAAATTAAAAGGAAAAACCGTTCATTGTATAACTTCTACAACAATATGGAGACCCGCCTTTAGGGGCTTGGAGAAAAAGATTTGGCTGCATTGTGCTTCCACACAGAGCTAAATCGACCCAACATGAGTACAGGAAAACCGCTTGGAAGGCCTAAGCCTGTCCCGGCTCGAGTAGGACCGTCCGTGCATATGGACCCTATTGGTATCATCAGGCAGCAATGTTCGAGATGTCATTTCATCTCAATGTCGGATAAAGTATCCCAAAACTGTAAGCGACGTCTCCAAAACGACTTGATAGTGTTGACGGAGAGTTAAACCTCATTTATCAATTCTCCATTAATACGGTAAATGCATATGAAGTTTGTTTGGTTAATAATGATGCCTAAATACTATTTTACTTGACAGGTCATTTATTGTCTGAACAACACTGTTTCCACTGTTTCCAAACTGTTCTACTCAGAAAATATCTCAGATGCGATTTTATTTTTATATGGAACGTAATCCCAAACGGAACATTTTGTGTTAATAGTTACTGACATTATAAGATTTAACCCATTTTGTACGAAACAGAACCTTCTGCCTTATATATAGCAGGAGTCCATTTCAAAATTTAGGGCGAGTTAAGAAAGTTCCTTAGAAATTGGCTGAAGTTTTATATCCAAAGCAGTGATTGCCCTGACTTATCTGCCTGCAGTATCTGCCAGTGTTCTGTTCTATCATTTCCCATATAAAATGAATTACATCACGCTAACAAGTCCGTGAAATGAACACCCCCTTACACCCCACTTTATATAGAGAAAAGTGGGGTTTAGTGGGGTATACATTATTTTCTTTATTTCTGCTCATAGACATAGGTTGTGGGTACTCGTTAGAACCGCCTGAATGAGGCGGTTCTAATGAGCACCCACAACCTATGTTTGAAGTAAAAATAACAAAAATATCACAGATTTTCACCAGAAAAGTAGACATTTTGGCGATGTAAAAAAATGCACTATGTCGCACGGGTATGTTATCGTAATGAGGATCCGTTGCGCAAGATATTAAAATGTTTAAATGTTTGAATAATTGTATTTGGTTAAGACAGACAACATAAAAGTGGTCCGAAAGGAGCGATCGTCTCGGATCAGTTATATACTGAAATAATTATAGATAAACGAATAAGGATTTCTGTTGCTGAGACGTTCCATGGAACGCGTTATAAAGTAAAATCTCGTTTTTCAAACCCCGATAATTCGAAATACCATGTGAAAGTGTCACTGGCATCCTAGTCATACCAAGTGCCTATATACCTCCACCCTGGCTAATCAAATCAGCTTATCAAGACTCAACTTTGTATCAACGGGGGTCTTTCATCTGTGCACATGCATGTTTTTTCTTTAAACTTTGTTTATTAATAACTCAGCATATACAACCTATAAAAATGTATTTAATAAATCATATAAATCAAAGTAGGACTCAGGCGGCCACTCTGTCTGACTCCCTCCATGAGCTGGTGTCTGTCTCTAAATAAGTGCGTCTTAAATCTTATGTTTTATTTTGTTTAAAGATCTGTGAACTGGATTGAATGCTGAACTCCATAGGCATTCCTTTGATACTAAAAAACCTTTTGAATTAATTAAAGTTTACATTTTCTGATAAAATAATTATCAAAAATCTCATTTTTTAATTAAAATTTTAAAAAATTATCAAACTTCAATCCCTAAGATAAATATGTTTTAGTCTTTGTCAAGATTTCATTTTGCTAGGAAAACTTGCCATATGTATCTTCTTTAGCTATGTCAAACTTCATGAAAATCGGAAACCGGTAACACTGTAGTTTTACACCTTTAATGGATGTAAGTCGTTTCTGCAAAATTTACTATTTTATTGAAATCATCACAGAACCTTACAAAAAGGCAATTTGTAACACTTACGTAATAAAAATGAGATTCTACAAATCAAAATGAATACATATTGAGCTGATCTAGCTTAAAGACTGTTAAAATATCATGAATTTCTGATATTTTCCTTTCATTTATACACTATGATCTATCCAAAATAGTAGATAGTAAAACACTAAATCAAAAGGTATTCTAATCAACAAATTAGGCTTAAAAACATATATTGCTTTTTTATTAGCAGCAAAATTATTGTGAACATGTGCAATTTTATTTAATGACTTTGCATAAGTCATGCTACTCAAATAGGTGTAAGGCAAGGAGATACATTATTTTCATGTCCATACCAAGCTGGTATGCAAGGACGCAATGGTCAGTGGTTTGTTGTTACTAGTAAAATAGTTCTGTTGATAAATCCATGGCCAGATTAAGCCTTAGATATACTCTGCCTTTATGAACACTGGATTATTATCCTAACAAAAAAGTTACAGTAAATATTGGTTAGTATTTCCAAACATCGAAATGTCACTGATATTGAGTTTCTGTTGCAAAAGATATCATTGATGGATGAGGCGCAGAATATTTGGTGTAAACAAAGCTGTTCCATGACCTAGAGACATTTTGCTATTAGACAGGGAGAGTCTCAGAGAAACAGTTTCCTTCCTTATAGTACACATGCATAAATATGTCTCTTTTGTGCATTGGTATTGTAATTGTTGACGTTTCTTTAGTGTCTTATGTTTTCTATTTACTTTGTCAATATAGTGGTTAATTTATCGGAAGCGAGCTTTTAGTATTTTTTTCGGGTTGTAAAACTTTCAACCACTTCTTGAATGCAAGTTCACTGTTTTTTAAGCACTGTTCTTGCTTGCTTTTTTCATTAATAATTACCAGTGCATTTCTGGGCAATGTATCTCTCAGCTTAGAAAGAGCATTGCAGTGTTTGGACAGAAAAAAAGCATCACAATGTATTTACTGAAAATAATTTAAAATCCTATGAGTAATGCGATAACTACTCACAGATTGAATAATTATTATCAACAGTTTAAATGCTTCTTGATACCTTACATACTGTGCTTCGTAATTACTGCAACAGCTGCTGAGATAGGTAAATGAAGTGAAAGACCTATACAAATATATAGACAACACAATCATGAACACATAAGTTTTGGAACACGGACAAATGTACGACCATGTGAATTCTAAAAGCAAATTCAAATGGCTTTGGAATACAGCTTCAGGAAGCCGATTGATTTCGTTCATAGGGGCTATACAAAAAAGATAGATTGGCTTGTGCCTATGCAGATACAAATTCTGAAAACTTAATGTCCAGGAAAGTAATCTCAAGTGTTATTGATTAACCCTAGAGTAAACCTTTCATTTTAAATGGACAGTTAGGGTTAAATAAACAAACAACAGTTTGACTTGAGAGTCATTTATCTCGAGTCGGATAACAAATCTCACAAAATCTGAAGCAACATCTAAAGTAACTGGTATCGTGGTATGTTGCTGATTTGAATGTTAAATCTAAACATTACCTTAGCACCATTACCAAATTAGACAAGAAAGACAGAAAGAAAACTGTGCACATGATTACATGGGTGCGTTTGATGATGTTTGTCATCAAATCCTTTGCGGTATAGTTCTTTAATAGTTTGTTCCATAGGGTGCAAATTTACCGAAATAGATGTTTTGAAATAATACTTATAATTATGCTATGAACTACTTACACAAACCATATATACTATAGCCATCCAAATTGAAAGCAATAGTAAAGTATTATTAAACAGCATGACCAAAACATGATAATCATATAATTTCACATTTTGCTGAATCAGGACTATCAGTATTCAGTCTGTTAAAACACAATGTTACCGGTCCTCAATTTCCATCAAAAGTCACCAACATGTTCCTAAGATATGTGGGTAGTTATTATGCTAAAATGGTGTCTTGACAAAAATTGGAACACGGTAAAAATGCATATAAAATTTTAATGACTACAAAAATAGGAGCTGAAATATGGGGACACCATCAAAGAAAACTGAATGCCCAGCCACTATTACTAGACATATGAGGTCATTCATAGTATCAACTAACTCACCACTTATAGCCTTAATTCATAACACATAGCAGCATTAGATATATGAAGCTCTGAATACTGTAGACAAGTTTATATGAGAGTACTCTCTGTTGTGATAGAGACTTCATAAAATATGTTATAAATTTACTACGGAAATAAAATTTAAAAGTGAATGCATCGTAATTATAATGGTTATACCCAAGGCAATTATTGTGCATAATTTCATCAAAATCCAAGTGTGGGCAGAAACCAATGCAAATATTCTATACCTTGAAATACCCCCTTTAAAATTTCCGATCCGTCTGCTTTCTATAAGGCGTTTTCTGTATAATTAAAATCAAAAATAAGTTCCTTTAAGAGCAATGAAAACATTCATAAGAAAGAAGATGGGTCATACTACGTAGTTTCGGCTAATAAAGCCTCATCAGTGACCCTGTAAAGATCCGACAACGAAAGCCAGAGGAAACATACTGCAATTTTGCGAATTTCGAACAGGCAGTCGATTCAAAGACTGATATAAATCAAAATGGGGTCAAAATAATTAAAAACCTGTCTAGAATATGAGTCTAAACCAATAATTTATTTCTGATATTTCAGAATATTCACGCTGATCTCAAAGGACCAAAAGTAAAATATAAACTGCACTATGGTTGATGTACGGGGAGACTTTTTACGGCCGCCACACGGCACAACACCAGCTGCAGTGAAGGTAAATAAAAATAAAAAATAAGTTCCTTTAAAAGCAATGAAAACATGCATAAGAAAGATGATGGGTCATACTACGTAGTTTCGGCTAATAAAGCCTCATCAGTGACCCTGTAAAGATCCGACAACGAAAGCCAGAGGAAACATACTGCAATTTTGCGAATTTCGAACAGGCAGTCGATTCAAAGACTGATATAAATCAAAATGGGGTCAAAATAATTAAAAACCTGTCTAGAATATGAGTCTAAACCAATAATTTATTTCTGATATTTCAGAATATTCACGCTGATCTCAAAGGACCAAAAGTAAAATATAAACTGCACTAACTCTATGTAAAGCATGTTGTACCTGGGCCGGGCTATGATTTGAATAGTTTTGGTGGATGTCCACTATACAAAGCTACCAAATATCAAAAGCCTGTGCCTGCTGGTTTCAGACAAGCAGATTTTTAAAGGATTTCCCTATATATATTTTGGCCCCTTGGTATAATTTGAATTATTTTGGTAGAGGTCATCCAAATGAACCTTTATACTAAATATCAAAGCCCTGGGCCTTCCGGTTTTAGACAAGAAGATGTTGAAATTTTTTTCTCATTTTTTTTTTCCTTTTGGTTGCCGTGGCAACCAAAAGTTCTGTAAGGAGTGGAATTCTTTGGTAAACATTGAAAGAGGACCACCCAAAGATCTTTCTGTCAAGTTTGTTCAAAATCTGTTTCGTGGTTTAGGAGAAGTTGTTTAAAGAAATTTTGAACGGAGGAACAGATGGAAAGACGACGACGAACGGTGACCGAATACAGTAGCTCTCCCGGAGCCTTCGTCTAGGGTGAGTTAAAATAGAAAGGGTTAAATTCAGCAAAAGTCATTTCCGTGAAAAGAACAAACATTTTAGCGAAAAGGACAAACAAAAAGGACCCAGGTGGTCCTTAACGGTCACCTGTGCTTAAAAGTAGGTCATGGTCAATCAATGACTTTTACATTCACATATCTAGAGTCCATAACCCTTAACATATTCATGTCACCCTTATCTGCAATTCTATGCGTAATAGGTTGAACTAGCCAGTTTTCGAATTGACTCGAACACGAATTGATAGTTTATCATGGTAAAATCGAACTCTAGAATATTCTTCCCACAGATCCAGAAGAAAGTTAATGGGTACACCTGGCAGATGTGTCCGCCATTTTCCAAAGGGGGGTAACTTTCAGGACTTCCTGTTCGCTTGTCTATAAGCTCTGTACAACTGAAAAAGGGGTCTAATCTTAAAGGAAACAATTTGCTCGCAAGGAGCAGGTTTTTTTCCTTTAAGAGTTGAACCCTATTGCCGTGGGAAACAAAAATGCAGGAATTGCCTCCCATGATGGTGCGCCCATTCCCCTTAAAGGATTTCCTTTTCTGACTGTATCTTGAAAGGTACTGTATGTCATTTATAATCATTGGAATCGCCTCAAAGAGGCAATGCGATTCTAATGAGTACACACAACTTTCCTTTATTGTATAGATCAAAATGATACATTCGTTGGTTTGAATAGTGATTTTAAATCTCCGTCAACACTTTTAAGGTTAGTTTGGAGACGTTGCTACCTATTATGTGGGACGTTAACCGACATTTGTTTGTTTGATTTGATGTTTAACGTCCCCGTCAACACTGTAAAGGTCATTTTGGAGACGTTTCTTTCAATTTTGTGGGACTTTTACCCGACATTGAGATGAAACGACATCTCAAACCCTGTCGCCCAATGAAACCAATAGGGTTTATTAACATGGCCGGTCCGCCTCGCACCGCGGTTCCTGGACAGGCTTAGATCCTCTAAGCGGTTTACCAGTACTAGTGTGGAGGCCAGATTCGCTCTGCGTGGAAGCATCATGCAGCCCATATATTTCTTCAAGCCCCTTTGGGCGGGGGCCCGACATTGAGATGAATGAGATGAAATGGCATCCGAGTTCAGCCGCCGAAACAAATCAAAATGTTATATGTAGGGACTGTCCGACGCAGCACTTTGCCTGGGTAGGCTGAGAACCTCGTAGCGGTTTACCAGTACTCATGTGCGGTCGGTTTCAGCTCTGCGTGGAAACATCATGCAACCCAATCTATTTCGTTAAGCCCCAATGGGCAGGGCCACAAATGATATATTTAAGTCATCTCCGTTGTGCTCCATGAGCTGCATCTACGAATAACCCTCAGGAGTTTAAGGGGAATGGGAGATTTTCCCGCCATTTTTCAAAGGGAGACAACTTTCGGGACTTCCTGTTCGCTTTTCTAAGCCCTGTCACACTGAAAAAATGGTCCATTCTTAAAGGAAATAATATGCTCCTCCGATGCAAATTCTTTCCTTTAAGAGTTGACTCCTATTGACATGGGAGACAAAAATACTTTTGCAGGAGTTGCTTCCCCTGAAGCTGTTCCCATTCCCTTTAAACTACCCTCTCTTGAACTTTTTGCACGGTTCCAAAGGCATTCGAGCTACTGAAATCCGACTGTTTCGTTTGTTTGATTTGAGGTTTAACGTCCCCGTCAACACTGTATAGGTCATTTTGGAGACGTTGCTTCCAATTTTGTATGTTATGTTACAGCACACCAGAAACCAACTAGAAGTCAGAAAAAATCGGCAAAGCCAAAATTAATTACATTGGCAAATCCTGTAGGATATTGACGTCTGGCGTGGAAATCCGATTACTGCCACCAGTTGTTTTGATAAATCGCTTGTCTTTGATTCCCAATAATACTTGTTTGTCGCCGTGATATACTGTTTAATGAAGCAAGGTTTATAGGAGAAAATTGTGTTTACTGCTATTTGTTATACAATAGGAAATACATTTTTCTCTGTGCAGAAATTCGATTGAGTCGCGGCCTACAGTAAATGTTATGCATGTTCGTGGTGGGCCATGCACACTGTCTATCCCTTAACCATCACAAAAACACGCCTATATAATTTTGACCCCCTTGAACCCCACTTTTATATAGTAAAACTTGGGTTTCCGGGGGTATACCTTATTTTTCTTATTTCTGCTCTAAAATATAGATTGTGGGTACTCGTTAGAACCGCCTCGATGAGGCGGTTCTAACGAGTGCCCACAATCTATATTTGGAGCAGAAATACGAAAACTATCACAATTTATCGTCATAAAATTTTCATTTTTTTCGGTGATAAAGGTGGCAATGTATTTGTATAGGCGTGTTTGCGTAATGGTTTTGCCGTTTGGTAGTTAACAGCTCAGTTAACACTAGTTGAGGCCTTTTTTCCTGGCATCATGGGTATCACGATAAGTTGATAACATACCAGTGCGACATAGTGCATTTTTTCACATCTCAAAAATGGCTACCCCTCTGATGAAAATCAGTGATATTTTTCTTATTAATACTGCAAACATAGGTTGAGGTGCTCGTTAGAACCGCCCCATTAAGGCGAGACTAACGAGTACCCACAACCTATGTATCGGAGCGGAAACGGGAAAACTAACGTATACCCACGTAATCACAAGTTTTCTCTATATAAGCTAGGGTTTCATCACGATAATAAGTCCGTGAAACGAAGACCCCCCCTAAACCCCACTTATATAGATAAAAGTGGGGTTTACGGGGGTATACATTATATGCCTCATTTTAGCTAAAAAAAACATAGATTGTGGGTACTCGTTAGAACCGCCTCATTGATGCGGTTCTAACGAGCACCCTCAATCTATGTTGAAAGCAGAAATAATAAAGATATTATATTTTTTTACCTAATATTTATCAGTTTCTGACAACATGTTGGACGCCAGTATTTCTTACGGACATGTTTTCCTAATGTTAGCGGGGTGTTCATTCCACCGTCTTGTTCACGTGATGAGAGGATTAGACTAAGCGTTACCAAGTACAGCGCATATTCTTTCACCAGAAACTGGCAACTAAACGAAGAGAGAATAACCACAGTAATTAGTCCTTGAAGCTCTAAACATAAGTATGGGAATGTTTCTAGTAATATGGTTGGAATTTAGCCCTTTTATTTAATTTATTTATTTATTTGGTTTTGTTTCGTTTTGCTTTTTTTCCAATCAAAAGTTGACAAAAAATAATAAAAAGATTTTGCGACCTACCGAACCTATTTGACCTTTACAGTGTTGACGGGGACGTTAAACCTCAAATCAAACAAACAAAACAAAATAAAAAAACCGAACCTATTTTTTTCGGCATGTTAGCGGAAACACAACTGTTTTTTAGGCCTAACATAAATGTAAATGAGGTCAAACTCAAAACACTAATCAAGTCTTTGGCAGGTTGAAATGGTATACTGCGCCACATATTGGAACACAATTCATGGATTCATTATTAACATTACGAAAACACGCCTAAACAATTATACTGTAAATTTTACCGCTGTAAAAATGAAAAAAAGTATAAGATGAAAAATATTGTGGCGGTTTTAACGAGTACCGACAATCTATATTTAGAGCAGAAATAAGAAAAATAAGGTTTATCGCTATAAACCCCGGTTTTTCTATTTTAAAGTCGGGTGCGATGGGGGTCAAAACTACAGTATACAGGCATGTTTGCGTGATGAGGAGCATGACGATAACTACTGATACAGCCTTTACAGAGCAAGAAGAAACCACGAATACAGTTCGTGACACATGAGCTTGAAGTTCTGTCCATAACTAGTTCATAAGGTTCAAAATCAAAAGAGACACTAGATCTAAGCCAAATCGTAAGAAATAGGCCAAGAATGAAAGTTTTTTTTTTTGCTTTTTTTTTTTGTTTTTGCTACACGTCAAGTTTACATCGAATATTTTGACGTTCATGACGTTGCCGTGCAACATTCGCTGCAGCGTTGCGGAAGTGAGTAGTAATGCTCCGAAACGGTGGTTTCACACCTGGCAATTTCTTTGAAATCGAAACTGAGTCTTTAAATTTGGACTTTTTCAATACGGTTTGCTGGACCAAACTTCAGCGCCTGTGTTCATGGATAAATGATAAAGGAGAAAGGTTTTCATTCTCGTACACTTCGAAGCATTCGATGGTCGCACTTATTATTAAATTTGTTCTATAAAAGGGTTATCCTTTGGAAGCAAGGAATACACAACAGAACAGGAAAATATGAAGTGTACATGTTTTCTGGGCCAGACTAGCTAGTTTCGGCCAATTAGGCCTCATCAGTGACCCTCAAATATTAAGTCTGTTTTGTTATGTTTCTATTCAATCCATGTTTTACAACATCAATCTATCTGTCCATCACTGCCAGAAAAGGCCTAAATTTCAGATTGCAAATAGCATCGTTACTCTAGTTGCTCCGCGAAAATGGCATGGCTGTTTTTATCATTAATTTCTTCATCTGACATGTTTGACCGTGATCAATTAACTTAGTTGTCCAGTGGGAAATCAGATACATCAATAATGGGACCACAATAGGCGAAAAGGTGTTTTTGAGCTTGCACGCCTATATAATTCTGACACCCTTGATTCCGACTTTTAGATAGTACAACTGAGGTTTGCAGGAGTAAACCTTATTTTGCTTATTTCTGCTCCCTAATGTAGCTTGCGGATATTCGTTAGAACCGCCTCCATGAGTACCCGCAATCTATATTTTGAGCAGAATTAAGAAAAATATCACTTAAACATTTTTTCGGCTGTAAAATGTACATTTCATTTGTATAGGCGTGTTTTCGTAATATGTATACAGGGACGACAATACTCGGTCTGCGCAACCAGTCAGTAAATGCGTTATTCTCTGCTTCAAGATGAAGATTTTGGTTAACATGCATCCATACAATACACCACAACGCAACGAAACTGATCAGACAGTATCATCGGCGTCATTTCTCTACGCCCAAGTGCGAAGTGCGAAGTGCGAAAACAGGTTTTTCTAGTCGCCGCCCATACGCTTGGTTATATATATACTTTCTTTAAGAAATTACAAGAGTTCAACTACGGTCAGCTGTCAACTTAAACAGTGGTGCATTGAAATTGATCTGCTCAATAGGCTCAACAGTATGTATATTGCAATTTGATGTATCACTGAAAAGTGCTAAGAACTCAACGAAGTTGTCTGTACTTTAAAGCGCAGTGGCGTATTATAGGGCTTTCAAAGATATGTTTTATGCATTTCATACGAAATGTCTGCGATTGTCAGTTTTACGTAATGCGCCATTAGTAATCAAGGCTTAATTTTATGTAATGTTGGTTGGTACCTGATGCTCTGACTCTGGTTAGGCCCATCGGAGTCTAACTGTTGGTCTTCTTTTGCTTCAGCGTTTCATTGGTTGCTTGCTGTCGAGTCCTAACCGGTGTTTCATCTCTGGCTGTTTGATAATTCGTTTCACTGACCGTTTCAAGGCGGGTCTTCTGTTGCGGTTTATTTTGGTATGGTTTGTCTTTAAGTGTGTGTGTGTGGCTTTTATTATTTTATTGTGGATAGCCAATTGGCCATTTTGTGGGAAAGTAACTGTATTTTTGGCTTTCCGCTGTTGATGCTTCCATTAGTTTGTTTGATTTGAGGTTTAACGTCCCCGTCAACACTGTATGGGCCATTTAAGAGATGTTGCTTCCAATTTTGTGGGACTTTTACCCGACATTGAGATGAAATGACTTCTCAAGCCCTGTTGCCCAAAGAAATCAATAGGGTTTATAAGCATGAACGGTCCGACTCGCACCACTTTACCTGGGCAGGCTTAGATCCTCTGAGCGGTTTACCAGTACTCGTGTGCGGTCGGTTTCAACTCTGCGTGGAAGCATCATACAGCCCATTTACTTCTTCAAGCCCCAAAGGGCGAGGCCGGATGCTTCTATTTGAGTCTATTTGTTTCATGCTTGTGTTTCTTTCGCTTTTGTTGTCTTTGATGGGAGCTGTTGGTTAATTGTATCGATTCCTGATCATTGCCTTCACTTCTATATTACGTAACCTATGTTTATTTAAATAATCGTTACGATAACACACCCGTACGACAAACTGCATTTAACTTTCGCATGAGCAAAATGGCTACTTTTCTGAAGAAAATCCGCGACATTTTCCTTATTTACACTGACAAAATTAAAACAAGCAAGAGCACCGCATGCGGGTGCCAACGCTCGGCAGCAGCCCCTTTTCGTAATGAAGAGAACTAGTCCCAGTTTCAAGTAAATATGTTCAGTAATGACAGAGATATTACAAAAAAAAAAAGTCCAAGTTTTTGCACGACGACGACGCAGACAAAATGTCCAAGTTTTTTGCACGACGACGACGCCAGAGTTACTCGCATGACAATACCTCGTCGTTTTCTTCGAAAACAGCCGAACTAATAATGTAGTTTCTTAAATGATGACTAAATATATTCTCCTCAGTTGTAGAAGGGACTAACGCCATACCCGCATCACGAAAACACAAACCAACCTGTGTTAAGCAAGCACCTTAGGGATTACCAAAATGTGCTTGCTTAAGACAGATGCTTGCTTAATACAGGCGAAATTTAATGCATTTGCCTTTTTTGGGAACTAAATGCATGCTTGCTTAAGACAGGGTGCTTGCTTAATAGAGGTGGCCATTAAGAAACGTTTTACTATATAAGTTTGGCCCCCTTTGGCCCACTAATTTTTCTTATTTCTGTTCTAAAATATAGATTGCGGGTTCTCGTTAGAACCGCCTCTAACGAGCACCCACAATCTATATTTTGAGCAGAAATAAGAAAAATATC
This sequence comes from Lucinisca nassula, assembly GCA_963580285.1. NCBI lineage: Eukaryota > Metazoa > Mollusca > Bivalvia > Lucinida > Lucinidae > Lucinisca > Lucinisca nassula. The sequence continues at coordinate 95,676,917 of OY757011.1, forward strand.
ACAATTTTTCATCTAAAATGTTTCGGTTTTCGGCTGTTAAGTTTACAATGTATTTGTATAGGCGTGTTTTCGTAATGTGAAAGAAAAATATCAAACGGTTTCATCTAAAAACACTTGTTCTAGAGGTAGGACAGACGCCACGTTAGTGTGTGTGTGAATTCGGGTTTAACGTCGCTTTCAACAATTTTTCAGTCATATCACGACAGTGTCTGGTTGCGACAGGGAGCTCAATGCTCACTTTTATAGTGCTGCCTCACTGAAGTATCATGCCCCAGACACATTACATGATACCACACCCAGTCACATTATCCTGACACTGGGTCGACCAGTCCTAGCTCTACCCCGTAAATCTGAGTGCCAAACGAGGAGCAACTAGTACCTTTTTTAAGGACTTTGGTATGTCGCGGCCCGGGATCGAACCCGTGACCTCCCGTTCCCCGGAGCGGACACTCTACCAACTGAGCTATCGGAGCCGGTCAGACGCCACGTTAGCACACGGATATGCTACATGTATATTAATGCCAAAAATAAAACAAATAATGTAGTTTCTTAAATAACGATTAAATATGAACCGATCCGCCACAATTGTAAAAGGGACTGACGCCACATTCGCATCACGAAAGCACGCCTATATAATTTGGACCCCCTTGGACCCCACTTTCATTTAGTAAAACAGGAGTTTATAGGGGTAAATCTTATTTTCTAATTTCTCTTCTAAAATTTAGATTGTGGGTAATCGTTAGAACTCGTTAGAACCGCCTCGATGAGGCGGTTCTAACGAGTACCCACAATATATATTTTAAACAGATATAAGAAAAATATTACAATTGTTCCATCTTAAATGTTTCTTTTTTCGGCGGTAAAGTTTACAGTGTATTTGTATAGGCGTGTTTTTGTAATGTGAAAGGAAAATATCAAAAAAGTTTCATCTAAAAACGATAGTTCTAGAGATAGAACAGACGCCACCTTAGCACACGCATATGGTACATGTATCTTAATGCCAAAAATAAAACAAATAATGCAGTTTCTTAATGACGACTAAATGCGAACCGATCAGTCAAATATATTGTCCTCCGACTGACGCCACATTCGTATTTTTCTTGTAATAAAGTAACCCGTATCAAATACTGCCACCTCATACACAGCGCTTTGACGACTTGCAGACTCACCATAAAGGCGACTCTGGTATTTTTATGCTTTTTCAAAGCTAATGGGTTTCTTGATTTCAAAGAAATAAATATCCCGTTTTGTCAACTGAAAGAAAACCAAACTCATGTCAGCGATATTTGCTCTATTAAGCACAGCCAGATTAAAAGCGTTTGCTTGTTTTAAGCAGCAACATCTTTGTTTCTTCCTCACGGAGTATGAAAGAGGACAATTGTGGCCTAAATCGCTCGCCTAAGTAGAAAACTTAAAAATGGTGATATACAATGCCATTTCAATGGCTCGAATACCGATGGCTCGTTTATCTTGATTCATTCGAGCTCCGCTCATTAGGAAAACATGTCCATGTGAAATAATGGCGTCCAACATGGTATTAGAAATGACAAATATTAGTACACATGATAATACCTGTCATATTTCTGCTTTTAACATAGATTGTAGGTGCACGTTAGAACCGCCTCAATGAGGCGGTTCTAACGAGAACCCATAGATTGTAGGTGCTCGTTAGAACCGCCTCAATGAGGCGGTTCTAACGAGTACCCATAATCTATGTTTATGAGCAAATATAAGGCAGATAATGAATACCCCCGTAAACCGCACTTTTCTCTATATAAAGTGGAGTTTATGGGGTCTTCGTTTCACGGACTTGCCTTTGTGAAGAGTTGAGTCCCTGGACAACTCTTCCGATTTCTCTAGCCATCGCAAGCCTCGCGATTCTATAGGCTTTCTCGAAGCCTTGCCTGGTAAACTTGATATCAAAAGTCACAAATCCCATATTATCTTATATTCTCTCTCTATATATATGATATTTTCATACGTCTGCTATATTATAGATTGTTGATGCTCGTTAGGACCACCTTTCTTGTAGCAAAAACCTATGCTTTTGAACAAAAATAAAATAATGTATACCCCTGTAATCCCCAGTATTACCTATATAAAATTCGTCTTACAGAGGTGTTCATTACACTTGATGCATAGTTACTAGGTCGACAGGTCAAAAAGGGCCATAGCATTCAATTGCCAAGCTCATATTTTATCTTCATCGATGGATGCTTTTACTGTTCTCAGAAGCAAAGATCTTCAGTGTCAGTTTTAAAGGAAGGTATTATTGGGCTGTTGTTTTAATTCAGGCATATGTATACAGGTTTTATCAAAAGGTTTTACGGTATCATTTGGCCCCCGCCAAGCGATTTTGGTACTTATCGCCTATGCGAGCAGCGAAGGTTCAGGCGAGCCTGCGCATCCGCGCAGTCTCGCCAGAACCTTCGCTGCTCGCTCTTACAAGCAGTGAATCAAGAGGAACCTTCAGACAGAAAGCCATATCCCTGGCCCCTCTGAATGGCTGGGCATGCGCAGTTAAAATTTGTCATGGCAGAATGCTCGAAGACACAAATTCGCTTGGCGGGGCTCAGTTGATGAATAACATCAGGTTAACAAGTCTGTGTACTGATGAACACCCTTTGAACCCCCACTTGATACAGAAAAATGGGTTTACGGAGGTATTCGTTATTTTCCGTATTTAATCAAAAACATACATGTTTTTTTACATGTACTCTTTAGAAACGCCTCATTGGGGCGGTTCTAACTGGCACCTACGAGCTAAATTTGAACAAGAAATCAGAAAAATATCAAACGTTTTCGTTTGCAAATTGCTAGTTCTAGATATAGTGTAGTTGGCCTCCGCCTATCGGGGCTTGTAGAAAAAGATGGGCTGCATGATGCTTCCACGCAGAGCCAAAACCGACCGCACACGAGTACTGGTAAACCGCTTAGAGGATCTAAGCCCGCCCAGGCAAAGCGGTGTGAGTCGAACCGTCCTTGCTTATAAACCCTTTTGGTTTCATTGGGCGACAGAGCTTGAGATGTCATTTCATCTCAATGTCGGTTAAAAGTCCTACAAAATTGAAAGCAACGTCTCCAAAATGACCCATACAGTGTTAACGGGGACGTTAAACCTCAAATCAAACAAAAAAAGAGATAGGTTAGACCCCATTTTTGCACGGATAACATGCCGTTACTATATGAATCTTGACTGGAACGCATAACAAGTGTGCAAAAGTTCAATAAAATTGATAGTTTTTCAAGAGCTTATTTATTTTATTTATTTATTTATTTTTTTTTTTTGTATCACAACCTTATTTTGGCAAGATCTGGCACTAGTGTAATTGCTTTTTCAAGGATAGCTTATTAGTTTATTTAACTATTTTGAAAAAAAAAAAAAAAAATTAAACCGAGCAACGTCTTGTACATCATATGATAAATTGATTTACATTATTTTCCTTATTTATATACGCTGGGTACTCGTTAGAACCGCCTCAGTGGAAATTTCCATCAGAAAATAATCGTTTTTGAGATATGAAAGAATCTACATGTACCATGTCACACGGATCTGTTATGAAGCCCCCGCCCATAGGGGCTTGAAGAAATATATGGGCTGCATGATGCTTCCACGCAGAGCTGAATCCGGCCCGCACACTAATACTGGTAAACCGCCTAGAGGATCTAAGCCTGTCCAGGAACCGCGGTGCGAGGTGGACCGTCCATGCTAATAAACCCTATTGGTTTCATTGGGCGACAGGGCTTGAGATGTCATTTCATCTCAATGTCGGGTAAAAAGTCCCACAGAATTGGAAGCAACGTCTCCAAAATGACCTTTACAGTGTTGACGGGGACGTTAAACCTCAAATCAAACAAAACAAACGGATCTGTTATGGTAATACAAGGAGCTCAACTTCAATTATTGGTGATTCACTATTTATTGCTAAAGCTATTTAGGGACACTTTGGAGCGGCGTTTCTTTTCATTTTGAAAATAAATCTTGTCGTCTTAATGAGGCGACAGAACATATCATTATAGTATACGAGATTGAAATGGTATTCTAAAATTACCGCGATGCTTAATTACAAAGACGCCAAATCCAGAAGTCGACAAAGTAGCATAGTATAAAGCAGCAGAGAATTCATATTTGGCAACTGACATACGCTTCACAGTTAACAAAAGTCCAGCACATGACAAACGCATCAGAAAATAAATACAGCGCAAAGTACAAGCAGCAACCGAAAAGTTTTGTTTGTTTTTGTTTGTTTGATTTGAGGTTTAACGGCCCCGTCAACACTGTTAAGGTCATTTTGGAGACGTTGCTTTTAATTTTGTGGGACTTTTAACCGACATTGAGATGAAATGACAAATCAAGCCCTGCCGCCCAATGAAACCAATAGGGTTTATAAGCATGTACGGACCGACTCTTATCTCATTGTATGGGCAAGCTTAGATCCTCTTAGCGGTTTACCAGTACTCGTGTGTGGGTCGGTTTCAGCTCTGCGTGGAAGCATCATGCAGCCCATCTATTTCCTCAAGCCCGATGTGCGGGGGCTAGTTGTTGAGTTTTACGTTTAAAACCTCGGTTTAAAGACTCATCCGAAAGTCTGGAGAATCTCGGGGTCAAACCCATGACTCTTGGTTTGTGAGGCTGGAAGCGTATCCACTACACCACGGAGGCTTCTAACAGGAGCCGAAAAATCTAGCAGACATCAAAAGCAGTAAGCGACAAACTCAGCAAAGATGATGAAATGAAGAAAAAACAAACAAACAAAAAGCATTGAGCCATTATGAAAACACGCCTATACAAATACATTGTAACCTTTATGGCCGAAAAAATGAAACTGTTAAGATGAAAAATTGTGATATTTTTCTTATTTCTGCTCAAGAGATAATTTGTGAGTACACGTTTGAACCGCCTCATCGAGGCGGTTCTAACGAATACACACACTCTATATTTTAGAGCAGACATAAGAAAAATAAGGCTTGCCCCTGTAAACCCAAGCTTTACTATTATAAAAGTGGGGTTCAAGGGAGTCAAAATTATATAGGCGTGTTTTCGTAATGTATAAGAGAAGACGACAAAGTAAGCAAATAAAAGCGCAGTTCATAAAAGACGTCGAAAGACGTCAAATAGCTATCAAATGCAGCAGATGACGAGGCAACAGAAAACGAAGCAGACACGCTACATAGAACAAAGCCAGCATAATAAAACTGCAGTAGACTTCAGGGCAGAGAAGACAACAAAGCAGACGAAGAATTCATTAGTCGACCAGATAAGAAGCAGATGACTATATCTAGAACTAGTTTTCACGAGGAATGCATTAGTCGACCAGATAAGAAGCAAATGACTGTCTAAAACTAGCTTTCACGAGGAATCCATTAGTCAACCAGATAAGAAGCAGATGACTATATCTAGAACTAGTTTTCACGAGGAATTCATCTGTCGACCAGATAAGAAGCAGATGACTATGTCTAGAACTAGTTTTCACGAGGAATGCATTAATTGACCAGATAAGAAGCAGATGACTATATCTAGAACTAGTTTTCACGAGGAATGCATTAGTCGACCAGATAAGAAGCAGATGACTATATCTAGCACTAGTTTTCACGAGGAAGCATTAGTCGACCAGATAAGAAGCAAATGACTATGTCTAAAACTAGTTTTCACGAGGAATGCATTAGTCGACCAGATAATAAGCAGATGACTATGTCTAAATCTAATTTTCACGAGGAATGCATTAGTCGACCAGGTAAGAAGCAGTTGACTATATCTAGAACTAGTTTTCACGAGGCCAGTTAGCATAAAGAATTCCTCATCGTTAAAAGTCTTTATAACTAAATGTACCGAATGGATAAAAAGTTAAATTAACAATTAAGTGAGGACCTCAACCGCCATAAAGTCTACATTTTGAAAATATGAGTTCTTGGTAATGAATGAATGTATACTTTAGCATGTTCTCTCTCTCTCTCTCTCTCTCTCTCTCTCTCTCTCTCTCTCTCTAATTTCTTCATTTTGAAATTTTGAATGTGTATTAATATTGTTTCTTGTACTGTACTTTGATAATATGACTGTTACATGTCATGTTTTGAGGGCCCCAAGGAAGATTGGGTAAATCAATTGGGTCACCCTCGTTGAATAAAGTATTTACTTACTTACTTACTTACTTACTTACTTACTTACTTACTTACTTACTTACTTACTTACTTACTTACTTACTTAGGAATGCATTAGTCGACCAGATAAGAAGCAGATGACTATATCTAGAACTAGTTTTCACGAGGAATGCATTAGTCGACCGGATAAGAAGCAGATGACTGTATCTAGAACTAGTTTTCACGAGGAATGCATTAGTCGACCAGATAGGAAGCAGATGGCTGTATCTAGAACTAGTTTTCACGAGGAATGCATTAGTCGACCGGATAAGAAGCAGATGACTGTATCTAGAACTAGTTTTCACGAGGAATGCATTAGTCGACCGGATAAGAAGCAGATGACTGTACCTAGAACTAGTTTTCACGAGGAATGCATTAGTCGACCAGATAAGAAGCAGATGACTATGTCTAGAACTAGTTTTCACAGTCACAAGGATGCTCAAGCCTCAAGCCATGCTTTTATTACACGTGAACAATAGTCGATTTTCAATGTCTCGAAAACCTTGGGGACCAGGAATCGATGTTCGAGACAGAACTACGTAGTTTGAATTACTTAGGCTTACTTAGTCATTCGAAATTTACTGTTTCTGTTTGTTTGAATTGCGGTTTTACGTCCCCGTCACCACTTTTTAGGTCATTTTGGAGACGTTGCTTCTAATTTTATGGCACTTTTACCCGACACTTGAGATCAAATGACACCGCAAGCCCTACCGCCCAAGCAAACCATTAGGTTTTATATGCACGGACCGTCCGACGTTCACCACTTGGGCAGGCTTTGACCTGCTTAGCGGTTTACCAGTGCTCATGTGCGGCTGGTTTCAGCTCTGCGTGAAAGCACTACGCAACTCAGTCTATTTCTCCTAGCCCCGATGGGCAGTGTCCCGAAGGTTTACTGTATTGCTGTTTTCTTGAGATCTGGCTATGGCAGGTTAGGAAGAGTAGGGTAGCAGAATTAGGCTGTCAGTTTTGATTGTGGCTTTTCCTGGGCATCTACTTCTATAAGAATATGAGCCCCGCCAAGCGAATTTGTGTCTTCGAGCATTCCGTCGTGACAAATTTTAACTGCGCATGCCCAGCAATTCAGAGGGGCCAGGGATGTGGCTTTCTGTCTGAAGGTTCCTCTTGATTCACTGCTTGTATGAGCGAGCAGCGAATGTTCTGGCGAGACTGCGCAGATGCGCAGGCTCGCCTGAACCTTCGCTGCTCGCATAGGCGATAAGTACCAAAATCGCTTGACGGGGCCCATATGTATGTAAGGAAGAGACAACTGTAATTTTCTGAAAATAACTGACGTATAACTCTATTATTGAGCATCATACGTCAATTTTGTCATGCAAACGTTTCCATAAACCGGACCTCTGGCAAGCAATGTATCCCAAGATCCGACGCCTTAGAACGCGATGTCTGATATTTGGTCTTTACTGTTTGGTCCAAACGTTACAGGATGTAAGAATCTGTAAAACTCGCGTCCGACACGCCTAACGAGAATACTCAATCTACAAAGAAAAATATCAAATTGTTTTCTTTTTTGTCTGAAAATTGTCATTTTTTTGATATCGAAGAATTTGAAGCCCACGCACCCCTGCACGTGTGCGCATTGCAACATAGTGATCTACTAAAGCAGAACGATTTTTTTTCTTTATAAAAGAATAAAGTAATTCTGTGACACTCTTGTACTCACATACTGGTACGCGGGGCCACAATTCCATCGCAGTCAAAGAATAGAGCGTACATGACACGTCTTATCCACCCCCCCCACACACACACACAACCCCACACACACCCGATTTGAGTTCTTTTACCATTTTCACCTACCCAAACTTTATTGTTTTCTTTGCAATCGAGTTAGAAAAACACAGCCACGTTTCACCTGCAGTTACTATTTCTCTGAGTCTCCTGGGATCGGCACCCTTATATTTTGCTAGAAGTTCTAGTTTATTCAGGTGTCAGAAGATTGGGGGGCCCACCTAGCACAAACCGTTTTTTTTAGCATAAGCACTTCTTTCAATATCATTACGAAAACACGCCTATACAAATACATTGCAACCTTTATCGCCGAAAAAAATGAAAATTTTAAGATGAAAAATGTTGATATTTTTCTTATTTCTGCTCAAAATATAGATTGTGGGTACTCGTTAGAACCACCTCATTGAGGCGGTTCTAACGAGTACCCACAACCTATATGTTAGAGCAGAAATAAGAAAAATAAGGTTTACCCCTTCAAACCACAGTTTTACTGTATAAAAGTGGGGTTCAAGGGGGTCAAAATTATATAGGCGTGTTTTCGTGATGGTACACTACGGCCATATAAATCCCATATCTCTTCTTCAGTGTACCGTATTTCTTCTTCAATTGCCTTCTCACAATTTCGATTTCTTTTTCTGACACTGCTGAAAGCGGTCGACCCACCAGTTTAAAGTCGTACCCATCTGCGAGCTTTTGGATACGATAGTGCATTTTCACCATAAACTGTATCCATAACGGCTGTGATCTCCAATGGCGATACGTCTAGTAATGCGCCCACTTTGCACTACACCCTATGTTCTGATTTAACATTGCTATTTTTGGCCATATTCATTAGGAAAACATTTCCATAAGAAATAATGGCGCCCAACATGGTGTCAGAAAATGATAACTATTAGGTAAAATGATAACATCTTTATTATTTCTGCTTTCAACATAGATTGTGGGTACCCGTTAGAACCGCCTCAATGAGGCGGTTCTAACGAGTACCCACAATCTATGTTTTAAAGCAAAAATAAGGCAGATATTGTATACCCCCGTAAACCCCCATTTCTCTATATAAAGTGGGGTATAGGGGGGGGTCTTCATTTCACGAACTAGTTCACGTGATGATATTTTCGCTCAGTGTCAAAGACATGGCCATCTACAATGACCGCTCTAGCGCACTGCATGCATAAAAAATCGTGCAAATTTCTATTCGGTCATGTGATTAAAGGCTAGATTTTTTGTCATGCATGCTTGTAAAATTCATGAAACCTTCTAGCTTTAAGTGACATTTTGTTGATGAAAATGTGTAATAACGTTATTATTTCTGCTGCAGCATAGAGTGTCGGTGCTCATGAGAACAGCCTAAGTAAACACATACCTGCATAATCATAATAGTCACATTTTCACTGCATTTACCAACGAAAAATCTGAAAGTAAACTATTGCCGTAATGAAGAAATGCTGTTCAAACTTAAAAAAACAACAAAAAAAAAACAAAAAAAAAAAAACAACAACAACAAAACAAACAAACAACAAACAAACAAACATGGACTCACACGACGCCACATAATCATTTTAAGACGTCAAAACAATCATGGTTCTCTCTAAAATGATTGGAGGTTGGCGACGCTATCAAGTCATCAACACTTGTTCGCTGTTAATAGAAAAACTCACAGCAGGCAAACGTCGTTAGGGCAGAGATGAAATGACACCTCAATACCTGTCGCCCTATGAAACCAATAGGATTTATAAGCATGGACGGTCCTACTCGCACCGCTTTTCCTGGGCAGACTTAGATCCTCTTAGCGGTTTACCAGTACTCGTGTGCGGTCGTTTTCAGCTCTGCGTGGAAGCAGCATGTAGCCCATCTATTTCTTCCAACCTTTATTTTTCAAACGAACATCTAGAACACCAAGCACAAGCTTGTCCGTGAAAACAAACAAATAAGAAAAACGACGACGACGAAGACAACAACAACAACAACAAAAACAACAAGGAGGCCAGAAAAAGGTACAAAATTTATCTGATTTTGGCTTCCGCAAAATTAATGTTCCGTTCTATCATTCGTAAACACATGAATACGTCTTTCTCGCAGGCATTGTTTGATTTTAACGCCGTCACGAGAAAACGTGTTTTTTAATACAAGACTGACCAGACAGACACTTGAAAGTATTATCAGGAAAACATTCCACTGTTATACAGTAAAACTAGGGTTTATAGCGGTAAACCTTATTTTTCTTATTTCTGTTCAAAATATAGATTGTGGGTATTCGTTAGAATCGCCTCGATGAGGCGGTTCTAACGAGTACTCACAATTTATATTTTGAGCAGAAATAAGAAAAATATCGTAATTTTTCATCTTAATTTTTTTTTTCGGCAGTAATGTTTACAAACATGTGTATAGGCGTGTTTTCGTAATGGTTATATAGAAACGAACCATCCTCGACTTTCCAAGCAACGAACACTTTGGTGCTGGATGCGCATGCGTATCAGCATCTTTGTTGTTAGCAAATGACAAAAACAGGCTTTCTCACGACAATTATTAATATCTGTTATAAACTGCTCCTTCTTGGAAATCCAATCCATTATACTTGATAGATATGCTTCTAGTCTGGAACAGTTTAAAATGAATTTGTGGTAGGTATTAATCATATACGTGTCTAATAGTATGGAAATGCAAGCATATTTCGGTTCCCCCATCCATTTAAAAGTTTCAAAGTCTACATGCATGTGCATAAATGAGCTAACACATAAGAATCAAAGGACTGACAGGGCTATTGTGTCGATTGTCCCTGAATGTAGGCCTGAAAAACTGGCTTCAACGAGGGCTTAGACTGTTTCGTTTAACCCATAAATGCCTGTATTGTAAGCAAACGATGTAGACCCTGATCAGAAGACGCATTCTAAGACGTCTGATCAGGGTCTACACTGTATTCCAAACCCAACACATGATTCCAGTCCGACCCTCTTACGCAACACTCTTACCTCACAGCGATAAGAATTTAGCTGTAATTTTCTATAAATAACCGCCACCTGAATTTCCTGCAAATCAGCGATAGACACGTGGACATCAGCACCGAAGAGCTGCTGTGCTAAATAACTTTGGGTCGATTGACAAACCAATTGACCAAAAAAGACCATTACCTGTCTCTGAGTGTTACTGTTCTCCAAACTACAGGCGAACTTCAATGGCTCGAACTCCCGTGGGAGCTTGAAAATTTGTTCGAAACAGCGGTAATTCGAGCCCCATTGGTTACTTTTAATGCCTTACCAGCAGGCATAATGGAGAAAATTTTGGATAGTTTTCGACGTTCTGTATTATAAATGTATATTGTGTTTACTCATGAGAATCGTCTCACCGAGGCGATTCTAGTGAGTCCAATACAAAATTCGTTGGCAATATGAAAAAAGAAAATCTACCTTCATTATCCCTATATCGTATTCGGCGAACTCAAGAACGGGCTCGACACTTCCATGGTAAACGAGCCATCGGGATTCGAGCCATTGAAGTTCTGCTGTATCATGGCTGTACAACCGATATTTGCATGAAGTTCTCGAGGTCTCTTATACATTGTCTGCGAGCCGCTAAGGCTCTAATTAGACAACGCTTTTGCACAGTCTCACCCTAATTGATTGCCTAATATGCAAAGCATAAACAGTAAATTCCGCTATTAAGACCACCAGAAATTAAGACTAAATCTGCTTTTAAAAGCTTGTTGGGAAGGTTTCAGTTATTCTTTCTTTGTGTTTTCTACACCCAGTTTCTCGCAGTAAGAGACCACCTTTGGGACTATTCAAAAGTGGTAAAGTGGTCTTAAGACCACTTTTGAACAGTTCCAAAGTGTCATTTATATAGGAAGGGTACTGCATAAAACAGCCCTGACTCTGGAAAATGTATTTTACATGGTGTGCAGGACAGCTCTGCCTATCTTATTTTCTCAATGGACCATCTTTTCTACCACTTCTTACTTTAACAAAAAACGTTGTAGTTTTTTAAGTAGTTTTATTTGGGATAATGACCTTAGTGGCCTATGCACCTAGGAGTCTCGCTTAACCCCGCAGGGCTAACAATGGTACTCCTACTAACCACCACCATTTTCACATGGAAAGACAAAATATACAGGGATGGTTCTGGCTTACACAGAACATTGGGTCTTTGGACAAATTTCTCTAAACAAACAGGTCCACAACAACAACCCCCTATCCCTTTACATTACCTTACCTTAGTTGTGGACAAACCAAAACGTATTCTGGCCTAACATTATGATAAAGAACCGGGCGAAAATTGAAATTGGCTAGGATCATAATCACTGTTCCATCTAGTCATGTATTTGTTCCAGGGAGGTTCAACAATGCCTCAACAGTCACAATGACATCATCCACACATATCGTAATAACCTCCTCGCAGTTCTGAATTTAGAAATACAGTCGAACTTCAATGGCTCGAACAACTTTGGGACCTCGAAGATCTGTTCGAGACAGGGGTAGTTCGACTCACTGAGGGTTACTGTCAGGAGGCATAACGAGATACTTTTATAGATTTTTTCGGTATTCTATAATGAAAACGTATGCTGTGTGTACTCATTAGAATCGCCTCATCGAGGCGATTCTAATGAGTACACACAGAATACATTTGCAAGATAAAAGACTAAAATCTCCTTAATTACCCACCACTATTTCTTATGCAGAGGATTTCGCTAGGGGCTCAAGAATGTGTTCGACGCATCCATGGTAAACGAGCCATCGGTGTTCGAGCCATCGAAGTTCTACTGTAAAGCATAATCAAAGGAATACATGTACTGTGGAAGTGACAGGAGTTCGAAAGAGAAGTGAATGCAAAGATCAGGAATCTATACAATTAACCCACACCTCCCATCAGAGACACCAAAGGGAAAGAAACACGAACATGAAATAACTAGACCCTAATGGAAACATCAGTAACGGAAAGCCAAAAGGACAGATACTTTCACCACGAAATGGCCGCTTGGGTATCCAAAACAAAAATATGTAAGCGGTACACACATTCAGAGACGAACTACGGTCGAACTTCAATGGCTCGAACACCTTTGGGACCTCGAAAATATGTTCGAGACAGGGGGAGTTCGAGCTTCTGATGGTTACTGCTAGGAGGCATAACGAGATACTTTTAGACATCTTTTCGGTGTTCCATAATGAATATGTATGCTATGTGTACTCATTAGAATCGCCTCATCGAGGCGATTCTAATGAGTACACACAGCATACATTTGTAAGATAAAGACTAAAATCTCCTTAATTATCCCCCACTAGTTCTTATGTAGAGGAAATAACTAGGGGCTCAAGAATGGGTTCGACTCATCCATGGTAAACGAGCCATCGGTGTTCGAGCCGTCGAAGTTCTACTGTATAACAAAAATAAACCGCGACAAAGAACCGTCTTGAAGAGGTCAGAAGTTGCAACAAGTGTGTTGAGTTGCATCGTCTTTGTGCAAAACGATGTCTGTTTATCTCTTTTAGTTGCCTTGAAGTTCAAACATCAGCATGATTCTGCCCAGCGATGGTGTAGTGTCTCTTAACATCATGATAACATGTCCGTCGAATAGTGAAACCAAAGAACTGGGGTTTATAGGATTACACATTATTTAGCTTATTTCTGCTCCTATACATGGGCCCCGTCAAGCGATTTTGGTACTTATCGTCTATGCGAGCAGCGAAGGTTCAGGCGAGCCTGCGCATCTGCGCAGTCTCGCCAGAACCTTCTCTGCTCGCTCAAACAAGCAGTGAATCAAGAGGAACCTTCAGAAAGAAAGCCATATCCCTGGCCCCTCTGAGTGGCTGGGCATGCGCAGTTAAAACTTGTCATGACGGAATGCTCGAAGACCCAAATTCGCTTGGCGGGGCTCAGTCATAGTTTAAGGATACTCTCTAGAACCATCCCAATGGAGCGGTTCTAAAGAGCACCCACAAACTTTGTTTGGAGTATAAACAAGAAAAATATCACACAATTTCATCGAAAAAGAAGCCGTTTTAGAGATATGAACGACTGCACTGTCACACGGGTGAGTTATCGTAATCTGATCTCCTACCATAACAACCAAAACATACCCTTACCAGCCCCCTAAACTGTGGCCATAACTTTTCCAACAGATGCCACCTGTCTATATACTTTTATGGGTAGAGAACCTTGCTTTTTCCGTTTTTCGCTCATCTTTTTCGATCCAGGATCAAAGTGTTGAACCCCAGTCTCATCCCGCATCATAGTTCTCTTCAGAAATTGTCTGGCTGTGCTAGAAAAGTGCCAAACGCCGCCTAGACACTTTCTGGTTTAGTGTCAATATCCTTGAAACCCGTTTTGACGACAGTCAACGACAATACAGAATAAATATGCCTCTTTTTCTATATTCTTGACATTCTGAGGCCAGTTGTTCAAAGCATCGTTAGCTTAACGAGCTCGTTAGTGGTCATATTGTTAAGTGTTCTAGCCAGTTCAGTTTCTAAAATTTTGGTATTTTTGCTGAAAAAATGTGAGCAGCTTTTGCGTCTGCAAAAGCTGCTCACATTTTTTCAGCAAAAATTTCAGCATATTTGCCATATTTAATGATCAAAGTTTTAACGATACGTTAACTAACGACGTCGTTAGTTTTGAACAACTGGCCCCTGGTTTTAGACATATTTGTTCGAAACGGGGCGCATATGATGAAACTGCTTGGTGCTGTCAGTTTAGAGTTTATATATACAATTTCATTGCTTTCTGATCGCATAGTCCACCTACAACATCAGATAAGCAGGACAATTTGGGCCTTTAATGGTCGCAGATGTCTTTTTATCATATGAATATGTTCTATAAAAGTGTTATCCTTTGGTAGCAAGGAATACACCACAGAAGTGAAAAAAATGGAGTGTACATGTTTTCTGGGCCACACTAGCTAGTTTCGGCCAATTAGGCCTCATCAATGACGCTCAGATATTTTCAAAATTCCACAATGGAATCAATGATCCTAAAGGACAAGAAAATATAATCTAGACTCTTGTTTGAGAATAAAATAACGCCATGTAATAAATTCGATAATCCACTAGTTGATTGAATATGCCAATTAGTTAGATACGCCCCCTAACGTTACATGTATGACGTCATTAACGTCATCGCGTATATTTACATTCGTGAATAAATTGCGCATAAATGTCATTCTTGCATTCGTGCTCATGTATTATTGAATTTATTAAACTAGTTGAGGACAAGCGATAAACTGCTATGCGAAGCCTCGCATCTTATCCCTTTTCACTCACTCACTCCTCCACTCGTTTAATAAAGTCAATAATACATGAACACTCATGTAAGATCCTCTATTTGTGATGCTTCAATTATCATAATGAAAACAGCAGATTCAGTAATGAAGCCCCGACAAGAGAAACCAGGTAATACACAAAACCGGATTGATCAGCTTTCAGACTAGCTCGAATCTTGAACTATTAGACCTTACGATAACAGATCCATGCGACTTAGTGCATTTTTCACATCTCTAAAATGGTTACTTTTCGCATGAAAATCCATAATATCTTTCTTATGTAAACTGCAAACATTGGTTGTGGTGCTCGTTAGAACCACCTCAACATAGGTTGTGGTGCTCGTTAGAACCGCCTCGTTGAGGCGGTTCTAACGAGTACCCACAACCTATGTCTTGAAGCAGGAAAAAATAATGTCCACCCCGTAAACCCCAGTTTTCTCTGTACAAAGAGGGGTTTAGGGGGTGTCCACTTCTCGGACTTGTTCACGTGATGTATGTTAAAACAAAATATAGGAATCGTATTGTTAGAGCAGTGAGCGCAAAAATGATGATTAGATTGCGGAAGAACACAGCGTAACCTGCACCTTTGTTGATTGCAAATGACAACAATCGGTTTTCCATGACATGTCTCACAGCAGACATATAGAGGATCTTACATGAGTGTTCATGTATTATTGAATTTACTAAAAGAGTTGAGGAAAAGGGATAAAATGCGAGGCTTTGCCGAGCATTTAATCTCTTTTCCTCAACGAGTGCATTTTATCCCTTTTCCTTAACGAGTTTAATAAATTCAATAATACATGACGTTTAATAACTTCAATAATACATGAGCACGAATGCAAGATTCTATTTATCATATGACATTTAAAGTGCATTTTATTCACTATTTTGTTACAAAAGCGTCAATATTCCGCCATTCGTAAACGCAACGTCGTTAAGGACGTCGTACATGTAACGTAACGGGATGTATCTAGTTAATTTGCATATTTAATCCATTAGTGGATTATCAAAAATAATACATGGCGTTATTACACTCTCAGACGCGACGTCATATGATAAATTAAAATTCATGACCAGACGCTAGGACAGATTTCACGTTTGAACGCGTAACCAGATGATAGAGTCATTCACAAATTCGGCACAAACTAGAACTGTATATTTGTTTTTTTTTTTGTTTTTTTTTTTTTTTCAGTTCGATTACGTTGAAAGCTTCAAGCTTATGTGAATCCCTTTCGAAATAGAAGTGAAGGCAATGATCAGGAATCGATACAATAAACCCACACCTACCATCAGAGACACCAAAGGGAAATAAACACATGACATGAAATAACTAGAGCCTATTGGAAATATCAATAGCGGAAAGCCAAAAGGACAGTTACGAGCGTACTTTCCCACAATGTGGTCATTCGGCTATCCAAAACAAGAAGATATTAGTCGCACCCACATTCAAAAGCAAACCACAACAAAAATCAACTGAGACAGATTAACCGCCTTGGAACAGTCAGTGAAAAGAGATTCACTGGGGGTGTTGGGGTAGGGTTGGCTTAAATCGATTTTATGCGGCCGCAATTGTCGCCCTGATTTCCATCGCGATTTAGGCGGATAATCTGTTCAGTCCGCATGAATGCTTCTTAACTCATCAGTGCAATATCTCCGAGATTACGAAAATTTAACAACGAGAGAGATGACACAACGGTGAGGACTCGACACTAAGCAACAACTGAAATGCTGGAACAAAAGAAAACCAACAGTTAGACTCCGATGGGCCCGACCAGAAGTAGAGCACCAGGTACCAGCCAAGATACAAGAGTAAGCCTTTGTGCTGGAACCGTCATAGAATCTGAGGCCTGGCCCACCGGCGTGCAATTAAAGAGGGAAGCAAAGTCAACCGTGACTGGGTTAACAACCATACACGAAGTCTGTCGTATAACATTTATGTTGTACCCAATCTTTTTATATCGAAGAATGATTTTACGAAATAGAGTACTGAAATCATTGCAAGTATATATTTTTCTGAATTTATACACTAAGTCACCATAACATTTGGGCTCCGATAGACCCTGTTGCAGAAGAGATTTAAGTCCAACATTGGATTTCGAAATTAAATCGGAATTACTTCAGCACCCAATTTCGTAAAATCATTCTTCGATATAAAAAGTTTGGGTACAACATAAATGTTATACGACCGACTGCATGCATGGTAGTTAACCCAATCACGATTGACAACTTTGCTTCCCTCTTTAATTGCACGCCGGTGGGTCAGGCCTCAGATTCTATGACGGTACCAGCGTAAAGGCTTACTGAGATTTAGAATTTAATTTCATGTGATGTTGGTTGGTGCCTGATGCTCTGTCTCTGGTCGGGCCCATCGGAGCCTAACTGTTGGTTTTCTTTTGCTCCAGCATTTCTGTGGTTTCTTGCTGTCCTTCTTGCGGACTTTACAAATTATTTGTCTAAATCGCGACGGAAGTAAGGGCGAGGGTTGCGGCCGCGTAAAATCGATTTAAGCCCCCCCCCCCCGCTAGCCCACCCCACCAGTAAAACTCTTTTCACAAACCGTTTCAAGGCGGTTCTTCTGTTGCGGTTTATGTTTGTTATGGTTTGTCTTTGAGTGCGTGTATTGCTTATATATTTTTGTTTTGGATAACCAGTTGGCCATTTTGTGGGAAAGTAACTGTCCTTTTGGCTTTCCGCTATTGATGTTTCCAGAATTATCTAGTTATTTCATGTTTGGTTTTCTTTCCTTTTGATGTCCCTGTTAATTGTATCGATTCCTGATCATTACCTTCATTTCTATCTTGCCATTTGAACATTATTTTAATACGAATATTTACTGGGGCATGGAAATGAAAATCCAGTTCTATTCAAATTGGTCACATGGCCAAGATAGCTGTTGTGCTCATTTGCGGAAAAACATTATGAAAGTTTTGAAACTTCTCAATAACATGTTGGCCAATTACCTTGAAAATTGTGTATTTTGAAAACTGAACACGAGTCAGCATAATTATATCTAAAATGTGGTTAGAGCTGCTGACAGATATATCATAAAAAGGTTAATCCCTGACCATTGTTCAGTTTATTTAGGTGCGAATATATCTTGTGTCATTTAAAACTAAAGTTTATAAGAAAATCGTTTAATTTATTTTTTTGTAGTTGGAAATGTAGCTTCAAGACTATCAAAGAAGAAGCATATCTTTCATCTTGACGGACGGACATTTACATTGATTCCAATGTGCACTTTCGTTCAGGCAAGCGGTTCACAGGGGTAAAAATAAGTAAAAGGTTGTTGAAAATCCACAACAACTGTTTGAGTTATAGATTGTCGGAAAACCCTCAAACGGTATATAGACGATAGCTGTCTTTAGAATTGTCACTAGGAAATGAATCGATGGATTTGTGCTCAGAACTGTCGCTTTTAGTAGACGAATTAACGGGGCCAAAACTGCAGTTTATATCCATAAAATTATTGACATAGATGCACAGCAAAAGCCACAATCAAAGATTACAGCCTACCAATGGCACCAAGAGGAAAAAAAAACACAAAAGAAAAAACAAACCAATCACGAACAGCACAGCAATCAACCCCTTCTTCATCAATGTGAAACAGGCACAGTTAATGAAATTTCAATAAATAATGATAATAATACACAAACATACGCACAAACAACAAGAAGACCCATCGGAAATGTGTTACGGTCTGTGGCGGTTTATTTATGGTGTTGTTTGTTACTTACTGTGTGTATCACTTGTGTTTTTTTTATTTTGGATGGCCATATGGCAATTTTGAGGGAAAGTAACTATCCTTATGGCCTTCCTTTGTTTAGGTTTCTAATATGGTCTGGCCGCTTAATGTTTGTGTTTCTTTCCCTTTGGTGTCTTTGATGGGTGGAGTAAGTTAATTGTATCGATTCCTGATCTTTGTTTTACTTCTACTTTACATTTAAATTAAACAACTTTGGAACCACCGCCTTAGGTCGGTCAGTAGCGAGAACCACTGCTGAGTTTAAATCGATTCTATGGGCCCTACCTTCACTCTAGGTTCTAACAGTACGATTTACAACTCACAAAATAGTTGGTCCACCTAAATCTATAGACCATCACAGGATAACATACAAATCAAAACAAACTGAAATACAAATCAAACTGAATAACTGTGATGAATCAAAGATGGAACTTCGTCGTTTGTTCCATACCATTAGAAAAAGATGTCCGTGTGAAATAATGGCGTCTAACATGGTGTCAAAAATTACAAATTATGGGTAAAAATGATAACGTCTTTCTTATTTCTGCTTTCAGCATAAATTGTGGTGCTCGTTAGAACCGCCTCAATGAGGCGGTTCTAACGAGTACCAACAATCTATGTTTTTGAGCAAAAATAATATAGATAATGTATACTCCCGAAAACCCCGGTTTTCCCTATATAAAGTGAGTTTTCACGGACATTTCATTTCACGGACAGGTTATCGTGACGACTGTAAACTGGAGCTAAAGAAACCCACCAGGTAGACCAAGAAGAGTCAAACCCAAAGCAAATCGCCAGGCACCAAAAAACAATAAAACAACACACAAAAAGATAAAGTTATAAGTTGCAGCCGCCATCGAGTCAAAGACATGGCCCCCGTCATGTAATGAAAGAAGAAAGCAAAGGCATAACCATGTCTGGGTTAAAATCTAGGCATGTCACATAACATTTACATTGTACCCCATTCTTTTATGGCGTTTAATGATCTTTTTGAATTGATTATGAAAATCATTTTTCTTCATAATTTTTCGAAATTTATAAACCAATTTGCCATAAAATTACAAAGACAGTTTTCTCTATTCGAAACCTTGGCTTAAACCTGTCATTTGTTTTGCACTGTGGGCAGAATAAAAGAAAAATAAAACAAATCGAAGTGTAGGCAATGATGAGGAATCGACATAATTAACCCACAGCTTCCATCAGAGACGCCAAAGGGAACGAAAGAAATAACTAGACCCGGAGATGGAAATAGTGGAAAGCCAAAAGGACAGTTACTGTCCCACAAAATGGCCAATTGGTTATCAAAAAAAAAAAAAAGATATAAGCGATACACACACCCAAAGACAAACCATAATGAAAAATAAACCGTGACAGAAGAACCGCCTATAAGCCGTCAAAAAGCAACGTTACTAGATGACGTCAGGTTTCCAACAGTATATGGCAATTTCTAAAAGCACGTCTATATGAGAAATGGAAAGGGATTGAGTTTTGTTATGCAACAAATCATTGGGCGGAATGTCGTGCCGAGCGACGTAAAAAGCTGCCATTTTATGACGTCGCTGGTAGATTCCTTGACGTTAGACGGTTTAACGACACATTCTCGCACCGAAACGTTACAAAACGACATAAATGCATGTGTAACAGTCATTTATTGCGGGATTTCTTCTAACAATGGCAAAAGGTTGTTAGAAGTTGAAGGTAACAACATTATTGCCCATGTGTGCGTGTTAGAATCGAAATAGATCAGCTCTTGTCAGTGATTTGTTGAGTAATAAATGACAGTTTGTCAGTCAGTTTTTGTAAGTAGAAAAAAAAAAAAAAAAAAAAAACATCACTCGCGCTATGCGCGCGTGGTTTGATCTGCTTTACAACTGACCTCCAAACTACGAATCATTACTCAACAAATCACAGTTAGTGCTGATCTATTCCTTAAATATAGTGTTGCAACGTTATCCAATCAGTCATCGCTTTACGTTCGCACATTTAATAGAATAAAATGTTGATGGTTAACAATTTAGAGTAATATAAAACATCCTTAAACAATAGTACGCTTTATAACTGTTTTATGAGACCCCGGATAGGATTTATGAGACATCAAGTACAATGTTAAGTCCATGAAACATCCCAAAATAAAATGCATTTACTGTTTTCGAAATTCAGCATTTAATTTAGAACTTTCATGATAAGACGGTTTGTGGCATCTTCAACATATCGTCATTTATCAGTTACCCCCTATATTAATCGCAGTGTCCTGATAAAAATATGCTTTCTCAGGACAGTTTTGTTTGTTTGATTTTAGGTTTAACGTCCCCGTCAAGAATGTAAATGTCATTTTGGAGACGTTGCGTCCAATTTTGTGGGACTTTTTACACGATATTGAGAGGAAATGACAGCTCAAGCCCTGTCGCCCAATGAAACCAATAGGGTTTAATAGCATGGACGGTCTGACTCGCACCACTTTGCCTGGGCAGGCTTAGATCCTTTAAAGAGTTTACCAGTTTGCGTGTGCGGTCGGTTTCAGCTCTGCGTGGAAGCATCATGCAGCCAGCCCCGATGAGCGGAGGCCGAATTTCTCAGGACATATCAACGTGACGTAGCTCGCTTATGAATGAACTGCACAACTGGAAATTTTGGCAACAATGTAATTATTACTGGAAATAAATGGTGAACTTACTTCACAAAATATCATAGGAAACAATAATGTCAGCTGATACTAAATATACCGACCGATTATTGCGCGGATTTTTGGGACGCACTGAGGACAATCGATAACTGGTCGTAAATCTCCAATTTAAGAGTATACAAGAATTAGGACACGAGATTCGTGTTATTTGATGTCATGTTTATTAGGTTCGACTTTGAGAACGCGTGAAGAATCGCTCGGCAAGCCTCGCGATCCTACAAACTTTGTCGGAGCCTTGCCTGATAAACATGTTATCAAAAGACACGAAACTGGAATTCTATTATATATAGCACAACGCATATTAAACCGGGCCATGCAAAAATGCAATTCTGATTGCGGTGGGCCCCAAAACTGCTTCATGCTGGCAAGAGTGGCTGTGTTGATGTTTTGATGGAAAAGGGCATCATCTTCCTATCTGAAAGTAATTAAATGAAGACAAGCTTCGCTTTACACGGCTAAGCTATTAAATATTATTGACACTGTAATTTTAATTGAAACAAAAACTGTAATTGCAGTTGATGCCAAGATGTCTGCTATCTAAACACCACTAATCTGTTGGCAAAGTACTTAATAAAACTTTAGAAAATGAAAGTGCACGGCTTTCCTTTTCTATAACATTTACTTTTTATTGAGCCATGTTATGTAAAATGTGTGTTATGACATGTGCTCCATACACAGATATGGATCAGCATCCACGTGTATGTAATATTACGTTCTTCACGAAAACACGCCTATATGTTTTTGACCCCAATGAACCCACTTTTATACAGCAAAACTGGGGTTTACAGAGGTAAACCTTATTTTCTTATTTCTGCTCTTAAGAAAAACGCCTAAAAAATACATTGCCACCTTTATCGCCGAAAAATGAAAATTTTAAGACGAAAAATTGTGATATTTTTCTTATTTCTGCTCCAAATATAGAATGTGGGCACTCGTTAGAACCGCCTCATTGAGTCGGTTCTAACGAGTACCCACAATCTATATTTTAAACGAGAAATAAGAAAAAAAGGTATACCCCCAGAAACCCAAGTTTTACTGTATAAAAGTGGGTTTCAAGGGGTCACAATTATATAGGCGTGTTTTCGTGATGTTTAGGCCTAAAAATAGCCGTGTTTCCGCTAACCCGACCGAGCCTGCTTCAGACTCCCGACGCTACTATCTTTATCAATAAAAGAACAAAATAAAAATTAAAAACACCGACCCTACCATTTTCAATTTCCGACCCTACCCAGTGTCGTCTTTGCATTTTCCCATAGTAATTTCGCGTTTTAAGTACATTTTTGTAGTTTTTGGCATTTAGTACGAAAGCTGACATTTTTGAGCATCTAAAATGAATTATGGTATACAGTGCCAGTCTCAACATTACAATTTTATTACCATACAACATGTACATAAACAAAAGCACACAAAAAATATAGTTCCGACCCTGTTTTTTTTTTCGGGAGAAAAAATCAAATAATAACAAAAAGTTTCTCCTGCCTATCGACCAAGCTTTTTTCAGCATGTTAGCGGAAACACAGCTATTTTTTACGCCTTATACATATTACGATAACACACCAAAATGGCTTCTTTTCTGGTGAAAATCCGTGACTATTTTCTAATTCAAACTGCAAACATAGCTTGAGGCGGTTTTAACGAGTACCCGCAATCTATATCTTGGAGCAGAAATAAGACAAATAACGTGTATCTCCGTAAAACCCAATTTTCCCTATATAAAGTAGGGTTTAGGGTGTGTTCGTTTCACGGACATGTTCCCCTGATGAGCAAACAGAAAAGAGTGTGGGCCCAGAGTGAAAATATTGACTACTTTTATGATTGTAGGTAGTTGACGAGGTAGTGTAACCTTTACCACATTGTGGGCTAAATCAGCAGGCGTATGACAAATTATTGGTATTATTCTGTGCTTATTCCAAGAAATTGACATAAAATGCAAATTGTCTCCCCTCTGGAAACAATTTGCATAAACTGTCAAACTATCAAAACTTGTTTTCTCTGTCAAATAAGAAAATAATCCAAAATGTCGTCTGCTGAAACAATACTCAGCATGCAGAGCGTTAACTCTTCCCTTCAGGACTAATGGCGAGGATTGCGGCCACGTTTGTTTGTTTGTTTGATTTGAGGTTTAACGTCCCCGCCAACACTGTATAGGTCATTTTGGACACGTTGCTTCCACATGTCCACATTTTTTCATGTTTTTTTCTTAATAACTTACAAACCGACAAACCCATCAACTTCAAACTTCAAATATAAGGTACACCATTTCACGGCAAAATACGTAACTCTAGCTTCAATACTCTCAGGGTTATGGCCCTTTGAAAAACTTAAAAATTCAGCTTTTTTCGTCTTTTTTTCATCTTTGTTTCATAACCGCTATAGATATTCAAATGAAACTTCCTATAGTTATTGACAGTTGCCATAAAGTAATATCCTGTCCGTCCGTCCG
This sequence comes from Lucinisca nassula, assembly GCA_963580285.1. NCBI lineage: Eukaryota > Metazoa > Mollusca > Bivalvia > Lucinida > Lucinidae > Lucinisca > Lucinisca nassula. The sequence goes on from OY757011.1 coordinate 95,700,918, forward strand.
TCCATCTGTCTGTCCATCTGACCGTCTCTCTATCAATATTTTCATGTTTGTTTTTCTTAAAAACTTACAAACCTTCAAACGCATCAACTTCAAACTTTAAACATAAGGTCACAACAACATTACACAATTTCATGGCAAGGTACGTATCTGTAGCTACAATAATCCGAGAGTTATGGCCCTTTGAAAAACTAAAACATTCAGCTTTTTTCGTTTATTGCTTTCATTTTAATTTCAAAACCAATATAGATATCCAAATGACACTTGCTGAAGTTATGGACAGTTGCCCTATAATAATACCCTTTCATGGCAATTTACGTTAATCTGTCTGCAATACTCTCCGAGTCATAGCCGTTTGAAAAACTTAAAAATTCTGCTTCTCAAAATTGTCCAACTCCACTGATAGCGCTGCCGGGGCCCTAGTCAGTTTCACTGACAACTAGAGTTTCCCTTTGCTGTCTTGGATGGCAGGTTTGAGGTAATTGTGTCAATTCCGGATCATTACCTTCATTTCTGATTCACTGCGCGCGCGTATCCTAAGTCCAGAAATCTTATCTCTACTAGCAACAATTGTGTTTATCCACGTGACAAAGGGACAAGCTTTCTGTGCTGCAGAGATAAAATCCGTGTATTTGTATAGAAATCAGTGTGTTTGCATGGAATCAGTTTTATGCTTTTCACAGTTTCTTCATGTTATATCAAAATGCAAACAAAAATGTTCTTGGGGATAGTGTAATAGTGACAGCAGATATGCAGACAGGCATAGAAAAAGGGTTGACTTTGTGTCATTTCCAAAGCTCACAAAAAAGGCTGGAAAAGTTCTACGATGAATAAAGCTTTGTGGAAGGCCCAACGAACAACTTAATGTCAATAGAATCAATGCCTACACATATGTATGCATAAACTTTCTTCAGTAGGTACAGAAGGGGAGTGTCACTGCTTTGTGTATTTGATGTCTCGAGATCTGTGGGGAGTACTGGACCCTCCTTCTCCTTTAGCCGACGTATCCACTGGCAGTTCCCAGAAGTGACACTTTTTTTCTTGGCACCATCAATAAAATCAATGAGCTCAGAAGCAAAGCCACCATCGATACTTAAAAGTATTAAAAATCATATAATGGGGCTACAGCATCGTGTGGGTACAACAAAAATGTTATACGACAGACTGCATGCATGGTAGTTAACCCAATCACGGTTGACAGCTTTGCTTCCCTCTTTAATTGCACGCCGGCGGGTCAGGCCTCAGATTCTTTGACGGTTCCAACGTAAAGGCTTATGTTGGTTGGTACCTGATGCTCTGTCTCTTGTCGTGCCCATCACAGTCTAACTGTTGGTTTTTCTTTGCTCCCGCATGTCAGTGGTTTCTTGCTGTCGAGTCCTCATCGTTGTTTCATCTCTGTGGTTGTTTGAATTTTGTGCTCACGGAGATGTTGCACTGATGAGTTAGGTGGCCTTCTTGCGGACTGAAAAATTATTTGTCTTAATCGTGACGGAAGTAAGGGTGAGGATTGTGGCCACGTAAAATCTATTTAAGCCCCCAAGTGGAATTGGTTTCCGCTGACCGTTCCAAGGCTGTTCTCCTGTTGCGGTTTATTTTTGTTATGGTTTGTCTTCGGGTATTATTTTATTTTGGATAGCCTATTGGCCAGTTTGTGGGAAAGTAACTGTCCTTTTGGCTTTCCGCTATTGATGTTTCCATTAGGGTCAGTTGTTTCATGTTTGTGTTTCTTTCCCTTTGGTGTCTCTGATGGGAGCTGTGGGTTAATTGTATCGATTCCTGATCATTGCCTCCACTATTCTTTATTGGGGTGTATAACCCACATGTTTTAACATGATGATTTAATTGTTTTAATTGTAATTTTGCTCTCATGTTTAACTAACAAATCAACTGGAAACACAAATATTTATTTTCAGACTACTGCTTGCTAATTTTTATCAATATCACTATTATCATTTATTTTTTTTTTCAACAACTTTGTTGCTGTTTTCTGTTCCCCATTCATACATAGCTCAAGATAAGGTGTTTTATTTTCTATGAGATGGTTACTGATATTTTTCTTATTTCTACAAGAAAAACATATATGTTGTGGGTACGTTTTAGAAACCCCTTGGTGCGGCGCTTCTAATGAGTATCTACAACATTTGTGTTTTTTTTTTCAAAAACAAGAAAAACAGCATGTCGATATCCCGTCTTATCTGGGACTATGTCCTTTGTTCTTTCCCGTTTGATACTTAGGTAGAGTTTTGGATCTGATTGTATCTGTTCCTGGCAGATCTTTATTTTTATTTTTATTTATACTGTAACCGAATTAAGATTTTGTTTCCCATCAGGTGTACTTAGACTGCCACTACCATTTGTTTAAAAAAACTCTAGAAGCACTTTGCCAGAACTCTAAGGTCATCGTTCCGTAATGTTTCAATATTAAATGTTTTCAACCCACCCAAAATAATAACTACATGTATAAATCTACTTTTCAGAGCAGCAAATTATAATATTTAGCCACAAATTGATTCTAAAATAAACATTAATTTGACATTAATACTGATATGAACGCCTTTCTATGCCTAATGTTTATAGCAAACATGCTGATAAGCGGGCCAGTTTGAAAGGCGTGTCCCTGGGTGACGTGAGTAAACATACTGGTTGCTACTGGAGATAGATTTCCAGAGTAGTCCTATTTCCGCTTTTCGCGACTTATTTGGAAACTACTTAAAACCGTGCACTATTAAAAGCAAATTTCAGTTTCTTTTAAATGTTATTGTAGCTGAACAGCGTCATGTACAAAGTTGTTTTAGACATGTGCACACAACCCAGTTCTCTGCATTTGCATTGTCGTTTTGTGTTTAATGGCTCCCTATAGACCCAAAGCTTACTCATGTAGACTGGGAGGACAGGGATCTTACTAAATAGGTATGCAGGTTCGTTGTTAATCATCATTGCATGAACATATAACAACGCTTTGGTAACCATAACGCAAATAGGACAGTTGTTTATTCCACAATGTCTATTACTAACCGACATTATATGTGCCAAAGCATAATAAAACCGACAAGAAGGTACATGAGACCAGCGAAAACTCAGACCAGTCTGTGTAACCAGCCCGTCTAGCAAGAGTTTTCGCATGCTTTCTGAATAGTCGAAAGGCTGTAGAAGGCTCTTGTGAATATGCTGCGCAGATGCACAGACTGCTCTTAGTCTTTCATTACGATAACACACACGTGAGACACAGAGCATTAAATGACTACTTTTCAGATGAAAATCCGTGTTGTTTGTCTTATTTATACTGCAAACATAGGTCGCGGGTGCTCATTGAGGCGGTTCTAACGATTACCCACAACCTATGTCTTGAAGCAGAAATAAGAAAAATAATGTATACCCCCGTAAACCCCAGTTTTCTCAATATAAAGTGGGGTCGAGGGGGTATTCATGTCACGGACTTGTTCACGTGATGATTGATCGCACATGGCGAAATATAGGTTTGCTGGCTCATAATGCGTTCGAAAACATTTTCTTGCACGCCAGACGAGCAAATCCGTAATTTTACCCTTGGATAGAAATTTATGTTCTGACCCTGATGTTCAGACCCCGGCAACTAACATAAGTGTGCTTCAAATCTATTCAATTGCCGGAACTACTTCCGCACTACTTTCATTCTGTAAACAATATACACGTGCGAGCTGTCAAAACTAACTGGCAAAACAGCGTATGTTGCTAAAAATGAAAAGTATAGTGCACAAACAATGAAACGTTAAAAAATAAAAAAGGAAATATTTGGGAGATGTTGTGCAAGAAAAAGGGTCCAATATGGGGTTCTGTTATAGATGGGCGTTTCCAACCCTCGAGATGACCGTGCTGAGCGGAACCTCGGCATAGCCTCGGTTCCGCTCAGCACGGTCAGCCTTCGGGTTTCGAAACACCCATCTACAACAGAACCCCATATCAGATTCTTATATTCTTTCAGTTTCTGTACTTTGTATAAGTGGGTTTTGCATTATGTACGGTAACAATTTCATGGCTCCATCTGCAATATTGTAGAAAGCTATTTGAGGATTTTGTATTTCATAGGACACCCATGTGCCATAATATTTTATGACTCTTCTTATTATAACGTTTTGTTTTTATTTTGTTATTTCTGTTTCAAATATAGATTGAGTATAACCGTTAGACCGGCATCAATAAGGGTATGCATAATTAACCCTTTTTGTACCAGATAGAACCTTCTTTCTTATATATAGCAGGAGTTCATTTCAAAATTTAATGGGGACAGGTTGTGTTTTTCATCAAATGTTACTAGGAAAATAACTGAACTTTTAGCGAATAGTGGAGGCCCTGATCAAACCCCGCGTTCTGCGGCATCTGATCTGGGCCTGCACTGTTTGCCAGGGTATCCGTTTTGGGCTTTCTGGTACTAAATGGGTTGCTATGGATATTTTAAGGTGATATATGTTGCCGTAAAAACTTACGTGACTAACATGCGGCATGGAAGAGCGTCATTCGGATAACATCGCATATGCGATGGATGTTGACTTTTTGTAACATCACGTGAACAAGTCCGTGAATTGAACACCCCCTTACACCTCACTTTGTATAGAGAAAACTGGGGTTTCCGGGGGTATACCTTATTTTTCTTATTTTTACTCCAAGACATAGGTTGTGGGTACTCGTTAGAACCGCCTCAATGAGGCGGTTCTAACGAGCACTCACAACCTATGTTTGCAGTATAAATAAGAAAAATATCATGGATTTTCATCCGAAAAGTAGCCATTTTGGAGCCTGATGTAAAAAATGCACTGTCGCAAGGGTGTGTTCGCGTAGTGAAGTAACCAGTCAAAATACACACATAGTAGCTTAAAATTAATGCGCATGATTAAAGAGTTGCAAAGCAGAATCCTTAAGTTTTTATTCATAATCATCGGGATTCTGCCTGGAATGTTTTAATTATTATACATAATTATAGAGATTTTGTCAGGAATATTTTCATCACGTTAAAAATGCGTGACATGAAAACTCAGTAAACCTTATCATAGTTAATGTTGTCCACAGTCACCGATACATGTATATACAGGCATGCATATGCGTTATGATAGTTAATCTGACGATAAGTGTAGAGCTTATATAAATAATGGATATTTACCTCTTTAGGTGGATACCCCCCCCCCCCCACCACACAAAAAAAAAAAAAAAAATAAAAAAATAAAAATAATAATAATAATAATAAATAAATAAATAAATAAATAAAATAATAAAAGATAAAAAATAAAATAAAAAATAATAATAAAAAAAATAAATAAAATAAACAAAAATATCTTCGAGTGTGTTGAAAACATCAAAACATCATGATGTTTTCAACACACGGAATTTAATATTTTGGTACATATCGAACAAGGTTATTTTTCTTATTATTTATACGCGAAAAAGTAGTCCGGGCTGCTACTGTGAAATTAACATGGCTGTGTTATTTTTAACACTGTGAAAATATTGTATATGTCGCGGCCCGGATCGAACCCGTGACCTCCCGTTCCCCGGAGCGGACACTCTACCAACTGAGCTATCGGGGCCGGTTATATTAACAGTTTATATCTCGGGTCTGTATAGAACAGCGCCGCCTGATTTGTTTGGATTATTAGCCCAATAGGGACATTCTAATAACGTTTGTCTAGAAAAAGCTATCTGTAAGACATTTAGCCTTGGGAATTTATATAATTTTAAAATGGATAACATATCAATTGTGACTTAGACTAGACAGACACGCAATGTGCCATCTTTTCAGATACATAAATGAGGAACAATTATTTCCATGCCCCTAGGTTATAAAAGTTTTTTTACCCCCGCAATTTTAAAATTGATGGGGTGGGGCATACAGTATCATCGCTGTCCGTACGTACGTCGTCCCGTACGTACAGTGTGTCCCGTACGAGATATCTTAAGAAACGGTTGGTAGATTGGATTCAAATTTCATACACATGTATATAATCATGAAATACAGGTCAAGGTCGATTTCAGGTAAATTCCGCTTATTATGAGAGTAATGGCTCTTTTTAACTTAATTGTTACATTAAAAATGGTTTCCGTGCGATGCGATATCGTTTGAAAACCTTGATGAATTGGTTTCATATTTTATACACAGGTATATAAACATAAAATACAGGCCAAGTTCCATTTCGGGAAAAATCCGCTAATTATAATGAGAGTTATGACCCTTTTTATACCCGCTTTTTTAAAAAAAAAAAAAAAAAGGTTATATTATTTTCGTCACGGGTGTCCGTCCGGATGTCCGTCCGCACCAACAAATGTATAGTTAGGTGGCTATGTAAATGGACAGAATCAATGTAAGTCTATGGGATTTATTCCGTTAGACACCGAAAATACTTCTTTTCTGTGGCTAAAATTAGCCACTTAAGTATCAATCCTGCCAAAAATAGCCACATAAGTATACATCCGTGAGAACTTCCGTCCGTCCGTCCGTCACGTTTGTTGTGAATGCAACTATTTTTTTTATTTCTTTACCTACAGTGACCAAACTTGGTACATACATTGCTTGGGGACTGCAGATGTGCATGAAGGTGTCGAAATTTTCATCTGACCCCCCTGGGGTCATGAGGTGAGGTCAAAGGTCAAATGTCTAAGAAAAGGCTTGTGAATGCAACTACATGTACTTTTTTATTTCTTTACCTACAGTGACCAAACTTGGTACATACATTGCTTGTGGACTGCAGATGTGCATGAAGGTGTCGAAATTTTCATCTGACTCCTTGGGTCATGGGATGAGGTCAAAGGTCAAATTTCTAAGAAAAGGCTTATGAATGCAACTACTTTTTTATGTCCTTACCTGCAGTGAACAAACTCGGTACATACATTGCTTGGGGACTGCAGATGTGCATGAAGGCGTCGAAATTTTCATCTGACCCCCTGGGGTCATGGGGTGAGGTCAAAGGTCAAATTTCTTAGAAAAGCTTGTGAATGTAACTTCTCAATTGTCCTATTCAGTGTACTCATGCATTTCTAAGTGTGTTGTCCATAGAAAAAGCGGGTATTCGCGATGGTGCACCATCGACTGCGCGATTCTAGTTCAACTTTATTTTTACTTGAAAATGGTTTCCGTGCGATATCTTTTGAAAACATTGGTAGATTGGATTCAAATTTCATACACAGGTGTATTATCATACAAGAAGGCCAGAACGGCCGTGAATCGCTCACCTCGTATCAAGTTGTCACATACTTTGGCAGTCATGTGGGTGACAGTCATTCCATGACACATAACTATTGCACTTTATAGATAGATGGTCACCTGGGCAACATTCTTGCAATGTTTGAAACAAAAAAAGACTTAAAAGTTTCTATTTTTAGCTATGTCAGTCATTTTGTTCATTAAAACACACGCATTTTAGCAGAGGCTCACCTAAGCAACATTCCAATGAAGTTTGGATGAAATTGGCCCATGGGTATAGTAGGAGCTGTCGCTTGAAGGTTTGTCTATTTTTTGATCTGGTGTCCATTTTGATCATCAGAGCCGAACAAATTTAGCTATGTTGTTAGAGGGTAACCCAAGCAACATTCCTAGGAAATTTGATTGAAATCGGCCACGGGTTATAGGAGGAAGTTTTGTTTAAAGATTTTTTTCTACTTTAGCTTTGACAGCTATCTTGATCATTGCAGTAAAACCGTCTCAGCTAATTTTGGTTGGGAGCCATCTAGGCAACATTTCTGTGATGTTTGAATCAAATATTGACCTAAGTTTTTAGGAGGAGTTCGCATTTAAAGGAAACCTGTGACATTTCTCTATTTAAGCTCTGATAGCCGTTTTGCTCATCTGAGCGGAACCAGTTAGCTATTTTTACAGTGGGTTGACATAAGCAACATTCCTATGAAGTTTGAATGAGATTGGCCCAAGGGTACAGGAGAAGTTGACGTTTGAATGTTTTTTCTTATTTAGTTCTGGCGGCTGTCTTGTTCATCAGAGCGGAATGTTGTTAGCTATTTTTGTACATAACCACCTAGGCAACTTCCCTGTGAAGTTTGAATCAAATTGGTCAAATGGTTGAGGAGAATCTCACATTTGAAGCACATTTTTGTTTTTCTATATTTTCTCTGACAGCCATTTTGCTCATTGGAGTGGAACCGTTTCAGCTATTTTGATAGAGGGTCACCTAAACAACATTCCGGTAAAGTTCGAATGAAATTGTCCCAAGGGTAAAGGAGGGGTTGTCGTTTAAAGAGTTTTCTATTTTTAGCTCTGGTGGCGAGCTTTTTCATCACAACAGAACAATTTTATCTATTTTGGGAATACACCCGTAATCATCAGTTAAAGAACCGTTAACACTTTGATTTTTTTAGAAATGGTAAATACAACAAATTTGTAGCTATAAAATGGGAGTAAAATAGTGGAGCTTGATAGATCAGTGGTGAGTGCACTTTCCTCTGATGCTAGAGGTCCCCGGTTCGAATCTCGGCGGCGGTAATTGTTTCGGCGTCCGAACACGGTCCACTGATATCTTTAGCAGTGATGATAATCATAAGTGAACCGCCTTTCGGATGGGGACGTTATCTGGACACCCCCCCCCACCCCAGAAGAGTCATTCCCTGTGCAGTTTTAAGAACCCTACCGTAATTACATGATTACCGTATTGACTTTCTTGGAGTAATTTAAGGGAAAAATCTTTTCACACCTAGTATACTACTCCTTATTGAGATTCTTTATAGCGGTCAATTCTATTTTGTGACAAATTGTTAGGTGTTAAAGCGAGAATCCTGTGCACTTAACCCATTTTGTACCGGAAACCCCAAAACGGGTACCTTTGCAAACAGTACAGGCCTAGATCAGACGCCGCAGAACGCGGCGTCTGATCAGGGCCTACACTATTTGCAGAACATTCAGCCATTTTTCAGGTCAATTTTGAAGAAAACACAGCCTGACACCCCCAAATTTTGAAATGGACTCCTGCAATATATATAATGAGGAAGATTCCATTTGGTACAAAAATGGTTAAAATAGCCCAATGGCTTGTTCGGTGACAGACATATACATGTGCTGATTCACTCTGTTGGTCTGTTGAGCACGTGGTATATACACTTACATGCAGTTACTTCTGCATAATTTACAGCAAAAACCCTTTTAAACTCCGTTCAGAAAATCTGAATCATCGATTTTTTTCGTTTCTTCCTTTTAATACTCATTTTAGCCCACACAGCACTATGGGAAAGTTGTAGACCTCACCCTCCGCCGATTTCTCCAACAAGTCGTATGCCTCAGCGACAGCCAGGAAAGGCTGTGATTATTTGGAGAAAATTGCAAAATCTAAATTTTTATTCACAGACTAAGACATTCTGACGGGTTCGACACACCTTTTTAAATCATATATAGAAGTGGTTACTGCTCTTGTAAATTACAAGGGCGTCTATATTTTATTTGCACGATCACTTCATGGAAAATCATTAGCTATGACACCACATCTGATATCGGTTTAATTCATTTTGACCACTATTGACAGCATATCGCGTTAGTGGCTCCCCGTGCCTAGTGAGCTTCTATATGGCCATTCGAATGTAAGGTAATTGCATATCTATTTATAAAGTGCATCACGTGGATTTGAATATGTACTATTTTACCTGACAGTCATCATCAAATGGACTTAGTCTGTAGTCTCATTTCTTTGTTTTGCAATTTTCTCCACATAATCATAGCCTTTCCTGACTTTCGCAGAGGCATACGACTTGCTGGAGAAGTCGGCGGAGAGTCAGGTCTTACACTTTCCCATAGTGATGTATGGGCTAAAATGAGTATTAAAAGGAAGAAACGAAAAAAATCGATGATTCAGATTTTCTGAACGGAGTTTAGTACCAAATGGAATTTTCCCCCTTATATATAGCCGGAGTCCATTATGTCAGGTTGTTTTTTCTTCAAAACTGATTCGGAAAATGGCGTTATGCGGCGTCTGATCTGGGCCTGCACTGTTTGCCACTTACCCCTTTTGGGGTTTCCGGTACCAAATGGGTTAAAATGAATCAGATAAATGTTAAGGATATTTAGCCATATTCACGTGCTCACACGATTCCATGCCCAACCTGCCCTCCCACCCCACCCCCAGTAAAACTGACTGTTCAAAGCCTTCATACGGACTGAACAAATTACTTGTCTATATCGCGACGGAAGTCAGGGCGAGGATTGCGGCCGCGATCTTCTGTCGCGGTTTATTTTTTTCATATAGTTCGTCTTTGACTGTGTGTATCGCATATAACTTTTTTGTTTTGGATAGTCAATTGGGCATTTTGTGGGAATGTATAGTAGTCGCCGATAATATTGACTAGGCGGAGCTATTCAGGTGTCAATATATGTTAAATTCTCTGTGTCCACCGGAAGATTCGGTAGAGTGCCTTTCGCACGCTTTCTACAAGCGGACGAAATGGTCATATACGCCACAGCTATGCTTGTGTTACAGTTGAATTCACACAATCGGGTGACTTGGTTTACCTTTTTGTTAATAGAATATTCCTAGGGCAGGTACAAACGATAGCCCCGCCTAGTCAATCGTATCTGCGACTACTATAACTGTCCTTATTGATGTTTCCATTAGGGTCTAATTATTTCATGTATCTGTTTCTTTCCATGTTGGTGTCTGCTGGGAGTTGTGGGTTAATTGTATCGATTCCTGACCATTGGCCCAACTTCTATTTAGCCTGGGACAGAAATTCTGTTCTTAGGCGTTTCCGACCCGAGGGATGACGGTGTAACCTAGGTTCCACTCAGCAGGTCATGACTCGGGTTGGAAACGCCCATCCATTCCAATCCTTAGGTTGACCATGCTGAGCGAAACCACGGCATAGCATCGGTTTCGCTCAGCACGACCATGTCTCGGGTGGGGGAACGCCCATCTACAAGGGCGTTTCAAACCATCGGGATGACAATTCTGAGCGAAACCTCGGCCAACCTTGGTTCCGCTCAGAATGGCCATGATTCGAATTGAAAACGCCCATCTATAAGGGCGTTTCCAATCGTCGGAATGATCTTGCTGAGCAGAACCTCGGCGTAGCATCGCTCCGCTCAGTACAGTCATCCCTCGGGTTGGAAACGCCCATCTACAACAGAAAACCCCTAGAAGCCTCCGAGGTGTAGTGGATAGGCTACTCGCCTCATAAACCAGGGGTCGTGGGTTTGATCCCAGACTTCTCCATACTTTCGGGTGAGTTTTGAAACCGAAGTCCCTTCCCCGTATGACCTTAGCTGTTGGTAGGACGTAAAACTCAAACTCACTCAATCACCCACAGCAGAAACCCTATATTAGGTTCTTATAGTCTTCTTTCGTTGGAGTGAGACGGCTGTTATCAGTTATCGTGACTGTCTGTATGTTACCTTTGTTTTGTTTTAAATAGGTATATTATTTCTACAAATTATTTAAAAAAAAACAAAACAAAAAAAACTAGAAATGTGCCAGTATGACACGGAACCCTCAAAGGGGTCAGCGGCACCCGGAAACAAGCATTTTGCAAAACGATGAAGTTGAAAAAGGGCCATAGCTGTCATAATAATAGGCATATTGTAAGTTAAATCAGACTTGACCTAGATTTCATGATTATATAAAATATGAATTCAGTATAAATTAACTATCTATTAATGATTTCAAAAGATATCAAACACAAACTACTTTACCAAAAACGAAGTTTAAAAGAAGGACCATAACTCACAGAAATTATGGTAGATTTTATCGAAATCAAAATTGACCTGCATTCTGTGAGGTTATATTAAACGTTAAATACATAAATAAATGTAGGCGGCGCCAGGGCGTTGTCATAGCTTTTTAAAAATAGCCACAGTGATCTTGACATTGAGGTCAGGACTTTGAAAGTCTAACTCGCTCGAGATAATATCATAACAGACCCTGAAAGTCGAACCTGCTTGAGACATCATGATACCCAAGATTTGCGTGAAGTTATTTTAAACTCCATCTGGAAGTCGAACTAACTCAAAATATCATCATACCAAACATTTGTCTGAAGTTATCTTAAAATCCATCAATAAATGTACATGTAGGCGCTTGCGCAATGACAAACTTATTCTTAAATAGCCACAGTGACCTTGACCTTGAGCCCCAGACCACGAAAGTCAAACTTGCTCCAGATACCTTCATACCCGACATTTATGCAAATTTATCTTAAAACCCATCGATAAATGAAGGCGCTAGAGCGATGACAAAAGTTTTATAAAACTAGCCATAGTGACCTCGACCTTGAGCCTAGGACCCTGAAAGTTAAACTCGCTCGAGATATCATCATACCCAACTTTTGTATGACGTTATCCTAAAGTCTAACAAAAATAAAGGTGCTAGAGCGATGACAATGTTTTTTTCTAAAAAAAGCCACATCGACCTTGACCTTGAGCCCCGGGTCCTGAAAGTCCAACTCGCTCGAGATATCATCACATCCAACATGTTTGTGACGGTATATTAAAATCCATCAATAAGTGTAGGTGCTAGAGCAATGACAATGTGTTTCAAAAAATAGCCCTTGAGGACATGAACATGAAAGTCAAACTCGCTCAAGATATTATCATAAGCAACATTTGTATGAAGTTATATTGAAATCCATTGATAAATATAGGCGCTAGAGTGATGACAAACTTTTTCTAAAAATAGCGATTGACCTTGAGGTTATGTCTTTGAAAGTCGAACTCGCCCGATATATTATCATAAAGCAGCATTTGTGTCAAGTTATATTGGTATTCGTCCATAAATGTAGGCTCTAGAGCAATGACTTTTTTCTTCTAAAAATAGCCACAGTAACCTTGACCTTTAGGCCGTGACCTTGAAAGTCGAACTCGCTCAAGATATAACATAATATACCTGTGTAAGATATTGGAATCCAATCTACCAACGTTTTTAAAAGATATCGCACGGGAACCATTTTTCAAGTAAAAAATAAAGTTGCAAAAAAGGGCCATAGCTCTCATAAGAATTGACGGATTTTACCCGAAATCAAACTTGACCTGTAGATTATGATTATAAACCTTGTATAAAATATGAATCCAAATCATCAAGATTTTCATAAGATATCGCACGGAAACCATTTTTCATGTGAAGACTAAATTGAAAAAGTTCCGCAACTCTCAAAATAACCAGCAGATTTTCTATAAAATCGAACTTGGCCTGATTTTATGATTATATACCTGTGTATGAAATTTGAATACAATCCACTAAACTTTTCTAAAGATATCGCACAGAAACCATTTTAGTACGGACGTTCGGAACGTACGGGACGTACGGACGTACATACGGACAGCGGCAAGTAGCTCATCATATGTCTAATGTGCTCTTGACAGCGGTGATACAATATGCCCCTGTTTTAAAATGGCGGGGGCATAACAAATCCATGTATTCTTATTATATATATTAAAAGTTCTCTTAAAATGTATGGACACTTACGTCCTTCCATAATTTTCAAACAGAAAAAGCTCCTCCTATACATGCATTTGCCAAATCACAATAAAACAGATTTATGTGTTACAGCCGTGTATCCAGGACACATTAAAGGCAGCCATAAGTTGCCTATATCATTAGAATAAGAGCCCAATGCGAGATTTTTTATTTCTTTTATGTCTCGGTTATAGCCTTTTTGGTGAGAATGTTGATATATTTTTGTCCTAATTTCGCTGTAAACATACATTTCGGAAAGTCATTGGAACACAACATACCGATATTATATAGAAAATCGAAATGCTATTCTTAAGGGGAATGGATACACCTTCAGTGGAGGCAAAAGTATGTTTGTCTCCGATCTCAAAAGGGGTCAATTCTTAAAGGAATGAATTTGCTCCTGGGGAACAAATTCTTTCCTTTAAGAGTAGTCCCATTTTTCAGTGGGACAGGAATTTATCGAAAAACGAACAGGGAGTCCCGAAAGTTGTTCCCCTTTGAACAATGGCGGATAAATCTACTAGGAGTTCCCATTCCCATTAATTCGACCCCACTATGCCCTCCTGGTATGCTATTATGATTAACCTTCATTGAAGTTCGGCTTTATGTCTATATTTTGGTTTATGGTTAATGGTATATACAGCGAAGACCACTTAAATTAGGACTAATCCTGCTTTTAGGAGCTTTTAAGAAGGTTCTTTTTTCGAGTTTTCCACAAACACTGTCTTCTAGTAATCGGTCACCTTTAAGACTGTTCAAAAGTGGTCTATAATACCACATTTCAACAGTCCCAAAAGTGGTCTTATTATAGGAATTTCACGTTACTCTCTACGGATATGATTGGTTCAAATTAAGAAAGTTAAAGCAAATGTCTTTAGGAATGGCTTGCTCGGTAATTAAATGTATATACAGTTTTGAGTTCAGTTGTAATGTTGATCAGGGCGATGTATATTCACGTGCAAACATTCGATCAACGTCTGTCCTTTATTACGTTTTTTTTATATTATTATTTTTATTGTATTTATATATATATTTTTTAATTTCTTACAGAACCTCTACGAGAAGGCTTTTCTCTCAACCTTCAATCATAATTTATAGGATTCCAACTTAAACGTTGACTGTAAAACATGACTTGTGTCTATTCGTGTTTCAAAGTATCGGAGGTGTGACAACAGCATGAACCCGCCATGTGTCGTAAATGAGTCAACCACGTAATTAATTGTGCCTCATCGCATCACGCTATTCTACTCATTGATTCTGATGCAAATTAAAACACAAATCGTTTTGCACTTCCTTTATAGGCTCGCTTAAAGCCCCCGCCAAATGGGATCTGGAGAAAGAGTTTGGGCTGCATGGTGCTTCAGTGCAGAGCTGAAACCCACTGAACATTTGAGTACTGAAAATACGCTCAGAAGGTCTAAGCCTGCCCAGGCAAAGTGCTCGAGTCGGACCGCCCCTAGCATTTTCTCCGGGCGGTAGGGTTTGCCATGTCATTTCATCTCAATGTCGGGAAAAAGACACACAAAATCGGACACACACACACACACACACACACACACACACACACACACACACACACACACACACACACACACACACACACACACACACACACACACACACACACACACACACACACACACACACACACACACAGAGAGAGAGGCTCACAATGGTAGGATTTGAAAATTGGTTGGCCATTAACGCAACGCACTTCTTACTGAACATTTTGTTTTAAAGAACATATTCTTGATATAACAAGACAATAACAAACGTTTTTACGTTATACTTAGCAGTAAAATTAATGTATATCAGAAACCAATAAAATGTGAAAAGATATATTTTTACACTGCCAAAAATAGCATGTTATTTTCACAGTATGAGCCCGTACTCTCTTTTTTTCTTTTTTCGCCAAAGTCACGTACACGTATGCAATAAAAAGAAAAAAGAAACACTTTCTCTCGATAAATACAAAAACTTTTTGAAAAATGTGTTGAAAACTTCACAATATTCACTCGCACGATTGAAAATTCTGATGTTTTCAACAATCAAGATGCTATACATGTATGTTTGCTTATCACATCAAAAATTGAAAGTAAATATCCACTATCGTCGCAAAACACAAGATGACGTCACGTTTACAAGTTCGCGTGGTATATACCCTTGTATATCCTACTCTGTGTTGGCATATAAGAACTTGAAATTGTTTTCTGTCGTAGATGGGCGTTTCCAAAACTCGGAATGACCGTGCTGAGCGGAGCGGAACCGAGGCTACGCCGAGGTTCCTCTCAGCACGGTCAACACGAGGGTTGGACACGCCCATCTGCAATAGAACCCCATATTAGATTCTTTTTCGAGCACAGCAGCACCGACTTTTTTTAGTTTACTTTTAATACTTGACGTTTAATTTTTCGCGCACTATACTTATGTAGTTTGCCTGGGTAAGAACACCAGGGTAAGAATAGAGTTTCTATCCCAAACAAAAACCATGAATTAACTTAATTGTGGTGCTACATTATAAGAATCTTATATGGGTGTGAGGGGTGGATTGAAAAATCCGTCCCGAGGGACACTGTCCGGCATCACGAGGCTTGCCGAGTGATGCCGGGCAGTGATCCAGAGGGACGGATTTTTCTATCCACCCCTCACACCCATATTGGATTCTTTTTCTTGCATACCTTCCATTTCTATTGCAAATTTTTAATGCTGCTGTCACTTTGGTTACCGACGTCCGCCATTTTGTGATGACACAACAGGAATATTAGTGACGTCACGCATGACGACGCTGCGCATGAGGTTGTAATCAACCAGTGCATTTATCAAACACGCGATTATGTTCGATTTCGGGTCGGAACACCAGGGTTAGAAAATAAATTTCTATCCCAGGGTAAAATCACGGATTGCCTTGTCTGGTGTGCAAGAAATAATGTATCTTACACCTTTTGTCATTTTCATAAGAAATGTATGAAACGAACCGCTAGCGAGTTTCATAAATTTCATTTGGAATGACCACGACTGAAAGATTTTGTTTGTCGTAGACTGGTTTTAAATTGGTTTTTGTTTTGGATAGCCAATTGGCCATTTTGTGGACAAGAAACTGTCCTTTTGGCTTTCCACTATTGATGTTTCGATTAGGGTCTATTTATGTCATGTTTCTGTTTTTTCCCTTTTGTGTCTCTGATGGGAGCTGTGGGTTAATTGATTCGATTCCTTATCATTGCCTTCACATCTTTTTTATCTATTGCGTCGGTCACAAATTCGGCATACCCCGGCCAAGCTGTACTAGACGTGGTGGTCGGTCGAGCTGTCCATGTCGAGAAGGGGTGGGAAGCGGGTGTCTGGCTCAGTTTTGGAAAACAGTATGTCGTGTGGGACCTGGAGGGACATTCGCCGGGAATCTGGCGGTATCTGCCAGATTTTTGCGGGGTAGCATCGGCGTATTCTCACTTTATATGGGGAAACTGGGGTTTACAGGGGTGTATGTTAGTTTGTTTCTTATTTTTGCTCCAAGACATAGATCGTTGGTACTCATTAGAACCGCCTCAATGAGGCGGTTCTAACGAGCACCTACAACCCAACTGAAGTATAAATAAAAACAAAGGTCTGACAAATTGTCTTCAGAAAAGTATCCATTTTGGAAATATGACACAATGCATTATATCACACGAATATTATATCATCAGAAGCTTACACACGTTGCAAGTTGAAATGGATTTATGAAATGTGCTAGAGGCTTGTTTAAAATATATGAAATGACCACTCATGTAAGATCGTGTATTGAGATATATTAGAAATGGCCACTCGTACATGTATTAGATCCTGTATTTACAATAGATGCATATATTTTTCTAGTTTTGGTGCATTACGAAAACACGCCTATACAAATACATTGTAAATTTTACAGCCGAAAAAAATATGCAACATTTAAGACGAAAACTTATGATATGTTTCTTATTTCTGCTCACAATCTATATTTTTGAGCAGAAATAAGAAAATTAAGGTTTACCTCTGAAAACTCCAATTTCACTATACAATTTAAAAGTGGGATTCAAAGGGGTCAAAGTTATTTATGCGTGTTTTCGTGATGAGAGAGAGAGAGAGAGAGAGAGAGAGAGAGAGAGAGAGAGAGAGAGAGAGAGAGTAGGTTATAGATATGCAGAGTTTGTATCATCCAAGTCAATGCTTATAGCAGAAAAATATATATTATAGAAAAAATTCGTTTTAGTTAACCATCGCGTGAACAAGTCCGTGAAATAAAGACCCCCTTACCCCCAGATTATATAGAGAAAACTGGGGTTTACGGGGGTAAACATTATTTTCCTTATTTCTGTTCCAAAACATAGGTTGTGGGTACTTGTTAGAACCGCCTAAATGAGGCGGTTCTAACGAGCACCCAAAACTTATATTTGGAGTATAAATAAGAAAATGTCACAGATTTTCATCAGTAAAGTAGCCATTTTGGGGCTGTGAAAATGCACTATGTCGCACGGACGTGTTATCGTAATGACGACTTGGTATGTACCGTACTAACAGGTCGTGTTATCCTAATGGAAACAACTTCCATTCTAGTCTTCCCAATAAAGACGATGGCATTGTGTTTTACACAGTGTATCAATAAAGGTCAACCCGTGCTGAACTAGCTATTATTTTGATTAAACTCCTAAGGGGGCATTTAGGGAACAAGGCAGACAAAGCCGTGAGATAAAATCTTAAGTCTGTCTAATATTATATTCTGTCATTTAGTGAATAGGACAGAGAAACTGACGTCAATTCTTGAAACAATGTTGTAAAGTGTTGTCGCTATGTTAATTATAACACTTCAACACTAGAACTGCATTCTACCTTTTCCCCATACATGTTCCGCGTCAAACCTTTTTGATTTTTCATGAACTATGAGAGCTAAACGTCTCACACGTAGTACACCATTCAAATATGTTATATAAAAGGGAAGCAAGGAATACACCAAAGAACTGAAAAATATGGAGTGTGCATGTTTTCTGGGCCAGACTTGCTAGTTTCGGCCAATTAGGCCTCATCAGTGACCCTCAAATATTTTCAAAATTCCACAATGGAATCAATGATCCCAAAGGACAAGAAAATATAAAGTACACTGTGATGTAGGACAGGGAGACTTTTTACGGCCGCCACACATTCCCAGACATCAGCTGTAGTAACGTTAACCTGTGGACACAAATCCGTTCAAACTTGGATGAGCTTCATGTCATTTTGATCTGATGTTTCATTCAATATTTGCTTTACATCCTATCAGTCAACTGCAAGACAGAAATAAATTCAAAACACAAAGTGTTGTACATTTCATTGTAGACCTTGTACTGTCCAATCATAATACATCTGGAATGTCAGTCAGATCTCAAAATGGAAAAAAGTGCTGGACATAATAAGACCGATCAATGTATATTTCTTGATCCAGTTTTAGACTACTTTGATGAATGACATAATTTGCTTGTCAAACTAACTTGATGCAAAGAGATTCATTGAAAGGTACTTCTTCCGAGTTTGAACGCTTTTGTGTCCACAGGTGTATGTTATATAAAAGGGTTATCCTTTGGAAGCAAGGAATACACAAAAGAACTGAAAAATATGGAGTGTGCATGTTTTCTGGGCCAGACTAGCTAGTTTCGGCCAATTAGGCCTCATCAGTGAGCCTCAAATATTTTTAAAATTCCACAATGGAATTAATGATCCCAAAGGACAAGAAAATATAAACTACACTGCTGGTAACTTTAATGATTGTTTATTTATTGCCCCAAGACATACATGTACATGTAGGTTGTTGGTTCTCGTTAGAATCGCCTCAATGAGACGGTTCTAACGAGCAACAACAACCTATGTTTGCAGTTTTTATAAGAAAAAAAAAAAACACCGATTTTCATCAGAAAAGTAGCCATTTAGGAGGTTATGAAAAATGAACTATATCGCACGTGTGTGTTATCGTAATGAGAAATTATGGACTTTTTGACGTGTGATCAGGAGGTTCAGCGTTTCTGTAAAATGGTAACGTCAAAACCTCTGACAGCCTTTATGGGAACTGATGGCGAGCGTCTCCGGAGTTGTAGCCAAAATCAGATTCCGTGTCACTTTTAGAAGAAAACGCAGCTGCATGTACTCGCGATGATGTACACACAATCTATAGTTAAAATAAAAAAAAAAAAAAAAAAAAAACAAAAAAAAAAAAAAAAAAAAAAAACACAAGAATATTTAACCATATAAACCTGGGTTTTTCTAGGCTATAACACACCCGTGCGACATTGTGCTTTTTTCACATCTCAAAAATGGCTACTTTTCCGACGAAAGTATGCGATAGTTTTCTTATTGATACTGCAAACATAGTTGTGGTGCTCGTTAGAACCGCCTCATTGAGGCGGTTCTAAAGAGCACTTACAACCTATGTCGTTCAGCAGAAATAAGAAAAATAAAAAATATTCCCGGAAACTCCAGTTTTCTCTATATAAAATGGGGTTTAGGGGGTGTTCATTTCACAGACTTGTTCACGTGATGTTTATTGATATTATTATTATTATTATTATTATTATTATTATTATTATTATTATTAATGTTGTTGTTGTTACTAGCTGGCACGCTAAAACAAGTACTTTTGAGTGATTTTATCTGGGATCCTAACAGACTTATTACGTATGTCAATGGAATTTTTCTGACACATCTTGAGTGAACATTTTAATTCCATTAGCGTTGACATTTACTTGAGAAGTGAAGTAAGCTTGAGACATCGGTATATCAGATTTAAAAATGTGGGTGTGATAAAGATTTTCAGAGACTAGACAGATATGTCTACATTGTTACGTGACGTAGCCATAATTTGTCTGAGCAGATAGGCAAAACATGAACAAGATCTTGTCATTTAAAAGACCCTGCGTCTGTTCCAGTCTAACGAATACAAATATTTTCTCTAGTATGTAGCATTTGGTGAAATTCGTTTTACTGACCGTTCCAAGACGGTTCTTCTGTCGCGTTTTCTTTTTGTTATAGTTTGTCTTTAAGTGTGTGTATCAATTATATCTTTTTGGTTTGTACTAGCCATTTTGTTGGAAATTAACTGCCATCTTGGCTTTCCGCTATTTATGTTTCCATTTGGGTTTAGTTATTTCATGTTTGTGTTGTCTGTCTCGTTGGCGTCTTTGATGAGAGGTGTGGGTTAATT
This sequence comes from Lucinisca nassula, assembly GCA_963580285.1. Classification (NCBI taxonomy): domain Eukaryota; kingdom Metazoa; phylum Mollusca; class Bivalvia; order Lucinida; family Lucinidae; genus Lucinisca; species Lucinisca nassula. Next base: position 95,721,498 of record OY757011.1, read on the forward strand.
GTATATAATCCTGATCTTTGTCTTCAATTCTGTTTGGATACGAGGACAAATCTTACAAAAATGGATACATAACGATAACATGCAAATGTTTTGACTATGTTATTTCAAAATGTCCCTCCAACTTAACATCACTTTCTAAACGTTTAAACTCATCTACATGTATGAATATATAGAGCGACCCTATTTCTGCTGCTTCTTTCCCACCATTGACTCTTATAAAAGCATTTGAAACACTATATTGTACTACGCTTTATTGTTGTATATTGTCTGAATTCCAGAAGATCAGTTTGGCTTTATGTTATATCGATGCACTCTGTATTACTCTCTCTTCATTGTGGTACCAATGGAGAGTGGTCATATTGTTAAGTGTTCTAGCAAGTACAATATCTAAAATTTTGATATTTTTGCAGGAAAAATGTGAGCAGCTTTTGCATTTGCAAAAGCTGCTCACATTTGTTTCAGCACAAATATAAGCAAATGTGCCATATTAAATGGTCAAAGATTTAATGATACGCTAATTAACGACGTCATTAGTTTTGAACAACTGGGCTCAGACCTCTAAACTGTGATTTATTGCTCAGAAATTAACATATGGAACTGATAAATTTATTTAATGTTCTTTAATAATCTTTCAATACTGCTTTTCACCTCAAGCCTATAAGAGCAGAGCTTCACTTTCAGCGTTGCTACAATAGGCTACTCGATCCCTAAGGGGAATACAAAACATAAAATGATCTTTGAAGAAATGTGATGTGGTGTGTTGGCACCATTCTCGTATGTATGAAAGTGGACATTTTTAACGTGACACGGCGGACTACACTAGGCCTATTCTGACAGCAGAAGTCACGCTAATCAGATCAAGAATTCGAAGGTGCAATCGCTAACTGAAAACAAATACACACGGGAACACAGGTGCCAGAAGGTTTAAATCTTGGGGGCGGGATATATTGCAGATATTATCCAACACTTTTCATGCATGAAGTGCATGGGCTGATCAAGCGAAGCTCGGGTACATGCTAGACGGTTGAGGGGGTGGGGTTTTATCCTCTGCCCGATTTTATTTATTTATTTATTTATTTATTTATTTATTTATTTGTGTTTCATCTGGTGACCATTGTGTGCTTGCAAATACAAAACAGAAAGAAAGAAAAAAAGAAAGAATAATCCGAATGTAAGACACTAACCTTTTTACAAAAAGTAAAATTAAATCATCACGTGAACAAGTCCTTGAAATAAAGACCCCCCCCCCCCTAAACCCCACGTTGTATAGAGAAAACTGGGGTTTACGGGGGTAAGTAAACATTATTTTCCTTATTTCTGCTCCAAGACATAGGTTGTGGTTATTCGTTAGAACCGCCTCAATGAGGCGGTTCTAACGAGCACCCAAAACCTCTGTTTGGAGTATAAATAAGAAAAATATTACAAATTTTTATCAGAAAAAATACCTTTTTTATGTTTAAAAAATGCACAATATCACACGGATGTAATATCGCAATGGAAATGCTCATTGGCATGCATGAAGTTTGGCCCATGGCAAATCACTCGCACACATTTAGAACAGCCTCAACAGCCTCATATTTTATTTTATCAGTTACCCCCAATATATATCGCATTGTAACGCACTGACCTGATAAAGATATGCTATCTCAGGACAAGAGAGCTTTATCACGTCAACGTGACATTGCAATTTTACGAATGAACCGGACTACTGAAAAAATGACAAAAATGTTATTGTTACTGGGAAAAATGGAAAAATTACCTGAAAAAAAAATATCATTGGAAAATATGATCAGCTGATACTAAACATATCGACCGCTAGAATGCTCGGATGCACTGAGGATCATCAATAACTGATCGTAAATTGTTAATTTTAGAGTGTAGAAAGGGATAAACTGATAAATGGAATACCAGATTCGTGTCATTTGATATCAAGTTCATTAACGGGCCTCCGTGGCCTAGTGGATAAGAGCGCTGACTCTTAGTCATTAGGTCTCTCACCGCCGTAGGTTCGAGCCTCGCTCGGGCCACGTGTGAGACGCCAAGTTCTGCAACGGAAGGTCAGGTGGTTTTTCTCCGGGTACTCCGGTTTTCGCCCACCTCTGATTAACAATCGGCTCGATATGAGTGAAATAATCTTGAAAGGGCTGTAAAACCCAAACCAAAAAAAAAAAAAAAACATATCAAGTTCATCAGGCTCGGCTTCGAGAACGCATGTAGAATCGCTCGGCAAGCCTCGCGATTCTACAAGCGTTCTCGAAGCCTTGTCTGATAAACTTGATATCAAAAGACACGAACCTGATATTCTCTATATACGTTTCTCATAAACATATTGAAAATATCAGTTTTCCTGCCAAAGACAGTTCTACTTAAAAATAATCCTCAATACAAATATGCTTAAATTGTAATGTATTTAATTCTAAGCATTTAAAATGTAAAACTATATAAATGCTATTGAAAACGTATCATTTCACGTGTCATGACTAGTAAGGCTGTACATCCACCAAGTTTTAAATCTGTATTTGCATTCTTTCAATTTTCCAACACTATAAATATATCAGTTAGCGTGTTTAAGTAACTGATCACGAAAACACGCCTATATAATTCGGACTCCCTTTAACCCCACTTTTATATAGTAAAACTGGGGTTTACAGGGGTAACCCTTATTTTTTCTGCTCTAAAATATAGATTGAGGCGGTTCTAACGTGTACCCACAATCTATATTTTGAGCATAAATAAGAAAAATATCACAATTTTTCATCCGATATGTTTCATTTTTCGGCCATAAAATTTGCAATGTATTTGAATAGGTGTTATTTTAATTCGTAAAACAAAACGGGTCATTGGCAAACAATCCAGGCACTAATCAGATGCCAAAGAACGCGAACGCGCAATCTAATCTTGGCCTGCACTGTTTGAAAAGAGTGAAATTATGGAACGGAACCCAGATGCAATTTCCAATTAAATTTTAAATTTGGTTAAAAATGCCAAACCAACTATGATTCCCTTTTGTCTCATTTACAAAAGCGTGACAGGAACTTATTCTTTTCTTGTAATGTTATATTTCACAACAGTCATGTTTCATAACAGTTACTGTGTGTTTTACTTCTTGTGAATTTGATACTGCAGAGCTGCTAAGCCAGTTACCCTGCAAAATGCAAATATGTGCCCCTTCAAAGAAAGATTAAATACTGTGACTTTCTAAGACAGTGAATGCATTGTTCGGAACTCTTATCCAGAAATTACATGTTTTAGTTTATTGCAAAATTATTGGTGCAGTCAAAGTCTTTGCAATCCGAACATCACGAAAACACGCCTATATAATTTTGACCCCCCTTGAACCCCACTTTTTTATATAGTAAAACTGGGGTTTCCGGGGGTATACCTTATTTTTCTAAGACAAATATCACAATATTTCATCTACGTTTGAAGGTATATGCAGCATTTTTGTTCTTTATCTACCCAGCGTGACCAAATGTTGCCTTTCATAGTTCAAGATTGTGTTCTTCCTTGTATTATTTAAGGCCTCATTTTTTAGACAATTTCTTTTTAATTAAGGTGAAAACCACTGCAAAAATGAATGAGTTACGAAAGCTTTTTGAACGACAAAAAAAAAAAAGGAAAACCAAACAACAACAACAACACAAAAAACAGTATCGTTATATAACGAGCAAAAGTGTGGGCTTTTTAAACAATTTAATGATCGTTAACTAATTCAGTTACTGATTAGATCTTTCATTATAATATGGAGCTCTGTTGTACAACGGATAAAATTTAACCGTCTCGGCAATTATTTCAAAGCAGGACCCAAGAAGCTACGTAAAACAAATGACCCCTTGGGTGAGGCCCATTTTTACCCCATGTCTATAATTTGAACAACTTGATAGCTGTCCACCAGATGAAGTAACGTGCTAAATATCAAATGCATGGGCATTCTAGTTTCAGTCAAGAAGAGAAGAATATTTAAAAAAATCCCTACATAAGTCTTTGTAAATCGGGCGGAGCAATTTTTGACCCAGGTCTAATTTGTAGAATCATGTTAGAAGTCCACTAGATATAATTGCGTGCCAAATACCAAGGGGCTCAGCATTCTGGTTTCCGCTATGTGGATCAATGAAAAACTTGTGACCACCTCTTATTAGAGGTTCACTAGATGAAGCAGCATCTCCACATCGTCTGCTTAGTGAAATAACGTTGTGAGTGCAAAATGGCAACTTTTCAGGAGAGACAAAAAACTGTTTTATTAAAGAATGACATTGAAAACCATACTATAGGAAAGAAGAAGTTAACAAAGATCAGGAAGCGATACAATTAACTTACTCCACCCATCAAAGACACCAAAGGGACAGAAACACAAACACGAAGCGACCAGACCACAATGGAAACCCAAACAAAGGAAGGCCACAAGGACAGCCATCCTCCCACAAAACGGCCAAATGGCCATCCAAAACAAAAAGACACAAGCGACACACACAGCAAGTAACAAACAACAACATAAATAAACCGCCACAGAAGAACCGCCCTGGAACGGTCAGCGAAAAGAAACTGGTTTCTTAACTTCATGGCAATTTCTTTCATTTGTGTGTGATGTTTATTGTTGAATAAATGGTATTTGAAAAGAAATATTTAGCATTTAAGGGTTGATATACCATTTCTGCGCCGAGTGTTTTTGTTGCAAAAATGGTGAAAGTGCATTCAGCGCTAAAACGGTGTAAATGTACAAACCTTGTTTCTTTGCCTTTTAAATGGTAAAGCAGTAAAGTAAAGGCACTGGGTAGGTAATAGGTCACATTTTATACATTCTGCACGGTACTTACATGCTTATTCTGAAATATCAAGCAGCAGGATTCAATATTTTGAGGTATTATAAAACTTTGTGCAAAAATGGGGTAAGTGCACTTACACTGTTTTTGCGCCAACTTTTTTTTTTCTAAAAGTCAGAGCAAAAACGGTGTAACTGACAAAAAAAAATCCAAAATGCTGAAATAAATCATCATTTAGGCAGAATCCAGCTGTAGTACTTATTTACCAGGTGTGTCAAGTCCTAAGGCACCCATTTATGAAAAAAAAAAAAAAAAAACGTATTTTGGCCAAAATGTCAGTTACACCGTTATTGCACTCAGCAGACGATATATTACGATAACTCACCCGTGGGACATCGTGCATTCTTTCATTACACAAAAACAGTCATTTTTTTTTCAGATGAAAATATGCGATATTTTTCTTATTTATACTCCAAATATAGGTTTTGGGTATTATGAGGCGGTTCTAACTACTATCCAAAACCTAAGTCTTTAAAATTATGTTTAACCCCGTAAAGCCCAGTTTTCTGTATATAAAGAGGGGTTCAACGGGGGTGTACATAACACGGACATGTTACATGATGATAAAAAGAAGTGAAGGCAATGATCAGGAATCGATACAATTAACCTACAGCTCCCATCAGAGACACCAAAGGGAAACAAACACAAAAACGAAACAACAGACCCTAATGGAAACATAAATAGCGGAAAGCCAAAAGGACAGTTACTTTCCCACAGAATGGCCAATTGGCTATCCAAAACAAAATAATACAAGCGATACAAACACTCAAAGACAGAACATAACAAAAATAAACCGCGACAGAAGAACCGCCTTGGAACGGTCAGTGTAACGAATTCCACTGGGGGGCTCAAATGGATTTTACGTGGCCACACTCCTTGCCCTTACTTCCGTCGCGATTTAGACAAATAGTTTGTTCAGTCCGCATGACCGCCTCCTAACTCATCAAGTCTATGTAAAAAGTAGACCACCAGGCAGGACAATTTTGTCCGTATAAGTTGAGCAATCTTAGATTGGTAGACGTCCACTGGACAAAATTGCAAAACAAATAACAAAGGCTTTAGTCTTCTAGTTTCAGACAAGCTTTTTGACTCCCAGAATGGACCTATGTAAAACAAGGAAAAAAACATATAGAACATCACGAAAGCACACCTATATAATTTTGACCCCTTTGAATCCCACTTTTATATTGTAAAACTGAGGTTATCAGGGGTAAAGTAGAAGTAAAACAAAGATCAGGAATTGATACAATTAACTTACTTCACCCATAAAAGACACCAAAGGGAAAGAAATACAAACATTAAGCGACCAGACCATAATGGAATCCTAAACAAAGGAAGGTCATAAGGACAGTTACTTTCCTACAAAATGGCCATATGGCCATCCAAAACCAAAAGACACAAGTGATACACACAGTGAGTAACAAACAACAACAAAAATAAATCGCCACAGAAGAGCCGCCTTGGAACGGTCAGTGGAAGATTTCCACTGGGGGGCTTAAATCGATTTTACGTGGCCACAATCCTCGCCCTTACTTCCGTCGCGATTTAGACAAATAATTTGTTCAGTTCGCATGAAGGCCTCCTAACTCATCAGTGCAACATCTCCGTGAACACAAAAATTAAAGAACCACAGAGGTGAGACAACGGGGAGGACTCGACAGCAAGAAACCACTGAAATGCTGGAGCAAAAGAAAACCAACAGTTAGACTCCGATGAGCCCGACCAGAGACAGAGCATCAGGCACCAACCAACATTATCTCTCTAATTTTCAATAAGCCTTTACGTTGGAGCCGTCATAGAATCTGAGGCCTGACCCACCGGTGTGCAATTAAAGAGGGAAGCAAAGTTGCCAACCGTGATTGGGTTAACTACCATGCATGCAGGCTGTCGTATAATATCCATGTTGTACCCAATCTTTTTATATCGAAGAATGATTTTACGAAATTGGGTGCTGAAGTCATTGCGGTTATATATTTTTCTGAATTTATATACTAAGTCACCATAAAATTCGGGTTCCGATAGACCTTGTTGCAGAAGAGATTTAAGTCCAATATTGAATTTTGAAATTAAATCAGAATGGCGTCTATAAAATTTTGAAAAAGGCTTTGCGTAGTTTATGGTACCGATAACCCTGATTAAGGAGTTTAGCCGTTAATAATTTATTACGAGTGTTGAAGTCAGTTACATGACTACACACTCTAGCAAATCGAATTAATTGCGAAATATAAACGCCATAGGATGGCGCACGAGGAACATCACCATACAAAAAAGGAAAATTTACAATCTCAAAATCAAAGTCATCGCGTTTATCATAAATTTTGCACGAAACAAACCCATCTACAATAGATAGATGTAAATCCAAAAACGGGGCCTCGGTATCAGAAGAATTTGCTTTATTTAACTGAAGTTCTAGGGGGTAAATCTGACTGATCAAACCATCAAAATAGGTATTATCAATATTTAATAAATCATCTAAATATCTAGAAGTAGAGCTAAAAGCTTCAATAATTTCAGATTGGTTATCTGGTTATCAATGGAAAGCGACAAAATGAAGTCTCTTTCATAACAATACAAGAACGGATCAGCCACAAGAGGTGCGCAATTAGTACCCATCGGAATACCCACAATTTGTCTAAATAACTTAGTACCGAATCTAATATAAATATTGTCAAGTAGAAAGGTGAGGGCATCACACACTTTCTGACATGACCAAAGTGTATAATTCTTATGCTCTTTAGAAGTGAAAAATGCATTTCTGACATAACATGCAAGATAGAGAGAATCTTCTCTGTGAAAAGCCCATTAAATTAAATCATTAAGCTTTTCTTTTATAAGATTATGAGGAAGTGTAGTGTAAAGAGTGGAAAAATCGTAGGTAGACAGACTAGAAGCACGAAAATGTCTAGATTTCAATTTATTTAAAACCTCATTCGAATTTTTTATAGACCAAAACAGATTTCTTCCTGATCTTTCAAAGACTTTATCACAATATTTAATTACATGCGTTTTAATAGCAGTAAGACAGGAAGTTAATAATTTAGAAAGTTCAGTGGTAGTGCAAGAGCTAGAATTTGCAATAAACCGTGCTTTGTAAGGTTTTTTTATGAAGTTTTGGTAACCAGTATAGCGTAGGAAGCTTGTCTTGGCCTTCGTTAACACACACAGCAAACTTTGTGGCTGAAAGACAAACATGTTTATCTACTATAGCTCTCTCTTTGATGAGGCGGTTCTAACGTGTACCCACAATCTATATTTTGAGCAGAAATAAGAAAAACATGACAATTTTTCATCTTAAAATCTTCATTTTTTCGGCGATAACTCATACTATGTGTTTGTATAGGCATGTTTTTGTAATGAAAAGATGCCCAAGAAAAAACATAATCAGATGAGACAGACCCCACCAACGGCATCAAGAGGAAGACTAACTAAGAATGATGTAAAAAAAGAAAAAAAAAAAAGAGAAAGAAATTAGAATCAAATCACAAACAGCAACAGCAACCAGCTCCCTCTTCCCCACAAGAGGAAAACAGGTTACCCTATGAGCGGAGCGATTTTTTACCATATAGCTATTAATAAACAATCTTGATAGAGTTCCATAAGATAAAGCATCTAAATATAAAATGTTCGGGCTTTCTAGTTTCAGCAAAAACAACTTGCTAAAGATGTCAAACAAGCATGACCTGGGTGGGGCCATTTCGACCCGATGTCTATAATTGGAACGGCATTGGAAGAGGTTAACTAGAAAACGCTGCATGCCAACTATCGAATGCCTGTATTTGTAGAAAACAAACTTTTTATTTTTCCCTTTATGGGTCTATGTAAAATAACTGACCCCAGGAGCGGGCCATTTTAAACCCAGGGCTATAATCGGAACCCTCACGACCTTGGTATGGGTCCACGAGATGAAGCACCATGGCAAAATCAAATGCGTGGGCCTTCTAGTTCCAAACAAGAGTATGTTTAAGATTTTCCTATATGTATATATAAAACTAGTGACCAAATAGGTGGGACAAAATATGAGCCAGGGCAATAAGACAGACTTGTGTACATTGGTAGAAGTATATTATATGATGCTTCATACCAAATATCCATGGACTGGGCCCTCTGGTTTCAGACGTGAAGTTCTAAGAGGGGTTTGCTTATTTCCTCCTTTCGCTACCATGTCAAACAGAATTCTGCATAGAATGATTTTGTTTATTTGATTTGAGATTTAACGTCCCCGTCAACACTGTAATGGTCATTTTGGAGACGTTGCTTCCAATTTTGCGGACTTTTACCCGACGTTGAGATGAAATGACATTTCAAGTCCTGTCGCCAGATGAAACCAATAGGGTTTATAAGCATGGACGGTCCGACTCAAACCGCTTTGCCTGGGCAGGCTTAGATCCTCTAAGCGGTTTACCAGTACTCGTATGCGGGTCGGACTTAGCTCTGCGTGGAAGCATCGTGCAGCCCATTCTGCATAGAATGAATCTTTTATACAACTTTGAAAGAGGACCACACAAAGATCATTTCTGCCAAGTTTTGTTAGAATGTGTTCATTGGTTTATGTCACATATGCAAGTTATGGACGAACGGACTTACAGATAGACGTACGATGACGAAGATGACGACGGCAACGGCCAGTAACTGATCGCAACAGGTCCCCCCGGAGACTTCGGAAAAGGTGAGCTAAAAAGTGTGCCGCCTAAATCTATCGTATCTTATCTATAGACCATCATAATTACCCCCGTTTTGCTGAAATATACATTGTATGTTTTGCGTGTATTCTTAAACTAGACTAGTAAATCTAATTACCTGGGAAAAGTTATATACAAAAACAAGATGTGTTTACGAAACACGAACATGTCCCCGGGCATGGTCATTTTTTTCGAAGTCAAGGTCACAGGTCAAAATTTTTGGTTTGAGTGGGAAGCCCTTGGCACAAGGAACTCACATGCAAAATATGAAGGCTCTATCTTAAACGGTTCGAAAGTTATGAACAATAATATTTTTCTTTAAAGTAGGCCAAGGTCAATTTTTTTGCATGAATGTAAAGCTCTTGTCACAAGGAACCTACATGCAAAATATGAAGGCTCTATCTTAAACGATTCAAACGTTATGATCAATTTATTTGTTCTTTAAGTAGGTCAAGGTCATGGTCAAACAAATTTGCATAAATGTAAAGCTCTTATCACAAGGAACCTACATGCCAAATATGAAGGCTCTATTCCAAACGGTTCGAAAGTTATGACAAAAATGTTATTTTTTCTTTTAAGTAGGTCAAAGGTCAAGGCCAAAGGTCTAAAAGTTTGCATAAATGTAAAGCTCTTGTTACAAGGAACCTACATGCCAAATATGAAGGCTGTATCTCAAACGGTTCAAAAGTTATGACCAATGTTAACTTTTTCTTTTATGGAGGTCAAAGGTCGAGATCACAGATCAAAGATTTTTGTGTGAATGTTAAGTTCTTGTCACAAGGAACCTACATGCAAAATATTAAGGATGTATCTCATATTGTTCAAAAGTTATGACCAAAATGTTATTTTTTTATTTTAAGTAGGTCAACGGTCAAGGTCAAGGTCACAGGTCAAAATTTCTTGCATGAATGTAAAGCTTTTGTCACAAGGAACATATATGTCAAATATGAAGGCTGTTTCTCAAGCGGTTCAAAAAGTTATGACCAAGGTTAATATTTTTAAGTAGGTCAAAGGTCAAGGTCACAGATCATATATTTTGCATGAATGTAAAGCTCCTGTCACAAGAAACGTTCATGCCAAATATGAATACTCTATCTCCAACGGTTCAAAAGTTATGACCAACGTTAAAATTGCCCACGTACAAACCACCAAAACCAACCAACCAACAAACAAACAAACCAAAAAACAAACAGACAGGGCAAAAACAATATGTCCCCGCTATCGCTACCGGGGACCTAATAACAAAATAGGGCCAGCGCATACGAAAATCGATCTGTCGAAACTTACTCAATTTGTCTCTTTTGGAGTTCGCTTTATGCGATTTAAGGTTTAATCGTCGCATTTTGTAAATGTGCATGCCCAGATAAAATTCATCGACAATGGCTTATCAGAGACTGTCGTAGCTGAGGTGTGTTTAAACACTAAAAATCTTGAATCTCAGAAATCAATGGCTAATTTGTTGTTAATTAGCTCCCATTGACAAAAACAAAAAAGGAATATCGTATGTTTCATATTCTTTGAATTTGCACGAGTTGTGCAGAATTAGGCCCTACTCTTACATCATTCATACCATTGTCCCGAACAGGATTGTCTCCAGAAATCGAATTCGATGTGACACAAATGTTTTCCTATGAACATTTCATTGATAACATTGCAAAGCTTTGCAATTTGATGGCAAATACGCGTTCAAAAACAATTTGTTAGATAATCAGAAATAGTTGTGATGAGGACTTTACAGTTGCGAATGTCCGATGGCCAGAATATCACTCTATGCAGTAGGACTGGGACTACTTTATTCCTTCTGGACTTCTGATGGACTAATGTGCTCAAATTGAACCCCTAATAAAAATGGACCCCTCTCACATTTGAGCGTCATTCAGGTCTACCCTGTTGCTCTCAGCAATTAAACACCTTCTATTAGGGATAGTCTTTAACTTTATGATTCCCCGTAATCTGATTTCCAGTTTTGTTTTGTTTTGCAGACAGATGACAAACAATAATTATTCAGTGTTAAGTGTTCGGTGTATGAAAGTCGAATCGGTCAGCAAACTTTTGTCGGGCAGCCTTTGCGGAATTTTGTAAATATTCGAGGGTCACTGATGAGGCCTAGCTAGCGTGCTCCAGAAATACTTGTGCACTCCAAAGTTTTCAGTTCTGTAGTGTACTCCTTGCATCCACAGGATACCCCTTTTATAAAACCTATTTTACATCAATAATCACGGGTAATCAGTATACTACACATGATTTCGCTAGAAACGTACAGCAGCCATCCTTGAATCAGCGGAAGGGAGAGAATTACCACAGAAAAGATGTCATAATCAATCTTTACTAAATAATGTTGCCGACCTAGCAAATATCGAATCCGCGTCCACCTCACCACCAGTCAGTCCCGCATTCATGTGAGTTATTTGCATTTTTCAGCAAATAATTAAATGAATACATAAGGCCCCCGCCAATCGGGGTTGGGAGAAATAGATTGGGCTGCACGGTGCTTCCACGCAGAGCTTAAACTGACTGCACAAATGTACTTGTAAATCGCTTAGACGGTCTAAGTAGAAGTAAAACAAAGATCAGGAATTGATACAATTAACTTACTCCACCCATAAAAGACACCAAAGGGAAAGAAATACAAACATTAAGCGACCAGACCATAATGGAAACCTAAACAAAGGAAGGCCATAAGGACAGTTACTTACCCACAAAATGGCCATATGGCCATCCAAAACCAAAAGACACAAGTGATACACACAGTAAGTAACAAACAACAACATAAATAAATCGCCACAGAAGAGTCGCCTTGGAACGGTCAGTGGAAGATTTCCACTGGGGGGCTTTAATCGATTTTACGTGGCCACAATCCTCGCCCTTACTTCCGTCGCGATTTAGACAAATAATTTGTTCAGTCCGCATGAAGGCCTCCTAACTAAGCCCGCCCAGGTAAAGTGGTGCGAGTCAGACCGTTCAATGCATATAACCGTTATTGGTTTCATTGGGCGCCAGGTCTTGACCCCAATGTCGGGTGAATGTCCCACAAATAAATAAATGAATCTCTGAGTACTTCTCTTCCTCAGCGACCGAAACATTTTAATGAAACCAATATGCGAAAGCTTAATGGAACAAATATAGGTCTTATGACAGTCGATGTCGAATAACCGCCGTTTCATTCTCGATTTGACAGTATTAATCAAAGTATTGTGATTTATAAGAAAACAAGAAATTGAGTCTATAAACACAGGACAGGAATCGTTCTAGACTGTAATTTGAGCCGCGAAACGAGGAGAAAATTTCTCTCCAGATTCCTGCGTTTAAGGCGAAAATATAGAGTGTCTAGTTTACATGAGTGCTCATGTATTATTGAGTTATTAAACGAGTCGAGGAAAAGTGATAAAATGCGAGGCTTTGCAGAGAATGTTATCTCTTTGGTCCAACGAGTTTCATTGCCGTCACTTCTATTTAATAATTTTGATAATTATTTTACATGAGCTCAAATTTATCATATGATATTTAAAATGCCTTTTATTCACGATCGTGTTACAAACGCATCAATATACCTCTATTAGTAATCGCAATGTCGTTAAGGACGTCGCAGGTGTAACGTTACGGGGCGTATCTAACTGCTTCGCATATTTAATCCACTAGTGGATTATCGAATTTAGTGCATGGCGTTATTACATTCTCAGACGCGACGTCATATGATATAAAAACATGCATATCTATACATTTAGTTCAAGAGACTGGTTACTCTTTCGAAAAAAGACTACTGTGTGCTTCAAACATAGACCGTGGACATACGTTGGATCCACCCCGTTGAGGCAGAACTATCGAGTAACTACAATATATTGTCTTGAACAAGAATAGTGAAAATATCATAAACCCGCCCGTGTAAATCCAATTTTCTTTATATAAAGCGGGGTTTATATCGGGATTCATTTCACAGACTTCTTAAAAAATTATTCCTGATTCTAGGATACCTAATATAATCTATAAAGGTCCGAAATATCGATTTCCTTCAGAAATTTATTTCAATAAATGTAGAGATGAAATCGCTGCTGCCTTGAATGAATTTGGTAATCGATGGTGTAAGCGAGAGTATGTTGAGCATAAAGCTCTTAAAGAATGGAAACTTACCTATTTCGATGGTTTGTCAGTCAAATTTACCCCCAAGAACTTCAGTTAAATAAAGCAAATTCTTCGATACTGAGGCCCCGTTTTTGGATTTACATCTGTCTATTGTAGATGGGTTTGTTTCTTGCAAAATTTATGATAAAGGCGATAATTTTGATTTTGAGATTGTAAATTGTCCTTTTTTGGATGGTGATGCTCCTCGTGCGCCATCATATGGCGTTTATATTTCGCAATTAATTCGATTTGCCACAGTGTGTAGTCATGTAACTGACTTCAACACTCGGAATAAATTGTTAACGGCTAAACCTCTTAATCAGGATTATAGGTACCATAAACTACGCAAAGCCTTTTCAAAATTTTATAGACGTCGTTCTGATTTAATTTCAAATTTCAATATTTGACTTAAATCTCTTCGGCAACAAGGTCTATCGGAACCCGAATTTTATGGTGCTTTAGTATATAAATTCAGAAAAAATATATAACCGCAATCTCTTCAGCAACCAATTTCTTAAATTCATTCTTCGATATAAAAAGATTGGGTACAACATAAATGCTATACGACAGACTGCATGCGTGGTAGATAACCCAATCACGGTTGTCAACTTTGCTTCCCTCTTCAATTGCACGCCGGTGGGTCAGGCCTCAGATTCTATGACGGTTCCAGCGTAAAGGCTTACTGAGAATTAGAGCAATCTGATTCAATGTTACGTTGGTTGGTGCCTGACACTCTGTGTCTGGTTGGGCCCATCGGAGTCTAACTGTTGGCTTTCTTTTGCTCCAGCATTTCAGTGGTTTCTTGCTGTCGAGTCCTCACCGTTGTTTCATCTCTGTGGTTGTTTGATTTTTTGTGTTCACGGAGATGTTGCACTGATGAGTTAGGAGGCATTCATGCGGACAGAACAAATTATTTGTCTAAATCGCGACGGGAGTACGGGCGAGGATTGTGGCTACGTAAAATCGATTTGAGCCCCCCAATGGAATTCGTTTCCGCTGACCGTTCCAAGGCGGTTTTTCTGTCGCGGTTTATTTTTGTTATGGTTTGTCTTTGGGTGTTTGTGTCGCTAATATTATTTTATTTTGGATAGCTTATTGGCCATTTTGTGGGAAAGTAACTGTCCTTTTGGCTTTCCGCTATCTATGTTTCCATTAGGGTCTGTTATTTATTGTTTGTGTTTCTTTCCCTTTGGTGTCTCTGATGGGAGCTGTGAGTTAATTGTATCGATTCCTGATCATTGCCTCCACTTCTATTTCTCAACGCAATGTAAATATTTCCTGAATGACTACTTGTTTAATATATATATATATCACTTACTTACTGTTTTTACTGCTATCGACGTCGATATCAGGCATTTCTGCCTCTTCCAGACGCATTTGGATATAGGTTTCTTGTGATTTTCTTATAATATACATATTTCTGCCCAACAACATAAAGAATGGGTATCTAGGCTCGCTATTACGAGGCTGGCCTAACAATGTGCCATAAAGACAACGTTCCCATTCTCCTTGTTAAAATAAACAATTCTCTTTTTTCGAAGTGGAGGGCTTAAGGGGTTTGAGCAACAATAAAGAATTCGGGGTTCTTTGCTCGTGACTAGATGTGTTCATAATTCGGGCGTCAATAAATCCTTGCTCTTGAACCGATGTTCATATTCTCAGTCAGACATTTAAAATGTTGTTTTTTTTCATACCGTCACAAAAAACGCATATATAATACACCCGCCTTACATCCCACCTTTATTGTCAAACTGGGGTTTACAGGAGTTTACATGATTTTTCTTATTTCGGCTCAAAAACAGAGATAACGGGTACTTGTAAGAACCGCTTAATCTATGTTTGAAGCAGTTATATAAAAACTATCAGAATTTTTCACCTGCTTTTATTCGTTTTGTTGTTTAAATGTTCAGTATATTAGAAAGGCGTGTTTTCGTTATGACGACGCAGCTCGTGAACATTTGTAACAGAACTTGTCTATCTAAACATTCAATCTGATGCCTCAGATTTCCTGGCGTATAGATAAATCCTGAATGACAAATTTTAATTCCATTAGTGTTAGCATATGCTTTTATAACTGTTGTCTCTGAGACATTTCACCATATTTTATGACACAATAATGCACTGAGGTCGTTTAAAGATAGGAAGATAGGATACATTAAGTAACAGAGCTTAGCAGTTTAGCTAGATAATGCGTAAATACTGTCGTGTGTAAAAGCTGGCGTTTATCTAAAATGCCGTTTGTCATCACGCAAACACGCTTCCTTAAAGCCCACTGTCGTATAATAAAACTGGAGTTTAGAGGGGTATACATTTTTTACGTATTTCTGTTGTCTTGAGGAGAAATATGAAAATATATTAGGATATTTATCTGAAAAAAAAAATATTTTTGGGGTGCTGAAAATTTACCAATATATTTCATTAGTCGTGTTTTCGTGATGGAATACATACATTATATATTTATGCAGGGCCATAAAAATGAATATTGGATGCTTCTTGATTTTCATTTAGGTGTGAGTGTGTGTCCTCTTGTTTCCAAAGGCAACGTTTGATTGCGAAAACACGTCTATTCAAATACATTGTCAAATTTACCGCCGAAACAAACGGTACATGTACATTTTTTCAAAATGTAGATTGTGAGAACAGGTTAGAACCGCCTCATAGTCGCAGTTCATGAGGCGTTTCTAACGAATAAGGCGGTTGTAACGAGTACTCACAATCTATGATTTTGAGCATAAATACGGAAAATAGTGTTTACCCCTGTGAATCCCAGGGTCAAAATTATATATGCGTGTTTCAGGACGTTTCATTCCTTCGCGACTGGTATTAAGTGTGGTTGCAGTAGGATGTCTTCCCGTACTTCTCCAAAGTGCAATTTTATTGGTTCACCTGATCACGACGTGCTCTCGGTGACCTTTTGTGATCAGTCGCTGTATATCGTGTGCGCTGTGTGTCGTCAAAATCTCTTTAAAAGACTGCTCCTCCAAATTTACAGGAATGCTTCTCTTTATATCAGTTTGTTTATTCTTAATTCATAAATTATGACATAATATGTGTCTAAATTCATAGTTGTAAAAAACTCAGCTGTTCAGTATATACTGTATTGCATTGAATCATATTCGACCATATATACGAGGACTGTTCAAATATGAATGCAAGTAAAACATGTTCTCATGCACTAATGCGAAACTCACCTGGAAATAAATATCACAGCGTAGAAAAACATTTTACCTATAAATTGATACCAAACCTGTTAAAATCCGATGACTTTAGCCATGTATATCGTTCGATAAACACTGTCTACTCTTATAAACTAATACAAAACATGGTTGGAAGAAGGTCAGAGTACGCCGTTGAAATTACGGTCCTATATTAAGAATCGTTGTATTCTTGGTATACGGTGCAAAGACATTTTTGATGAAATATGTTAAGTTTATGGGCATAATGAGATGTCTTTTCCGACTGTTTTTCGTTGGTGTAAGAAATTCAGCTGTGGGCTGGGCTCAACAGAAGATGCACCACATGATCGTCGGCCGAAAAGAGCAACATCTGCCAAGATGGTTGCTAGAGTGAAAGAAGTAGTTGCTACCGATGCACGATACACCACTAGGCAAATAGCTAGTATGGTTTGCATCTCATTAGGAGCAGCTCATACAATTCTGAAACGGGATTTGAAAATGAGAAAGATCTGTGCTAGATGGATTCACCATCTGTTGACAATTGAGCAGAAAAAGACACGCGTTCAGTGCGCCAAGAAGTTGCTTAAAAAGTTTCCAAATTACAATGCACGGTCTTTCGCTAAAGTCATCACAGGTGACGAGACATGGGTTCACTTTTTGAGCCATAACGAAAGATTCAGAACAAAATATGGGCAACAAAGTATTGCAAAAGACCATGCATTGCAAAGCGGACCATGAGCGTCAAGAAGGTAATGTATGCCATATTCTTTTCAAATCAGGACCATGCTATTCATGTTGCTGTGCCTAAAGGCAAATCTGTAAAGGCGAAGCTTTACAAGAATAAAGTTCTTCGAAAATTGAAGAAATATTTCAAAGAACGAAGACCCGCAACTGGTTTGGCCAATGTCAGATTGCTACATGACAATGCGTCATCGCACAAGGCGTTCATTGTGCAAGACTATCTGAAGCAGGAAAAGGTTGTTGAACTCCCTCACCCCCCGTATTCCCCTGACCTTGCCCCGTGTGACTATTTTTTTTGTTCCCGCGGCTGAAAAATACCTTTCTGGTCGAAAATTTGTACAGCGCAAACACCTCGGTACTGCAATATTCCAGTGCCTTCATAGTATACCTCGAAAAGACTACCAAAATGCATTCAATGATTGGATCAGAAGACTGAAAGTTTGTATATCTGTTAAAGGGGAATACTTTGAGGGGACAAAATGAATTTTTCATCGAAATCTATCACGGAATCATTTTTATGTGCTTAGTTGCATTCATATTTGAACAGTCCTCGTATCGTATCCTGTGACGCATCAACCTCAAGTATTCGGACATTTAAACGCCCAACCACACTTACTCTAAAATTGAAAAAGTACAATGTTACACCCCAAGTTTAACACAAAAAGTGTTGGAGGGGAGGCAAACAGCGTAGACCCTGATGAGACGCCGCTTTCTGCGGAATACCATCCGAACCCACACCGCCTGCACGCCCCTGTCTGTCCGAATATTTGAGACAAATACGGTATATATATTGCATTAGACCTGTTCGTATTTATTTCAATAATGTACGAGTATATAATATAAATTGTATAATAATACATTTATTCATGATATGTTTTGGGACAAAATTGGTTAGAAGTTTTAATATAATACATATAAGAGCATCGCGTGAACAAGTCCGAGAAATAAAGACCCCACACCAAACCCACTTTATATAGAGAAAACTGGGGTTTACGGGGATATACATTATCTGCCTTACTTTTGCTCAAAACATAGATTGTGGGTACTCGTTAGAACCGCCTCATAAAGGCGGTTCTAACGAGCACCAACAATCTATGTTGAAAGCAGAACTAATAAATATGTTATCATTTTTACCTAATATTTATCATTTTCTGACAACATGTTGGACGCCATTATTTCTTACGGACAAGTTTTCCTAATGCTTGTCTGCAGCTCGAGCTGCCACCCATCCACGCCGACATCGCCGTTCTATCTATTTTCCAGTTTATATATATTCGGAAATTGTTCTTTAAAAGACGGTTATGTATTATATACTATATACTCTATTATTTCTCATAACACGACCAAATGAATAAAAAGATCTGAATGAAATTAGAGGTAATTTCTAAAATTATTATAAAGTGGACCCCATGTGAAATAAAATTGGCGATTATTCCGTGTATATGGGCTCTGCTATATATCTTTTAAGTCGAATAAAAACAAGAGGCCCATGGGCCACTATGCTCACCAGAGCTCAGGTGGGCACTGCCCAATTGCAGCCATGTTTTTTAACATGATATCATTTTAATCTGCCAAATGACCCCCATATCCAAATGAGCACCCATGTGGACTCAGAATATGAAACATTAGGCCTTTTATGAAGTAGAGGGGGCGGGGCATGGACCCAATGGAGCCCTGGTTGGTATTACTAAATGTGTCTTATCACAAAGAACAAGAATATATATGGTTTAGCAGTGGGGATCTGCATGGCTGGAGATATAAGAGGAGGTGTTGGAGCATGCCCTGTCGTTCCCAGGAAGGCCCAAGATTGTTGTCCCTAAATGTGTCTTATCATAAGGACCAAGTATAAATATGATTTAGGGGTGGGAATCTGAACGGTTTCCAAGATATCCTTTCATGAAGTGGAAAGGAGAGGACTGGCCCCTGCGGACACCCCTACAGTAGGTGTGCTAATAATAAGGAACAAGAACATATATGAATATGGGGTGGGGATTTGAATGGTTTCTGAAATATATGGCCTTTTATGAAGTGGAAGGGCGGGGCACATTGCCTCAGCACAAAAGAGACCCCCAAGTTGGTGTGACTGAACGAGTCTTATCATAAGGAACAAGAATATATATGGTTTAGGGGTGGGGATCTGAACTATTTCTGAGATATATGGCTTTTAATGAAGTCAAGCAGTGGGGCAAGTCCCAGGCATGCCCCGGGGACTCACAAGCTGGTGTCATTGAATGCGTCTTATCATAAGGAAGATGAATATATATGGTTTAGGGGTGGGGCCCTGAACAGTTTCTGGGATATAAGGCCTTTTGTGAAGTGCAGGGATGGGGCAAGGCCTCGGGAGAGCCCCAGGTTGGTGCCAATGAATGTGTCTTATCATAAGGTACAAAAATATATATGGTTTAGGGGTGGGGATCTGTAAGGTTTCCGAGATATTGTGATATTATGAAACGGAGGGGGTGGGTCATGGCCCCAGCACATCCCTGGGGACCCCCAGGTTGGTGTCACTGAATTTGTCTTATCATAATGAACAAGAACATATATGGTTTAGGGGTGGGGATCTGAATTCTGAACTATATGGCCTTTTGTAAAGTGAAGGGGTGGGGCATGGCTCCGGCGCAACCCGGAAGACCCCCAATTTTGTGTCAATGAATGTGTCTTATCATAAGGAGCAAGAATATATATGGTTTAGGGGTGGGGATCTGTAAGGTTTCCGAGATATTGGGCCTTTTATGAAATGGAGGGGTGGGACATGGCCCCGGCGCATCCCGGGGGACCCCCAGTTTGATGTCACTGAATGGGTCTTATCATAAGGAACAAGAGTATATAGGGTTCAGGGGTTGGGATCTGAATGGTTTCCGAGATATTGGGCCTTTTATGAAGTGGAGGGGGTGGGGCATGGCCTCGGCGCATCCCGGAGGACCTCCAGGTTGGTGTCACTGAATGCGTCTTATCAATAGGAACAAGAATATATATGGTTTAGGGGTGCGGATTTGTAAGGTTTCTGAGATATAAGGCATTTTATGAAGTACTGGGGGCGGGGCATGGCCCCGGCACAACCTACTGGACCCCCAGGTTGACATAAAAGTATATGGCTGAGAGAAGTTTACTAAAGGAACATTTCTATGAAAGTTTTGTCAAAGTATCTGCAAAGGCTTTGTAGTTAATGCCAGTTTTCAATTTTCCCCATTATAAGTCTATGGAAAATCTAAGTTGCCTTAGCAACCAAACTAAAGAGCCGAATTTAAAAAAAAAACACAAAACCTGTAAAGAAAAATATGGTGAATATTTCCGTAAACTCTTAGCCTCATAGAGCATACGGTTTCTTAGGAGATGATTTTTTAAGGTTTTTTTTTTCTATTTTTTTTCATTTTGGTTTCCATGGCAACCAATACAAATGAGCAGTGGCCTAAAATCATATGGCAGGTAGTAGATTGCCTAAGGAATATTTCTATGAAAGTTTTGTCAAAATATATGCAGCGGCTTGGCAGTAAATGCCATTTTTCAATTTTCCCCATTACACGTCTATGGAAACTCTAAGTTGCCATAGCAACCAAACTAATGAGCCTAATTTCATAAAAAACACAAACTTTCAATCTCCCAACCAAAGGATGCTACAGATGAAATTTGGGCCCAATGGGCCTAGCGGCTTCAGAGGAGATGTTTAAAAGTGTTGACGTCACACGACGACGCAGACGACGCAGACGACACAGACACAGACGACGCAGACGCCGACGGACAACTGCCTATCCTATAAGCTCCCCCGGAGCCTTCGGCTCTGGTGAGCTAAAAATATTGATGCTTCATTCATTATTCGAAAATTTGTTTCTGTATATGTACTGTTTTACAATTACCATAATATAGCTTAACCGCTTGTTATAATTGTGATATGAAAATAAAATAGTTTTGCTGTCTAGTTTTAATGTTAATTAGCATTTCTATCTAGCCACCTTTTCAATTGTTTGCAGAATCGTTTGACCTTAGCACATTCAATAAATAAGTCCAAAATAATTTCCTGGTGTTCTTCGCATAATGAACTATTATAATCGTCACTTTTCCTATTCTGTACAGAAAATATTTTGTCACAAGTATCTTATTATTTATTTTAAATTGAACATCCTTATGTGTAACTTCTCATACTTCTTATAGCAGTGAAGGCAATGATCCGGAATCGATACAATTAACCCACAGCTCCCATCAGAGACACCAAAGGGAAACAAACACAAACATGAAATTACTAGACACTAATGGCAAAAACCAATAGCGGAAAGCAAACAGGACAGTTACTTTCCCACAAAATGGCCAATTGGCTATCCAAAACAAACAAAATATAAGCGATTCACACACTCAAAGACAAACCCACCATAACAAAACTAAACCGCGGCAGAAGAATCGCCTTGAAACGGTCAGTGAAACGAAGTCCACTGGGAATGGATACATTGGGGAGGCTTAAATAGATTTTACGCGGCCGCAATTCTCGCCCGTACTTCCGCCGCGATTAAGACAAACACTTTGTTCAGTCTGCATGGATGCCTCCTTACTCATCAGTGCAACATCTCCGTGAACACAAAAAATCAAAGAACCACAGAGATGAAATAACGATGAGGACTCGACAGCAAGAAGCCACTGAAATGCTGGAGCAAAAGAAAACCAACAGTTAGACTCCTTAAGTTATGATATAACTGAAATAGATTCCATTGTATCATAGTCTGACACATTCCCTAGTTCTTTTTCGCATTTATTCTGTCTTATTATTTCTGGAGCATTTATCAGGAAATCATAAAATCTTCTACTACCCGTTTTATCCTTAACACCTTGCTTAACATATTCATAAAACAATAAAAAAACAAAAACAAAAAAAAACATTAAACCCATTTAAGATACAAAGTGGTCTATTATTGGTTATCCATACTGAACAAATTATTTTTCCTCACCGTTGTTTAATCTCTGTGGTTGTTTGATATTTTGTGTTCACGGAGATGTTGCAATAATGGGTTAGGGGGCCTTCATGCGGACTGAACAGATTATTTGTCTAAATCGCGACGGATTGTGGCCACGTAAAATCGATTTAAGCCACCCCCAGTGGAATTCGTTTCCGCTGACCGTTCCAAGGCGGTTCTTCCGTCGCGGTTTATTTTGTTATGGTTTGTTTTTTGGTGTTTGTGTCGCTTGTATTATTTTATTTTGGATAGACTATTGTCCATTTTGTGGGAAAGTAACTGGCCTTTTTGTTTTCCGCTGTTGGTGTTTCCGTTGGGGTCTGTTGCTTCATGTTTGTGTTTCTTTCCCTTTGGTGTCTCTGACGGGAGTTGTGGGTTTATTATATCGATTCCTGGGCATTGCCTTTACTTCTTTTTTCCAGACATCGGGTATTTTTGCTTTTGGTTTTGATAAACTAAAATGGTTCCTCTTTTACCGAATTTTGTTTAAAAGCTTTAAATTGTAATAAATTTTCATTTTCATCAATTAAATCAGCCAATCGTGATATTCCACTGTTACTCCAGTTTTCCTTTTACATGAAAAAAGTTACAACCTTTGATGCTACCAGTATGAAATTAACAGATGGGTGTGGCAGAGAGATCAAAAGATGCACAAATTTTGATATTGCAAGAGATTTAATAATTGTAATTGGACCCAATAGTGAAAGTTTCCTTTAGCCCATTGTTAAAGTAGGTTTTTCACTTTTTTTTTCAGAACGCTAAAGTACTAAATGTAACACCTAATATTTCAAATGGTCCTTGTATCAAGTCTATCCCACAGACGTGTTCTTGGCGCCTGATGCTCCGTCTTTGGTCGGGCCCCTCGGAGTCTAACTGTTGGTTTTCTTTTGCTCCAGCAATTTTGTTGTTGTATGCTGTCGAGTCCTCAACCTTGTTTCATATCTGTATTTTTTTTATTTGTATGTTCTCGGAGATGTTACACTGATGAGTCAGGAAGCCTTTCTGCGGGCTAAACAAAATTAGTGTATACCGTGACAGAGGTAAGGGCGAGGATTATGGCCATGTAAAATCGATTTAAGCCCCCCCCCCCCCCCAGTGGAATTCTTTCCACTGACTGTTCCAAGGCGGTTCTTCTGTGGCGGTTGATCCATGTTGTTGTTTGTGTCTACTTACTGTGTGTATCACTTGTGTCTTTTTATTTTGGATGGCCATTTGGCCATTTTGTGGGAAAGTAACTGTCCTTATGGCCATCCTTTGTTTAGGTTTCCATTATGGCCTGGTCGCTTCATGTTTGTGTTTCTTTCCCTTTGGTGTCTTTGATGGGTTGAGTAAGTTAATTGTATCGATTCCTGATCTTTTTTTCACTTCTACTTTTTTTCATTTTCATCAATTATAGCATTTTTTTTTTCAACATTTATGTTCAATCCCGATAAACTATAAAATGTATTTATGGTGTCGAGGGTTGCTGAAGTGATTTTTCTGTTCCATCTAAAAAAATATGTGTATCATCTGCGTATTGGTTGAAGATGAAGATTTCGCAATTAATTCGATTTGCTAGAGTGTGTAGTCATGTAACTGACTCCAACACTCGTAATAAATTATTAACGGCTAAACTTCTTAATCAGGGTTATCGGTACCATAAACTACGCAAAGCCTTTTCAAAATTTTATAGACGCCATTCTGATTTAATTTCAAAATTCAATATTGGACTTAAATCTATTCTGCAACAAGGTCTATCGGAACCCGAATTTTATGGTGACTTAGTATATAAATTCAGAAAAATATATAACCGCAATGACTTTAGCACCCAATTTTGTAAAATCATTCTTCGATATAAAAAGATTGGGTACAAAATGGATGTTATACGACAGACTGCATGCATGGTAGTTAACCCAATCACGGTTGGCAACTTTGCTTCCCTCTTTAATTGCATGCCGGTGGGTCAGGCCTCAGATTCTATGACGGCTCCAACGTAAAGGCTTATTGAGAATTAGAGAGATCTAAATCTTGGTAATGTTGGTTGGTACCCGATGCTCTGTCTCTGGTCGGGCCCATCGGAGCCTAACTGTTGGTTTTCTTTTGCTCCAGCATTTCAGTGGTTTCTTGCTGTCAAGTCCTCACCGTTGTCTCACCTCTGTGGTTCTTTGATTTTTTGTGTTCACGGAGATGTTGCACTGATGATTTAGGAGGCCTTCATGTGGACTGAACAAATTATTTGTCTAAATCGCGACGGAAGTAAGGGCGAGGATTGTGGCCACGTAAAATCGATTTAAGCCCCCGAGTGGAAATCTTTCCACTGACCGTTCCAAGGCGGTTCTTCTGTGGCGGTTTATTTATGTTGTTGTTTGTTACTTACTATGTGTATCACTTGTGTCTTTTTATTTTGGATGGCCATATGGCCATTTTGTGGGAAAGAAACTGTCCTAATGGCCTTCCTTTGTTTAGGTTTCCATTATGGACTGGTCGCTTAATGTTTGTGTTTCTTTCCCTTTGGTGTATTTGATGGGTGAAGTAAGTTAATTGTATCGATTCCTGATCTTTGTTTTACTTCTACTTTTTATTATTTATTGTTATAACTTTGATATTTTCATTTTCCCTTATCATTTGCGCCAGGACTTCAGCTGCCAGTATAAAAAGGTAAGATGAAATAGGGTCGCCATGTCTACACCCAAGCTTAAGTTTAATGGTTTCCGATATATATCCGTTCTGTATTATGCAATATTCAGATCGTGTCTGGAACATGTTAACTCACTTTCTAATAGATGAACCGAAATTATAATGTTTTAAACTCTTATTTATATAATTCAACGAAAGTGTATCAAAAGCCTTAGCAGGTATTTTTTGTTTATTGGCCTAAAGGGAATATCGTAATTTAAACGTATGTTCTCCTGTATTAATCTTCCAGACAGAGACCTTTTTGATATTCGTGAATCAGTTTATTTATCACTTGCTTTATCCTATTTGCAATCACTGCTGATGCCATTTTATAAACTACAATTTAATAATGAGATGGGATGCCAGTCCTTTAATCTATCTCTACATTTATTGGGTTTAGCTATGCAAGAAATTATTCCTTGTTTTTGATTGACAGATTATGAATCTGTTCTATACCCAGAATTCAAAATAGAAGTGAAGGCAGTGATCAGCAATCGATACAATTAACCCACAGCTCCCATCAGAGGCGACAAAGGGAAAGAAACACAAACATGTAATATTTAGACCCGGATGGAAGCTTCAAAAACAGAAATTCGGAAGGACCGTTACTTTCCCACAAAATGGCAAATTGGCTATCCAAAATAAGAAGATATAAGCGATACACGTACTCAAAGACACACCATAAAAATAAACCGCGGTAGAAGACCTGAGGATAACATAACCTATGTCAATCCAAAAGAATTAAAAAAAATCGACTTTTCCCATTTTTTTTCATATTAAATTTTTCAATACTTCTGCTAATTCGCTATAAATAATTTGTCTTCAAGGGTTTCTGATTCTATATCAGAATGTAGTTTTTATTTTCTTCAACCAAGCGTAAAAATACATCGCACGACACCAGAAAAATGGCAATTATAAAGTAAATTACGCGCTTTTAAAAGAAACAACAACAGGCTGAGGTGACTGTCCATAATATTTTTGAATCATGGATGCCACTCAATGCTTACATTTCTAAGTACATTGCCCATTTCTGTATTACCCATCCTGGACACCGAGGCGAATAAATTCTACGATACGCTGCTTTTTTAACTCGAAATATGCTCAGCATGCTCTCCGTCCTTTCATCGAGTCGGTAAATAATCACAAACGACATTACATCAAAATATCCTTCATTAATAAGGGTTTGGATTTTATAGATTAACCTAGTATCTTCCAGGAAACTTCGGTGATTTCATCTATTCCTGCTTATTTTCAAAATACTGAAACACCCATAATTTGCTATAAATACAACAAACCTGTTAGATCTATCATTTTTAATTTCAATAACTTGTTTCAGCTCTTGATATTGACACTGACACTCCTGATACATGTGATTGTAAAAATTTAGTGTATTGCTATCCTGCTGCTGATCCTATTGTTACTTGCAATTTAGAAATTATTCCTGATTCTATGATACGTAATATAATTTCTAAAGGACCGAAATATCGATTTCCTTTTAAAATTGATTTCAATAACTGTAGAGCTGAAATCACTGCTGCCTTGAATGAATTTGGTAATCCAGGGTGTAAACGAGAGTATGATGAGCATAAAGCTCTCAAAGAATGGAAACTTAGCATTCTGAAACTAGTGAACAAATGCGTTTCGTTCTTCTCTCAAAATACGAACTTAATATTACCTCCTAAACCTCTGACGCCTTTACGTCACCTTAAAATAGGTGTTCAAGAATTTCATAGGAAGTTTGTTTGGGCTCCAGCAGATAAGGCCGCTAACAACGTGGTCGTTTTTTTACGGTTCCACTATGTTAACACGCTTCGGCAAGATCTTGTTGGTACTAAGGCCTATGAACTGCAGCCTTCCGCTGTTGGTGTTTCCATTAGGGTCTGTTGTTTCATGTTTGTGTGTACTTCCCTTTGGTGTCTCTGATAGGAGCTGTGGGTTGATTGTATCGATTCCAGATCATTTACTTGATGACCATATCTGTCATTCAGCCACCAAGTTTGCAGTATGTGTTACAGAAGTCCAAGACAAGCTTCATCTACGTTATATTGGTTACCTAAACTTCAAAAAAGACCATACAAAGCACGGTTTATTGCAAATTCCCGCTCTTGTACCACCACTGAACTCTCCAAGTTATTAACTTCATGTTTTACTGCCATCAAAACACATGCGATTAAGTATTGCGACAAAGTCTTTGAAAGGTCAAGGAGAAATCTGATTTGATGCATAAAAAGTCTAATGAAGTTTTAAATAACTTGAAATCCAGACGTTTTCGTGCTTCAAAATAGAAGTGAAGGGAATGATTAGGATCGATACAATTAACCCACAGCTCCCATCAGAGACACCGAAGGGAAGGAAGCACAGACATGAGACAACTAGACCCTAATGGAAACATCTATAGCGGAAATCTAAAAGGACAGTTTAAGCACCCCACACCCAGTGGAGTTCGCTTCACTGACCGTTCCAAGGCGATTCTTCTGTAGCGGTTTATTTTGTTATGGTTTGTCTTTGAGTATGTGTACCGTTTATATTATTTTGTTTTGGATAGCCAATTGGCATTTTGTAGGAAAGTAACTGTCCTGTTGGCTTTCCGCTATTGAAGTTTCCATTAGGGTCTAGTTGTTTAACGTTTGTGCTTCTTTCCCTTTGGTGTTTCTGATAGGAGATGCGGGTTAATTATATCGATTCCTGACCATTGCATTTACTTCTATTTTGCAAAGCTACAATATATTTCCACCTTGTGGTCTGCACCGGCTTGCAGGGTTAAAAGAATTAAAAAGGCGTTAGTGACCAACTAAATAACCTTCACTGACCGACATCGAAAACGATACCTCTGATTTCAAAATGTGCGTTGTCACGTTTATTTTATAAGCTGTGAGTATAAATCAAGTTCCGTACTGTAAGTGAACAGTGACGACACCGATCAGACGCTACATTCTTTGGCCTCAAATCAGTCTTAACTGTTTCAAAATATCCCAGTAATGGAACATTTGGTTCTTTTGGGTAAATATATTAGGATCCGTAAGCTTCAATACCGTACAGGTTGGCATAACCGTATTGTATTCGCCTTTGGTAAGACGAATCACTCAGTCGAAGTTCAGTTAACGCGGCGTCTGATCAGGGTTATAATGTCTAATTCAAACAGTTTAAAAATTAACTTTTTTTTCTTCAAGTTATTCTCCTTTTTATGTCCCCATGCCCGAATAAACATTGCTCGCAGCGGCCGCACTGCCTATGTGCATCGTCGTATCAACGCGACGTTGCTAAGACGACATGTACCCGTTAGGAGAACTTCTCTGTAAGACTTTTAGCAGATGGGAAATACAGAATGTACTGTTTAAATTTTACGCTGAAAAAAATAGCAGACACGTTTATATTTCTTTCTTCCTTTTTTATTCCGTCAACTTTTTTACCCTCTGGGTCCTTATCAACAAAATATCTAGAGAACTGCTTGATCCACTACTGGCATTGTTATCATGATAATTATTCCACACCACAGTACTTTCAGTACTTTGAATATTCCTGCCTTTATATCTTCTATGGTAGTATATGCAAATAGTTGTATCAGAAAGGCCTCGGTGTCACTTAATTTGGTATAGTTACGCCCTAATTGCAACAACGGGGTCGGTATCTCTGCTGGTTGATGATTCGTTCGTCCCCGAGGGTATCATCAGCTCAGTATCAGTTCAATAGTGCTGAGGTTGATACTGCGTGTTGACGTCAGTACTCAAGTACTGATTTAAATAACTATATTATACCTTTAACTTTTGCAGTATACAATTCTATTTTTTCTAAAACTAAGACTCACTTGTCAGGTGAGACATGTATCTTAGCGGATTTTGTTGCCACTTTCTGTTATATTTTAAAGTTTGCAAGTCTCGCTACTTTGGACATCTCCTTCCTGATGCACGGGACTTCCGTGGGGTGTGGGCCATGTTTGCTGATGTTGGCTCGGTGGGGGACGCCTATAAGTTCTAGGGTAGGCGTCTCTTGCCTGATGCCTCCAGCTGACAGGTCTCATGAGCTACGTCGATGTTCTCGGAGGGGTATGTGCTATGTTTGCCGAGTCTTGTCCATCATCCATTTCGGTTTCAGAACTTTGGGGTTGAGACACACTGATGAATATTAAATAACAGAAAGGCCTCTGTGTCACTACATTTGGTATAGTTACGCCTTAATTGTAGAGCAGAAAACCAATGCAAAATATTTAGAAAGTGAAGCAATATTGGTGTATATTCATAATTACACCCTGACTGATGATGGGGTTAAATAATTTCTGGAGCTTTCTGAACCTTGTAAGCAGTACTTTTTATTTCGTCGACTTTTTTACCCTCTGGGACCTTGTAAACAAAATATCTAGAGAACTGCTTGATCCACTGCCGGCATTGTTATCATGATAATTATTCCTCACCACAATACTTTCAGTACTTTGAATATTCATGTGCTTATATCTTCTACGGTAGTATATGCAAAGAGTTGTAGAGCATAAACCCAATTAAATATTTAGAAAGAGAAACAATATTGATGTATAGTTATAATTACACCCTGACTGATGATGGGGGTAAAACAATTCTGGAGTTTTCTGAACCTTGTAAGCCGTACTGTCTTCTTGTCTTCTAGTTATGTTTCCATCTTTTGTTTTAATCTTGTCTTCTAGTTATGTTTCCATCTTTTGTTTTAATCTTGGGTGTCCGTTTCGTCTATTTTATTGAGGGAAACTGTCATGGTTGTTTTTAATTTATAGTGTAATATTTACAGAGGACCCTCGTTATAACAACAGTATATGGTGCCGTTATAAGGATATATCCGTTTTTAAGAATCCCAATTAGACGTAAAACGGATTTGCTCGCTTACATGAAAAAAATGTTGTGGAAATTAATAGAATCGTTTCGGAGAGGCGATTCAAACATATACCCGTAACATTTGCTTCTTGGAGTATTAAATAATTACAATGTTCTTGAATATTACCATTAATCCGTATCAACTTTAGTTAAGGGATTGTTTCATTGAAATTGTCGTTATAACGACCTTTGTCATTATATCGAGTGTCGGTATAAAGAAGGTTGACTGTAATGTTGGTGTCGTTGCTCATTTTCCCCATTTGTCTACGATGGCAGGAGTAAGATATTCATATCGATTTCCGATCACGGACTTCACTTCTGATATACAATTAACAGCATACGATAATGGGACATGTGTCCAGTTTGAACGATGAAAGGCATAGACGTTCCTTTTGCATTTTCTATCACTTTGCGTAAACACTACGAACCAAAACAAAAACAATCAATGACAGACTAATTAAGTGAGTTCATAAAACATTAATAATATTGGAGTAATAGTTCACTTTGCAGAATCACGAACAATTATATTGACATTCTACATTTGGGCGCTATTTAAATCATTAAAATGTTCTAAAATGTAGATAATTCTAGTTTAGATTTCCCGGACAAACAATCACATGCTATTCCAAACCACAGTGCACATATTGAGTTAATCATTACTTCAACATTCATAATTTGGACAGCCAAAATAATGTACGACGTATCATACGATCTAATGGTTCATGGCTATTATTGTAATGCATTATGAAACACATCCGTGTGACAAGGTGCATCATTTCATATCTCACAAATGGTTTATATCCTGGTGTAAGTTGTGATGTTTTTTTTTAATCATACGCCCAACATACGTTGTGGTTACTCGTAAGAGTCGCCTCTTGCGGTTGCATTACGAAAACACGCATATACAAATACATTGTAATCTTTATCGCCGAACAAATGAAAATTTATTATGAAAAATTGTCATATTTTTCTTATTTCTGTTCAAAATATAGGTCCTGTACCGGAGAATTGCGTTGACAAAGAAACCTGTAACTATACTTTTGGCTTTCCGCTATTGATGTTTCCATTAGGTTTGTTGTTTCATGTTTGTGTTTCTTTCCCTTTGGTGTCTCTGATAGGAGCTGTGGGTTGATTGTATCGATTGCTATCATTGCCTCCACTTCTACCGATAGCTCAGTTGGTAGAGTGTCCGCTCCGGGGAACGGGAGGTCACGGGTTCGATCCCGGGCCGCGACATACCAAAGTCGTTAAGAATGGTACTAGCTGCTCCTCGCTTGGCACTCAAATTTACGGGGTAGAGCTAGGACTGGTCGACCCAATGTCAGGATAATGTTACTGGGTGTGGTATCATGCAATGTGTCTGGGACATGATACTACAGTGAGGCAGCACTATAAAAGTGAGCATTGAGCTCCCTGTCGCAACCAGACACCGTCGTGATATGACTGAAAAATTGTTTAAAGCGACGTTAAACCCGAATTCACACACAAACACATACATACACACACACACGCACGCACGCACACACGCACACACACATACGCCTCCACTTCTATTTTTCAACAAATATTAACTTTAAGACATTGTAAAGAAATTCAAAGAACTTATTCAAAATATATTTTATATCATTCAGTATAATTTATCTTTTGTTTGGCGGTTCTAACCAGTACCCACAATCTATATTTTAGAGCAGAAATAATAAAATAAGGTATTGGTGGTTTCTTGCTATCGAGTCCTCACCGTTGTTTCATCTCTGTGGTTGTTTGATTTTTGTGTTCACGGCGATGTTGCACTAATGAGTTAGGAGGCCTTCATGCGGACTGAACAAATTAATTGTCTAAATCGCGACGGAAGTAAGGGCGAGGACTGTGGCCACGTAGAATCGATTTAAGCCGCCCAGTGGAATTCGTTTCCGCTGACCGTTCCAAGGCGGTTCTTCTGTCGCGGTTTATTTTTGTTATGGTTTGTCTTTGGGTGTTCGTGTCGCTAATATTATTTTATTTTGGATAGCCTATTGGCCATTTTGCGGGAACGTAACTGTCCTTTTGGCTTTCCACTGTTGATGTTTCCGTTGGGGTCTGTTGTTTTATGTTTGTATTTCTTTCCCTTTTGTGTCTCTGATGGGAGCTGTGGGTTAATTGTATCGATTTCTGATCATTGCCTCCACTTCTATTTTACCCCTGTTAACCCAAGTTTTACTATATAAAATTGGAGTACAGTCGGGGGTTGGGTACAAAAATATATATAGGCGTGTTTTCGTGATTGTGCCGAGAATCCACAATTTTTTTCTGTGAGCAGAAATAAGAATAAATATTGTTTTTCCTTGTAAAACCAAGTTTTCTCTGAACAAAATGGGGTTTAATGTGGGTGTGCATTACACGGATTTGTTAACATGGTGGTGCTTATTTGCACGTATACGTATGTTCGTGGTTTTCCATATTCGTGAACAAACACTGGGGTTTAGGAATTTCTCCTATTTGTAATCAACAAAATTCGTATTTATTTGAGGGAAAATGTGATCGCGAAATTCGCGAACATTAATATTTGTTTGATTTGACGTTTAACGTCCCCGTCAACACTGTAAAGGTCATTTTGGAGACGTTGCGTCCAATTTTGTTGGACTTTTACCCGACATTACGATGAAATGACATCTCAAGCCCTGTCGCCCAATGAAACCAATAGGGTTTATTAGCATGGACGGTCCGCCTCGCACCGCGATTCCTGGACAGGCTTAGATCCTCTAAGCGGTTTACCAGTACTAGTGTACGGGCCGGATTCAGCTCTGCGTGGAAGCATCATGCAGCCCATATATTTCTTCAAGCCCCTATTGGCGGGGGCCTACGAACATTAATAAACCGCGAATATTTATACAGCTATAGAAGCTTTGTATGAAACATAAGTGCAGACAATCATCACGATTCGGTATAATAACTTTCAATATAAGACATCAAAGGGAAACCAGAACTAAAATCTAAAACAACATCATCGTAATTAAAAGGGAACACAACAAGGGGATCGCCAAAATCACAGTTTCTTCCCATAACATGGTTAAACGGCTATCCAAAATGATAAAAACATACTAGCGGTACATAAATGTACAATCACTAACGGTTATGAATAACAACAAAAGCCGCCTTGGAACGGACAGTAAAAAAAAAACAAAAAACAAAAAAACAGGGTGGTGCATACTAGTGTTTCTTTCCCTTTGGTGTCTCTGGTGGTAGCAGTGAGTTAATTCTATCGATTCCTGACCATTGACATCACTTCTAGTTTTTTATAACTCATCAGTGCAACGTCGCCAAGAATATAAAAATCAAACGAATACAGAGATGGAACAACTATGAGGACTCGACAGCATGATCTATCTGAAATAAGGAAACTAAAGAAAACCAACAACTGGACTCGAACAAAGAGAGCGCATCAGGCATCAACCGACTTATTTAAATAAAACAGAGGCATATAAAATGAGCAAGAAACACCACACACCTCTCGAGACCACAAAAAAGTAAGAAGCAGCAGCATAAAACAACTTCGACATAATGAAAACTAGAAGAGAAAGCAATGATCAGGAATTAATAGAATTATCCAACACCTCCCCTCACAGTCACCAAATGGAAAGAAACGAGAAAATTTGATGACTAAACCGTAATAAACACATCACATGCGGAAAGCGAAAAGGACAGTTACTCTGGTCAAATGGCTATCCAAAATAAAATGATATGAGCAATACAGAGAGACACAGAGACGAACAATAACAATAATACACACAACGGAAGAATCATTGAAAAGTATTTCACTGGGAGTGTTTGTGTTTTTTTTTGTTTTTTTTTTTTTGGGGGGGGGGGGGCTTAAATCGATTTGTACGTGGCCATAATCCTCGCCGTTGCTTCTGCCATGGTTTAAACAAATACTTTGTTCAGTCCGCATGAAAAGTAGAAGTAAAACAAAGATCAGGAATCGTTACAATTAACTTACTGCACCCACCAAAGACACAAAAGGGAAAGAAACACAAACATTAAGCGACCAGACCATAATGGAAACCTAAACAAAGGAAGGCTATAAGGACAGTTACTTTCCCACAAAATGGCCATATGGCCATCCAAAATAAAAAGACACAAGTGATACACACAGTAAGTAACAAACAACAACATAAATAAATCGCCACAGAAGAACCGCCTTGGAACGGTCAGTGGGAAAGATTTCCACTGGGGGGGGGGGCTTAAATCGATTTTACGTGGCCACAATCCTCGCCCTTACTTCCGTCGCGATTCAGACAAATACTTTGTTCAGTCCGCATGAAGGCCTTCTAACTCATGAGTGCAACATCACCGTGAACACAAATAATCAAAGAACCACAGAGGTGAGACAACGGTGAGGACTCGACAGCAAGAAACCACTGAAATGCTAGAGCAAAAGAAAACCAACAGTTAGACTCCGATGGGCACGACCAGAGACAGGGCATCAGGCACCAACCATTATTACCTTGAATTAGATCTCTCTAATTCTCAATAAGCCTTTACGTTGGAACCGTCATAAAAGCTGAGGCCTAAAAACCGGCGTGCAATTAAAGAGGGAAGCAAAGTTGCCAACCGTGATTGGGTTAACTACCATGCATGCAGTCTGTCGTATAACATCCATGTTGTACCCAATCTTTTTATATCGAAGAGTGATTTTACGAAATTGGGTGCTGAAGTCATTGCGGTTATATATTTTTCTGAATTTATATACTAAGTCACCATAAAATTCGGGTTCCGATAGACCTTGTTGCAGAAGAGATTTAAGTCCAATATTGAATTTTGAAATTAAATCAGAATGGCGTCTATAAAATTTTGAAAAGGCTTTGGTACCGATAACCCTGATTAAGAAGTTTAGCCGTTAATAATTTACTAGAGTGTTGAAGTCAGTTACATGACTACACACTCTAGCAAATCGAATTAATTGCGAAATATAAACGCCATAGGATGGCGCACGAGGAACATCACCATTCAAAAAAGGAAAATTTACAATCTCAAAATCCAAGTCATCGCGTTTATCATAAATTTTGCACGAAACAAACCCATCTACAATAGATAGATGTAAATTCAAATACGGGGCCTCTGTATCAGAAGAATTTGCTTTATTTAACTGAAGTTCTGGGGGGTAAATATGACTGATCAAACCATCGAAATAGGTATTATCAATATTTAATAAATTATCTAAATATCTAGAAGTGGAGCTAAACGCTTCAATAATTTCAGATTGGTTATCAATGGAAAGCGACAACATGAAAAGTAGAAGTAAAACAAAGATCAGGAATTGATACAATTAACTTACTCCACCCATAAAAGACACCAAAGGGAAAGAAATACAAACATTAAGCGACCAGACCATAATGGAAACCTAAACAAAGGAAGGCCATAAGGACAGTTACTTTCCCACAAAATGGCCATATGGCCATCCAAAACCAAAAGACACAAGTGATACACACAGTAAGTAACAAACAACAACATACATAAATCGCTACAGAAGAGCCGCCTTGGAACGGTCAGTGGAAGATTTCCACTGGGGGGGCTTAAATCGATTTTACGTGGCCACAATCCTCGCCCTTACTTCCTTACTTTCATAACAATACAAGAACAGATCAGCCACAAGAGGAGCGCAATTCGTACCCATCGGAATGCCCACAATTTGTCTAAATAACTTAGTACCGACTCTAATATAAATATTGTCAAGTAGAAAGGTGAGGGCATCACACACTTTCTGACATGACCAAAGTGTATAATTCTTATGCTCTTAAGAAGTGAAAAATGCATTTCTGACATTACATGCAAGATAGAGAGAATCTTCTCTGTGAAAAGCCCATTCAATTAAATCATTTAGCTTTTCTTTTACAAGATTATGAGGAAGTGTAGTGTAAAGAGTGGAAAAATCGTAAGTAGACAGACTTGAAGCACGAAAATATCTGGATTTCAATTTATTTAAAACCTCATTCAAATTTTTTATAGACCAAAACAGATTTCTTCCTGATCTTTCAAAGACTTTATCACAATATTTAATCACATGCGTTTTAATAGCAGTAAGACAGGAAGTTAATAATTTAGAAAGTTCAGTGGTAGTGCAAGAGCTAGAATTTGCAATAAACCGTGCTTTGTAAGGTCTTTTATGAAGTTTTGGTAACCAGTATAGCGTAGGAAGCTTGTTTTGGCCTTCGGTAACACACACAGCAAACTTGGTAGCTGAATGACAAATATGTTTATCTACTATAACTCTCTCTTCAGCTAAAGGCTGAAGTTCATAGGCCTTAGTACCACCGAGCTCTTTCTTAAGCGTGTTAATATAGTGGAGCCGTCACACAACGACGACGTTGTTACCGGCCTTGTCTGCAGGGGCCAAAACGAACTTCTTATGAAATTCTTGAATGCCTAGTTTAAGATGACGTAAAGACGTCTTAGGCTTAGGAGGTTATAAGTTAGTATTTTGAGAATAGAAAGAAATGCGTTTATTCACTAGTTTTAAAATGCTAAGTTTCCAGTCCTTACACCATCGATTATCGAATTCATTCAAGGAAGACTTTCTAACTCATCAGTGCTACATCCCCGAAATCATCAATCAACTGCATAGATGAAACAACGATAAGGACTCCACATCATGATATATCGGAAATGCTGCAGTAAAAGAAAACCAACAGTTCATAAAAAGTTGATAAGCGGATGGCGTATTGACATATATTTTCCCTAAAAAATGGTTATCCCAAAGTAAACGATATTTAAAAATACATACATGCAAAGACAAACTATAACAGTAATAAAGAAACAGAAGGACCGTGATGTAACGGTCAGCGAGAGGTTTTTACTCTCTCTGTGTGTGTGTTGGGGTGTGTGTGTATGTGTGTGTGTGTGGGGGGGGCTTAAATCGGGGTTATGTGGCCACAAGCCTCGATTTTCGTTCTGTCGTTCTTCAGACAAATAATGTGTTGAGTGCACATGAAGGATTTCTAACTCATCAGTGCAGTAAACTAAAACCCCAGAACGTGTACCCTGTTAAACAGTGCAGTTCTTGATCAGACGTCACAGAAAGCAAAATTCTCAACCATTTGTTTATCGGATTTCTGAAACTAACTCAACCTGACACTCTCCAATTTTGGAATAGACTCCTGGGTCCAGTTGTTCAAAGCACCGTTAGCATAACGAGCTCGTTAGTATCAAATTGTTAACTGTTCTAGCAAGTACAATATCTAAAATTCTGGAATATTTGTTAAAAATGTGAGCACCTTTAGCATTTTCAAAAGCTTCTCACATTTTTCAGCAAAAATATTAGCATGGCATATTAATTGATCAACGTTTTGAACAACTGGTACCTGATATACATATTCATAGTTTCCCATTCAGTCTAAAACTGTCCTTTCCGTTACTGAGGTTCCAATATGGTCTAGTTATTTCATGTTTGTGTTTCTTTCTCTTCGGTGTCTCTGAAGGGAGGTATGGGTTAATTGTATCGATTCCTGGTCATTGGTTTCACTTCTATTTTTCGAAAAGTAAAATCCGGATTCACTGGTAGATAAATGACATTAGTCCATTTTTTTGCCAATTGAATGTTTAATAAAATGAAAACGAACCTCCTACTCAATTCAATCTAAGTTATGCAACTAATTTATTTCTTTCACACGTGGATCTCCCACGAGAATAACATACATCATTATTGATCCTCTAGCGGACCGGTAATTATTTTATCATAGAGTTATAATTTGTTTAAGGTTTCCAACGAGTGCCGGCATTATCTAATTAGGCGCCTACTTAAGAGACTGTATAACATTTTCTGCATAACAGCAATTAACTTCTTGTCAAGTGGCTGCTTCCTTATATTTCGCACAGATTCCAATAACTTGTTCTGCACAAGTCTATGTCAGATCACGCAAGAACACATTCTAGTTTTGAACTCTTGAAATATTTATTTAACGCAACACAACTTTGCCGAAAAGTTGGATTATCTGTATTAATATTCTGTGTATCTTCAATGGATTCCCAGATTGACCGAATAAAAAGAAATAAAAAAATCAACGTTTCTAAATTTGAATACATTAGAACTTCTTGGCAATGTACACATCTGTATATTCGTCTGAATTCAAATATAAAATTTCCCATTTCCAATTCTAAGTAATGTTTTTATTTACAAAAAAAAAAAAAAAAAAAAACAACATTCAAAACTATGATAAGAAGATGATACATTTACTTCAGACCTCCCATCTGAGACACCAAAGGGAGAGAAGCAGCAACAGAAAACAACTTAACCATAATGAAAACATAATACGTAAAATGCCAAACGGACAGTTACCTTCCCACAAAATTTCCAAACGTCTGTCCAAAAAATACTCGCAATACAAACATGCAAAGACGAAATACCACCTTTGGAACAACAGACAGTAAATGTTTTGCTGGTGGGAGGGCTTAAAAGGAAGTAAGGGCGAGGACTGCGGCCGCGTAAAATCGATATATACCCTGAGTGGAATTCGTTTAACTGGCCGCTCCAGGGTTTATTTTTGTTCTGGTTTGTCTTTAAGTGTTTGTATCGCTTATATTATTTTGGTTTGGGTATCCAATTGACCATTTTATGGGAAAGTAAATTGTAGCGATCCTTGATCATTGCCTCAACTTTTGTTTTCGTAGCCTTCATCTAGGAAGTCCAGAATTTCATAGGAAGAATGCTTTAACTCCGGCAGTCAAGGCCGCTAACAATGTAGAAGTAAAACAAAGATCAGGAATTGATACAATTAGCTTACTCCATCCATAAAAGACACCAAAGGGAAAGAAATACAAACATTAAGCGACCAGACCATAATGGAAACCTAAACAAAGGAAGGCCATATGGACAGTTACTTTCCCACAAAATGGCCATATGGCCATCCAAAATTAAAAGACACAAGTGATACACAAAGTAAGTAACAAACAACAACATAAATAAATCGCCACAGAAGAGCCGCCTTGGAACGGTCAGTGGAAGATTTCCACTGGGGGGCTTAAATCGATTTTACGTGGCCACAATCCTCGCCCTTACTTCCGTCGCGATTTAGACAAATAATGTGTTCAGTCCGCATGAAGGCCTCCTAACTCATCAGTGCAACATCTCCGTTAACACAGAAATCAAAGAACCACAGAGGTGAGACAACGGTGAGGACTCGACAGCAAGAAACCACTGAAATGCTGGAGCAAAAGAAAACCAACAGTTAGACTCCGATGAGCCCGACCAGAGACAGAGCATCGTTGTTTGACGGCTCCACTGTGTAAACAATCTTCAGCAAGAACACGATGGTACAAAAATACAGTATGAACAACTGCCTTTGGCTGAAGTGGGGAGGGTGTGGATCGGTGGTTAATGATCATATATATGATTCAGGCACCGATACAGAAATGAAGGCAATGAACAGGAATCGATACAATTAACTCACAGCTCCCAATAGAGACATCAAATGGAAAGAAACACAAGCATGAAATAGCTAGACCCTAATAGCAGCACCAATAGCGAAAGCCAAAAGGACAATCACTTTCCCAAAAAAATACAAGCGTTACACACACTCAAAGAAAAAACATAACCAAGTGTGTTGTATGTGTTTAAATGGTCACGATAGACTTCCTATGCTATATGGGTTTCCTAAACTTCACAAAAGACAATACAAATCACGATTTATTGCAAAATTAAATTTATTGCAAATTAAATTTTTTGTACCAGTATTGAACTTTCTAATTTTTTAACTGTTTTTGGCTTATTGCCACCAAACATCATCTGGTTTAGTCTATTAAACATTCGAAAAAGTCTGTTAAGTAGAAGTAAAACAAAGATCAGGAATTGATACAATTAACTTACTCCACCCATAAAAGACACCAAAGGGAAAGAAATACAAACATTAAGCGACCAGACCATAATGGAAACCTAAACAAAGGAAGGCCATAAGGACAGTTACTTTCCCACAAAATGGCCATATGGCCATCCAAAACCAAAAGACACAAGTGATACACACAGTAAGTAACAAACAACAACATAAATAAATCGCCACAGAAGAGCCGCCTTGGAACGGTCAGTGGAAGATTTCCACTGGGGGGGGGGGGGTGGGGGGGGGGGGCTTAAATCGATTTTACGTGGCCACAATCCTCACCCTTACTTCCGTCGCGATTTAGACAAATAATTTGTTCAGTCCGCATGAAGGCCTCCTAACTCATCAGTACAACATCTCCGTGAACACAAAAATCAAAGAACCACAGAGGTGAGACAACGGTGAGGACTCGACAGCAAGAAACCACTGAAATGCTGGAGCAAAAGAAAACCAACAGTTAGACTCCGATGAGCCCAACCAGACTAACTAACTAAACCCCAGACGTTTATATGCATGCAGACTATCAACGAATTAATTTTCCACGCTTTACACTGTATTGGATGTTTTATTAAATATTGACAATATCTTCTTCGATGGGTTGTTCACTCTAATTTACCCTTCAGAACTTCAATTGAATAAAGCTCATTCTTCTGACACCGATACCCCGTTTTGTATTTACATTTTTACATGTAGATTTTAGATTGAAAGTGTTTTGACGTATCATTGCAATATCTGCGAGATCCTAAAATAATAAAAAAATCACGCAAAGGCAAAGATTAAACAACGATAAATACTCCAAACCATGAAATCACGGAAATGCTGGAGTAAAAGAAACCAACTGGGATTTTATTGTTTAAGAACTTCAGTAGAAAAGCATGCCTAAACAAATACATTGTAAATTTTACCGCCGAAAAATTAAAAAAATTTCAGATGAAAAATTGTTATATTTTTCTTATTTCTGCTCAAAACATAGATTGTGGATACTCGCAAGAACCACCTTGCATTTTTCTTATTTCTGCTCAAAACATAGATTGTGGATATTCGTGAGAACCGCCGCGGCGTGGCAGTTCTTATGAGTACCCGCAATCTATGTTTTTAGCAGAAATAAGGAAAATAATGGATACCCCTGCAAACCCCAATTTTCCTATATAAAAGTGGGGTTTAAGGGGGTCAAATTTATATAGGCATGTTTTCATGATGATAAGGTTGTCACAGATGCCATCATGAGGCTACATGCCAGTTGGACTCCGCTGGGCCCAGTCAGAGACCGGGCATTAGGTGCCAATCGACATACTTAAAAGGTATGTTGTATATCAAGATAATGGTTTAGAAGCAAGGACTAAGTCATAGAACCGAAAACTGTGAAGTGCATAATATTTTCCTGCGTCAGACTAGCCTGATTAGGCCCATTAGTCCTCCTCAGTGACCCTCAAACTCATTGAAAATAAGCCTTTAAGTCGGAACCGTCATGAGACTGAGGCACGACTCGCCGACGTGCTATTAAGGTGCCAAGAGAAACATGCATGCAGTGTGTCGTATTACACTGTATTCACATTGTACCTAAAGAACGATTGTACGAAATTTGGTACTGAAATCACTGAAAGCATATTGTTTCCTGATTTTGCATACCATACTTAATCACAAAAATACCTTGACCTTTGAACTGTACAAATGCTGTATTCAAAATAGCGATCTGTTATGTTTTGAAACTGACAATTGTGACGTCATAGCCAGATCAAAATTATGACATAGATTCGACTGATCAATTACCGTAAATATCCGCATAAAATTATAAAATAAAAAGAAAACTTCCTTTTTTATCGGCGGATACCAATTGCACTCGTGAAAATTTTGATTTTTTTCAACACACTCGATAAAAAATATTTGGTTTCCACCTCAAAAAAGTAAATATCCTCCATTTATTGTGGCAAATATGCTAATATATTTGCTGACAAATGTGCAAAAGCTGCTCACTTTTTTCAGCAGAAATACCAAATTGTAGATATTAAACTTGCTAGAACAGTACACAATATGACCACTAACAAGCTCGTTAACCTTACGATGTTTTGAACAACTGGACCCTGGTATTTAGTTTATA
The DNA here is from genome assembly GCA_963580285.1 of Lucinisca nassula. Taxonomy (NCBI): domain Eukaryota; kingdom Metazoa; phylum Mollusca; class Bivalvia; order Lucinida; family Lucinidae; genus Lucinisca; species Lucinisca nassula. Next base: position 95,763,406 of record OY757011.1, read on the forward strand.
TCCCCACTGCAGTTCTTAATGGACCAACACAGAATGTTGCCTGACCTTTCATTGACATTGGATCAACATTTAACCATATGCTTTTTGGTTGCAGTAAGACATGACTCCAATACTCTAGAAAGTTCAGTAGCGGTAAATGAGCTTGAATATAAATAAACCGTGCTTTGTATGGTCTTTTGTGAAGTTGTGGAAACAGACATAGTGTAGGAAGCCTATATTGGCCTTCTCGAACACATACGGAAATCGTGATGGCTAAATGATAGAGTATGATCTCTTTGCATGCTAAGGCTGCAGATCATAGACTTTTGTGCCACCAAGTCCTTGCTGATTGGTATTAATATAGGCATCACGAAAAAACAGCTAAACAATTTTGACCCCACTTTTATATAGTAAAACTAGGGTTAACAGGGGTAAACCGAGTTTTCTCTTATTTCTGCTCATCGAGCCGAGTACCCATATTTTTATTTTGTGTAGAAATACGAAAAATATCACAATTGTTCGCTTTAAAAGTTTAAGTTTACAATGTATTCTGTATTCGCTTTCGATTTACAGAACACGAAAAGCGACAAGTGTTCTGTAAATCACTTGGTGTGTTTCGGGTATGCATTTGTACATGTAACTAAGAACGTGGTATCCCGCTATGAAATCCCGCTTTCATATGAAATAGCAAAATATTTTAGGCATAAAATAGTATCAGACACGCGCATTCTTGCACAGTCGTGCTAACATAGTCGATGATTAAAATTGCTAGACGAATGAATGTGTTTTGCTTAAAAGTCAGTGCTGATCAGACAAGAAAGAAAATTTGATTAGATTTTCGGCTGAATTTATTTTATAAAGACACCCCCGAAGGAACGTTTTTATTCCATATCAGCTGACATGTATAACATAAAAGTATTAAGTCTGGTTCATTTTACACCATTTTATGATTTGGAAAACCAGAGGGTGTCGTTAGACGTTATCTGTTGTTAATAAAACCAAACAACAGACAGAATCAGAAAAAAAACTATAATAATGCTATCGATATTTCAGTAATATTCTAATGGGAACCTACAAGTACGTTTCATCAGTTCACTAAGCGGCCGCAATTGCTTTTATACGTGTTCGTTTTCAGTAGCATTCAGGCACAATAATACATCAGCACCAAAACAATTCGTTTCTTAAAGGAAGCCACCTAGTGACGAGATGGCTCTGCTCCGCGTAGTTTGTAGTTAATAACAAGAGGACCATGAGGTCCCGATCCCTCCCCTGAGCCCTGTGTATTATTTGGTCCCATTTTCCCATCTAAGTGACTACTATATCTTTGACACTGATAAATATCAAGGGAAGATGATGCAATAACCAAAATTGGAAGAGTGACTGTTCTTGTCTATAATATGCTTCCTTTCGTGTTTTATATATCTGTAAAAAGTTCAAGATATTCGTTATTGCAAAGGAGAAAAAAGGCAAAAAAAAACAAAACATTTTTTAAATCCATTTAGGGCTGATTGCGCAAGACGAAGGATGGTCAGAGTTGTGGTTCTTGGCTATAATATGCTTCTTTTAGTGATCTATATATCTGAGAAGTTCCATCCATATATTCCGTTAGTAAAGGAAAACATTTAATGGGAATTGTTAACGGCCAAAACTCTGTCAGATTTTAACGTATTTTGCCAATTAACAATCCCAAACAGGCGTCCTCAGGCTGCATGTAAACAACTTAAATGAAATTGGTCCAGTGGTTATAGAGAAACTGTATTCTAAAATGTCAATGGACCTGCAATACAAGTGATCTTCGGCCAAGGTCACAGAGGCCAAGGTAACAGAATGACCTTGACCTTAAGCGTTCACAGACATTCATTTTGTACCTATTATTATATCATAGACCATAATATTTCTCGAAAAAAAGGCATTAATATACCTATTTCCCATTGAAATTGGCCCAGTGGTTTCAGAGAAAATGTGCTCTGAAATATCAATGACCCTGCAATCCAAGTGACCTTGTGCTTGACGTAAAATAGTTCATGGTCAGCATAGTGTTGCTAGTACTTAGTCACCCAATGCTACATACAAAGTTTCAGAACAATCAGCCCAGTCAATTGGCCATTTCGTGGGAAAGTAACTGTCCTTTCGGCTTTCTACTGTTGATTTTTCCATTAGGGTCTATTATTTCATGTCTGTGTTTCTTTCCCTTTGGTGTCACGGATGGGAGTTGTGGGTTAATTGTATCGATTCCTGATCATCGCCTTCACTTCTATTTTAAATTGATATTATATGCCTTATTTTGGCTAAAACATAAGTTGTGGGCCCTAGTTTGTTCTATTGAGCAGCCACAATCTATGCTGAAAGCAGAAATAAGAAAGACATTACATTTTTACCTAATATTAATCATTTCTGACATCATGTTGGACGCCATTATTTCACATGGACATGTTTTTCTTGCACACCAGACAAGTAAATCCGTGATTTTACCCTGGGATAGAAATTTATGTTCTGACCCTGTTGTTCCGATCCCAAATCGAATATAATCGCGTGTTTGATAAATGCACTGGTTGATTACGGCCTTGTGTGCGCCGTCGTTAAGGTTGACGTCATGCACGATCCGTGACGTCACTTTACATTCCTGCAGTGTCAACACAATATGAAGGACGTTGGTAACCGAAGTGACTGCAGCATTGAAATTCCGCGCTTAGAAATGGAAGGTATGCAAGAAAAAGAATCCAATATGGATGTGAGGGGTGGATAGAAAAAATCCGTCCCGCGGGATCACTGTCCGGCATCACTCGGCAAGCCTCGTGATGCCGGACAGTGACCCTTGGGACGGATTTTTCTATCCACCCCTCACACCCATATAAGATTCTTATATTCCTAAAGAAGAGTCGCAATAAAATCGAAACGTCTATTCAATGTGTTACCGATTGACAATTTTACCACCAAACAATGAAAAAATTTAAATAAAAAAAAATATTTTTCTTTTTTTTCTGCTCAAAACATGAGTGTGGGTACTCGTGGGGAATCGTCTCCGCGAGGTGGTTTTAACGAGTACCTGCAATCGATGTTTTCGAGCAGAAATATGAAAAAACTGTGTACCCCTTTAAACCCCAGTTTTACTAGTGGGGTTAATGCGGGTCAGAATTATACAGGGTTGTTTTCCTGAATCACGTTAAATTTTACAAGTCCATGTAACTAACACCTTTCTACAGAAATAAGAAAAAAAAGTGTGTACCCCTCTAAAACCCCAGTTTTTACTAGTGGGGTTAATGGGGGTCAGAATTATACAGGTGTGTTTTCGTGAATCACGTTAAACTTTTCAAGACTATGTAATGAACACCCCTCTAAACCTCACTTTATAAAGTGAAAACTTGGGTTTACAGGGGTAAAACTATTTTTCTTATTTCTGTTACTAGGTATAGGTTGTGCGTACTCGTGAGAACCGGCTCAATGGGGCGGTTCTAATGAGCATCCACAACCTTAGATTGGAGTAAAAAAACGAAAATTATCACACATTTTCATAAGAAAACCGTGTTGGAGATATGAAAGACATCACGAAAACACGCCTATATAACTTTGACCCCCTTGAACCCCACTTTTATATAGTAAAACTGGGGTTTACATGGGTGAACCTTATTTTTCTTATTTCTACTCTAAAATATAGATTGTGGGTACTCGTTAGAACCGCCTCATCTAGGCGGTTCTAACGAGTACCCACAATCTATATTTTGAGCAGAAATAAGAAAAAATATCCCAATTTTTTCATCTTAAAAGTTTCATTTTTTTCAGTGATATTGGTTACAATGTATTTGTATAGGCGTGTTTTCGTAATGCATTGCACTATGCCACACGGTTGTGTTATCGTGATAGCGGGAAGTATGTGCGCACTTGTTCAAAACTAACAATGTCGCTAGCTATCGTATTGCTAAAATTTTCCCGTTAAATATAGCCAATCACAAATATTGTTGCTGGGAAAATTCTTTTTTTTTCTGCAAAAATACCCCCAGAGTTTTCGTTGTGCTCGCTGCATTTATAACAGCTAATGTTTTTAAGCATACAATTTTTTTAAAAACTGGACTCAGTTTATGTAAATGCCAGAGGGCGTAAGCAGTTTTGCAAATTTCATTCTGTAGAATCTCATTGAATTCGAGGCTACTAGCCTCGACGCACCTGTAATAATCATTTGCCCTGCTCAACTCATCTAAGCATACTTTTCGTAATACCATCACGAAAACACGCCTATATAATTTTGATCCCCCTAGAACCCCACTTTTATACAGTGAAAATGGGGTTTACAGGGGTAAACATTTTTTCTTATTTCTGCTCAATAAGAAAAATATCAATGTATTTGTATAGGCGTGTTTCCGTAATGGGAAGTCTGTGCTCAGTTATTCAAAACTATCAATGTCACTAGTTAACGTATTGTTAAAACTTTTACCGTTTTACATGGCCAATCAAAAATTTTGTTGCTGAAAAATTTCTTGTTTTTTTTTTTGCAAAAGATACCCCAGTGTTTAAGTTGTGCTTTTGAAAACTGGGCCCAGTTGATGTATACGCAGGAGGGCGTTATCAGTTTTGCAATTTCTTTCTGTAAAACCTCACTGAATTCGAGGCAACCAGCCCCAACGTGTATGTAATAAACATTTTGTCCTAGCATAATATTTGTAATAATTACTAACAAATCAAGCAATTAGCCCGTTAAAAATCAATAAATACTATTGTCTGTCCTACTAACGCTAACAATTATTAGCCATTAAAATTTACTTCGCTGCTCATACATTCTAAAATGGCAGCATGTATTTACATTTTAAAATCCATACGCAGGACAGCTTTGATGCTCAAGTTAGCTGAGCATTTAATGCATTTTTAACATCGGACCCGTTTTCTATTTGTTCTTTGTTTCCAAAGCGAAGCTTTTTAAAGCTCACATTTTTGCACTCTATCGTAGTTACAACAATCAAAACGTACTCGAAATAGGCTGTCAAGCATTCTTATAGAAGTTGTTTTTTCTTGACTTGACAGTCAAATTAATCTGTGTTATAAATGTAATTCCATTAGCTGTCCACTGTACATCAGTTAGGAGGACACACTTCCCCCGTTGTTTTGTTTGATGTTGATTAAAAGCGCAGAAGGCGTGCTTTGACAGGGAAGTACAAAAAGCACTAGAAATTAAATAAATCTAGAGACTTACAGCACAGTGTAGACCGTTTAAGATGTACTGTGGCGTCTGATCTGGAAGTTCACAGTTTGACTAATCTTATATACATTTCAATCCCTGTTTTACAGATTAGCCCTTTATACTGCACTTCAGCGTCATCACGAAGACATGTCTATATAATTTTGATCCCCTTGAACCTCACATTTATACAGTAAAACTGGGGTTTACAGGGATAAACCTTATTTTTCTTATTTATGCTCTTAAATATATATTGTGGGTACTCGTTAGAACCGCCTCGATGAGGCGGTTCTAACGAGTACCCACAATCTGTATTCTGTTCAGAAATAGGAAAAATATCACAATTATTCATATTAAAATTATATTTTTTTTTTTTTGCGGTAAAGTTTGCAATCTATTTGTATAGGCGTGTTTTCGTAATATCATGGCGACATGAACATCACGGCTATAAAGGACCGTTATCTTGTCGCTGTTTGATGGAGATTCACGCAGTAAATATCACTCAGATTCAGTTTGTAACTTTGGGTCGATTGACAAATAATCAAAAACATCATCGACAATCAGAGAGCTTTTGACGATGACACCAAAAACATTGAATCATTTCTAACCTACATATCCGTCTCTCTAAATATGGGAGTAGAATTCAGCAGAAACAGTTGCTGGCTCCTGGGATTACAATAACACCATTACGAAATCACGCCTATACAAATACATTGTAAATGTTACCACCGAAAAAAAAGACAATATTCAGATGAAAAATTATGAAAGTTTCTTATTTCTGCTCAAAATAATGATTGTGGGTACACGTCAGAATCGCCTCATCGAAGCGTCTCTAACGAATACCCACAATCTATATTTTAGAGCAGAAATAAGAAAAAATAAGGTTTACCCCTGTAAACCCTAGTTTTACTATATAAAAGTGGGGATCAAGGTTTAAGGGGGTCAGAACTATATAGGTGTGTTTTCGTGATGCATCCGTGTGACAAAGTGCATTCCGATGGAAATTTGTAAATAATATTTTTCTTATTTAAAATATACTGACCGGAAATAGAAACTATACACTTTTAAATTGTCTCGCCCGACAAAACAAGAGTATAATTAAGTCAAACGTTACAGATTATGGATTTGACTAACTACTGACATTAATCCTGTAACAATTTAAAGAACATCTGGTGTTCAAAATAAAAGTTACTCGGGAAAAAGTAAAAAAAGTGCATTTTTCAAAAAATATGTTTGTAATCGAACAACATTTTTGCGCATAGGTAATAAGTTAAAAGCAAGGAATAAAAATTACATAACATCTAAAAATTATCGAGAAACAAACATTTTATTGAAATCTCAAAAACTGGTTTTTCTTCAGCGAAATTTACAAAATAATGTTTCAAGTCAAAAGTCGACCCAAAAAAGCCTTCAATCGTTTTAGCATCTTTAGCTGTGTCTTAAATATTGATTAAAACAAAAACCGCAATCAGAAATGCTATACTTTTCGCTCACTTCCGGTGGTTTGGTCCAATATATAAAGGTCGATAACATTTCAACCATTTTGTAAATTTTTATTTTGTAAACAATATTCCCAAACGTTAGATGATGAGTAATAACTGATAAATATGGGAATCACAACATTGACTCAATGGAAACTTGAACAGCAAGATTTGGACCCTTGCTGTGAACCTGTGGCTTTACCCGTTAAATCGTAGCTATCGTTATAAATCAGACATGCCACTGATGATAATTTATACATTTAGAATTCAAATTTCATTAAAGTATTTTGCCCGTGACAATTTAAAAAAAAGTGTATAGTTTCTATTTCCGGTGAGTATAGTTCAAAACATAGGTTTTTGGTGCTTGTTAGAATGTTAGAACCGCCTAATTGAAGCGGTTCTAACGAGTACCTACAACCATGTCTTGGATTACAAATTAGAAAAAAAAAACAGGTTTACTCCCGAAGCCCATGATTTTCTCTATATAAAATGGGGTTTAGAGGGGTGTTCATAACACGGATTAGTTTACATGATGGACAAAATATTACGGCAAAGGAACTCGATTTAAGGGGAATGGGTACACCTTCAAGGGAGGCAACTCTTGCAAAAGTGGTTTTGTCCCTCATATCAATAAGGGTCAACTCTTAACAGAAAGGATTTGCTCCGTTAAGAGTAGACCCCTTTTTCGATGGGACTTGGCCTATGGAAAAGTAGACAGGAAGTCCCAAAATTTGTCTCCCTTTTGCAATTCTCCTTAAACCTTCCGGTATAGTGTTACTAATAGTTTTACAGATATGTATATGAGATCACGTTTGCGGGCAAGAAGTTTATTCGAGTAAGGGTTTGCTCGGTCCATTGAGGGTTACAAATATCGCCAGGTCAGGATTTATACATTACGATAATCAGTCCGTGAAAAGAAGACCATCTAAACCCCAATCTATATAGAGAAAACTGGGGTTTACGGGGTTATACACTATCTGCCTTATTTTGCTCAAACAATAGATTGTGGGCACTGGTAAGAACCGCCTCATTGAGGCGATTAATGAGGCGGTTCTACCGGGCACCCACAATCTATGTTGAAAACAGAAATAAGAAAGACATTGTCATTGTTTACTAATATTTGGCACTACTGACACCATGTTGGACGATATTATTCCACACAGACATGTTTTCCAAATGAATAGGAATAATCTTAGGTTTATCTTTTCCACATTCTGTAAAACAAATGTGTGTCATATGTACTAATTAGAATCATTGAGCCGGTTCTTATGAGGACACAAGGCATGCATTTTTATGTTCTTTGTGCGTTATTACCGCGTCTTATGAGAAATAGTACATGTAAATAAATATTGTTGCCAAGTTGTTTTTCCTAGCATTTAATGTTATGGTTATTTACATGATTGCACCTTCAATTTGGCAGAACTTGATCATTACGATAACACGTCCGTTCTGTCATATATCTCCAAATGGGATATTTTTCGGAATAAAATGTGTAATACTTAACTAATTTATATTCCAACTCTAGGTTGTGGGTGCTCCTTAGAACCGACTCATCGAGGCGGTTCTAACGAGTACAAACAACACATGATTTGGCACAAAAAATGACACAAACAATTTATACCCTTGTAACCCCCAGTTTTCCCTGTATTAAGTGGGTTTTAAAGGCGTGTCAATTAACCCATATATGTCTAGCGGCTCTTTTCTGGGACATTGGCAAACAGTGCAGAACCAGATCTGACGCCGCAGAAAGCGGCGTCTGATCTGGGTCTACACTTTTTGCTTAAAGAACCATCGTTTTTCCAAAATCCAAAACACTGAAAGAATTGACCATTAAAATGACAAACCCATGTGACATAGTGCATTCTTTCACATCTCCCAAATGGTTACTTTTTCTTTTGAAAAGTTACGATATGTTTCTTATTTTTACCCAAAACATCTGTGGTGGCATTACGAAAACACGCCTATACAATTGCATTGTAAACTTTACCGCCAAAAAAAACAAGAATTTTAAGACGAATAATTGTGGTATTTTTCTTCTTATTTCTGCTCAAAATATAGATTGTTGGTACTTGTTAGAACCGCCTCACCGTATATTAGAACAGAAATAAGGAAAATAAGGCACTGCCTAGTCACGGGCATGGTTATTACTATGTCCATGTCAGGGATTTTCTATTTAAAATTAACAAAAAAAAATCTCCCTGCAAAATCAACAAAAAATTGATGAAGTAGTTACTAATTGAACAACACTCTGAAACAATTAAACAGATTGGGTGCAAACTCATGGGAATCATAATCTCTATATAATAGTAATAACTCTTGTTTAATGCTTGGCTTAAAGTTACAAAAATATCCCCCGCCCCCACCACCAACAAAGCATAATTCAGAATATCACTTTGAGCAATCATTGTAGACATTAAAGGGCTATAACACTTCTGAAAATGTACTGATGTAAAAAAAAAAAAAAAATGAAGGCGGTCAAAACTATAAAGGCATGATTTCGTGATGGATGCTCGTTTGAACCGCCTCGTTGAGGAGGTTCTCACGGGTACCCACAACCTATTTCTTGGAGTGGAAATACGAAAAAAATATATATCCCTGTATGCCCCTGTTTTCTCTGTATGAAGTGTGATTTGGAGGGGTCTTCATTTTACAGGGGAAAACCTTATTTTTCTTATGTCTGCCCTAAAATATAGATTGTCGGTACTCATTAGACGAGTACCACAATCTATATTTTGAGCAGAAATAAGAAAAATATAACAATTTTTCATCGTAAAATTTTCATTTGTTTTCGGCGATTAAGGTTACAATGTATTTGTACAGGCGTGTTTTCGTAATGAGCTGTTTTGTTTGATTTGAGGTTAACGTCCCCGTCAACACCGCAAAGGTCATTTTGGAGACGTTGCTTCAAGTCCAATTTTGTGGGACCGTTTTACCCGACATTGAGATGAAATGACAACTCAAGCCCTGTCGCCCAATGAATCCAATAGGGTTTATTAGTGTGGACGGTCCGCCTCGCACCGCGGTTCCTGGACAGGCTTAGATCCTCCAAGCGGTTTACCAGTACTAGTGTGCGGGCCGGATTCAGCTCTGCGCGGAAGCATCATGCAGCCCATATATTTCGTAATGAGCTGTAAATAGGTTGCATGTGATATGGCACATTATAACAGAACACTCCGTTTGAATATTAAACGTCGTTTAAATACTGAAGGAATCAGATGCGCAATTGAGTCGAAAGTTTCAAGTGTTCTTTATTACCAAGCAACCATTTGAAAGCAGATGATTGCGAGCTTTCTAAAATTGTCTTCTGTATTATCAAAATTATCATTGCGTTAGAGAACGTGAGATGATTACTTCCGTGAGATTTTAACGAGCCTACATCCTTAGAACTTGAAATCATTACGAACATACCCGCGTGCGCAAAAAGGGCGACTTTAATATCTCTAAAGATGTAAAAGTAAGATATTTTCTTTCTGGTCCATTTCTCTATAGAACCGTTTCATTGAGGTGGTTTTAACGAGTACCCATATTCTAGGTTTTTGAACAAAATAAGAAAATTAATGTACAAGTCATGTATACCCTGTTAAAATTAGAAGTATATGCTATGATCAGGAACCGATACAATTACCCCCGTAGTTTTCGCTGTATAAGTAGGGCTTACAGTGATGTATATTACATGCTGTTTGTATCCTCCACTCGAACTGGCAGTATTAGTCATCATTACAACATTATGAATCACCGCAAGCGATAATGTATCTTGGCAATAGGTTTTGAAAAACAAGACAAACTTATTCAGGAAAAAGCTCGACCAATTAACACATCCATCCCAAAGAAAGGGCGATGAGCCCCCCCCCCCCCCCCCCCCAACCTTTGAACCACACAGTTTTATATAGTAAAATTGGGGTTTACAGGGGTAAAACATTATTTTTCTTATTTCTGCAATAAGAAATAGATTGTGGGCAATCGTTAGAACCGCCTTGTTGAGACGATTCTAACGGGTACCAACAATCTATATTTTGAGCAGAAATGGGAAAACTATCACAATTTTTCATCTTAAAAAATTGTTCTTAATGGCAGATTCTATCTGTTATTCTTAGCCATCACACGAGATTGCTAACTAACTTCCGGCTTTAACTCAGTACTGCTGAAACTAAGTCCGCGCAAAAACGTAGTTCGGCTTGTTTTCAGTTTATAGCGCAGTTTTGCTCGAATCATTTTATATATTAGATAAATTTGAACATTTTCTCGCGAATATGTATACATGTATTAAATTGAGTTTGCAATCGCCTTGAATAATTATTATCTATATAACCTACATTCGAGATTTTACCCTTTCACCCCTGAGTTTCAGAACAGGACTCTTGGGTGTATTCATTCTTATAGAAATGTTGTTTTTTTTTTTCAGGTCACTGACATGATGGCAAACAGTGTACATCTAGATTCTGGCAAGACTGCTCGTTGCGTGCCGTCTCATCTGGATCTACAAGGTTTGCACCGATGGACAGGGTTGAAAGGGTTAAATAGCGTTTGTTAGTACGAATTCCAAGTAGTCAGAAACAACCCTTTACTTTATTGACTGACATCGAACATGGTATTCCACCCTTTTATGAGAGGTCTAGTTACAAACTATGTTTTGTCACGTTTACTATGTAAGTTGTGAGTTTTAAATCAGGTTCTGCAAACAGTGAAGACACCGATCAGACACCACACTCTGTCGCCTTTGATCAGGGTCTTGTTTCCGAATGTCCAAGTAATGGGACTGACACTGATCGGTACATATGTTCGATAGTTTCCGGGGAGGTCCTTCAAAGGGCTTCGGTTGATTTCTTCTGCATCCAATAAACGCATAAGATGCAAACCACAACAATTGTCGTCTGCTTTGTTGTCTGCTGGTAACGTTAAAAGTAGTTGTTGCAAACAAGATTGGCCCAGATCATGATTCATGTCCTTATTCTATTGATAAACACACTTACCTAACTATTTTCTATTAATAACCGTAACCTTGTTTTCTCCAGATCGAACTTCAGCACTAATAGAGGTTTTGTCAGGCGACAGGTAGGTAGATCTGAGGTATGCATGTAGGTAGATATATTACGAAACCACGCATATTCAAATACAATGCATAGTGGCAATATGTTATTTTTGCTCAGAACATAGATTGTGGGTACTCGTTAGAACAGCCTCGGCGAGTCGGTTCTAACGAGTACTCACAATCTATATTTTCGCAGAAATAAGACAAATAATAAATATTCCTGTAAACCTGTGTTTTCCTATCTAAAAGTGGGGTTTAAGGGGATTATAATTATAAAGGCGTGTTTGCGTGATGAGGTAGGATGGTAGGTTTGGATTGGTGGCGATAGGTAGGTAGATCTATAGGACGGTCGTAGGTAGAATCGTAGGTATGTGTGTTTTGGTAGATAGGTAGGTAGGTAGGCAGGCATGAATGTAGGTAAGTAGGTATCAAGTTCGTATATCGATAGGAAGGTACGTATACGTATAGAGAATGTAGGAAAGAAAGAACAGGTCTGTTTTGGTAAGTATGTAGGTAGGTAGGTAGGCAGGAATGTAGGTTAAGTAGGTATGTACGTGCGTATATCGATAGGACATAGCTGTCTAGGTAGTAGGCAGTAATGTAGCTAAGTAGGTAGGTAGGTAGGTAGGTAGGTAGGCATGCAGTTAGGTAGGTAGAAGGGTGGTAGGTAGGTAGGATGGTAGAGTGGCTAGGCAGGTATGTTGGTAGCTACATAGGTAGGGGGTAGGTCCTGACTGACGGCCGGACGGACAGACAGACAGACATTAATTTTTTAATGTCGCACTTCTTTTTTCTAACTTCTATTTTTTTTCTTCTAACTTCAAACCTCTTACTTCTGTCTTCTAACTTCGACGTTGTAGATAGGTAGGTAGGTAGGTACGTACGTACGTACGTGCGTACGTACATGCGTAGGAAGGAAGGTGGGTATGGTGGGTGTGTGGCTGGGTTGGTAGGGAGAAAGGTTTGCATGTATGTGAGTGAGTGTTTGAGATTTACGTCTCACCAACAACTAAGGAGAAGCCCGGGATCGATCCTGCGACCCCTGGTTTACAAGGCGAGTAGCATAACCACTACACAACGGAGTCTTCTTTGCATGTATGTAGGTAGGTGTGGGTTGTTGGTGAGGTAGGTAGGAATGTAGGTAGGTTCGTAAGTAGGTGGTAGGTAGGTAGGTAGGTAGGTAGGTAGGTAGGTAGGTAGGAAAGTTGGAATATATGTTTCGATAGGTAGGTGTGGGATGGTGGTGCGGTAGATGAGAATGTAGGTAGGTCGGCAGATAGGTAGGTAGGATCGTACGTAGGTTTGTTATTCATTTTTACGCCCCATCTACGGAGACGGGACCTCTGTTAAAAGACTCATCCGAAAGTCTATGAAAACCCGGGATCGAACATGTGAACCCATGTCAATGTGGCCAGTAACAAATCCACTACACCACGGAGGCTTCTTTCCGTATCGGAACGGACGATCAGACATACAATTACTTATGTCTACCTACTTACCTATCTACGTTCATACCTACCTACCTAAGTACCCTATTTGTTTCATTAGGCGATAGGACTTGAGATGTCATTTCATCTCAATGTTGGGTAAAAGTCGTACAAAAGTGGTCGCTATTGGTCGCAATGTCTCCAAAATGACTTTCACCGTGCTGACGGGGACTTTAAATCTCAAGTCAAACAAACAAAGAAACATCTATCTACCTACCTTCCCACTAAGACACCCCACTTACCTACCCACTTAAATCTATCCCACCCATCGGAACTTGAAGCAATAGATGGGCTGCATGATGCCCGACGATACACGAGTTCTGGTAAACCGCTTAAGCCTGCACAGGCAAAGTGATGCGAGTCGGACCGTCTTTGCATATAAACCCTATTGGTTTAATTGGGCGACAGGTCTTGACATGTCTTTTCACCTCAAAGTCGGGTCCCACGAAATTGGAAGCATCGTCTCCAAATGACCTATATAGTATTGACGGGGACGTTGACTCGAAGAAATAGATTAGCTGCATGATGCCCGACCGCACATGAGTACCGGTAAAGCACTTGATTTCCAGACACTTCGGCCCCACTACCACCTCGGCCCCTTGACAGGTCGGCCCAAAACCAAGTCGGCCCTTGACATCTCGGCCCTAGTCACCTCGGCCCTAGACACCTCGGCCCCACTGTCACCTCGGCCCCTAGACATCTCGGCCCCAAAAACACCTCGGCCCCACTTTTGATATCTGTTAGGGTATGGGCATTTATATCATGTTAAAATCGGCCCCGCCCATCGGGACTTCAAAAACCGACAGCTTGCGACATGAGTACTGGTAAACCGCTTACAGGTTCTAAAGCAGAGCGAGTTGGACTGTTCATATTTATAAACCCTGGTTTCATTGGGCTGCAGGGCTTGAGATTTCATTTCATCTTAATGTCGCGTAAAATTCCCACAAAATTGGAGGCAACGTCTCAAAAATGACCGATACAGTGTTGATTGGGGCGTTTAACGTCAAATCTAACAAACAAAACATCATGTTATCAAGCCCATGTAATGGCGACCCTGCTAAACCCCAGTTTATATGATAAAACTGGGGCTCATAGGGGCATACATTATTTACATCACGAAGACACGCCTTTATAATTTGACCCCCCTGAACCCCACTTTTATATAGTAAAATTGGGGTTTACAGGGGTAAACCTTATTTTTCTTTTTTGAGCAGAAATAATAAAAATGTCATAATTTTTCCTCTTATAATGTTCGTTTTTTCGGCGGTAAAGTTTAAAAGTCATTTGTATAGGCGTGTTTTCGTAATTCTTATTTCTGCTCCAAGATACAGGTTGTGTGTAACTGGTTAGAACCGTCTCAATGAGTGAGTGAGTGCTTGAGTTTTACATCCCACCAACAGCTATGGTCATACGGAGACGGGACCTCGGTTTAAAGACTCATCCGAAAGTCTGGAAAAGCCCGGGATCGATCCGGCAATCCCTGGTTTACAAGGCGAGTAGCGTAACCACTGCACCACGGAGGCTTCTACCGTCTCAATGTGCAGGACTAATCAGAATGCGTCTGTGGCAACCTTTAATCACAACTAGTTTAATATTAATATGTTTATGCAAACTAGTCATTTCTTAGATCCCTTTCATATAAGTTAACAGGTCTGTGCGATAAACCATATCCCTGAGAACGATTGAACCAGTATCAAAGATCTATGTTTTCGAGCAGAAGTAAGAAATATAATTTTTATCAACTTTTCGCTATATATTTTGGTTTTACGAAATCTTCTTTTAAGTTGTTAGGAAATAAAATCAAGTTATTTTATTTCTATTTTTATTTCATATAAAAAATAACCAGTGAGACGTTTATAATAAATATAACAACGCATACACGACATTTTCAGGTTAACTTGGACTACACTCTAAAGGACAGATAATCCCCGCCGCCCTCAACCGTTTCGTTGATCTTGAATCAGCATCACGAAAAGTGGGGTTTAGCGGGTTGTTCTAATTGTGAATAATTGTTACTGATAGTCAATGAGCCTTTTCTACAAAAATATATAGGGCCATGAAGACTTTGCACTCAGTGCACATCAAGATCCATCTGATCTTGATCTACACTGTCATTCAGTTTGCGAATTTTAAATGAATACAATATACATGTATCAAGTAATTTGAGGGTCTGAAATGTGACTAATAAATAAATAAATAAATTACAAATAGTATTAAATCACAATACATTTTTCATAATATTCTGATTATGACTCAGATCACTAGTAAGTTGCACTGATATACTTTTGTATGGGATACAGATTCAATAAAAGTCTAATGACTTTCTTCTGGATCCCGTTTGTATGTACTGTTTCTATATGTACTCTTATGAATTGTATTGTTTAAAGTTTACAAATGAAATAAAAGTTTAAACTAAATAAATTATATAGTATACTTGTTACTGTCCGTCTTTAAATATGAGCTGAAATAACAATCAAATAGGAATTTCTAAATGTGTGAACATCGATAACAATGGACACATACTGAGCAATTCCTACAAAAATGCAAGTATTGAAGACTTTGCACACAGTACACAGCCAGATCTACACTGTTTGCCACTAATACATAAAGTATACATGTATCAAGTAATTTGAGTGGCTGATAGTCAGAAATGTGACTAATAAATAAATAAATAAATAAATAAATAAAGTAAACAATATACTCCTTTCTGTCCGCCTTTAATAGGAGCTAGAATGACAATCAAATGTGTGAAAATTGATAACAATGATCTGCTTATCATCAAGGATCTCTTTATTGGGGGAAAAGGGATTAGTAGTTTATTGAGCTTCACACTTTACTAACTAAAGTCAATAATTAATTGTTCTTGTATAACTTTTTGCTAAATAGTGTACTAACCTGAAATTCGTTAATCATTACCTCGCTGAACACGCTAATCCTTATCTTTGCAAACAGTGTAGATCCTGATCAGATTGCTTCTGCCCTCTGAACCGGATCTGCATCGTTTTTCATGCAGTTTTTGAATTGCAAGCATACATGTACATTAAATTAATTGGTTTACTTACGAGGATAGTTCTAGTTCAGCGAACCTGAACACTGATAATTACCTTATAAATAAATAAATAAATAAACAAATAAATAAATAATAAATAAATTGTTTGTTTGTATTGGAGTTAAACGGCCCAGTCAACATTATTTTAGTTCATTTTTGAGCCGGGCAGTTTACCTATCCACACTTATCCTGGGCAGGCTTATACGTAAGCGGTTAACCAGTACAGTGCACATGTTATTCGTCAGAAAGTGACAGCTGCCCTTCTTGAATCAGCAGAAGGGAGAGAATGACCGTAGAAAAATCACGGCCCCATCCACCGACCCATCCAGATTTCCATCCGATTAGTAAGGATAATTAGGTTTCATGTTCTTATTGAAATTAATTTAAAAAGTATTTTAGTGGTGTGGTATTATTTCGGATAATAAAAAAGCCTATAGATGATCAAAAGAATAGAAATGTAGAAAAAAGAGCCTGCTCTAAATCATGCTGCAATGCAATTAGAATTATACATTGAATTAAAAGAGGGGAATTTTCAAATGTATCTTCCATTCTTCTTAAATGGACATATAGATCTTCTATTTAGTAACGTTATAATATATAATAAATATAAATATTATAGGATCAAATATTCGTGGCAGCCTATCAAAATAATCAAATCAGCAAATAAAAATAATAAAAAAAAAAAAAACCTCATCGGGCATCCAACCCGATCTCCGTGAAAAGCAAAGTGGGGCCGAAGTGTCTAGGTATATGGGGCCGACGTGTCTAGGGGCCGAGGTGTCCAGGGGCCGACCCGTCTAGGGTTTCAATTTTATGTGGGGCCGAGCTGGTTTTGGGGCCGAGGTGTCTAGGGGCCGAAGTGTCTAGGGGCCGAGGTGGTTTGGGGGCCGAAGTGTCCTGTTACCAAGCACTTAAGCCTACCCAGGCAAAGTGATGCGAGTCGGACCGTATATGCATATAAACCCTATGGGTTTCATTTTGCAGTGTCTTAACTGTTATTTGACTTTGTGTTTCGTCTGTTTTTGTGTGTGCCCCATAGCTGAGTTGAGACGGCTGCGTTCTTGGATTGCGTTCTTTCCTGAGTGACCTTTTTTCTAGTTTTCATTGGGCGGCAGATCTTGAGATGTCTTTTTATCTCAAAGTCGGGTCCACAAAATTGGAAGCTCCGTCTCCAAATGCCCATATATTGTTGACGGGAATGTCAAACCTCAAATCAAACTTACCTACCTACCTACCCAGCCACCCACCTACCTACCTACCTATCTAGCCACACAAACACCTACCTACTTACCTACCTACCTAACTACCTGTCGGATGCACGTATAACTGGTGACCAGGTAGTCGCGGGTTCAGGGATGGGTACATTCGGTGGTGGAGGTTGATCATGAACTATTTTCTACGGTCATATTCTCCAAGTTCCGCTGATTTAAGAGGGTTGTTGTCAGTTTCTGACGAAAGAATGTGATCTGTATTGGATAGCCGCTGGTGTACACTGTGGTTAGATTTAGTAGTCGCAGATAAAACTGACATGGCGGGTTAGGTCAGGTGTTGTCAATGTATGTAAAATTCGCTGCGTTCACAAGAAGAATCAGTAGAGCGTCTTTTACATGCATTTCGCATGTGGTCGAGTGGCCATAAACACCGTAGCTATGTTACAGTTACAGATGAATGTGATAGAGTATTCCAAAGGCAGGGGCAAACGATAGATCCGCACTGTCAATTTTAAATTTTATCTGCGTGTCACAGAGTGAAATTATGGAAACTGGAGGAGCGCTTGCGCTTAGGACTTTCTTGTCATTTCCAGTAATTTTCCCCCAATTGACCGTCGTTTTTCATGCATCATATACTCATGTATTTCATATTTCATTAAGCATTCCTGAGTAGCGTACATGTATATCAATTTCCGGTGTCCTTATGTAAGTCTCGTGCGCTTTTCACCTCACTGATTAACACCGCATGCGCATATACTTACTTTAGGCTTTGTCAGTCTTTCTTTGTCCCTGGCAAGGGTAGGCCTTACGACCACCTGACGGACACATGTTATATGTTTATTCCTAATTACTTAGGATATCTATAATATTTATTCAGATGAACGAGGTCGAGAGAAAGAGAAGGTTCTATCATAGCTCTCAAAAACATGAAATCTTCAAAGAGCGTTGTCGTCTATTGAACCCCGAACCCCCTTGAGATACGGGAGGTTATCAGCACCATCATGTGGCCACAACCACCTTAATTCATTCATCAACCCGCGACAATCATCCCGTAACATGCGACTACTATACTGAGAAGGCCTATATAGTGTTAACTTGGCTGTATGGCTAAATTAACTCTCTCTCTCTCCCTTTCTCTCTCTTTCTCTCTCTCTCTCTCTCTCTCTCTCTCTCTCTCTCTCTCAACCCCATCACGTGAACAAGTCCGTGAAATAAAGACCCCCCTAAACCCCACTTTATATAGAGAAAAACTTGGGTTTACAGGGGTAAACATTATTTTCCTTATTTATGCTCCAAGACATAGGATGTGGTTACTCATTAGAACCGCCTCAATGAGGCGGTTCTAACGAGCACCCAAAACATATATTTGGAATATAAATAAGAAAGATATGACAAATTTTCATCAGGAAAATGGCCTTTTTGAGGTTTGAAAAGTGTATTATATCACACGGATGTGTTATCATAATGCTATCAGCATGACACGCCTTTTGGGTTTTCTAATACTCGCATTCATTTAAACTGATCCCCTCTGAAAAGGGCTTGACATTTTATTAGAAAAATGTGCGTCACATTAAGACAAGAGTCCGTGAAAGATAGACCCCCAGAACCCCACTTTATATAGAGAAAACAGGCGTTTACGGGGGTATGCATTATTTTTCTTACTTCTGTGCCAAGACATAGGTTGTGGGTACTCTTACGAACACCCTCAATCTTTGTTTGCGGGTACCCAAGACAAAGGTTGTGGGTACTCATTAGAACCACCTTATGAGGCGGTTCTAACGTACACCAACAACCTGTGTGTGCAGTATAAATAAGAAAAAAAAAAAAAAAAAAAAAAAGACTATCTCGGATTTCCATCAGAAAAATAGCCACGGGCGTGTTATCGTTCGTTTGTTTTGTTTGATTTGAGGTTTAACGTCCTCGCTATATAATGATAGATGTAAAGCCTTTCCCCAATTAAGGTGGGCGAAGAACAGTTCTGATATGTTGTCTTCACTCCCGCCACACCCACTTCACCTTAACTTAACCTCATTTTCTCTCTCCATCCCACACACACTGAAGATATATCTTTGGCTTTTAAGATCTGAAGTCAAACTGAAGTATTGAAGAATGCATTTCCAGACAATTCAGGCGCCGTGTCTGAGCATCAGCTGCTAGATTGGTGGAAAATTAAAATTACATAATACCAGTAATATATAAATCTAATACATATTACAAACATGGGGAAAGTATAATATGATAAGATTACCGCAATGAAATACCGAATGATTTTTTTTTTTTTTTTTTTTTATTTTTGGTTTTGGTTTTACGGCCTTTCAAGATTATTTCAATCATATCGAGCCGATCGTTAATCAGAGGTCGGCGAAATCCAGAGTAACAGTAGAAAAACCACCTGACCCTCCGTTGCAGAACTTGGCGTCTCACATGTGACCCGAGCCAGGCTCGAACCACAGCGGTGAGAGACCCAATGATTAAGAGTCAGCGCTCTTAACCACTATGCTACGGAGGCCCGTTGAAATACCGAATGATACATAGAGGATCTTACATGAGTGCTCATATATTATTGAAATTATTAAACGAGTTGAGGAAAAGGGATAAAATGCGAGGCTTTGCCGAGCAGCACGAATGCAAGAATTTATTTATCATAAGACATTTAAAACGCATTTTATTCACGATTGCTTACAAAAATGTCTATATTCCGCCATTAGTAAACGCGACGTCGTTAAGGGCGTCGTTAAGGACGTCGTACATGTAACGTTACGGGGCGTATCTAGCTAACTTGCATATTTAATCCACTAGTGGATTATCGAAAACATTACATAGAGGTTATTATATGGTAAAGGTGTGCCTCTAAGTCATATTGGCACCTGTATGTCATATTGGCCGAGGGCTTTAGCCCGAGGGCCAATATGACTTCCGGTGCCAATATGACTTAGAGGCAAACCTTCACCATATCATAACCTCTTTATAACATCATTTATATAGCATAGTAATATTGCAACGTGAAGAAATGAAGGCAAAGAGAATATTTACTTCTTAAAGGTTGATGCCGGGAACGTTTCATCGAGTGTGTTGAGGATATATTTTCGGTATCCGCCGAAAAAAAAAGAAATTCCTTATAAATTATATAACTGATTCGTAGGCCTACACTAACCATGCTCGTGCCCCCGCCCGTAGGGGCTTGAAGAAATATATGGGCTGCATGATGCTTCCACGCAGAGCTGAATCTGGCCCGCACACTAGTACTGGTAAACCGCTTAGAGGATCTAAGCCTGTCCAGGAACCGCGGTGCAAGCGGACCGTCCATGCTAATAAACCCTATTGGTTTCATTGGGCGACAGGGCTTGAGATGTCATTTCATCTCAATGTCGGGTAAAAGTCCCACAAAATTGGAAACAACGTCTCCAGAATAACCTTTACAATGTTGACGGCGACGTTAAACCTCAAATCAAACAAACACTAAACATGCTCACGGTAATACAGTAACATAGTAGTGCGCAGCAAATTACGTCACAAGTGACGTCGCAACTGTAAGTTTCAAAACAAAACAAATCGCCATTTTAAATACAGAATTTCTCCAGTTCAAAGAATGCTTTTTAAGGTATTTTACAGAATGTTTTGTGTTTATTTGAAGACCATTTTAATTTTAAAGGCTCTTAGTGTCATTCACCAAGCTACTGCATAATCGATTCCGTGTGTAGCAGTCGGTAGCGGTGGTTGTTTACGTTAAAATACAAGACAATTTTGGGGACATTTATCCCTCACACAGATTTCTTCCGCACAATTTCCAGCTCCTCATAAGTGAAGGGATCTGTTCGTTTAAGGTTGTTGGCGTGACCTTATTGTTTCAAATGTTGGGACTTCCCTGCTGTGCTTGAAAGCAACGTCCTTCACAATGCTTCCCAATCGTGAGTGAACTTCTTTTAAAAGGTGTTTTTTTTTTCATTTTTCATGCTTGCCACGAAATATCAGACTTTTCTCAAAATCTATTGTTATCACTGTCTTATATCGCTCTGTCTAGGTCCAGAAGTCGGGTTGACATTGCTTCAAGTGATTTTTCTTCGGCCATTTTGAAGCTTATGGAGTACGGTATTAAAATTAGCGTTCTATTGCTATAGTAACAGAGTTGAGCAGTGCCAATATGGAAAGGCAGTGCCAAAAATCCATATTATATGAATTTTTGGCCCCGTCACGTGACTGTGCCATCAAAACAGCGACAAAATGAGCCTGTATTGAAATATTCTAATGTAATTTTCCTACAGTAGGTATGTAATAAATGGCGTTATTACACTCTCAGACGCGACGTCATATGATAAATGTACATATAAAGCGCTACATTTTTATAAGTTTTGTGTCAGACGTTTCATATTCGGTAAAATCCCCATTATACTTCCAATTCTCTTTCACTATATACATTTCGAGCGATAAAAGTTTTATACTTCGATAAACTCCATGAGCCTCAGATCTGTTACACATAACGACAGGTAGCAATATGACGTAACGTCAAAGATCACGTTTGGAGCCCGCGCGTTACGTCATTATATATAAAAGCCGTCAACAGCGTTCGATTAAAAGTTGGAAAACTGTTCAAAACGTAAATGTTAGAAGACAAATAAACTGAATTTAAAGACTTTACGTTTTTTTTCGCTAGAGTTTCTTTCAAAGATGGCAGCTGCTAATGGAAAAATTATTCCGCCGTGGCCGTTGATAAGTTAATTCTTACGCTTTTGAAAGAATTCCTAAAGTTTTAGTGATAATTTTAAAATTTTAATGTGAAAATTGGAATTATAAGAAATGAATTATCATTTTTATGGATTTTATCGATGTATAAACTCCGGCGACACTCACAAACTGCATGAAACCCTCCGGGCTTCATGCAGTTTGTGAGTGATTCGCCGGAGTTTACACATCGATAAAATCCATAAAAATGAAATTCATTTCTGTAATGGTGCCACTATATCCCAAGTCTGAAACAATGTTGTCGAGCATTCACAATCAACCTTGGGACTACAAACTGGAAAATATATACATGTAGCTCACATTTTCACCCGAACAATGCTAGTTCTGGCTATATAACACTCACACCGTGTGCAACCTAGTCAGAAGAATAATTGACATGACACCCGCACAGACTCGCCCGCGCACACACAATGTTAAATGCATTTATTACATTTTCAGTAGTGATTTTCTGAGATTTCTCAGATTTATCACTGATTCTAACACAGCGCGCCCATATAGGCAATGGAAAACAACTGTGTTTTATTCTACAACAAATCACAGCAAGGGAGAGCGTGACGAGTGACGTCATTAAAACTGCAAATTTATGACGTCACTAGTCGATTTCCTTGACGTTAGACGGTGTAACGTCATTTTCTCGCATAGAAAACGTTAGAATAGGATATAAATTAATGTGTTTCAGTCGATAATTTTAGCGGGATTTATTCTAACAATGGCGAAAAGTTGTGAGATTTTGAAGGAAACAACAGCATTATTGCCGATTTTCAGCCTGTTAGAATCGAAATAGATCAGCTCTTGTTTGTGATTTGTTGAGTAATAAATCACAGTTTGTCGGTCAGTTGTAAGTAGACAAATCACGCGCGCTACGCGCTTGTGATTTGTCTACTTTACAACTGACCTCCAAACTGTGATTTATTACTCAACAAATCACAGTTAGAGCTGATCTATTTCTTAAATCTAACACTGGTAGCCTATATAGCCAATGGATAAATCTGGTGATATATTGAGTGATAAATCACTGGGCAGAAGAGTGCGTCGCGAACCGCCGCCTTTTTAGTTTCATGACGTCATTCATTGTTATCTTGACGTTACATAGCGTAACGTCGTTTTCTTGAATCAGAAATGTTATGAAAACAGGTAATCGTATGTCACAAAGTCAGTTATATTGGCGGGATAACTTCACACAACGGTGGAAGGTAGGGAGAATCTGAAGGAATCAATAGCATTCTCATCGACTTTTAGTGTGTAAGAATCGAAATAGATCGGCTCTAGTGTCGTTATTTATTGAGTGATATATCACAGCTTGTCGGTCAGTTGTAAGCAGACGAATCACTCGCGTTACGCGCTCGTGATTTGATCAACATTACAACTGACCCCCAAGCAGTGATTTATCACTCAATAAATCACTGCTAGAGCTGATCTATTTCTTAAGTGAATTACTTCATTTCGAACGTTCTGATGTCATAATTGCTAGGCGACGTTGCTGAAGTTGTTTGTAACAACAATAACAATAGTTGACATTTGGCGGAAAATCTGATAAAATCATAGAAATCAAGCCTTCAATTTCGCGTCCATTGACGTTTTTGAGGAGTGAGTGAGTGAGTGAGTGTTTGAGTTTTACGTCCCACCAACAGCTAAGGTCATACGGAGACGGGACCTCGGTTTACAGACTCATCCGAAAGTCTGGAGAAGCCCGGGATCGATCCTGCGACCCCTTGTTTACAAGACGAGTAGCTTAACCACTACACCACGGAGGCTTCTGACGTTTTTGAGGAAAAGATAGAGTATGATTTTCTTGATAATAAGTGACTACTTTCATAACATTTTTGTATCTGTATTTCAAGCACAGGATCATGTTTGTGTTGAAAACTCAACCACGTCTATAAAATCCATGCCCTGACTGGAACTATTTTGGTTGGAAATGAAAATGGTTGAATAAGAAAAGTAAAACATGAATGGAAATGTAATAAACAGATTATTTTATAAATAAGCTCTATATATTTACATTATTAGTGCATTATTAGAAAACCCCTCATTACGCAAACACGCCTATACAAATACATTGCCACCTTTATCGCCGAAAAAAATAAAATTTAATGATGAAAAATTGTGAAATAAGATATACCCAGGAAACCTCAGTTTTACTGTATAAAAGTGGGGTTCAAGGGGGTCAAAAGTATATAGGCGTGTTTAACTACGGGGAACCAAGGTTGTTCATACCTCAATTTTAACATTTCCAGCGTAAAGTCTAATGTAAACCTATAGAAAAGAATGTAGTTCATTCTTCCAGGAACGCATCGAGTCACGTGATGGCGCCGCGCAGAGCTGACAACAACCGAACTTGAGTACCGGTACAACGCTTAGCCAAGGGTAAGAGGTTCGAGTTGGACCGATCCTTAAATCGTAGCGGTTTCTTTGGGCTGTAGGGCTTGAGATGTCAAAATTCGGAAGCAACGTCTCTAAAACGACCTACATAGTGTTGACAGGAACATGAAACCTAAACACAAACAAACCAAACAGACACAACAAGTCGTTTATTTTAATAATGAAATCCAATAATGTATAAATTTGAGATTTGTTTGTTTGAATAGAGGTTTTACGTTCCAATCATCACTATTTAGGTCAGTTTGGAGACGTTGATTCCAATTTTGTCGGACTTATACCCGACATTGAGATGAAGTGACATCTCAAGCCCTGCCCCCCCAAAAAAATAAAAAAAAAATAAAATAAAATAAAATGGGGGTGCGTATATGTAGGTACAGTCCGACTCGCACCACTTTGTCTGGACAGTCTTAGACCCTCTCAGCGGTTTACCAGTACCCGTGTGCGGCCGATTCAGCTGTGCGCGGAAGCACCATGCAGCCCAATCTACGATGGACGTAGGCGACTTTTTGAGAAATGTTTCAATAAATGTGACAAAGACATCAGAATGTTCACGAGCGATTTGTTTTCGTGATGTAAATGCTTTTTTTATTTGAGTCCAAACAAAGTTCTCGATGCTTGTTACAACCGTTACACGGCCCCCACAAATCAGAGCCTTGAAGAATTAAATGACCTGCATGATGCTTCCACGCAGAGCTGAAACCGACCGCACTCGAGTACTGGTAAACCTGCCCAGGCAAAGCGGTGCGAGTCGGACCGTCAGTGCTTATAAACCCTATTTGTTTCATTGGGCGGCAGGGCTTGAGATGTCATTTCGTCTCAAGGTCGGGTACAAGTCCTACAAAATTGGAAGCAACGTCTCCAAAATGACCTATATAGTGTTGACGGGGACGTTAAACATCTAATCAAACAAACAAACAAACAACCGTTTCACTGAGTCACTGAGACGGTTTTATCCACTCGTAAAAATAGAGTGTGTAAATAAATGTGTCTTTTAATATCAAATGACACGAATCTGGTATTCTATTTATCACTTAATCCCCTTGTACACCCTTACATTTTTGCCATTTTCTCCAGCAGTCCAGTTAATTCATAAACGTGCAATGTCACTTGTCCTGAGATAGCATATCTTTATCAGGTCAGTGTGTTACAATGCAATATACATTTGGGGGATTGATAATATATGTTTATGCGAACGAACAAGTGAAACACTATCCAGGCTGTAAACCCCCCATCTCTATATTAAGTTGGGTTTACAGAGGTTTTCATTACATGTACATTGGACGGCAAGGCTTGAGATGTCATTTCGTCTCAATGTCGGGTAAAAGTCCTACAAAATTGGAAGCAACGTCTCCAAAATGACCTATATAGTGTTGACGGGGACGTTAAACATCTAATCAAACAAACAAACAAACAAACAACCGTTTCACTGAGTCACTGAGACCGTTTTATCCACTCGTGAAAATAGAGAATACTATGTTAGTGTCTTTTAATATCACATGACACGAATCTGGTATTCTATTTATCACTTAATCCCCTTGTACACTCTTGCATGTTTGCCATTTTGTCCATCAGTCTAGTTCATAGAAGTGCAATGCCACGTTGACCTGATAAAGCTCACTTGTCCTGAGATAGCATACCTTTATCAGGTCAATGTGTTACAATGCAATTAATATAGGGGGTAACTGACAATCTGTGTTTATGCGAACGAACAAGTGAAACACTATATATCCAGGCTGTAAAACCTCATCTCTGTATTAAGTTGGGTTAACATTGGTTTTCATTACATGGACTTGTTATCATGTTTTGGAAGAACAAAGCGGCATTACGAAAACATGCCTATACAATACATTGTAAACTAAACCGCCGAAGTTAACCGAACATTTTAAGATGAAAAATTGTGTAGTTTTTCTTATTTCTGCCCAAAACATAGATTGTAGGTACTAGTTAGAACCGCCTCGGCGAGGCGGTTCTATTGAGTACCAAAAATCTATGTTTTAGAGCAGAAATAAGAAAAATTGTTTGCCCTTGTACAGTGGCGATAACGTTCGACCTACCCGTTTTTGCGTTTGGGGTCCGTTTTGAAACCGTTGCAAAACGTTTGCGTTTCGACAACGGTTCGAGCGTTTCATATCGTTTTGACCAATCAAAAGTCAAGGCGAATCGTTTCAGATAAACGGTAAATTTGCGCATGCGCTCTGAAAAGATCAAAACGCTATTGAAAACGCTTTCCCGTTTTGGCCAATAGTATGACCGTTTGAAACCGTTTTATGACTGGGCCAATCGAATTTATGCATTAAGCGCGCATGCGCAATCGCTTTAGTTGACTTAAATACATGTGCATGTTTATTTACGATTATCTTCAACAGCTTAACATATATATTCACTACAATTGCGTCATTTAAAATTAAAGTTATATTTGAGAAAAAAATGAATATTCTGTAAGTACATGTATGTCATTGCTTAAGAAATGACATGATCGTTGACTTTAAATACAGAGTACAAATGCATGATAAATTTTCAGACAATACGTTCATCCTAAAAATCTTTATGGATTTTTTTCTAAAAACAAAAGAACCAAACTAAAAAAAAAAGAGAAAGAAAGAAAAACAAACACATTAGTGTAAGATTTAACCCATATATGCCTAGCGGCCCATTTTGCGGGACATTGGCAAATAGTGCAGACCCAGATCAGACGCCACAAAACGCGACGTCTGACCTGGTTCTACACTGTTTGCTGAAAGTACAAACCTTGTTGCAAAATGTGTCGCTAATAAACAAACCTGGCAGCTCAAAAATTGGAAATGGACCAATCCAAACTTACTAGGTGGGAGATTCCATCTTTGTTAAATACGGGTTAAGAAAATGCATTAGCTGAGAAATTTTCTTTGTTTGTTTAAATGTTAAGGAAATATTTGCGCCACACTGAGGCCAAAATTATTAGAATCCCTGTATATTCTGGCAATTACAGATGACCGTATTTCCCAAGTCATTAGGGTCATATAATAGTATTGGCGAGATTTGTCACTGACCACACTTCACTTACGTTGCCATGCAACGGCAGGTAATGTGTTTACACGCGTGTGTAATATCTGCTTTCCGGAAACTGTTATACATTGGTGGATATTTGTTATATGTTAATTCAGAATTTCTAAATTATTCATCATCACCTCAACAAAAAGTCCGTTAAATAAACACTCCAACATGTCCAACTAGATCCCACATTATCTCAAGAGCATTGAATGTGGGTTTTTGTTTGTACCGATTTGTTGAAGCGGTTTTAAAAAGCACCCTACAGCTAATGCATCAGGATCACAAGTCCGTGAATAGGAGCTTTTTTCGTGACGTACTTCCGGTTCTAAAAATAGAACGGGAAAAGCCCTGGCCGTCATCTGTCGATTCTTCAAAGGCAGTGGGACAGATAAAGTGTTAATTACAGCGTATAACAGTGGACTTCTTTTAAAATTTTTGGCGAATTCTAATGTAAGATAAAGGGAGTAACACCGATATGCTGCCAAATACGAAATTTCGTAAAATTTCGCAAAATGATATGTTGTACATACGACCCATCAGGGTCCTCTCTCTCTCTCTCTCTTTCTCTCTCTCAAAGCACCAACAATTAGCGAGCGCAGGCAAATGTAAATTACAGTTTGTCGTTTAATGACGCCACGTCAACCGACATGTAGCGTGTCAACAACGTCTTGTCTACATCATACCAACTTCAAAGCGATGCATTGAATTTGACATTGCAACGTCGATGAAACGTCAGAACGTTGCGTTGGCGATAATACGGCGTGCTTAATTAAATGTCATTTGCCCAGTGCTCGGATCCATCAAGACTCAGTGGGATTGGAACATTAATTCAAAACAAACGTAGAAAACACTTTCAGTGCACGAGAATGAAACTATCCTTCGCAAGTGCAAGACTTTACAGTAAAATCTTGTAGATTTGTAGATTGGTTCAACCTGCCCAGCCCTTAGGTCTACATTAACCCATTTGGTACTGGAAACCCCAAAAGGGGTAAGTGACACATAGTGCAGGCCCAGATCAGACGCGGCAGAACGCGGCGTCTGATCTGGGCCTACACTGCAAAATGTTCGGCCATTTTCCAAATAAATTTTGAAAAAAAAAAACACAACCTGACACACCTAAATTTTGGAAATGACTCCTGCTATATATAAGGAGGAAGATTCCATTTGGTACAAAAAGGGTTATGGGCTTCTTGGATACAAGGATCAGTCAAACCGCTCTCTCATCTCAACGGTCACGTGACATTGAAGCGAGTTAGAGTGGTTGTCGACGGCATGACGTCGAGCCAAGGTTGACTCGACGCCCGTCTGTAAGTCCACTCATTGGTTGTTGTTTTTTTTTTCGACTGTCATTATGTTTATTTGTCTGCCTAACAGTCCGTCCCTTCATCTGTAAGTCAGTCATTCATTCAGTCAGTCGGTCTGTGTGTCGTTTGTCTGTCTACTGTCAGTTTGTCAGTCAAACCTCTCTCTCTCCCTCTGTCTGTCTCTCTCTCCCATGCCAACGGTCATGTGTGACAATGAAGTGAGGTGGAGTAGGTGTCGACGGGCCCCTCCGTCAGTCCACTCATTAGTTTATTTCGACTGTCAGTATGGACATTTAGATAGATAGATAGATAGATAGATAGATAGATAGATAGATAGATAGATAGATAGATAGATAGACAGACAGACAGATAGACAGACAGATAGATAGATAGATAGATAGATAGATAGATAGATAGATAGATAGATAGATAGATAGATAGATAGATAGATAGATAGATAGATAGATAGACAGACTTGGATGGTGTAAGTTAATTGTATCAATTCCTGATCTTTGTTTTACTTCTACTTTGGGTAGCGAATAAAACGAAAGTTACGTAAAAACGTATTTTGTAAGTAAGCTTTCGTGAATAACGGTATCTCAAGACATTGACATGGGTCATTCACGAAAAGATTTTCGTCAATTAAAAACGAATTTAGGATAAATGAATTTCGGTAATAAACGGGTACATTTGCTCTCAAAATGTCTGAATATTGTTACCATTTTAATTTCCGCCAATACGTTTGAATAGCAATGGCCGTCTCAATTGACGGCCAGAACTTTGCGCATGCGCAAGAATGACGTCATAAACGGAATTCCTAAAACCTCCTATAGAAGGCCCCTCTAATCCCCACAGTATATAGAGCACATTGGGTTTACGAGGTATTCCTTTTTTCCTTATTTTTGCTCCAAAACATAGATTACGGTTACTCCTTAAAACAGTCTGGACAGGGCGGTTCTAATGAGCATTTTTATTTTAGAAAATGGGAAATACGGTGAATTCATTATTTTTTTTTATTTTTGTTCTAAAACATAGATTGCGGACACTCGTTAAAACCGTATTACCAAGGTGGTTCTAATGAGCAGTCATAAATCTATAAATATGGCAGAATTAAAAAAAAAAAAAAAACATTTTCATCTGAGAAACGTTAGTTTTAGAGACATTTAGCGCACGGGAGCGTAATCATAATGGTTTGATGCAGATATAAGCGCGAATGATAATTATTGTTTTATTATTTTTATTTTTCGTCTGAATATTATGGAAGAATGCAGCTTGTCTGTCTCTATTTTCCTAAAGTGAATTATGAAATAGAACGCGTTAATCCGTATTTGTGAATTAATACCAATGCAACCCAACTTTTTTGAAAAACAAAGTACACGGCGGTTAAAACGAGCTTTGTTGAATCTATGTTCCGAGCATAAAATTGATAAGTTTTCACTCGAAACTAAGAATAACTATTTTGGAGATTTCATCTTCAACGGTACTTTACGAAAACACGCCTATTCAAATATATTAGAAGTTTTGTCACCAAAAATTGAAAATTTTCTGACAAAATATCCGATAACTTGCATTTTTCTGCTCTAAACATGGATTGCTGATCTTCACCGAACGTGAACCTAAACATAGATTGCTGGTCCTCGTTAGAACCGC
Organism: Lucinisca nassula; assembly: GCA_963580285.1. Classification (NCBI taxonomy): domain Eukaryota; kingdom Metazoa; phylum Mollusca; class Bivalvia; order Lucinida; family Lucinidae; genus Lucinisca; species Lucinisca nassula. Next base: position 95,793,915 of record OY757011.1, read on the forward strand.
TTCGATCAGAAATAGGAAACCGTTAACCCCAGTTGTACTTTATGAAAATGGGGTTCAAGGGGGTCAACATTATATATACACTTTTCATGATAAACTTAAGAAAACAATCTGACATTGGCGATTTATCCAAATCGCGGCTGTTAACCTGTGTGCGTTTGTGTGTTCGCTCGCGTGCATGCGTGTGTGTGTGTGTGTGCGTGTGTGTGTGATAGCCTGAGAACTTGTATTGTGTAAGACAATGCCCCATCCAGTAATTCACTTTTATGCTATTCTTCACTTATTTGTCTGGCTATATATGTTTTATCATGATGAGCTGCATAAGCTTAAGCGAATAAAATTTGATTGATTGATTGATTGATTGATTGATTGATTATCTTTCTTATTTCTGTTCAAAGACGACGGTACGGCCCCGCCCATCGGGGCTTGAAGAAATATATGGGCTGCATGATGCTTCCATGAGGAGCTGAATCCGACCCACACACGAGTACTGGTAAACTGCTTAGAGGATCTAAGCCTGCCCAGGCAAAGCGGTGTGAGTGTCGGACCGTCCATGCTTATAAACCCTATTGGTTTCATTGGGCGGCAGGGCTTGAGATGTCATTTCATCTCAATGTCGGGTAAAAGTCCCAAATAATTGGAAGCAACGTCTTCAAAATGACCTTTACAGAGTTGATCGGGACGTTAAACCTCAAATCAAACAAACAAATCAAAGACGTCGGTCGTGGGTGCACATTGGCACCGCCTCAATGAACCAGTTCGGACGAGCACCATCAGCATATCGTTTGAATATTGATCGATTGATTGTTTGTCTTATATCTGTTCAAAGACATCGGTCGTGGGTACTCATTAGCACCGCCTCAATGAACCGGTTCGAACGAGCACCATCAGCCTATCTTTTGAATATGCATAAGAATAGTATCACATATGTTCATCAGTAAACATGCTAAAATGCCCTATGTCACACAGATGTTTGATCGTAATGAAAGATGAAGACAAATGATTTTATTTGCGTTTTATGGAAATAACAAAACTCTTTATATATACAATTTTCTGGGTTAATAGTTATATACATTGCTATAATATTTCTCCTCAAAAGCGTGGATTGTGGGTACTCGTTAGATCCGCCTCCATTGAATGGTTGTAACGAGCACAGATATTATATGTTTGGTCCCATTATTGTAATATTTGCGAGTATTATCGATTTCATGCTCAGCATAGTTGAACATGAAACATTTTTATTACTTAGGGGCCAGATTATATGAAAGAAGCAATTTCATCCCAAGAGTGTGTTTGGTAAGTGTATCCAAATTAGCAATAAATAAATTAATACCACAGAAAAAGTAAACGCTCAGTTTTTCGAAATAGAAGAAAGAATCAAGGTAACGACGTTGGTTCGTTATACTGTGACGCGGCAAAGTACGTAGTCGACTCTTCTTTCTGTGTACATGTCAATTCGCTCTATGCTTGAAGAAATATATGGGCTGCATGATGCTTCCACGCAGAGCTGAATCCAGCCCGCATACTAGTACTGGTAAACCGCTTAGAGGATCTTAGCCTGTCCAGGAACCGCAGTGCGAGGCGGACCGTTCATGCTAATAAACCCTATTGGTTTCATTGGGCGACAGGGCTTTAGATGTCATTTCATCTCAATGTCGGGTAAAAGTCCCACAAAATTGGTAGCAACGTCTCCAAAATGACATTTACAGTGTTGACGGGGACGTTAAACCTCAAATCAAACAAACAAACAATACACATCTTACGTAATCCGGTTTCAAAGACTATCCTAGTCCAAGCTGTTAAGCTATTTTCGATTTTTGCCCTCGGTCAACTTTTTGGAAAATATAACGCTGGACATACGCTACATTACGTATGGCATTCCCGATTTTGTTTTCTGTCGGATTCAGTAATAAAAATAATAATAATAATAATAATAATAATAATAATAATAATAACAATAATAATCATAATGACACTCATCATCATCCAACGCTGGTGTGGATGTACATGTATATGGAAATAGTGTAGACCATAATTGGGTGAAATAGTGGCAAGTGAAGAAAATAAAAAAAACATGTAAGGAAATAACACACACACCCGGTCGCGCACTTTATATAGAAAATTGGAATTTACAGAAATATACATTATTTTTTTTTTCATTTTTTTCTGCCCATAAACGTAGTTTGTGGTCACTCGTTAGATCTGTCTCACTGGGGCGGTTGTAACGAACACCTACAATCTAAATTTGGATTGAGATGAAAACATTACTTTTCATCTCAAAACTACGTTCTAATGATGTGACAGTTGAAATTTTAGCACTGGGTGACAATAAAATTTGCAGCGACAAATAAATAAATATAAATAAATAAATAAATAAAACATTAAGTACAACGGAAAAACCACTTTATCGAAATCGGACAACACAAATACCGACATTTCCCTATAGGTTTCTTTTGCAGTGACGCGTCTCAGTATGTACCTGTTATACCGCTGCTAACCTAATGCCCTGCAGGTAACCGCACATCTTCTGAATACCGCCCCGTGTAATCCGATATCAAAGAGCTGCCTTGTTCAATATGGTGGGCGGACGATTTGGCCAGCGGACGATTTGGCCCGGACGATTTGGCCTAGGACAATTCGGCCTAGGACAATTTGGCCAGCAAAAAATACCGGGTAGGACAATTTGGCCAAACTGATTTCTTCTAGCGGTTTTACAAATTCTTATTCTATTAATCATTTCATTAGCATTTTGTTTTATTTGGCTACATATTTTCATAAAATATTTCCTTTTTTTTTTTTTTTTTTTTTTTTGATTTTCTTCAGTGATTGCATCTGTTATTTCTTGGCTTTGAGTGAAAACCAAATGTTGTCATAAGAGGAAATTGCATAGTTTGAGCAGTTTCTTCATTTGACAACATATTTTTATCACACATCATTACATATTTTCTGCTCATTTATAGTATCTGAGCCCAGCCAACACTATTTAGGTCATGTTGAGCAGATCGGTTTCCCTAAGCCTAAGTGATTAACCAGGGCAGTGCATATTCTTGAACCAGGCAGGTATCCGCCTCGCACCGCGGTTCCTGGACAGGCTTAGATCCTCTAAGCGGTTTACCAGTACTAGTGTGCGGGTCGGATTCAGCTCTGCGTGGAAGCATCATGCAGCCCATATATTTCTTCAAGCCTCTATGGGCGGGGGCCGCAGATTAGGGTTTATGAGGGTATACATTACCGGTATTTTTCGTATTTCTGCTCCAAGATATAGGTTATTGGCAATCGTTAGAATCTATGTTTGGAAACATATCACAGATTTTCAACAGAAAATTAGTCATTTTGGACATGACATATTTTTCTAGCCAATTTAACAAAACCATTAAATTTATTTATTTATTATTTTATTTTTTTTTTGTATTGTGTTTTTGTGTTTGGGGGATTATACTTAACCATTTTTGGACGGGTTTTGAAAAAACATCCGTCCTTTAAAAAAGCGATGTCCGGGCGGGCGGGCGTCGTCCCAGGTTTACCTTTTGGTTAACCTTTTTTTTCAAAGTTATATTTTTCATCTATTCTGTAGCAGATTGTTTTAATATCAGGACTGATGCATAAGTGGAGGTACCGCTTTCATGTATTATCCATAAATGGCGCAAAAGACTAAAATTTTGGCGGAAATTGTCATTTTTTAAACTTGTGTTTTTCAGGTTTACCTTTTGGTTAACCTTTTTTCAAATGCCAGTGTAGTGGATAGAGTACTACTGAAAAAAAAAACCCCGTCCATAATGCCATTAGGCATTTTTCTTGTTATTAATTTGCACAGAAATAATATCTCAAGCCAAAAGTTATAAAAGTTTAATAACAACAGCAAAAAAAAAAAGTCTAATTGTTTAAAATCTTCTTTAAAATGTTCCTTCCACATATTCAAACACTACTGTTTATTAAAACCAAACCTTAAACATTAAATTTTCAGTTTAAACTAGTCATAATATTAATCTGGCCAAATTATCCTACCCAATATTTTTGGCTGGCCAAATTGTCCTAGGCCGAATTGTCCTAGGCCAAATCGTCCGGGCCAAATCGTCCGCTGGCCAAATCGTCCTACATTCGTTCAATATACAAGTTCCTCATCAATACGTTGGAGGGAAAAATAAGCAGGAAATAACCATAGTAACGCTGTTGAGTTGAATAATAATGTATTATAAAATCAAAATACACCATGTTTTAATAATATTTTTAAACTACATAACACCCCACGTGTGTGTGGTGGGGTGGGGTGGGGTGGGGTAGGGAGGGAGGGTGTTAAATCATTCGCATATACAACTCGCAGTGGTAAACATATATGACGTACGTATCATCGTCATCATTATCATCACCATCATCATCATCATCATCATGTGTGACCACCGTCATCATCATCATCATCATCATATATGACGTACATATCATCATCATCATCACCATCATCATCATCATCATGTGTGACCAGCGAGGATAAAGCCTAAACTACGCACATATATACAAATTCTACTAGGGAACCATTGGTTACATATGTGGTCGGTCTCGGTGACCCGGTCTGATGATCACAGAGCAGTGGGTTCTATCCCCAATGGGCCCAGTAAACTTCTTTCGTGGTGATTGATCCTGAAATATCCCTCGCTTCCACCGATTCTAAAGGGCAAGATGCAACTTTCTGGTGATATAATGTGTAATGTGCTGATCAAATGGTGTTGGTCCAGGAAACAATAAATGGCTTAGAAACTGACTGGCCGGCTCGATATGACCTTAATATAACTAACTGGACGGTAACAGCGAAGCATGCGAAAGCCTAGGAATACGCAATCTGATATTAGTTTTCCCTAAAACAAACTGGAACACTTGCTTTATCCAGGCCTCGGAAGCATAGTCTGATGCGCGTCTGACTGGTGATCAGGGTTTGCGAGTTTGGTACCTGCCGGCCGGGCAACATTAATTCGTGGGTCTGTAGCAGTCTGACGCGCGTCTGACTGGTGATCAGGGGTTGCGAGTTCGGTACCTGCCGGCCGCGCAACATTAATTCGTGGGTCTGTAGCAGTCGGATGCGCGTCTGACTGGTGGTCACAGGTTGCGAGTTCGGTACCTGCCGACATGGCAACATTAATTCGTGGGTCTGTAGCACAGTCTGATGCGCATCTGACTGGTGATCAGATGTCGCGGGTTCGGTACCCTCTGGTCGGGCAACATTAATTCGTGGATCTGACGCACAGTCTGGTGTGCGTCTTGCTGGTGATCAGGAGTCGCGGGTTGGTATACCTGCCGGTCGGACAACGTTAATTCGGGGACCTGTAGTACAGTTTGATGTACGTCTGACTGTTGATCAGGTGTCGCGGGTTCGGTAGCTGCCGGTCGGGCGACATTAATTCGAGGATCTGTAGCTCAGTCTGATGCGCGTCTAGCTGGTGATCAGGTGTCGCAAGTTCTGCCAGCCGGGCAACAGTCTTATTCCTTTTCCAAAAACATAGATTGTGGGCACTCGTTAGAACCGTCTGACTGATGCAGTTTTACCAAACTGTTTATCAGGTGTCGCGGGTTCGGTAGCTGCCGGTCGGGCGACATTAATTCGAGGATCTGTAGCTCAGTCTGATGCGCGTCTAGCTGGTGATCAGGGGTCGCAAGTTCTGCCAGCCGGGCAACATTCTTACTCCTTTTCCAAAAACATAGATTGTTGGCACTCGTTAGAACCATCTGACTGATGCAGTTTTACCAGAACCTGCAATCTCTGGAAAATGTGACAATTTTGCATCCTAAAAATGTTAGTGGACATAATGGTATCAGACCGGTTGACATAGTGAATGAAACAAAAACAAAAACAAAAAAAAAAAACCGACAGTTTTTCCGACGATAAAAAACAAAAAAAAATATTGTAGATCCCTGTAACCCCATACCTTTATCTCAACGATGTAGGATGCTAAGGAGCACTCATAATCTGTGTTTCGAGCAAAAAAGATGGTTATTAAGGCGATGCTAACGACTTTACACAATTCATGAGTTCCACAAAATAAACGCTCAAACCGTATTGAGGCTCCACGTTAGATGCGCCTCTATGAACAGCACGAGAATTATCATATGTCATACACGGTGATGAGAGAGAGTGTGTGTGTGTGTTGTGGGGGGGGGGGGTAGAAGGTAGTTGATGACATTTAGGATAAGTGTCTTCATTTCTCCGAAAAAAATGTTGGGGATAATAATGGGTTTTGCCTCACCAAGGCAATTCAAATCACTACCCCTCAATCTCACATTTAACTAGAGTTCTGCATGTCAGAATGCAATATATGTATACGAGTCGAAATAAACGAAAATAGCAGACTCGGTTTTACTGAGTCTGTTCGTGACCAGTACTGATTTGTTTGTTTGATTTGAGGTTTAACGTCCCCGTCAACACTGTAAATGTCGTTTTGGAGACGTTGCTTCCAATTTTGTGGGGCTTTTACCCGACGTTGAGATGAAATGACATCTCAAGCCCTGTCGCCCAATAAAACCAAAAGGGTTTATTATCATGGGCGGTCCGCCTCGCACCGTGGTTCCTGGACAGGCTTAGATTCTCTAAGTTGTTTACCGGTACTAGTGTGCGGGCCGGATTCAGCTCTGCCTGGAAGCATCACGCAGCCCATATATTTCTTCAATGGCCAGTACTGAAATGTGAAAAACCGCTTACAGGATCTATGCCTGACCAGCCAAAGTGGTTCGAGGCTGGCCGTCCCTACATATAAACCATTTTTGTTTGTTTGGGCGACAGGGCTTGAGATGTCATTTCATCTCAATGTATGGTAAAAAACACACACACTCAAAATGGGAATCAATGCCTCAAAAATAAAATAGTGTTTAAGGTGGCGTATATTCAAAATATCAGAATTTTCACGAGTGCGAAGCGTGAGTGAAAATTCTGATGTTTTAGACAAAATTTGTTTGGCATTTATGAAAAAAGAATATTGAAAAAGTAGTCAGGGCTGCCACTGTGAAGATATCGCGATCATATTTATTGTTCACAATATGAACATACCGTGTTTTCACGACATCATGAAAACAGGCCTATATTATTTTGAGCCCTTAAACCAAACCTTTATATAAAATAATTGGAATTTACATGGGTTTACATCATCGCGTGAAAAAATCCGTGAAATGAACACCCCATTAAACCTCACTTTATATCGAGAAAATGGGGGTGAACGGGGGTATACATTATTTTTTCTTATTTCTGCTCCAAGACAACGGTTGTGGGTACTCGTTAGAACCTTCGCATTGAGGCGGTTCTAACGAGCACCCACAACCTATATTTGCAGCATAAATGAAAAATATCACGGATTTTCATTAGAAAAGTAGCCATTTTGGAGATCTGAAAAAAAAAAAATCCACTATGTCGCACGGGTGTGTTATTGTGATATTTCTTCTTAATTCTGCTTATAACATAGATGGTGGTTACTCGTTAAGACCGCCTCACCGAGGCGACTCTAACGAGTTCTCACAATCTATGCTTTGAGCAGAAATATAAAAATATAATACTTTTCTTAGATTTTTGGTAAAATTTTCAAATACGAAAGTGCGTGTTTTTGTAATGAGGTGAAGCGATGATTTTTATTTGTTTCAGATATAAATTGATTTCGCGGCTTAGTATATTATAAAATTATAAATGAAATATTTTCACCGCCGAAATATATAAAAAAAAGAAAAAATATTAACGTGTGTCTGATTCTGACAGTTCAAATACAATTTATTTTTGTTCCAATACGAAAACAAGCCTAATCAAATAAATTGAAAACTTCTACTCTACAACAAAATTGTAAATTTTGGGATAAAAGTTCTGATATTTTTGTACAAATTTCTACTCAAAACATAGATTGTGGGTACTCGTTAGAACCGCCTTGGCGATGCGGGTTAAACGTTTACCAACAGTCTTTATTTGAGTAGAAATAATGTAAAATAATTAACCCTGTCAAGCCAAGTTTTTCAATACAAAAGTGGTTTTAAGAGAGTCAAATTTATAAAGGCGTGTTTTCGTGATGATTGAAGAAGGCATTCGCATCGAATGTCAATTTGATGACGGATAATTATTGAGATCACATATACTGAAAAATCATGTTAAATGTCAAATTCATTGTATATATATATATTTTTTTTTTTCCTAAAATATAGCGGCCGTACGTAATGGGTGAGAACAATAAATTCCCTCACAAAAAGCATTCGAAAACTATAGAAAACAGAGTCTTCTCGGTTAATGTTTTGTCCATGTATGAAAGGTTCTTATGTAGTTTGTTTTTCAGCGGCAAGCATTGAACCCGCGAATCTGGATCAACAGTTAAACGCGCATCCGACTGAGCTACAGAATCCGGAAACATTTTCTTTCTGTCAAACACAATTTGCTGTTTATTGCAGGAGATCCTCTTCACCTTAAAATCATTTCGCTATTATTTTTTATCTATTTTCTGTTTCATAATAAAGATAATAAAAATAATAATAATAAATAATAATATTAATAATAATAATAATTATTATTATTATTTACTTTTATTTTTATTCATTATCACTATTATTATTATCATTAAAGTGAGTCTGCGGGATTTTTATTGGTTAACGAAAAAGAACATATGAAACCAGAAACGGTTTCCATGACAGCGTTTTCCGAACGCTAATGTGATTGGTTGATATACGAAACGCTTGAAACGTTTCAGAAACGATGATCTGATTGGCTGAAAATGTAAACGATCGTTTAAGCGTGGTCTAAACGCTGCGTTTTCAAATCGTTGAAAAGAGTTTTGCATCCGTTTCCGTGGACAACAAAAACTAAATCGCCACTGTAAACCTCGGTTTTACATGTACATGTACTATATAAAAGTGGGGTCCAAGGGAGTCAAAATTGTGTAGGCGTATTTTCGAGATGTAGAGCGAAATCTCTGATCAGCCTGCGCATTCGCGCAGTCTGATCAGAGTCTTCGCTTTAAACAATGGTCTTATTGAAAGTTTTATGTAGCGTTGGCTAATTCACTATAGCCCAAATGATGCTACAGAACAAATCCTCTGCAAAAGAATGAAACAGACAACTCTCCTACGTGACAAGCTACTTAAATTTCTTGAATGATTTGACGCCGTTTGACGCACGTATTGTGGCTGCTTTATTTTATAGAAAATCGGGCTGTCAATTCGGTGTTCTATTGAAGAGGAAAAAGAACAAAAGTTTAATTGAGACCAGACAAAAATAGTCTAAGTAAAATGCAATAAGACAGGAAGATAAATAGTTTTGCATAATTTGCGCGAATACTGAATACATTCCAGTTGTAAGAACTTAAGCCTGTGAACAGAAAGGTGTTCAAGATGACCAAATAGATCAGAAAAGGCTATGTTCAGGCTCCGTTTCCGCCGAAAGTCCAGCAGACGCATGAAATATCTCTAGAAGGGACTCCAGAAAAAAAAAAAAAAAAAAAAACACAAATCGAAAAGGATGACCACTTTCTTCTTCAGCATTGTTTCCCGTTTTCATTTCTATGTATGTACTCCTTGAAATAAATAAATCGAGACGGTCATCAACACTGAAGCCGTTTTCAATGAATTCGAACTACGTACATTGACCCATATAAGCCCAGCGGCCAATTTTAGGGACATTTGCAAACAGTCTAGACCCAGATCAGAGGCCACAGAACGGGACGTCTGTTCTGGAATTACATTGTTTATACTTAAGGTACATACTTCTTTTCAAAATTTACCGCTAAACAAAAAGAACCTGGCACCCTTATAATTGAAAATGGACCACTCCAAACTTATCAGGCGAAAGACACCATTGTTATATATGTGTTAACCCTTTTTGTACCAAATGGAATATTCCTCTTTATAAATAGCAGGAGTCCATTTCATAATTTAGGGGTGTCGGGTTGTGTTTTCTTCTTCAAAATTTATTTGGGAAATGGCTTTACGTGTTGCAAACAGTGAAGGCCCTGATCAGACACCGCGTTTTGCGGCGTCTGATCTGGGCCTGACGGTTTGCTAAGGTACCCCTTTAGGGGTTTCTGGTACTGAATGGATTGATTTTGTTTTGCACACCAGATAAGGAAATCCTGAATGTTACCCTGTAGTAGAAACTCAGACCCTTCCAAGGTTATTCTATCCATCGATAAGTTGTATCCATTGATAAGTTGCTATGCAGTTGGTGTATAGTTTATCAACGATCTTTGAGAGTTCAACGTTCAAGCGTGGCAAGGCATTTCATGTTTCAGGGGCAGTAGGTTTCGGGCTTCCTTTTTTTCACTGGATTTTAAAATTATATATAATGTTTTTGATAATGTCATTATGTAGAAGTCGTGGCCAAGTGGTTAATATGATGCAGTACGATCCTCAGTAAAACTATATCGCCCAATATAAAATCACAACTAAAGGCGACTTACCTAAAACATGGATTAGTTCGAAATTAAACTTGAAGTGCAGTCACGTCTCACTGCGGTCTGAAAGACTATACAATGGTTGATTCAAATGAATACGAGGACATCACATTTGTTGTGTTCAGCTCTGATGTGATGTCACAATGCGTTAACATGTATTGTTATCATATGACAAAATTAAGTAGTGAATGTATTTTCAATCAATGTGCCAGCTAATTAGTTTTCAAGATATACGTACCTTTGTTTATGAGATAAGTTGCGTCTCCGATTTGATAACATTTCAGGAAATATGGTTTCATTTCGGTTTTCCATGTATCTAAATGCTCTCTTACCAATCTTGAAACTTTGCAGTGCCTGTTCTATTAATAGCTTACAACAAAATGCGTAGATTTCCCTGGAAAATACTAAATAAAACTAGTCTTACAGCATGGTTAAGATCATAGCCTTTTGCGTATCCAACATAGAAATCTTCAGAATCTACATTGAATAAGGACAATTATAACTAGCACATCACGGAAACATGCCTATATAATACGGACCTCCTCGAACCCCACTTTCATATAGTAAAACTGTGGTTTATAGAGGTAAACCTCTCTCTCGCGCGCGTGAAAACACCCGGAATGAGTGTTCGAGAGCGATTCAATAAGCTTAAAGTTTTCATCGCAATCGAACTAAAATAAATTAGTATAAACTAAACCTTATTTTCTTATTTCTCCGTTAAAATATAGATTGTGGGTACTCGTTAGAACCGCGTATCTTCAGAATCTTAATTGAATAAGGACAAGGATAACTGGCACATCACGCCTATATAATTCTGACATCCTCGAACCCCACCTTTTATATAGTATAACTGGGGTTAACAGGGGTAAACCTATTTTTTTCTATTTCTGCTCTAAACTATTGATTGTGGGTACCCGTTAGAACCGCCTCGATGAGGCGGTTCTAACATGTACCCACAATCTACATTTTGAGCAGAACTCTGCTCTAAAATATAGATTGTGGGTACCCGTTAGAACCGCCTCGATGAGGCGGTTCTAACATGTACCCACAATCTATATTTTGAGCAGAACTAAGAAAAATATCACAATTTTTCATCTGAAAATTTTCGTTTTTTTCGGCGGTAAAATTCATAATGTATTTGTATAGGTCTGTTACAATAATGCCACAGTAGCCTAGCTCGGAGTTCCTAGTGTCAAATCCTGTCCATGCAGAGCAAGCTTATATTTATGTCAACTCGTAAACTGTCTAGAACGTCTGTAGCATATATTATTTCCACCTTTTGGATCGATTTTTATCAATCAACCCAAAGTTTCAAAGCGCCGTTAGCTCTTCACTGCTGAAGTCCACGTGGCTATCACTATTCTTAGCGGCTTTTCTGAGGTCTGTCAGAAAGTTGCCTAAGAGGATTATCTATTGTATCTGGACTGAAATCATAGGTTGTACTTGGCAGAAAGTTTAGACCCTGATCAGACGCCACAGAACGCGGCGTCTGATCAGGGGCTACACTGTTTGCTTAAACAGTGGCGTTTAAGCGTTAAACGAAACAGTTTAAATCTCAGTACCGGACTATTTTCCCAACCTACACACAGAGACTATCGACCCACCATCACTTTCAGTGCTTTGATTTATGTCGCCGGCAGCGATAGCGGGAAACATCACGATAACATGTCCGTGAAACGAAGACCGCTAAACCAGACTTTATATAGAGAAAATAGGGGTATACATTATCTTTTTTTTGCTCAAAAACATAGATTGTGGGTACTCGTTAGAACCGCCTCATTGAGGCGGTTCTAACGAGCATCCACAATCTATGTTGAAAGCAGAAATAATAAAGATGTTATCATCTTTACCTAATATTTATCATTTTCTGACACCATGTTGGACGCCATTATTTCTTACGGACATGTTTTCCTAATGCAAAATGTTGTTTTTCGCTGTCGGTTCGTTTCATAACGAAAACACGCCTATACAAATACATCATAAATTTTACCGCCGAAAAAAAACACGAAAATTTTAAGATGAAAAATGGTGATATTTTTCTTATTTCTGCTAAAAATATAGATTGTGGGTACATCGATACGGTTCTGACGTGTACCCACAATCTATGTTTTAGAGCAGTAATAAGAAAAAAAGGTTTACTCTCGAGCTCATAAACCCCAGTTTTACTTTATAAAACTGGGGTTTAAGGGGGTCACAATTGTATAAGGAGGCGTGTTTTCGTGATAGTTGGTTTGTTGTTATTTTGTTTTCAAATTTTATTTTATTTGATTTTTCTTTTTTGAGCGGAGACCTTCAACATTTGTGATGCCTTTTCAACCGTTTCAGATATAGCCTTCATATTTGGCATGTAGGTTCCTTGTGACAAGCGCTTTCCACTCATACAAAATAGTTCGACCTGTCACTTTGACCCTGACCTGTGACTTACTTAAAAGAACAATGACCCACGCCCGGGGACTTGTTCGTGTTTCACAAACGCATCTTTCTTGTTTTCTCATGTCTTGCCAAAAATTAGGAAAACATGTCCGTGTGAAATAATGGCATCCAACATGGTGTCAGAAGTGACAAATTGTAGGTAAAAGTTGATAACATCTCTCTTATTTCTGCTTTCAACATAGATTGTGGGTACTTGTTAGAATGAGGCGGTTCTAACGAGTACCCACAATATATGTTTTTGAGCAAAAATAAGACAGATAATGTGTACCCCCGTAAACCCAACTTTTCTCTATATAAAGTGGGGTATAGGGGGGGTCTTCATTTCACAGACTTGTTCACGTGATGAGAAAATGAGACATGAGATTTAGTTGGCAGACGATTCGTTTGGAATGCTGAGTCTCATTTCCACTGTAAAAAAAAAAAAGAAAACAAAAACAACATCTGAATGTCTTCTGCTTTCAAAATGCGCAAAGCGGTTTAAAGATTGATAGTTTAATTTATTTGTTTCACAAATGTTCGACTAATTAGCTTCGTTCGCCTTGTTACAGTAACCCACAATGCATTGCGCGCCGCCCGATATCCGGTTGGAATGTTCCATTCAATTTTAATTTTTCAAATGCATGTTGCATCTGATCATTTTTTAACCTATTTTACTCAACATGATCGAGAAAATATTAAAACACTCACATTTTGCAGCGGACTATAAGATTCAGTTACAATTTTGCCAACTAATAACACGAAAACACGCCTATATAATGTTGACCCCCATAAACCCCACTTTTGTATAGTAAAATGGGATTTACATGGGTATACATCATTGTTCTTATTTCTGCTAAAAACATAGATTGTGGGTACTCGTTAGAACCGCCTCGTCGAGGCGGTTCTAACGAGTACCCACAATCTATGTTTCGAGCAAAACATAGATTGTAAGTACTCGTTAGAACCGCCTCGTCGAGGCGGTTCTAACGAGTACCCACAATCTATGTTTCGAGCAAAAATAAGAACGAAACGGTTCTAACAAGTACCCACAATCTATGTTTTTGAGCAGAAATAAGAAAAATATCAGAATTTTTAGCAGAATTTTTTTTTTTTTTTTTTTATGGTAAAATTTCATTACGATAAGACACCCGTGCGACATAATGCGTTTTCCACATCTCCAAAATGGTAACTTTTATGAAGAATCAGTGATATTTTTCTTATTTATACGGCAAACATAGGTTGTGGGTGCTCGTTAGAACCGTCTCATTGGAGCGGTTCTAACGAGTACTCTTAACCCATGCCTTAGAGCAGAAATAAGAAAAATAACGTATACCCCCGTAAACCCAAGTTTTATCTGTATAAATTGGGGTTGGGGGAGGGGTGGGGGGTGATCATTTCACGCACCTGTTAACGTGTTGTCAATATATTTGAATAGGGGTGTTTTCGTAATGCAAGTCCATTAAGCTATCGATACTATGAATAACTGGGATCTGAATGTCAACTGGACGAGCTTCTGTCTGATACACCTGATAAACCAGATATACTGGCAATAACAACATCCCAGGTAGTGCAAAACCAAACATCGGCCCCCGCCCATCGGATTGGGATAAATATATTGAGCTGCATGGTGCTTCCAAGCAGAGCTGAAACTGAATGCATATTGGTAAACTGCTTTGAAAGATTAAGCCTGCCCTTGCAAAGTGGTGTGAGTCGCACCGTCTAACGCATACATGTATAAGCCATATTGTTTCAATGGGCGACAGGGCTTGAGATGTCATTTCACCTCAATGTCTCGTACATGTCCCCCAAAATTTTTGTCGCATACAAGTCCCCCAAAATTGGCAGCAATGTCCCAAAATTGACTTAAGTAGTGTTGACGGTGACGTTAAACCTCAATTCAAACATTCAAATAAACAACGTGTTTAATCTTGGGGTAAACAGCTTATTGTTTTCAGTTTCTACAATACGAAATGATAAATGATTTGAAACCGTTGGGTCAGGCACGCAAAAGGCTAATAATTGCTTGATTGTCGTCAATTTATTTTGTATTTCCAGAATTAGACGTGTGCAATAGGCGTATCAGTGTTTATTATGTCTTCCATCATGTTATTGGTTTGGTCGCCATGAGGCGGGCAAACCGGGTATAATGACCAGATTGTAACTGTTCCATGGAGGGGCACGTGACGCGATCAACCAATCAGCTTTAACGATGATGCAATACTATACTGCAACTACAGCGAAACAGACCAAAAAGCAAGCGTTTCAACTCCAACAATAAATATCTTAAGGGAAATGGAAACACCTGGCAGGTGTGGCAGTTACGGTAAATGACCAATTAATTCGAACAGTGAAAAAATAAATACTGATCCGGGTGAATTATTAGAAAATATCAGATTGGAAATTTATCAGTGTTCGAACTGTTTGATCTGAAAGAATTTCATGCATTGGCCCAGGCTGGGTTCAATATTTTAAACAACTACATTTTTCCCGCGGCCCTGTCAATCCGCAAGTGATTAGAAGTTATAAATATCACTTATGCAGTGCAGAACCGTTTGATCTATAAGTAAGTCAGTGTGTGCAGGGGGTCTTTGAATACGAGCTTATCATGTAGTTACAAGTATAAGGTTACACATTGTCATTAATGACATTTACACCTATTGAACTATTGAACAATCACTATTCCCTTTAAAATGGGCGAGTCAATTTGTGATCTCAGGAATAACAGAAATTGATTTGTTTGGAGCAAATTCTTTTCTTAAGAGAAGCCCATATATTTTTCAAAGAATTTCCTGATAGTCTGTAATATATGTTTTTTTTTTTTTTTTTTTTTTGTTCCGGCTACACCGCAGCAGACAAAGTCCAGCTACATGTATACATATGGGATGCGATGTTGAAAGCCGCACGTGCAGCTACTCAATGGAGCTAGGCGCATAGATACTTCACCCCCCCCCCCCCACACACACACACCTATATTGTTTAAGCGCATAGTGAAGCCTCAGGCGAGACTGCGCAGCCTTGTTTGTGTGTTCTCTATTTACACATAAGCTGTCTCAAATCAGCGTAAGCCGGGGGCATGTAGCAATTCAATGCCCATCGAAGAAGTCCACTGAAGACTGATTAGAATGCGGATGCAAAACCATCATGTTATTTAGGTAGGCAAGTAACAAGAAAAAGAAAATGCGGACATCATACACAATTTTAACATGTGCATGTGCGATCTTCACTTTTTTGCGCGATGAAACGTTTCAAACCTCTTGAACATTGAAGACACAATCCCGATTGCACAACTGCGCAGATTTATCAGTCTTTTCTGTACGCACATGCGCAATAAGTATTTTACTCGAGATAGGAGTTCTGAACAGACTGATCCTTGCACTTGGTAGCTTAGAATGTGTTTGTAATGTCGCAATCAGATTTGGCCGGTTAAATGTACACAATCGTTTTAAGCCGGCGCACGGCGAAAACAAACACCGTTTCAAACGAAGAGCAAGATCAGCCTGCGCATCTAGTCAATGTGGCCATAGTTTTCACCTGTTGTTCTTTGATTAGCACAGAGGCCATGGTAGGCACATACGAACAACGAAGACTGTTCAGACTGCATGCATGTGCAGGCTGACCTGAGCCTTTGCCCACCGCGTATGACTTATTTTCTCAATCATGTTCCCCGTTTGTTTGATTTGAGGTTTAACGTCCCCGTCAACACTGTAAAGGTCATTTGGAGACGTTGCTTCCAATTTTGTGGGACTTTTACCCGACATTGAGATGAAATGACATCTCAAGCCCTGTCGCCCAATGAAACCAATAGGGTTTATTAGAATGGACGGTCCGCCTCGCACCGCGGTTCCTGGACAGGCTTAGATCCTCTAAGCTGTTTACCAGTACTAGTGTGCGGGCCGGATTCAGCTCTGCGTGGAAGCATCATGCAGCCCATATATTTCTTCAAGCCCCTATGGGCGGGGGCTATCATGTTCCCCGTAATTACTTCCAATAAAACCTTGTCACCGTAAAATAAATGGCCATCTTCACTTGCTCCTCAGAAATCCAGGTTAGCCCAACAAGTAACCTGAATTATACTACCTTTTTGCATGCAACAACCATGAATGCTAAAAGACGTTCTGTGGAAAAAGGCGGGAAACTCTCAATTAATATTTAAAGGGGCGCTTCTGCTATCAAAGAGGCATTGAATCAAATGCCACAGCACATGGAAAAAGGGTAACACTGTCACACAAATAATATTGAAAGTGGAAGCCACGCTCCAAAGAGTCTGAGAGCAAAGCGAAAACACTTGCATATGCATGGTGATCCAAGCCTTTGTAGGCCACAATGCTACATCACCGACTAGGATCAGCCTGCGCATCGATGCAATGTGATCAGTCTTTACTGAACCCTTAAATCTTACGAAGTCACAAGGCTAAGTGAGACTCTTTGCCTTACATACCGGTAGTGGGTGCGCATGTTCAGTGTTTGCAGGTCGTTGAGAAACCAGCGAAGACACATCTTAGCGTACTCATGCAATCCGATTAGAGTCTTCGCTGATCGCATGAGCCTGATGCAGACGATGGGATTTCACAACATAAATAAGCGAAACTCCTGTGGCTCATCAAGGTTGATCTAAGCACTTGCTGCCTGCGTTTCTCACAGTCTGATCAGTATTCGGTGAGGGTATGAACCTTCCATAACCACAGGGCTATCCAAGTGAGAGAAGCGAAAACCATTTGCCTCACAGAGTGCATGTTAATCCGAGTCTTTGGAAGTCGCACATATTTCATGCTAAGTTTTCTTTTTTTCGTGCGCTAGCTCATATACGACCAGTAGATGTTGTAATGATAAACCCGAGAACGGTCCGAAATGCTTGTTCTGGATGCATTTTTCGGCATTTTTTGTGTGTTCAAAGTATTAAAAATTCTGATTTCTAAAAAATTTGGGAGTTCGAATTAAATGAGAAAGTTTTCAGCCACAGATTCGAAATAAATTTGGGTGTTCGAACTGCTAGGGTGTTCGAACTAATTGGTCACCTACCGTAGTCTACCATTTTTACCGTATTTCGAAACACACCTATTCAAATACAGTGTCATTTTTTGGCCAAAGGAAAAGAAATTTTAAAAAGAAAAATTGAAATATTCAAGTTGCCTTTTTTGCTCAAAACATAGATTGCGGGGAGTCGACAGAAACGCCTCGACGAGGCGATTCTATCGAGTAACCACAATCTATGTGGATGCATGAATACGGAAATTAATGTATACCCCTGCAAACCCGAGCTTTACTATATAAAAGTGTAGATTATATTTTCTTGTCCCTTGGGATCATTGATTCCATTGTGGAATTTTGAAAATATCTGAGGGTCACTGATGAGGCATAATTGCCGAAACTAGCTAGTCTGGCCCAGAAAACATGTACACTCCATATTTTTTAGTTCTGTGGTGTATTCCTTGCTTCCAAAGGATAGCCATTTTATAGAACATAAATTATTTAACTTCACTACAACTGGTGTTTGGGAATGTGAGGCGGCTGTTAAACGTCTCCCTGCCCTACATCAAAGTGTAGATTATATTTTCTTGTCCTTTGGGATCATTGATTCCGTTGTGGAATTTTGAAAATATCTAAGGGTCACTGATGAGGCATAATTGGCCGAAACTAGCTAGTCTGGCCCGGAAAACATGTGCAAACCATATTTTTCAGTTCTGTGGTGTATTCCTTGCTTCCAAAGAGTAACCCTTTTATAGAACATATTAAAGGGGATCACAATTCTATAGGCATGCTTTCGTGATGGAAGTACAACTTTAAGGACCTTATGGCTGCTACTCTGTTGACTCTGTCCAACTGAAAAAGGGGTCTACTCTAAAAGGGGAAGAATTTGCTCCTCAAAGGGTCTACTCTAAAAGGGAAGACTTTACTCCCCAGGAGCAAATTCTTTCCTTTAAGAGTATACCCCTTAGACATATCAAAAGAGAAATTACTTTTGCAGGAGTAGCAGTCATTTTCGCAAATTTTACGTTTTGCAATGCCATTATGGAGTAAGTCCATGGGGCCATGGAAACGAAAAACAACATAACATAACTACTACTACTCACAAAGTGTAGCTGGCTGCGGTAGCTCAGTCGGATGCAGTCTGACTGGCGATAAGGAAGACTCGGGTCGATACCTACCGGGGTCGGCAACATTCTTTCGTGGAGATTGATTATGAAATCTTTTCTATGGTCATTCTCTCCCTTCCGCTGATTCAGGAAGGGCAGGGATCAGTTTTTGGCGACAGAATGTGCACTGAACTGGTAAACCGCTTACGGATAAGCCTGCTCAGGAAAAGCGTGAATAGGTACACTGACAGGCCCAAACATGACCCAAATCAGTGTTGACTGGGTCGTTAAATACAAATAAACAAAACTTGCAAAGTTTACTTCACACAGATTGGAACAGATTTATATATTCTGAACATCGTTCGGTACGGTTGTAGCTCTAATAATACGTAAATGTTGGAAAGACAGAGAACGTTATTTTTCCTTATTTATAAAGATCGCTGGGTGTAACGGGCCTCCGTGTGGCCTAGTGGATAAGAGTGCTGACTCTTAATCATTAGGTCTCTCAACGGTGTAGGTTTGAGCATGGCTCAGGTCACATAATGAGAAGTTCTGCAATGGAAGGTTAGGGGGTTTTTTATCGGGTACTCTAGTTTTCGCTCACCTCCGATTAACGATCGGCTTGATGTGAGTGAAATAATGTTGAAAGGATCGTAAAACCAAACATAAAAAAGATCGCTTGGTTGTAAAAACATTTTCATGTCTTTGCTACTAGAATAAACGGCAGTGCCAAGGTCGAAGGTTCTAACTCTTCCAAATATATAAACTATATTAGGAGCGAAAGTCATAACGTTGATGGGTCGTTGTTTATTGTTCTTTAGCCCAGCACAGATAGCAATAGTTTCTGTTCAAAAACTTCATGACTACTAAGTGACCTACCACCAGTTACAGACTGAGTTGTTAAAAGACTTTTTGGCGCATTGGATGGGAGCTATTGTATCTGAGAAGCCGAGAATGGTGTTCTTTATTTCCACTCAATACTTGACGTTTTACTAATCAGTTTCTTTTACAATTAAGTTGTGATCCAGAAAGGTGTACAAAAGGATTGCAAAATTCAGGTTTTTGCGGAGGTACCACTCAAAGAAACTGCCGAGGTTTAAGATACAGTCTGATTCGCAGCACTTTGTCTGGGCAGGCTTAGATCTTCCTAGGCGGTTCAGCAATACAGCAGTCCAATATATTGCCCCAAGGTCTGATCGGCCCCAGTACATCGGGGATTGAAGAAATAGATTAGACTGCATGATGCTTCCACACAGAGCTGATACCGGCCGCACATGAGTAGTGTTAAATCGCCTAGAAAGTCTAAGCCTGCTCAGGAAAAGTGGCTCGAGTCGGACTGTTCATGCATTTCAACCATTTAGTTTCATTGAGCGACAGGGCTTGAGAAGGAGTTTTTATCTGCCCGTTTTATCTCAGTACTGAGTAAAAGTCCCACAAAATTGGAAGCAATGTCTCAAAAAAAAGATAACAGGGACGTTAACAACAAATGAAATAGATAACCAAGGCCCTATAGAAGGCCTGATGACTTAGGAAAAATCGTTTTATATACCCGTTTGAAAAACAACAACAACAACAACAAAAAAAAAAAAAAAAAAAACAACAACAAAAAAAAAAAAAAAACAAGATGTGTTTGTGAAACACTGATGCCCCCGGACAGCGCCAATGTTAATGTTTTTAAAAAATTTGAAAAAATAGGTCAAAGGTCAAGTTCAAGGTCACAAGATCAAAAATTATGGTACCACTGGAAAGGTCTTGTGATAAGGTATACACATGTGAAATATGAAAGCTCTATCTATTACCATTCAAAAGTTATGCCCAATGTTAAAGATTTTGCAGACGGACAAATGGACAAACGGACAAACAGACAAACGGACAAACAGACGGACAGACCAAAAACTATATGCCCCCGAATCTCTTAGATTCCGGGGGCATAAAAAAAACGGTCGTATTAAGTTAATGGGTTGGTGTCCTTCCGTCCGTTCGTAAACTTTTTTTTCGTTTCCGTATAACTCCTACTATACAGTTTTCATCCGATCAAGCCTAAAATATGTATGTATTAAGGCTAAGATGTGAAGATATGCCACCAAATACTAACAGAGTTATGACCCTTTGAAAAATTCGGTTTACATTTTCGTTTGGTTAAGTTTTGTGCTATACATGTGTAAACCATATGTAAGTTACATTTAGTTTATACTTGCCATGGCGTTAAACAATTTACTTCAGAATACTCATCACTACCTACCCCTCCTGATACCAAGGTCACAGACTTCGAAATTTTATGTACACGTTTTGTATTAAAGTTTATTATTTTTTATTCAAAAAATGCATTAAGTGGGATAATGATACCAGCTGGCTCAAATCAGAATGTAGACTGACAAGACCAAACCTATTGGATGCTTTTTGAAAGCAGCCAACTTGTATGATAATATGCCCGGGATATTAACACGCCTCTAAACCCAACTTTATATATGGAAAACTGGGGGAGTTACAGGCGTATACGTTATTTTGTTTGTATCTGCTCCTAGACATAGGTTATAGGCACTCGTTACAACCGCGGTGAGGCGGTTCTAACGAGCACCTTTAACCTATGTTTGATTTTGTTTTTGTTTGATTTGAGGTTTAACGTCCCCGTCAACACTGTAAAGGTCAGTTTGGAGACATTACTTCCAATTTTGTGGGGCTTTTACCCGACATTGAGGTGAAATGACATCTCACGCCCTGTCGCTCAATGACACCAATAGGGTTTATAAGCATAGACGGTCCGACACGCACCGCTTTGCCTGGACAGGCTTTGATCCTCTAAGAGGTTTACCAGTACTCGTGTGTGGTCGGTTGCAGCTCTGCGTGGAAGCATCATACAGCCCATCTTTTTGTTCAAGCCCCGGTGGGCGAGGGTCGCACCTAGGTTTGAAGTATAAATAAGACATATATCACAAACTTTCATCGGAAAAGTAGCCATTTTGCAAATATGAAAGAATGGGTTATGATTGATTGACTAGAGGTTTAACGTACCCGTCATTTTTGAGACGTTGCTTCCAATTTTGTGGGACTTTCACTCGCCATTGAGGTGAAATGACATGTCAAGGCCCGTCGCCCAGTTAAAACCAATACGATTTATAAGCATGGACGGTAAGACTCGCACCGCTTTGCCTGGGCAGGTTTAGATCCTCTGAGCGATTTACCAGTACGCGTGTGCGGTCGGTTTCAGCTCTGCGTGGAAGCATTTTGCCGCCCGATCTATTTCTCCAAGCCCATATGGGCGGGGGTGCGAAACTTTCTATAAAAACATTTAGCAGACGACAATAAACAAATACAGATGTCTAGTTAATTACTCGTCCGAAGTGTCATTTTCGCTTCACCGTCAAACAATGAATCCACTTGGGTAAACCCCTTTTTTAATATGTCGGCTAACCTTAGAACACTTTTGTGTATTAAAAAAAATATATATTTTTTTAATTCCAATACAAGTCCCGCATATGCCGAGCGTCCATTTTCCGGGACATTTGCCAACCGTGAAATCGCTGATCAGACACCGCTGCTCCCGATCTAGGTATTCACTGCACGCATTTCGCAAAACTTACCGCTAAACCTTATACCGTTTATATTGGAAATGGAACACTCTAAACTTATTAGGCTGAATATTCTGCCCTATATGTAAAGTGGTGCGAGTTAGCCCGACCATGCATATAAACCCTATTGGGTTCATTAGACGGCCCAAAAATCACGACTCTTGGATACCGGAAATGGATGTCAACAACTTTTAGCACCATTCTGTAGAAAAGGGTCACCCCTCCACACTATAGATAAGCCTGTGTATAGAAGAAGAAGGACATCGTTCCCAATGATGTGACCCTACCTTCCCGTGGCCTAGGGCGTTTCCGCTAAACTCGTCATCCCTCACAATGGTCTTCGAGGGTCAGCCATCTTGTGACATAATTGCCGTCAAAGTGGCACCAATACTGTTTATACAGTTAAGATACATATGGGCCCCGTCAAGCGATTTTGGTACTTATCGCCTTTGCGAGCAGCGAAGGTTCAGGCGAGCCTGCGCATCCGCGCAGTCTCGCCAGAACCTTCGCTTCTCGCTCATACAAGCAGTGAATCAAGAGGAACCTTCAGTCAGAAAGCCATATCCCTGGCCCCTCTGAATGGCTGGGCATGCGCAGTTAAAATTTGTCATGACGGAATGCTCGAAGACACAAATTCGTTTGGCGGGGCTCATATGATACGGCTCTTAATGAGCAGTCTCATCCGGATCATTTTGCTTATACTTTTGACAATACCACTTATTTACAAGAAAGGGTGCGTCCAAATTAAAAAAAAAACAAAAAAACTGAAGTGCCTACTTCAGAATGCATTACTGAAAGGAATAAAACGTCAGCTGAAACTCAAAAGCCGTTTTAACACAAAAATTGACTTACAGTTGCATATTCTCTTAATTAATATTCAAATCTGGCTTCAAGTTACATGTGATTAAAATTAATTCGCAATGAGTCGCTATGAGTACTGGTTTTACAGGTCACACATAAAATGGTCGTGTACAAGTAAACGCTTCAACCTGTAACATTCATGCGTTAAGATTACACGAAAAGCCTTTTCCTCAAATTGGCGTGACAAGCAAGTGCATTTGTATAGGAGAACGAATGATTGGCATTAATGTTAGGAAACAGTAAGAGGCATAACGCCAATTCAGCGTTTAATTCAAATATGTTCTTTAGTAGCAGCATGACTTGACACTGTACACCATTAGGGTGTCCATGGAATAATTCCCACTTTTTGTTGAGCGTTAATTAAAATCCGAGAGACTGACAGGACAGTGTCAAATGGAAACACAAGCTGCATGATTAAAATGACGACAGGGTGAAATCTAATGTCAAATGGTGGAATGAAAACTGTGTTATAAAATGAGCCCCAATCTGGGAAACTGTCTTCTATGTGTGCGATCACGGGAGACACGACCCGGCCTGTAAATAGAGTAGCTGCCATCTTGAATTAGGACCCGTTCATTAAAAGCCGAGGCCCCGTTTTAGGATTTACATATGTCTATTGTAGATGGGCTTGTTTCTTGCAAAATGTATGATAAACGCGATGATTTTGATTTTGAAATTGTAAAACTTCCATTTTTGGATGGTGATGTTCCTCGTGTGCCATCCTATGGCCATTTTATTTCGCAATTAATTCGATTTGCCAGAGTTTGTAGTCATGTAACTGACTTCAACACTCGTAATAAATTGTTAACGGCTAAACTTCTTAATCAGGGTTATCGGTACCATAAAGTACACAAAGCCTTTCCAAAATTTTATAGACGTCATTCTGATGTAATTTCAAAATTCAATATTGGACTTAAATCTCTTTTATAACAAGGTCTATCGGAACCCGAATTTTTGGTGACTTAGTATATACATTCAGAAAAATATATAACCACAATGACTTTAGCACCCAATTTCGTAAAATCATATTTCGATATAAAAAGATTGGGTACAACATAAATGTTATACGACAGACTGCATGCATGGTAGTTATTCCAATCACGGTTGACAACTTTGCTTCCCTCTTTAATTGCACGCCGGTGGGTCAGGCCTCAGATTCTATGACGGTTCCAGCGTGAAGATTTATGTTGGTTGGTACCTGATTATCTGTATCTGGTCGGGCCCATCGGAGTCTAACTGTTGGTTTCCGTTTGGTCCATCATTTCAGTGGTTTCTTGCTGTCAAGTCCTCACCGTTGTTTCATCTCTGTGGTTGTATGGTTTTGTGGTTCACGGAGATGTTGCACTGATGAGTTAGGAGGCCTTCATGCGGACTGAACAAATTATTTGTCTTAATCGCGACGGAAGTTATGTCTAGGATTGTGGCCACGAAAAATCGATTCAAGCCTCTCCCCCCACCGAGTGGAATTCGTTCTGTCGCGGTTTATTTTCGTTATGGTTTGTCTTTGGGTGTTTGTGTCGCTTGTATTATTTTATTTTGGATAGCCTACTGGCCACTGCGTGGGAAAGTTACTGTCCTTTTGGCTTTCCGCTATTGGTGTTTCCATTAGGGTTTTTTGTTTCATGTCTGTGATTATTTCCCTTTGGTGTCTCTGATGGGAGCTGTGGGTTAATTGTATCGATTCCTGATCATTGACTCCACTTCTATTTTAAAGGTCTTAATACAAAAAGTAAAGATTTTGTTCTGTACGCCTGCTACAAGTGTAACTGATGATGATGATGATGATTTCGTGTTTAACGACGCGGCAACCCTCTTTGTGGGTCATCAGCGTCAAACACAAGTGTAACTATTCCTTATACAAGTGCTACTGCTAAAGTAACTAAATACAAAAACTAGAGGTTTTTTTCTATACTTCTGTTCCTACTGCTACCACTCCTACTAGTACTACTGCTGACGTAACTAAACACAGAAACTAGAGGTTTTGTTCTATACTTGTTTACCACTGCTTTTGCTACTCCTACTTGTATAACTGCTAAAGTAACTAAAACATAACCTACAGGTTTGATTCTATGCTTCTATTACTACTGCTACTACTACTCTTACTTATACTACTGCTGCAGTAACTAAATACAGAAATTGGAGGTTTGGTTCTGTGCTTCTGTTACTACTGCTACTAATACTTTTACATGCACTACTGCTGCAGTAACTAAATACAGAGACTAGAGGTCTGGTTCTTTGCTTCTGTTATAACTGCTACTACTACTCTTACTTGTACTACCGCTGCAGTAACTAAAATCAGAAACTAGAGGTTTGATTCTGTGCTTTAGTTACTACTGTTACTACTACTCCTAAGTATCTAAATGTTTGGTTCTGTGCTTCTGTTATTGCTGCTACTACTCTTACTTGTACTACTGTTGCAGTAAATAAAATCGGAAATTAGATGTTTGGTTCTGTGCCTCTATTACTAATGCTACTACTCTTACTTGTACTACTGCTGCAGTAACTAAGTACAGAAACTAGAGGTTTGTTTCCGTGCTTCTATTACTACTACTACTCTTACTTGTAGCTCTGCTGTAGTTACTTAATACAGAAACTAGAGGTTTGGTTCTGTGCTTCTATTACTACTGCTACTTCTCTTACTTTAACTACTGCTGCTGTTAATAAAATCGGCAATTAGATGTTTGGTTCTGTGCTTCTGTTACTAATGCTACTACTCTTACTTGTACTACTGCTGCAGTAACTAAGTACAGAAACTAGAGGTTTGGTTCCGTGCTTCTATTACTACTGCTACTACTCTTACTTGTACTACTGCTGCAGTAACTAAATACAGAAACTAGAGGTTTGGTTCTGTGCTTCTATTACTACTGCTACTACTCTTACTTGTACTACTGCTGCAGTAACTAAGTACAGAAACTAGAGGTTTGGTTCTGTGCTTCTGTTACTACTGCTACTACTCTTACTTGTAGCTCTGCTGGAGTAACTAAATACAGAAACTAGAGGCTTGGTTCCGTGCTTCTGTTACTAATGCTACTACTCTTACTTGTACTACTGCTGCAGTAACTAAGTACAGAAACTAGAGGTTTGGTTCCGTGCTTCTATTTCTACTGCTTCTACTACTCTTACTTGTAGCTCTGCTGTAGTAACTAAATACAGAAACTAGAGGTTTGGTTCTGTGCTTGCATTACTACTGCTACTTCTCTTACTTGTACTACTGCTGCTGTTAATAAAATCAGAATCTAGATATTTGGTTCTGTGCTTCTGTTCCTGCTGCTACTATTACTCTTACTTGTACTACTGCTTCAGTAACTAAATACAGAAACTAGAGGTTTGGTTCTGTGCTTCTATTACTACTGCTACTTCTCTTACTTGTGCTACTGCTGCTGTTAAAAAATCAGAACTTAGATGTTTGGTTCTGTGCTTCAGTTCCTACTGCTACTACTACTCTTCCTTGTATTACTGCTGCAGTAACTAAATACAAAAACTAGAGGCTTGGTCGGGCCACGCGAAGTCTAACTGTTGGTTTTCTTTTGCTCCAGCAATTCTGTTGTTGTATGCTGTCGAGTCCTCAACCTTGTTTCATCTCTGTAGTGTTTTTATTTGTATGTTCTCGGAGATGTTACACTGATGAGTAAGGAAGCCTTCATGCGGACTAAACAAAATTAGTGTATACCGCGACAGGGGTAAGGGCGAGGATTATGGCCATGTTAAATCGATTTAAGCCCCTAGTGGAATTCTTTCCACTGACCGTTCCAAGGCGGTTCTTCGGTGGCGGCTTATTTATGTTGTTGTTTGTTACTTACTGTGTGTTTCACTTGTGTCTTTTTATTTTTTGGCCATTTTGTGGGAAAGTAACAGTCCTTATGACCTTCCTTTGTTTATGTTTCCATTATGGTCTGGTCGCTTCATGTTTGTGTTTATTTCCCTTTGGTGTCTTTGATGGGTGGAATAAGTTAATTGTATCGATTCCTGATCTTTGTTTTACTTCTACTTGGTTCTGTGCTTGTGTTACTACTGCTGCAATTACTGCTACTTGTACTACTGCTGCAGTAACTAAATACAAAAACTAGGGGTTTGGTTCTGTGCTTCTGTTACTACTGCTACTACTACTCTTACTTGTACTACTGCTGCAGTAACTAAATACAGAAATTAGAGGTTTGGTTCTTTGCTTCTGTTATTACTGCTATTACCACTATTACTTGTACTACTGCTTCAGTAACTAAATACAGAAACTAGAGGTTTGGTTCTGTGCTGCTGTTACTACTGCTACTACTACTCTTACTTGTACTACTGCTGCAGTAAATAAATACAGAAACTAGAGGTTTGGTTCTCTGCTGCTGTTACTACTGCTTCTACTACTCTTACTTGTACTACTGATGCAGTAAATAAATACAGAAACTAAAGGTTTGGTTCTGTGCTGCTGTTACTACAGCTACTAAAACTCTTACTGGTACTACTGCTGCAGTAAATAAATACAGAAACTAGAGGTTTGGTTCTTTGTTGCTGTTACTACTGCTACTACTCTTACTTGTACCACTGCTGCTGTAAATAAAATCAGAAACTAGAGGCTTGGTTCTATGCTTCTGTTACTGTTGCTACTACTACTCTTACTTGTACTACTGCTGCTGTAAATAAAATCAGAAACCTGAGGTTTGGTTCTGTGCTTCTGTTACAAATGCATCTACGACTCCTACTTGTACTACTGCTGATGTAACTAAATACTGCTAATGTAACTAATGTAGCAAAATACTTTTTTTTACTTTTTTTGATTTTGGATTTACCGCCCGTTCAAGATTATTTCACTTACTCGAGTCAATTGTTAACCAGATGTGGGCAAAAACCGGAGTACCCGGAGAATAACAAATGGCCTTTCTTTGCAGAAATTGGCGTCCCAAATGGGGTCTGAGCGAGTCTCGAACCACAGCAGTGAGAAACCTAATGATTAAGAATCAGAGGAATGTGTTCTATACTTCTACCTCCCATCCATGACAACGGCAGGGAAGAAACATAAACATAAAACAACTTAACCATAACGAAACATAGAAGTGGAGGCAATGATCAGGAATCGATACAATCAACCCCATAGCTCCCATCAGATACACCATAGGGAAAGACAACATACCAAAATGGAAACACCAAAATCGGAAAGCCAAATGGACAGTTAGTTTCCCACAAAATGGCCAATAGGCCATCCAAAATAAAATAACACAAGCGCCACAAACATGCAAAGACAAACCATAACAAAAATAAACCGCGACAGAAGAACCGCCTTGGAACGGTCAGCGGATACAAATTCCACTGGGGGGCTTAATTTAGATTTTTCGTGGTCACAATCCTCGCCCTTACTCAAACGTCACAAGCGGAAATTAAAAAGAACAACAATGGCCAAATGGCTATCCCAAAATCAAAGTACATTAGCAATACAGACACGCAAATACGAACTGTAACAACAGCAACGGGGAGCGATAGTTTGTGACTATACTCCAAGCTGCCATGAAATAATCGTATTTTACCCAATAAGTCGCTAAACCTTCTCAGAACCCTCCACTCGACGACATTGTTGTTGATTGTGACAAAAGGCACGTGAACTTGATTCCGACTATTATTACAACATCCTCTAAAACAGTACCTGGATAAAACAATAAAAATGCATACCGACCGCCCCCCCCCCCCCCCCCCCCCAAAAAAAAAAAAAAAAAACTGGCTTATTAGCAGTAATATATCATATCACTTTATATAAGAGATAGGGTAATAGAATAATTTATTACAGTGTAAGATGGTTTACAGAGAATTCCACAATTTAATAATACGTGCCACCATCAATGTACAAACCTCTGTTCAGGTGAGCTAATATTAATTCCATGATATAATGAATTTAATCAACACATCCTCTTGGGACATTAGGAATATGCGATAATTCAGAGGTCATGATTCTACTCAAGTCGAGAAGCAGGCAACGTCATTGCCCAATCCGACAATGTTGAAAACCTGTGGCGGAAACCAGTGTCAAAACAATACGTACCATCCCTGTGCTCGGAAAGGGCATTGAAACACCAAACACATTAAATAAGTCAATGTACCCCCAATATAAAACAGGCCAACTGCTATCGTGGCGTATTTCATATCTCTAGAACTAGTATTTCGTTTAATAAATAGACCAGTTCTAGGAGTGGTTGTTGAGTAATAAAACTCAGTTTGGGCGTCAGTATTAAAGTAAATCGAATTACGACCGCCTAGCGCGGTTGATTTGTCTACTTAAAACAGACCGACAAACTGTGATTTATACTCAACAATTCACAGCCTAGAGCTTGTCTAATACGACTCTAATACACTTAAAATCGGCATTAACGGTGTTGTTCCCTTCAAATTCTTCCAACCTGCGCCAATGTTAGAAGAATCCCGCCGAAATTATTGACTGCAACACATGCATTTATGTCAATTTGTAACGTCTTCTATACGAGAACGTGACGTTTCACCGTCTAACATCACTTAGTCTACGAATGACGTCATGAAATGGCGGATTTTCTCACCATGCTCGTCCGCCGTGTGAATCACAGTTTCTTTCCATTGCTGTGTTAGAGTTTTACATTGTTTTAACATACATTAACGTTCCTATATTAAGACCACCTTTGGGATTGTTCAAAGGTGGTCTTTGAGACCACTTTGGAGCAGTCCCAGAGGTGGTCCTTGATCAGACGACTTTGTACGCAGAAAACATGCATGAAGAAAGAATAACTGCACCCTTCTAAATAAGCTTTTTAAAGCAGAATTAGTCTTAATTTTAGGTGGTCTTAATAGCGGAATTTCATTGTATTATTCTAATTCTTACTCCAAACATTCTGCAGGACCAATGAGGAAAACTGCAGACCCTTGATAACTTTATCCTATTTAAAGTGCAGTTAACACGGGTTTAATTACACGGACGCGCTAACGTGACGAACACACTTTGCTGTTGTACATTATCAACTTGACAATGCGTTCAATAACTAATAAATATGCTTTCATAAAATCAAAATAGACTTTCCTCAAGAGGATGCGTGATGATTATTTCCGAACAGTTTTATAACGTACATAAATGGTCTCAAATGATCTCAAATCAGCGAAATTCACAAGAATCCATTAAAGGTTTTATGAAAATGACGGCAGAGTGTTATTGCTTCTTTCAAGCATTTGACCGACATTGCTTTCTAATATACAATGCTGCTAACACTCCTTGCGGTCGAAGCCGCTAAGCCGATCGTTGGTATTGGCATGTCAATTCGCCCGTTGATTTGTGAATTCGTTTAATCCCTCGTTTGTCTATGTAAACTTATTTGATCTAAGCTCCTGTGCATCCAAATGCTATTGGGTAGACACATAAGAAAGGGACCGTAAAATAGAAGTGGAGGCAATGGTCAGGAATCGATACAATTAACCCACAGCTCCCATCAGACACACCAAAGGGAAAGAACCACAAACATGAAACAACAGACCGTAATCGAAACATCAATAGCTGAAAGCCACAAGGACAGTTACTTTCCCACAAAATGGCCAATAGGCTATCCAAAATAAAATAATATAAGGGACACAAACACCCGAAGACAAATCATAAGAAAAACCGCCTTGGAACGGTCAGCGGAAACGAATTCCACTGCGGGGGGGGGGGGGGGGGGGGGGGGTTAAATCGATTTTACGTGACTACATACAGAAAACCTTACTACATACAGAAAACCCTCGATATAAGGGCTGTATGTGTTCTCGTAAAGATCCTCAAAGAGACATATCCGTCAATACTCCTACTGCTAAACTCGGAGATAATTTAAAAAAAAAAGAAAAAAAAAGTGCACAGATGAGTTAGGAAGCTTTCATGCAGACTAAACAAATTATTCGTCTAAATTGCGACGGAATCAAGGGCGAGGATTGCAGTCGCGTAAAATCGATTTTTGCCCCGCAGTGCAATTTTTTTCACTGACCGTTCAAAGGCGGTTCTTCTGTCGCGATTTATTTTTGTTATGATTTGTCTTTGAGTGTGTGTATCACTTCTATCTTTTTGTTTTGGGTAGCCAATTGGCCATTTTGTGGGAAAGTTTCTGTCAATTTGGTTTCCGCTATCTAGTTATTAAGTGTTTGTGTTTCTTTCCCTTTGGTTTCTCTGATGGGAGATGTGGGTTTATTGTATCGATTCCTGATCATTGCCTTCACTTCCATTTTTCAACAAAAACTATCTGCCATTGGTAGATGGTTAGTTGACTACAACCAAAACAGAACCGAAACATTGCTTCTGAGTCGTAAAAGTAATGGGATGAATCACCTGGAATTTTACTTAAACGCGGTTACAATAAACGAAGTAACTTCACACAAGCATCTAGGACTGATCTTTTCAAAGCGTTGTGACTGGCAAAACCATATCGACTATATTTAAGATAACACTTGAATTCCCACAGAAGTCTGGAATTTAAAGAAAATCTCTTTAAAAATATGTTTCTTTCATTCGCTCTCTTTTAGAATATGCAGACGTTGTTTTGGTCAACTGCACCCAGCAAAAATGTAAGTCTTTTGGGACAATAAAACTCGAAGCTGGTAGAATTGTTTCTGGGATCTTAAACTTGAAGAGGTAGACAAACTCAATGCAGAACTTAGCTGGTTAAGGCTATAAAAGCGAAGCAATTTGCATAAACTATATCTGGATTTCAAGATGGAAAACAACCCAACGCCTCTTTTGTATCACATCGTTCCTCCACGTGAAGATATTTATGCTCACCCATTTCGTAACTCTGATCATTACTTGTCTATAGCTCCTAAGCTACTTGTTTTTTTCCCAAAAAATTTCCAGTCATTGATAATCTTCCAAAAGCAAAAATGAACGCCACCTCGCTGGCATCGTTTAAACACTTCCTTACACACAATATGCCAAAATCCCCGAGTAGTTTTACTGCGGAGATAGAATATCACAGATTCTTCACACTCGTCTAAAAACGGAATATACGCATTAAACCACCACCTGTGGAGAAGAAATCTCATACCAAATTCAAATTATACATCTGGCGAAGCAGAAATAAATAACCATTTTCTTTAGGTGTGTCCACTATTTAACATGATTCGTGCGGAAATGTTAACCAAAATACGTCAGGATTTACCGCCTAACATTATCGTCACAACAAGATTGCTTTTGAAAGTTGGCAGCAATATTTCTAATAAAAAAGCACTTGCATTTTAGGGAAGTGCAGACCTATATCACAAAGAACAGTCGATTTGCATTCTAATAATTGTGCAATTGTAATCGGCGTCGCCTCCTTCTTTTTATTAAAACTCATTTTCTCTTTTTCAAATCGGCCATACACATATAATACTCTTGGCGGACTCTATGCAAATTGGTTTTCCTACATTTTTTTTCCCGAATTATTTGTCAAATTTTACATTCCATTTTTGAACGTTTTTTAATTCCTACATTTTCTACCTATGTTCTTTTTTATTATCTGTATCCTTCTTCTATATTATATTGTAACCGTTTTTTTTTTCTAAAAAGAATGATCTGAAAAACTACTTGATTATCTGAATTTATACAACATGCAATTCACAACTACCCATTCACAACAAGAGATAATTCGAATAAGCGTATCACCTTTTTTTCAAACCCTGTCATTGTAAATTGTACATGCACTGTTTTAGTTGATTTGTGAAATAAAATGGATTAATTGTCTACGCCCATGGGCGAAGACATTATAGAGATTGAGTTTAACACGGAAGTACAGCCATTAGTTACCCACAGTGCAGGTTGACATTTTCATTCTTATGCAACACAACAAGTATAAGCTTTCACAAGAAAACAGGCAGCCCATATCAAGTGTAAGCTTTCACACAAAAATAGGCCGGTGGACAGAGCTCTGGCACAGAATTGCTATTACATTTGTACAAGCCTATATTTGCTGTCATATTGTACAGGCTAATACAAAAAAATATACATCTACAAACTCTCGATCACGACGGACCACTGCTTATCCTATAAGCTATTCAGCAGCCTTCGGCTCTGGTGAGCTAAAAAAGCTTACCTCGCCGTTAGCAAACGTTTAGGTTTAATCTTCAATTAGTCTTCTATGAAGTCTAACTTAACAAACAGTTTTCAAGCATTCAATTTGAAAGATGTCACAAGCATACACGTGCCTTTTTAAAGATGAAAAAGTACTTTTTCAGAATATAACAACATTTTTAGGCATTATACTTCAGTCAGCAGGATGACAAATTAGAATATTGCCAAAGACAGTTGATTGTATAAAAAACATTTCAGAGATATGCCTCTAGACATTCACATTTAATATGTGCTAAGCGTAGACCTAGCTTTTTGTAAAAAGCTATACTTGTAATGTTTTAACAAACAACTAGTCTGTCATGGGTAAGTTGGCAAACATTTGGCTGGTGTTTTAGTGCCAATATAACGTCTTCAAAGGTAATATATAGGACTTACATCTGGATAAAACACCTAGCTTTGTATGAATGAATTTACCTTATCTATTACAGCTGTAATAGATATCTAGGTATCATTTGCAACACAGCGATACCCTGGCGGACGGGCGGGCTGGCAGGCCGTCGTCGCTGTTAGGTTCTTTCTAGCAGTCTTATCATCACGTTTGAGGAAGGGAGGGCAGATGTTTCCACCTATTAAGCGCGTGTCGTTTTACTTGTCATCTAGGAGTTTTTTTAAGCCATTTGGTACCGGAAACCGCAAATCGGGTACCCTGGCAAACAGTGTAGGCCGCGATCAGACGCCGCGTTCTGGCAAACAGTGCAGGCGCGATCAGACGCCACAGAACGCGGCGTCTGATCAGAGCCTCCACTGTTTGCAAACAGTTCAGCAGTTTTCAAATAAATTTTTAAGACACCCCTTAATTTTGAAATGAACTGCTGATACATGTATATATAAGGAGGAAGATTCCATTTGGTACAAAAGGGGTTAATCTTCATCCTGTTGCCTATGTTGGGCTACATCCTGAAAACGAGACTCTTCCTGGAATCGTCGATTAACTATTTTCCATTTAAACTTGTCAGTTTCAAATAAACTGATCTAACATGGCCAAGTCAAGTAAAAAGCAACAACAAATTGGTTTCAGTAAACTTCTCCTGCAGTTATTTAGTTGTACATTTCTTTTCTGATGATAACCATAATCTAACACCCTGGTGACGCCATCAACCTTTGGAGAATCACTTAGCGGTCTGCATTTTTACGTACTTGGACTTTATTTTCGGTGGGCGGGTTTTGACTTTTCATATTAAACTGCATATTAATGTGACCGTTGTGTCTTTTATTCAAGACATAGGAGATACGAACTGTACGTTTGATTCCTGGTATTTCTTGGCGCTTTAAGGCGTGCAATGTATAAAGGTTCCAGCGTTAAGGCTTACTGAGAAATAGGGAGAATTTAATTTTATGTAATGTTGGTTGGTGCCCGATGCTCTATCTCTGGTTGAGTCCGTCCGAGTCTAACTATTTGTTTTGTTTTGCTCCACCATTTCAGTGGTTTCTTGCTGTCGAGTCCTCATAGATGTCTTTGTGGTTGTTTAATTTTTGTGTTCCCGGAGATGTTGCACTGATGGATTATGAGGCCTTCATACGGACTGAACAAATTATTTGTCTAAATCGCGACGGAAGGGCGAGGATTGCGGCCGCGTAAAATCGATTCCAGGCCCCACTCCCCAGCGGAATTCGTTTTACAGACCGTTCCAAGTCGGTTCTTCTGCCACGGTTTATTTATGTTATGCTTTGTCTTTGAGTGTGTGAATTGCTTGTTTTGTTTTCTGTTCTATTGGGTAGCCAATTGGTCATTTTATGGTGGGAGAGTAACTGTCATTTGGGCTTTCCGCTATTGAGGTTTCCATTAGGGCCAGGTTGTTTTATGTTTGTGTTTCTTACCTTTGGTGTCTCTGATGGGAGCTTTGGGTTAATTTATTCTGTTTTGAAACTTTAATTAAATCCCTTCGTCTACAATGAATGTACAAGGCAACAAATGAGCCAGTGAGAAGAAAGGCGAAAACAGTGACAGAAAAGTTAACTGTGCTATTTGTGACACTCATTGTTCTGAACACGGTAACATGCATAGTTTTTATGCATGTCAAATTTAGATATCTAACTAAACCACTTGGTGTCTTTGGTACAGATATGCACAGTCTGAAAAGAAGGCTATACATTAAAATACGTAGTACATTCTATTATGTATCCAAAACTGTAACGTTGTTTTGCTGATGATAATTTGTAATAATAGTCTTATTTTTACACCATAGGTTGTTTGTGCTCGTAAGCTAACGGGTACCGACATAAAATGAACTATAATTCGTCTGGTATTACTGACAATGATCAATCATAATCACTTGCGAGTAATGCTAATGATTGTATGTTCTAAGATGACCAGTTCTACATCTGAACTGTCTGTTACAACAAAGGTTAGAAGAAGGCTCTGTTCGTGATTCCTTAGCTCTGGCTTTGCGTTTTTGCGCTGTGTGCGTTTCTATTGCATTAGGAAAACATGTCCGTAAGAAATAATAGCGCCCAACATGGTGTCAGAAAATGATTAATATTAGGTAAAAATGATAACATCTTTATTATTTTTGCTTTCAACATATATTGTGGGTGCTCGTTAGAACCGCCTCAATGAGGCGGTTCTAACGAGTACCCACAATCTAGGTTTTTGAGCAAAAATAAGGCAGATAATGTTTTCCCCCGTAAACCCCAATTTTTTCTTTATAAAGTGGGGTCTAGGGGGGGGGGTCTTCGTTTCACGGACTTGTTATCGTGATGGGCTTCGCTATTTCTCTTTGCCTCACCCCTTCAGATGAGGCCTCACAACTTTGTTCTGTCCTGTGCAACATGTTCCCACGACTCTGTTGGTATGTTGAAGTTCTTAAGGGAGGCTTTGAGAATGTCCTTGTGACGCTTCTTCCGACCACGATTGGAGCCCTTGCGTCTTTCTAATTCTCCCTAGAGAATTGGCTTTGGCAAGGTTCCTTTGGAATCCTGGTATTTTTAATGAACGGTTCATCTTAACTATGTTAGTTTCAGAAGCGTATGCACGCTCTGCATTCCTGCCTTTTTTCAGGATTTCAGTGTCAGGAATACTGCCTTAAAGCTTAATCTTTAAGAGTTTTCAAATACAGCTTGTATGGAATTAATTCAGTCTTTCAGTGCCGTTTGTATACTGTTCATGCTTCACATGTATATAGTAGTGTTGGCAGCACCACAGCTCCGATGACTTTTAGTTTTGTGTCAAGCCTGATTCCACTTCGATCCCAAACACTAACTACCCCGTAGTCGGTCAAACGCCGCGCTAGCTTTGGCAATCCTGGCATTGGCTTCGTACGGAGGAAACGGCGAGGATTGTGGCCCTGTAAAATCAATTTAAGCCCCACAGTGGAATTCATTTTACTGACCGTTCCAATGCGGTTCTTCTGTAGCGGTTTATTTATGTTATGGTTTGTCTTTGAGTGTTTGTATCGCTTGTATTATTTTGTTTTGGATAGCCAAGTAGCCATTTTGTGGGAAAGTAACTGTCCTTTTGGCTTTCCGCTATTGATATTTCCAATGGGGTCCGTTGTTTCATGTTTGTGTTTCTTTCCCTTTGGTGTCTCTGATGGGAGCTACGGGTTTATTGTATCGATTCCTGATCATCGCATTCACTTCTATTTTGCATATCAGAGCTGTTTTGCTTGTTCCGTGTGGTGGCTATAAAAGGTCTCCCCGTACATGCATTTAATGTTCTAATCTTTCCAATCCTCAAGGATTGCTTTTACACCGTTGTTTCCTCTCTGTGGTTGTTTGATTTGTTTATGTTGCACTGATGATATAGTTGGCCATCATGCGGACTGAACAAATTATGTGTCTAAATCGCGACGGAAGTAAGGGCGATGATTGTGGCCACGAAAAAATCGATTTAATCCCCCGAGTGGAATTTGTTTCACTGACCGTCCCAAGGCGGTTCTTCTGTTGCGGTTTATTTTTTGTTATGTTTTGTTTTTGAGTGTTTGTATCGCTTATATCATTTTATTTTGGATAGCCATTTTGTGGGAAAGTAAGTTTCCTTTTGGCTTTCCGCTATTGATGTTTCCATTAGGGTCTGTTGTTTCATGTTTGTGTTTCGTTCCCTTTGGTGTATCTAATGGGAGTTGTGGGTTAATTGTATCGATTCCTGATCATTGCCTTCTATTCGTTATCAATATGCACGGCATTTGACAGTGTGCTTCCAGAGTAGGTGACCCTATCTACCACTTTCAATTTTTGACCTTTCACTGCAATGGTCGGCTCCTTGTAAGGCTTGCCAGGCGCTGGTTGACAGGTCGCCTCAGTCTTTTTGATGTTGATTATGAGATCATGGCTGTCACAGAAGTAAGATACTTCATCTACACTATTTTGCATCTTATTTTCTGTTGTAGCACTCTTTACCATGTCATCTGCAAAGAGGAACTCATCTGCTCCTTAGATTTGGCTTGTAATATTTTAAGGCTGACCAGCTTCCCAGCAAAGCGACATCCAACAAGTGTGACATTGTCACAATCCTGGAAAGTATCTGTGAGCATGGCAGAAATATTATGCTGAACAGTGTTAGGTCTAGTACACACCGTTGCTTGTAATGCTTGACTCCATTTGTCACAGGGAAAACTCACCGTCATTTTGGTTCCCTACAAGCATACCATCGTGAAACTAACTCACCATTGCTATGAACTTGGTTGCACAACCAAACTTCACCATATTTTTCCAAAGACACTTACCTCTGACTGTGTTAAATGTTTTGGTAAGGTCAATAACGGTCATTTCGAGGTCCATATTCAGTTCCTAGCATTTTTCTTGAAGCTGCCCTGCTGTGAAGGCATGTCAATTGTTCCTCCGTCCTTTCTGAATAAACACTGGGGTTCTAGTTGAAGCCCTGACTGTTCAAGGAGTTCATTCAGTGGGTTAAGTAGGACTCTTCCAAGTCGCAACCGCCAATCGGAGCTTGGGGAAATTAAATGGGCTGCATGGCGCTACCACGCAGAGCTTAAACTGACCACACATGAGTAATGGTAGACCGTTTAGAAGGACTAAGCCTGTCCAGGCAAAGTGGTGTAGTCAAACCTTCCCATGCATAAAAACATTTGTGTTGCTTTGGGCAGCAGGGCTGGAGGCATCATTTCATATAAATGGCGAGTAAAAGTCCCACACAATTAGAAGCAAAGTGTCCAAAATGACCTAAATAGTGTTGACGGGAACGTTTAACCTCAGTCAAACAAACGACTTTGCAATTACTTTCCCCCCTGTACTGGACAATAAAGAGATGCCACGACTGTGACTGTCGCAGGCCAGAGAATTGCCTTTCCGATTGACTAGCTGAATAATGAAGCCACGCCATATCTCTATAATACAATGTAAAAAAAACAGCCATTATGTGTTTTTATCCCCACGCTTTTAAAATAAGTGTTCGGGGATATTGGGAACGCCTCCGTCCGTCTGTCCGTCCGTCCATTCGTCCGTCCGTCTGTCCGTCATGCTATCTCCTCCTTAAGGTATATGCAAATGTCAACCAGACACGTGAGCTAAAATTTACGGTTGTTTATAATGTCGACAAGTTTCTAGAAAAGCAACTCATAATGTTCCAAATTATATGAATAATCATAAAATATGCTTATTAAAAAGTGTATTTCTGTTTTTAGAAGAAAAAATAATAAATTACTTTATTAGAAAATTACCTTTCAAAATGGTCAATTTTTGAACATCGGTTTCTCCATTGTCCTTCCTCGGAAACATTCAGTTTTTACATTAACCTAAAGTATATTCCATGTCCTAGCAAGGACGAGAAGTAGTTTTTCCAAAAACTTCCACAATAACAATATATCCATTCTTTTAAACACCCATCGAACGGTCATTTCGACAGCCATTACTGTATACATGGTTGGTAAATTCTCCAGGTAAAACAGGGGTATAAACATGCTAATCGTGGGTAAAAATATCCTGCACAACGGATTTTATTCTAAGTATTTTTATGCCTAGATCATGATTTCCTTTATTCTTCCGTTAAGTTGGTAAATATTATTATGCATTAAATAAATACAAGAGGGGAAAATTGTTTGATTTGTCCAAAAGCCGTAATAACGATTTGACAGAATTTTTATTATCGCTACGCTTATTTACCCCAGTGCTAAATTTAATCCGTGCGTCATACTGTGTACATGGATGTCAATGTATAGTGAACTCTACATGTTGATAGGGGTTCTATCGGCATGGATATAATGTTATAATGCCAGTTTTTGGAAAAATCACGTCTCGTCGTTGCTAGTACACACACTAAAGTATATTTTGGTGTAAAAATGGTATGTTTCTAATGAAGGACAATGGAGAAACATACGTTCAAAAATGGACCATTTTTAAATGTAATTTTCTTACAAAGTGAACATTTATTTTTTTCTTCCAACAACAAAAATACATTTTAAATATGCATGTTTTATATTTATTCTTTTAATTTGGAACATCATTGGTTGTTTTTCTAGAACTATGTCAACATGCTAAACACCCATGAATTTTAGCCCACGTGCCAGGAAGACATTTCCATAGTCCTTAACCACTAGTCGGAATGTAACCAAATTTGGTACACAGCTTCCTTACATAATGAGGGAGTGCAACGTCACATTTATTTTTGGCCCCGCCCCCAGGGGCCTTGGGGAGGGGTCAAAAGGGCAAATATCAAAATATCAATTAAATTCAATTTCAAAATCAGTCTTATGGATTTTGAAACCAAACTTTGCATAAGTACTGATTAATGATATAAGTGACACATATTGAACGGGATTTCGGCTGCGACCCCTGGGTCATGCCCAAGGGGTCGGCCTGGGGGCGGTCAGGGGGTCAAAATTCAAATTTTACCGAAGAAATCATATTGAATATCAAATTGAAGGGGGTGATTAGTAGAATACAATACAAGTAAAATTTTGACCCTGGGGTCAGATTGGGACCCTGGGGGAGGGGTCAAAGGGTCAAAATTTAAATTTTTTTGAATATAGTCATGTGGCATATCAAAGGGCATGATTAGTAGAATATCATACAGGTAATAGTTTGACCCTGGGGTCAAATAAGGGCCCAGGGTGAGGGTTTTTGGTACTTGGCCCCTCTGTAGAAAGCGTGGGGATTTGCGATGGCGCGCCATCGACAGTATTCTAGTTTCTTTTAATCCTGCTCAAAGACATATGTCATCGTTGTGCTCCGCCCATCTTTTAAAGATAGTCTCTTTGTCAGTCAGAAGACAAGTTGATAGTACAGTAAAATTCCGCTATTAAGGTGAATGGGAACACCTGGCACATTTTTCGGCCATTTTTCAAAGGGAGACAACTTTTGGGACTTCCTGTTTGCTTTTCTATAAGACCTTATCCACTGAAAAAGGGGTCTACTCTTAAAGGAAAGAATTTGCTCCTCTGGAGCAAATTCTTTCCTTTAAGAGTTGACCCCTATTGACAAGGGAGACAAAAATACTTTTGCAGGAGTTGCCTTCCCTGAAGGTGCTCCCATTCCCCTTAAGGCCACCTAAAATTAAGACTAATTGCAAGTTAGAAAGCTTATTTGGTAGGTTGCAGTTATTCTTTCTTTGTGTTTTCTGCATACAGTGTCCACTGGTCAAAGACCACCAAAAGTGGTCTTAAGACCGCTTAAGAACAGTCCCAAAGGTTGCCTTAATATAGGAATTGTACTGTCTTTTCAATCGGGCTCTGGCGGCATCTGTCAATGAGGATGCTACCTCAGATGGAATTTAATGCTCCCAGTCGTTACTGAAACTTTGAAAGCAATACAATTTCCGTCATCTGGCAAGGTTCCAGGATCAGACGCAACAAGAACACCTGTTGAGATCCACAAAGCAGTCGGCACACATGACATAGTTATTTCCCGTGGAGAAACATTGGCGTCGTTAACGCTGATTTTAGCCGCAGCATGAATAAACGTATACAAATGTCCACGTAAACAGTGAAGGGTCAGACCAGCCTATGCGAGTAGCCACTGGGTGATTCCGTTATCGAAAAAGGCAGACTTTAACCCCCCAGTGGAATTCGTTTCCGCTGACCGTTCCAGGGCGGTTCTTCTGTCGCCGTTTGTTTTTGTTATGGTTTGTCTATGGTTGTTTATGTCACTTGTGTTTATTTATTTTGGATGGCCTATTGGCCATTTTGTGGCGAAGGTGGCTGCCATTTTGGCTTTCAGCTGTTGGTGTTTCTGTTGGGATCTGTTGCTTCATGTTTGAGTTTCTTTCCCTTTGTTGTCTTGCGGGAGCTGTGGGTTAATTGCAACGATTCCTGTTAATTGCCTCCACTTCTATTCTTCATGGGGACTGGGCAAGTTGTTTGCCTTAATCGCAACGGAAGTAAGGGCGAGGATTCGGGCCACGTAAAATCGATTTAACCCCCCTCCCCCCCCCACCGGTGGAATTCGTTTCCGCTGACCGTTCCAAGGCGGTTCTTCTGTCGAGTGTTCTTTTTTTTGTTATGTTTTATCTTTGGGTGTTTGTGTCGCTTAAATTATTTTATTTTGAATAGCCTATTGGCCATTTTGTCTATCCGCTTTTAATGTTTCAATTGGGGTCTGTTGTTTCATGTTTGTGTTTCTTTCCCTTTGGTGTCTCTGATGGGAGTTGTGGGTTGATTGTATCGATTCCAGATCATTGCCTCCACTTCTATTTTGGTGCATTTGTATCTAGATACAAAATAACTGGACCCCCATTGATACAAACGCCTAGTATATGATTTTGATCCCCTTGAACGCCACTTTTATATGGTAAAACTCGGAATTTACAGGGACAAACCTTATTTTCCTTATTTCTGCTCTAAAATAAAGATTGTGGGTACTCGTTAGAACCGCCTCGATGAAGCGGTTC
Organism: Lucinisca nassula; assembly: GCA_963580285.1. NCBI lineage: Eukaryota > Metazoa > Mollusca > Bivalvia > Lucinida > Lucinidae > Lucinisca > Lucinisca nassula. Next base: position 95,836,067 of record OY757011.1, read on the forward strand.
TAACGAGTACCTAAAAACCATATTTAGAGCAGAAACAATAAAAATATCTCGAAAAATATCTAGAAAATTTTCGTTTTCCGGCGGTAAAGTTTACAATGCATTTGTATAGGCGTGTTTTCATAATGTTGTCTGAGGGGTTCGTGTAGGTCATCTTGCACATGGCATATGACTTATCAGAATGCTTGGTAGTCGTTCTTTGTTATTGAGATCCCATCACAAAAACGCGCAAAATAATTTTGACCCCACTAAACCCCACTGTTATATATTTAAGCTGGGGTTTACAGAGATAATCAATATTTTTGTCTTATGTCGCTTTAAAAGCATAGAGGGTGGGTACCTGTTACTACCCGCCGCGATGAGGCGCTTATAACAAGTACCAATACTTTATTTTTAGAGCAGACATATGATAATATATCAGGATATTTTTTGTCTGAAAATTTCATTTTTTGTGGAAAATATTCTCAGTATATTTGATTATTCGTGTTTTCGTAAATAAATGTACTTTTGCTTTCGTTCCATGACGCTGGTTCAGACTTCGGACTTGTTAATATCTCGAAACTCTTTCCAAGAGGGCTTGAACACCCGTGTGTCATTATAGGAATCTCATATTGGGCTATGTTGTAGACTCGGTTCCGCTGAGCACGGTCATCCCTCAGGTTGGAAACGCCCATCTCGACCGAATGCCTTATTAGATTATATTTATTTATTTATGTATTGGCACAACACCGCGGATTTTTAATGACAGATTCCAGCCGTCTATTCTTGCTGTGCTGCACGTTTAAAGTAATTCAGGCTTTTTCTTCTGGCTTTGACCGCCATAAAAATATGAGTCCGCACAAAATGTAGTCCGGTTTGGCGCAGTAATCAAAATTGTACATGGGTATTAGCTATCCTGTAAGAGCAATACAAACTTTTGAAGCAGACTCGACGATTCAGTATTTCAAATAAATCAGCTGCATCATGCAACGAGTTTGGCGAAGACTACCCAGATCAATGCGGCGTCTGCTCAGCAGTCTGCTCAGGTTTTACACTCTTTTGTATCAGTGCTGTCAATATTTCATCCTTAAAGACCAGCCTGCTGTTGGACCAGGTCAGTTGTAGACAAGAATATAAATGGGTTTTCGTTTTGACTTTCGAGGTCAAGTTTAGGTCAGTTACAACATAGGTGTATATTGACTTTGCGTGGAGAAATGGAATAGAAAGGATGTCCCTTTCAACCCTGGAATATGGTACAGATACTTAGTGTAGGTCATGTGATATAATTCTAGGTGCCATATATTTAGCAGAATGGACAAGCCCACTTTCAGTGATGGAAGAGTGCACTCCAGGCAGTGAATAAATCAAAGCACTGGCAACACTCATGCCGATTGTCTCAAGATGCAGGCTGGTCATGAACGGGGAATTGGACTGATTCGTTTAAACTTAAGATGTTAGTAACTAATGCAAAAAAAGTGTATAACAAGATCAGCACCGCATTGTGTGGCGTTTGAACTCAGTTTACATTGTTTGCCAGTTCCAACATTTGATTCATGTGCAGATTTTACAGATAACACTTTCATGTACCCAACACTGACAAACGACGCGGCTATGTTTTGGTTGATTGTTTGGCATTCGACCCGAAGTTGATAATAAGAAAAGCGCCTCAGTGCTAATGTCTACGTGACTATCACTGACTTGTCAGAATAACTTTTTGTCTTGTTGAAAATAGCCGCAGTGAGATCGGGGTATTCCATAAGACGGAAGAGGGTTATCCTGGAATCATAGGGTGAGCTTGGCAAACAGTGTAGACCAAGATCAGACGCTGCCGAACGCGTCTTCTTATCAAAATCTTCACTAGTTGTTTAGAATTTCAGAGTTAAATGAAACAGTTTAAATCTCAGCCCAGGCCTATTACTCCAACCTACGCCCCACGAGTCATTGCTTTGATTCTGAAACCAAGCGATTACAACACATTTAGGCACCATGCCGTTTAGCTCAAAAGGTTATATCAATCAACCGTGACGTCTGGTTACCAGTCCGGCCACGTCGATCCTGTGCACCACCCTCACACCAGTACGGATAGAAACCACATGTTCAGGATCAAACTCTTGATATGTAATGTAAGGTCGTGCCTGGAAAAGAAGAAACTGAAATTTGTTCTCAAAAAAGCATTTAGTGAGAGCGTATTGCAACATTTTTCATTAAATGATCGTAAGCGCGCCCCCTGGACAGTTAGAAGCTGGTCGAAAAGTGGATGACGTTGACTCTGATTTGGGGTGCCACATGTGTGTGATCTATCGTCTATTGGACCGACATCTTACTATATACAGAAGACGCTAGTGGACGTCGACCTAGCGGAAGACCGACGTCAGTACGTCAAGATCGATTCGACCGTCAGACGCATATGCAAAACAGATTTCCGCTACACTGTACCTGTAGATAAACAAGCGGTCTCAACTACCGAGAAATAAGCACTGACTCTGATAGTCGCCCATATGCGATGCACGTTTGAGGACTAGACGTCCCTGTCGTGACCAAAGTTAACGCGTCGACACAGTACGGAACACTTACGCTAATGCATAAAATACGTAAATTGGCGTCTAAGCGACTGACATATGCGTTTCAGTGACAAATCGCACTTCAGCATGAATCACGCCTGTTGTCGTTTCCGGGTGTTTCAGGTATGCCAAGGCGACGCGTGCGTAACCTCGTAGAGCATGACATATCGGGTGAAATAAGCGTAATTGTGTGGCGAGCTATTGCCTGTAGTTAGCGAATGCAGCTTAGTGTCATTAAGAACATTCAAGATCATAGCTGAGACGCGGTTTGAACAGCGAGACGTTACATCAATCAAGTGCTTCGGCCTCACATGGTTCCATTTATTTGTTTACGCTCAGAATCCGGGATATCTTATCCAGCAGGATTACCAGCGGGCTCATAGTGCCGATCTTACTCAAGAATGTCTTCAAGCCAATGGTATTCATGTACTGGACTAGTCAGCCTTTCTCCTCCGATCTCTTTCCCATAGTTTATCTTTCGGTAGAGGTGTCCACAACCGACCAGACAAAACTGTTACTTATGGACAGTAACATTGTTAAAACTTGAATTTTAATGTTTAGTTTTGAAAACGTAAATAGTTTCTTTCACAAATCTGAAACATCGAATGGCGTTTCATAATACCACCGGTCTATAGACATCTGCAAACATCATTTATTGGAATTTGCTGAACTACCTTTCTAAATTTTAAGCTCGTTTTAGAAAGGCTTTCCGTAAGTTTTCACAGTGTTATGATTTTCACATAGAATCTGCCATTTCAGTGCCTTTGGCGCTTTGATTTTTTTTAAGTTAGTTCATTTAGCAATTTATTTTTCTCGCACTATTCTTATGCAGTTAGCCTGGGTAAGAACACCACGGTAAGGAAGGAATATCTATCTCAGGCTAAAGCATGGATTTCCTTATCTGATGTGCAAGAAAATCAATTCTTTCATGGCTCCAAAATGTCATTTTTTTCTGATGCAAAATTGTAGTATTTGTAATATTTCTGCTGCAAACATAGATTGTGGGTGCTCCGTTAGAATCGCCTTTTTTCAGGCGGTTCTATCAAGTACCCACATTCTTTGTTTTTTTGGGGGGTGCTTTATGTTTACATTTACCCACATTCTAGGTTTTTGATCCAAAAAGTAAGACAAAAAATGTATCCCCTGTTAACCATAGTTTTCCCTATACAATGTGCGGACTGCAGTTGTGTTCGTTACACGGAATTGTTGACGTGATGCGACTGACGATGTGCTTATTACGAAAACACGCCTATACAAATACATTGAACACTTTACCGCCGAAAAACCTAACATTTTGGACGATCAGGAAATGATACAATTAACTTACTCCACCCATAAAAGACACCAAAGGGAAAGAAACACAAACACCAAGCGACCAGACCATAATGGAAACCTAAACAAAGGAACATAAGGACAGTTACTTTCCCACAAAATGGCCATATGGCCATCCAAAATTAAAAGACACAAGTGATACACACAGTAAGTAACAAACAACAATATAAATAAATCGCCACAGTCACTCTATCCACTACACTGCCACATAGTTCTTTCACAAAGCATAGAATGTACAAATACCCAAAGTGACAAAGGGCAAAAACTCCTGAAGTAATTTTTGGAATTAATTAAAAAGTTAATCCGGCCATCCACTCATCATCACCAATCAATTCACCAACTTTCAAGGCTCTAGCTCTTATAGTGTTTGAGATAATTTGCTGACGAGATTTTATCGAAAAAACTTTTTTTTTTTTTTTTTTTTATTTTTTTTTTTATTTTTTTTTTTTTTTTGGAATCTGTAAATTTTATTCTCTTTTCTGCCTTTTCGAAAAAACTTCAAAGGGCAATAACTCTTGAAAGGAGCACAATGTGTCCCCTTATTTTCATATCTGCAATTTCAAAACCCTAGCATACACGGTAAAAAGTTATGCTATGCATCACAAAGCATATAGGGATACAATGTACACATACTCAAAGTGACAAAGGGCCATAACTCATGAAGTATTTTGCGGAATTAAAGCAAAAGTTAATCAGGTCATGTACTCATCACCGCCAATCTATTCAACAACTTTCAAGGCTCTAGCTCTTATAGTTTTTGAGATATTTTGCTGAAAAGATTTTATCAAAAAAAAATTCAAAGAACAATAACTCTTGAAACGGGCACAATGTGGATGAGATAAAAAAAATACACGTCCCCTTATTTTTCATGAGGAACCAATACATGTGATTTCAAAACCCTATTATAGACGGTTGTAAAGTTACGCTATGCATCACAAAGCATAAAGAGGTACAATGTACAAATACCCAAAGTGACAAAGGGCAATAAATGATGAAGTATCTTTCGGACCGAAGTCAAACGTTAATCAGGTTATCTACTCATCACCACCAATCTATTCATCAACTTTCAAGGCTGTAGCTCTAATAATTTTTTATATATTTTGTTGACAAGATTTTATCAAAAATATTCAAAGGGCCATAATTCTTGAAAGGGACACAATCTGGATGAGAAGACAAATATGTCCCCTAATTTTCCATGAGAAACCCATATGTGTAATTTCAAAACCCTAGCATACACGGTTATAAAGTTATGCTATGCATCACAAAGAGGTGCAATGTAAAAACACCGAAAGTGACAAAGGGCCATAACTCATCAAGTATTTTTCGGAATTAAATCAAATGTTAATCAGGTCATCTACTTACCACCACCCGTCTATTCACCTATTTTCAAGGCTCTAGCTCTTATAGTTATTGAGATATTTTGCTGACAAGATTTGATCAAAAACTCTTTAAAGGGCAATAACTCTTGAAAGAGGCTAAATCTGGACGAGAAAAAAAATACGCGGGCCCTAATTATCCATGAGGAATCCATATATGAAATTTCAAAACCCTATCATACACGGTTATAACGTTATGTAATGCATCACAAAGCATATAGCGGTACAAGGTAAAAATACCCAAAATGACAAAGGGCCATAACTCATTAAGTATTTTCGGAATTTAGTCAAAAGTTAATCAGGTCATGTACTCATCACCACCAATCTATCCACCAACTTTCAAGGCATAGCTATAATAGTTTTTGAGATATTTTGCTGACAAGATTTTATCCAAAAAAAAAATAAAGGAAAATAACTCTTGAAAGGGGCATAATCTGGACTAGAAATAAACGCATTTCCTAATTTTCCATGAAGAATCCATATACGAAATTTCAAAACCCTAGCATACACGGTTGTAAAGTTATGCTATGCATCACAAAGCATATAGAAGTGCAATGTAAAAAATACCCAAAGTGACAAAGGAGCATTACTCATTAAGTATTTTTCGGAATTTAGTCTAAAGTTAATCAGGTCATGTACTCATCACCACCAATCTATTAACTTTCAAGGCTCTAGCTCTTATAGGTTTTGAGATATTTTGCTGACAAAATGTTATCAAAAAAATTCAAAGGGCAATAACTCTTGAAAGTGGCATAATCCGGACAAGAAAAAATATATGCATCTCCTAATTTTTCATGAGAAATCCATGTATGAAATTTCTAAACCCTAGCATACACGGTTATAAAGTTATGCTATGCATTACAAAGCATATAGAGGAACAATGTAAAAATATAAAAATACCCAAAGTGACAAAGGGCCATAAGTCATTAAGTATGTTTTGGAATTTAGTCAAAAGTTAATCGTGTCGTCTACTCATTACCACTAATCTATTCACCACCTTTCAAGGCTCTAGCTCTTATAGTTTTTTTAGATTTTTGCTGACAAGATTTTATCCAAAAAAAGTCAAATGGCTATAACTCTTGAAAGGGGCTTAATCTTGACGAGAAAAAAAAAAATTCGCGTCCCCTAATTTTCCATGAGGAATCTATATATGAAATTTCAAAACCCTAGCATCCGGTTGTTAAGTTATCCTATGCATCAAAAGCGTAACGGACGGACGAACGGACGAACGAAGCAGAAGCAATATGCCCCTCGAACGTCTTCGAACTTGGGGGCATAACTACCCAAGTTCAAGTAATCGAAGTTTCAATGTACCTTGTTGATCACCACTTTCTGTCCTCTCAGTGGCATATAATTAGATATTTATAGTGGCTCACAATTTGATGTTTAACGTCCCCGTCAACACTGTATAGGTCATTTTGGAGACGTTGCCTCCAATTTTTATGGGCTTTTACCCGACATTGAGATGAAATGACATCTCAAGCCCTGTCGTCCCTCACAACAGTAGACTTGTGTCGAAATGATGGTGGGAGATATAGAAGTCACACAATTTAGAAGTAACAGCTGACACTGCAGGTGACAAACAAAGCCAAATTCATATCCTTGAATGATAGTTAATATCGCAGTTACGTACTAACTCACAAACACATATTACGCAAACACGCCTATACAAATACATCGCCACCTTTATCGCCGAAAAAATGAAAATTTTAAGCTGAAAAATTGTGATATTAACTTATTTCTGCTCTAAAATATAGATTGTGGGCACTCGTTAGAACCGCCTCATCGAGGCGGTTCTAACGAGTACCCACACTCTATATTTTAGAGCAGAATTAAGAAAAATAAGGTATACCCCCGGAAACCCCAGTTTTACTATATAAAAGTGGGGTTCAAGGGGGTCAAAATTATACAGGCGTGTTTTAGTGATGAGATTCACAACAGGGTTTGGAATCATTTAATGCGGAAATAGAACCTAAAAAGAAAGAAGCCTTAAGAATATTTTAGTCATGACATGTTTACTTGCACCCTGCTGTTGTTTGACGCCGGTTTGATAAGTTGTTAAAGTCGATTTCCTTGTAATCTTTCACTCACGTTCTGGAAGCGATAATGAGCATATTGCCACAGTCATCTAGAAGAGGAAAGGTGTGATTTTTATTGCTATATACAACACTTCAGCATCGCAAAAACACAAGAAACACATTAGCGGGATTCACACCGTCGCAGGAGACACGTCTGTGTGAGATATCGCGATTTAATCAAAATTATTTACATTCTCATTTTTTTGCGTTCAACGTCCTCGTCAACACTGTGTTTGTCATTTTGGAGATACTGCTTCCAATTTTGTAAGACTTTTACCCGACATTGAGATGTTATGACATCTCATGGCCTGCCACCCAATGAAACCTATGAAGTTTATATGCATGGACATGTCTTGGTCACTTTGTCTGGACTGGCTAAGACCCTTCAAGCGGTTTACCAGTCGGTTCCAGCTCCGCGTGGAAGCACCATGCAGCCAATTTATTTCTCAAAGCCCTGATGGGCGGAATCACGAAAACACGCCTATATAATTTTAACCCCCTTTAACTCAACTTTTATATAGTAAAACTTGGATTTGCAGGGGTAAAACTTATTTTTTATAATTTCTGCTCTTAAAGATAGATTGTGTGTACTCGTTAGAACCGCCTCATCAAGGCGGTTCTAAACCACCTCATCAAGGTGGTTCTAAGATGTACCCACAATCAATAATTTAAGCAGAAATAAGAAAAAAATCACAATTTTTCATCCTAAAATATTCCTTTTTCCGGAGATAAAAATTACAATATATTTGTATAGGCGTGTTTTCGTGATGCAGCCCTACTTTCTCAGTGCAGTTACAGAAAACCTCCTAGTCCACGACTGAGACTCAATGTTGATCATGTCGCAATGGATGCATTGTCTGACGCAACGTCACATGATCACTAAATGTTGTCAAAATGAACCATGAATCTCTCTAATATGACGCGACGATGGTGGCGTTATGACGTCAACGAAGCTTTTCCCATGCAAAACTGTTTCTTCTTTCAATTTAAGACTCCAAACCTTCTTTTGTCACATAATAAATGAAAAATAAAGGTTCCTTTTAAAAGGAAAGGCTTGCCTGGTTTTAAGGGTACTGTTCCTGGTGTAAATGTAGCCATATTACCGCCACATGGATGTACGAGTTGATGTAGATGAAAGTACTGGTGAGGAAGCAAGTTGCACTGTTCTTGTTAATGGGACATAGACTTTTGATGCAGTGTACTCAAAGGCAATATATGGTTTATCTACACATTGGAATGGACAAACCCATGAGGTGTCAGTTTTCTATGTGGCACTACCCTGACATTTATTGAAGAAATATTTCAATGTTAATGTAACTGAGGCATTGACATGTGACCCAATGATCACATTCTCACTTTTGACCAACTATGATAGTAAGGGGTCATTGTGATGACCCTGTTTTATTGAAATTTGCTCAGTAGTATCTGAATAGTAGTTTGAAGAAGACATTGTTAACAGACAGACAGGAGGAATAATGGTCTTATGGAGCACGGACGATATGCAATTTGGCAAGTAGAAATGGACAAACAAAACAAAATAAATGTCCCTAACAGATTTATGAGAGACAATAATGTGGTAGAACACATCATACATACTGTTTGTTTTGCTAGATTTTACGCCCGTTCAACAATCTTTCAGTCATATACAGGCGAGTAGTTTCCTATCCATCGTTCCTGGAAAGTACCAGTACTAGACTCCGATCCTCCGACACAAACTACCAAATGTTCTCAAATAAACGATCATGGCCGGTAGCGGGGCTCGAACCCATGACCCTCAAGTGATTACAAGTCAGCGACCTTAATCACTGGACCACGGAGGGTTTCTCCATACATACTGAGTATACATTCATGCCATATGGCCAGTAAACATGTAATTGTTAGGTGACGACACAAATATACATACAAGGGAGTATAAGACAAAGGAGGAAGAGACATTAAATGGTAACATCTTTTATTAGCAAAGTATGAAAATATTATAAACAAGAGACAACCAAAGTAAACAATGTTACCAATGTTAACAGTTTTTATCTGAAAGTCTAAAAAGAAATAAACAGCATAAAGCTATTTAAGGTGAATCTTAATCTTGATAAAAACTGGACCAATTGACTGTCAGCACGCCGTAAACTTTGTTCATTTATTGGTGGCAGTACCTTCAATATAACTAGAGCTGTCAGTGAAACTGACTAGCGCCCCGGCAGCGCTATCAGAGGAGTAAGAAAATGTTGATGTTAAAAAAACTATAAAGAACAAGGAAATGAAAGAACGTAGCACAAAGAATCATTTTGAACATGATAACTCGGTTTTAGAAACCAACCTGGGTTTTGAGCACAACACATCCTCTCATGATGATAAACAATACTGTCAAGTAATTCTAAAATCAATCCAGGAATAAGAAAGATATTGATCGGACACGATAAAAAAAGACGCAGCAGTTCAGTTGACCTACTCTAGTTAACACTTCTGACGTTATGACTCTACCGTATAAAATTTCAACACTAGAAAAAGTGTCCATAGGATCCGGATGCCTCCGCCAAATGCCATTCATAAAAAATATTACAAATATACTTCAAATCAATCATAAAATATATGCATGAAGGGCAGATAATCCAAAAACCAAAAATGCAAGAGTTGTCTTCCTTGTTCATGACACATCGTCTCAGTGTGATGAATGCACCTATGAAGTTTCATGAATATATTCCATACGGTTTAGGAGTTATGGCCCGGACACGGTTTACTAAATGGTACTAAGTCAAGGGCAGATAATCCAAAAACAAAAATGCAAGAGTTGTCTTCCTTGTTCATGACACATCGTCCTAGTGTGATGAATGCACCTGTGAAGTTTCATGAATATATTCCGTACGGTTTAGGAGTTATGGTCCGGACACGGTTTACTATATGGTACTAAGTCAAGGGCATATAATCCAAAAACCGAAAAATGCAAGAGTTGTATTTCTTGTTCATGACACATCGTCTCAGTGTGATGAATGCACCTGTGAAGTTTCAAGAACATATTCCATTCGGTTTAGGAGTTATGTCCCGGACACGGTTTACTATATGGTACTAAGTCAATGGCAGATAATCCGAAAACCAAAAATGCAAGAGTTGTCTTCCTTGTTCATGACACATCGCCTCAGTGTGATGAATGCACCTGTGAAGTTTCATGAATATTTCCATACGGTTTAAGAGTTATGGCCCGGACACGGTTTACTATATGGTACTAAGTCAAGGGCAGATAATCCAAAAATAAAACATGCAAGAGTTGTCTTCCTTGTTCATGACACATCGTCTCAGTGTGATGAATGCACCTGTGAAGTTTCATGAATATATTCCATACGGTTTAGGAGTTATGGCCCGGACACGGTTTACTATATGGTACTAAGTCAAGGGCAGATAATCCAAAAACCAAAAATTCAAGAGTTGTCTTCCTTGTTCATGACACATCTTCTCAGTTTGATGAATGCACCTGTGAAGTTTCAAGAATATATTCCATACTGTTTAGGACTTATGGCGCGGACACGGTTTACTATATGGTACTAAGTCAAGGGCAGATAATACAAATACCAAAGTTGCAAGATTTGTCTTTCTTGTTCATGACACATCGTCTCAGCGTGATGAATGCAACTGTGAAGTTTCAGGAATATATTCCATACGGTTTAGGTGTTATGGCCCAGACACGGTTTACTATATGGTACTAAGTCAAGGGCAGATAATCCAAAAACCATAAACGCAAGAGTTGTCTTCCTTGTTCATGACACATCGTCTCAGTGTGATGAATGCCCCTGTGAAGTTTCATGAATATATTCCATACGGTTTAGGAGTTATGGCCCGGACACGATGTCGGAACGGACGGACGGACGGACGAACGGACGGACAGGGGTAAAACTTAATGCCCTTCCGCTATTCTCCGAATAGGCGGGGGCATAAAAACCCATCGAGTTTTGACCTTCGAATGAATTGTAGACTGCTAGACAGATGATTTATGAATGTGGTCAGGTAAACTGTATTGACGGTAGTGCTGTGTAGTCCGTGGCCTAGTGGATAAATTCGCTTCGGTGTTTAGTTAAACTTTCGCACACAAACGAGAGCTATGTCACTAGACAATCTCTCACTAAACTGGTACCCTGTATTCTATTAAAATATGCGAAACCTATTGAGCTATAGGGTGAGGGAACCAGAACACCGGAAAAAGCTGACTGTATCTCTGATTTTTGCTTTAAAAAAAAACACCTGAGGATCCAAAATAACATAGAAAGAGAAGTCTAAAACCGGAACCACTTTTCCAATCTAAATGGCTTGCAGCCGTCGCTGCAAGCCAATAATATAAGAATAATTAATAAACGGCAGTTTAATACTTAATGGCCATTGATATATGAATAACAAAGTTTACATCACGTGAACAAGTCCGTGAAATAAAGACCCCCCTAAACCCCACTTTATATAGAGAAAACTGGGGTTTACGGGGGTAACAATATTTTCCTCATTTCTGCTCCAAGACATAGGTTGTGGGTACTCGTTAGAACCGCCTCAATGAGGCGGTTCTAACAAGCACCCAAAAACCTATGTTTGGAGTATAAATAAGAAAATTGTAACAATTTTTCATTAGAAAAATTACCTTTTTGGGTATTTTGAAAAAATCACTATATCACACGGATGTGTTATCGTAATGAATGAACCCCTTACTTTGCGTGTGAAGTTATTCATACTTCAATGAACGTTAAAACATGTAGAGGATATTTGATTTTTACAGTGTAATATCGATTTTTATTTTACCGAATGAACACCGAAAGAAGTATTTTCACAAGTGGAAATACTTCTTTTTGTGTTCATGAGTGAAATAAAAATTGATCTTACACTGAAAAAAAATCTTTTTTTTTTCTGTTTTTAAATTGCAATATGTAACGCAATTTCAAAGTGTAAGCCATCAAGACAGAGAACAAACTTTTTCTGGGGCGATTTCGAGTCGTAAACTTAAAGTTCGCACCTGGAAAACAGCTTGGAATGTACCTTTATCAAACGGTTCACTTGAACTTTTGCATTCAAATAATGTCCGCAGCTGCTAAGCTTGACTGGCGTCGCGTGCATTATTTACGTTGCGTATGTGCAAAAAATAACGCCATCGACGTCGAAATGTCGTGAAAACGTGCGTGACGTAAATTCTGTCACACATTAATGACGTTCAGCTAATTGACTTTTCACAAAAGGAGAATATGTGGAATTTTTAGGACACATCCAATTCACAAACAGAGAAAATAAAACTCGCGTTTCCACTGTTTGAAACCGTGACAATATCGATTTCGATTTCACTGATAAATCTCTTTATTTCATTGAAAAGCGTGTAAGAAATATTACTTTTTTTAATTAGAAGCCCCTGTGGTGTAGTTGTAATGCTATTCGCCTTATTAACCAGGGGTGGTGGGTTCGATACCGGGCTTCTCCAGACTCTCGAATGAGCCTTTAAACCGAGGTTCCGTCTCCGTATGACCAAAATATGTTGGTGGCACGTAAAACTCAACCCGACACTTTTCGGCCCCCGCTCATCGGTGCTTGAATAAATAGATGGGCTGCATTATGCTTCCACACAGAGCTTAAACCGACCCGCACACGAGTATTGGTAAACCGCTTAGAGGATCTAAGCTTGCCCAGGCAATGCGGTGCGAGTCGGACCGTCCATGCTTATAAACCCTATTGGTTTCTTTGGGCGGCAGAACTTGAGATGTCATTTCATCTCAATGCCGGGTAAAAGTCAAACAAAATTGGAAGCGACGTCTCCAAAATGACCTTTACAGTGTTGACGAGGACGTTAAACCTCAAATCAAACAAACAAACAGACACTTTCTTAATTATCTCGCACGGCCGATGATTGTCAGCCCGGCTGTGAACCAGTGAACGACAAAATGTTGAATATTAGTTTGAGTTGAGGTTTTAAGTCCCAATCAACGCTACATGTATTTAGGTCATTTTGGAGACGTTGCTTCCGATGTTGTGGGAATTTTACCCGACATTGATATGAAATGACTTCTGAAGTCCTATGGCCCATAGACACCTCTAGGCTTTAAGGAGCGGTCTGACTCGCATCACTTTTCCTGAGCAGGCTTAGACATATTGCGGTTTACCAGTATCCTAGTGCGGTCGTCTGTCGCGGAAACACCTGTAGCCCAATCTATATCTCCAAGCCCCGATGGGCGGCGACGGAAACAAATGTTGAATAAGACATGTATGACAAGCAAAATTTCAGCCTGCGGATGGGAAATAAAATATAGTGACATTTCAATAACTCATCACGAAAACAAGTCCGTGAAACGAAGACCACTCTAAACCCCACTTTATATAGGGAAAATTGGGGTGTAAGGGGGTAAACATTATCTGCCTTTCTTTTGCTCAAAAACATAGATTGTGGGTACTCGTTAGAACCGCCTCATTGAGGCGGTTCTAACGAGCACCCAAAATCTATGTTGAAAGCAGAAATAAGAAAGATGTAACATTTTTTACCTTATATTTGTCATTTCTGACACCATGTTGGACGCCATTATTTCGCACGGACATGTTTTCCTAATGTGGAAAACGGATGCCTAGTTAACCATGGCTTACTCGAAGCCGCTCTGAAAACCCAAGATAATTCTTCCCATAGCTCAAAATATAGAGGATCTTACATGAGTGTCCATGTATTATTGATTTTATTAAACGAGTTGAGAAAAAGAGATAAAATGCGAGGCTGTGCCGAGCATTTTATCACTTTTCATCAACGAGTGTAATAGATTCAATAATACATGAGCACGAATGCAAGATTCTATTTATCATATGACATTTAGACGCATTTTATTCACGATTGTTTTACAAAAATAACAATATTCCGCCATTAGTAAACGCGACGTCTTAAGGACGTCGTACATGTAATGTTACGGGACGTATCTAGCTAATTTGCATATTTAATCCACTAGTGGATTATCGAAAATATTACATGGCGTAAGTGCACTCTCAGACGCGACGTCATATGATAAATCCATGTATTTAAGGGGAATGGTTAACACCTGGCAGATTTTCCCGCCATTTTTCAAAGGGAGACAACGTTCTTCACGTTCTGTTCGCTTTTCTGTTAGCCCTGTCCCGTTGAATAAGGGGTATACTCTTACGTGTAAAGGAAAGAATTATCGCAGGAGCAAATTCTTTCCTTTAAGAGTTGGCCCCTATTGACATGGGAGACAACACTACTTTTGCAAAAATTGCCTCCCCTGAAGGTGAACCCCTTCCCCTTAAGTTAACGTACGGGTGTTTGTCTGTTTTATACTGAAACGGTATGTTGTGTGTACTCCTAGAATCGCCTCATTGAGGCGATTTTATGAGTACACACAACATATGTTGAGTGTACTCTTCAGAATTGCCTCAATCGAGGCGATTCTAATGAGAACGCCCAACATACATACCTTAATTTTATAAAACAAAAATGTGTTGAAAACAGCATATCCTTATGTCATCCATATTATGCCTCATGCCCTGGTGTTGTTCGAACTAACCTATCTCCCCGAAGGTATTCGAGTTATTGGAGTTCGACTGTATCAAGAACTTCGCTTATTCGTCTTTGACATATGGTCAGCGTAGGCTTGGCTCAGTCTGGTCAGGACGCACATTACGATAACCCACCCGTGTTATGTGATGCATTTTTTTTACATCTCCAAAATGGCTACTATGAGAGTATTTGTTTCCCAACAGTCGTGCCGCTACAATGAGTTTGCTTCTATACAGACCCTCAATAAGGAGCAGTTTAATAGGTACATATAATCAAGGCCCTTTTCCCTTAATTACAGTAAAATTCCTATGATAAGACCACCTTGGGGACTGTTCAAAAGTGGTCTTTAAGACCACTTTTGAACAGACCCAATGGTGGTCCTTTAAGACCACCTTTGAACAGACCCAAAGGTGGTCCCGTTTTAGAAGACACTGATTGGAGAAATCACATAGAAAGAATGACTGACACCTATAAATAGGCTTTCTAAAAGAGAATCAGTCTTAGTTGTAGGTGGTCTTAATAGGGGAAATATACTGTATTCCAAAGAAGAAATGATGTGGACATTTGATGGAATCGCCTCGATACATTTGTTAGATTCGCCTCATCGAAGACGTTAAACCTCAATTCAAACAAAACCATTTTGGCTTGAAGTAACTTAGTTAAAAGTACATCGATAAACCATAAACACGCCAGAGCAAGTGTACAACAGACTGACCATCAGATTTCATGTGTGTGTGTGAATTCGGGTTTAACGTCGCTTGAACAATTTTTAAGTCATATCACGACGGTGTCTGGTTGCGATAGGGAGCTCAATACTCACTTTTATAGTGCTGCCTCACTGAAGTATCATGTCCCGGACACATTACATGATACCACACCCAGACACTAGGTCGACAAGTCCTAGCTCTACCCCGTAAAGCTGAGTGCCAAGCGAGGAGCAGCTAGTACCATTCTTAACGACTTCGGTATGTCGCGGCCCGGGATCGAACCCGTGACCTCCCGTTCCCCGGAGCGGACACTCTGCCAACTGAGCTATCGGGGCCGGTATCAGATTTCATGAATTTCTTGAGAAGCCACAGTTGATGAATACGAATAGGTTTTTTATACACGGACAGCGGCAGGCGGCTTGCGGGATGCGTTGTTTTTATTATTCCTTTCTGTTTTCTTTTTAGGTCCCCGCAATTTTTTACGGACGCCCTATAGTCTGTCTGTCTATTCCGTTCACATTTTTCATGATAACTTACAAACCGTCAAGCGCATCAACTTCTTTGGTTTAAACGTGTTTATTTCAACACCACAGCAATCACAATACACATTACAAAACAAATGCAATGGATAGGACGCTGACGTAATATTAACGGAGAACAACAAACTCTATAAAATGCCAAGTGCGACTATCGAAGACGCAGGTCAGAATGGACATATGTGCATGCCGACGTATCTCTTCGCTTTTAGGATTAGTTTTCTTCCGACACTTGTCTAAATCATATTTCATCATAGCTTTTGTCGCTCTCCGGCACGCTTATAGACAAAGCCAGTCAAATTGATCACATAGAAGTCAACCATTTTTGTACCAGAAACGCCAAAATGGGTAGTTGGCTAACAGTGTAGGCCCAGATCAACGCCGCATAACGCGGCGTCTGATCAGGGCATACACTGTTTGCAATTAGTTCAGCCAATTTCCAAATGAATTTTGAAGACAACACAATCTGACACCCCAAAATTTTGAAATGGACTCATGTTATATATAAGAAAGAAGATTCCATTTGGTACAAAAAGGGTTAAAGGATTTATACAAGTATTCCCGACTGTGTGCTTTACTCGAGATATTGCTTAGAAGATAGTTTGCATTTGAAAACACCAAGCGTAATAGTCTGGCCCGAGAATAATTTGTTCCTTATTTCTGCGTCACATCAAGAAAAAATCTGCCTTTAAACATGTGCATTCAGCGAAGTCTCAAAACAGCTTGCGGGTACTCCACCCATTCCATAAGAATCTTACACGTGTGTGTGTGTGGGGGGGGGGGATAGAAAAATCCGTTTCGAGGGTCATAGTCCGACACCACGAGGCTTGCCGAATGGTGCCGGACTTTGATCCCGAGGGACGGATTTTCTATCCACCCTTCACACCATATAAAATTCTTTTTCTTGCATTTCTGGATTTTAATAGCCTAATGCAGTCACTTCAGTTGCCGTCGTCCGCCATATGAGGTCTTATCCAACCAGTGCATCTCAAACACGTGCGAATAGTCGAACTTTACCCTGTCCCTGAGAAAGAACAGAATTTCTGTCCGAGGCTAAAACCACTGCTTTCCTTATCTGGTTAGCAAGAACGGTATTTCCAATCTGTATGAAAACGATATCGGCCACTGATCGGGTGTGAAAACAGTGCACAGCGAAGAATCAGGTATGACTGCGCTGATACTCATGATGAATTGTGTATTTGTCGATCGGACATGTCTTAAACCATGTTTTTCGCCTATCGTGGCTAATTTGTCGAAATGCATACGGAAATCATAATATCTGTGAAAAGTGCTTCATTTGCAAGCTACTTTCATAGGATCTTTTATAACAGTAATAAACATGATGTCTAAAAGTGCAGACTAGCATATTCTGAAAACTAGATCTACCTGGCAGCACTTCAGTGTGTTATAGAGTTTTTAAAACTAACGAACGAAACCCTTCCGATGAAAACAATTTATATTGCTCTTATTTCTGCTGCAAGCGTTACTGTGTGTATTCGTTGGAACCGGTTCTAACGAGTACCTACCAACTATGTGTAACACTTTTGTCGAAATGTACGAAATGGTCGACAAGAATCTGTAGAGGTTATGTCCTATAATTACATCTATGTATTGTACAGGTTACTCAGCAAAAAGAAGTCATGAATGATAAACAAATGCGCATGTATATAATCATTAAGAATCAAGCTTCATTGCCATAAAATTTAAGGTTTCATAGGCTGTACAGAAGCCAGAGCCTCACGGAGGGCTAAGCGTTAAATTACAAATTTCTTGTTTGTAGGCTAAAAAGGAGGTTGAGCGATAGTTGCTGTCAGTTACTGCTGCAGTTGCAAGACATATCGTCTGACAACATATATCTGTGCAAATAGCAGAAGGCACAACTTATTTTCTCTCCGCTGACATCATCGTATAGGTATATAACATTGCGACCAATAAGCGTACATGCCGAAACATTAAGGTCAATAATATTAGTATGCCGGACGTACAGGCTGAAACCCTGAGGCCGAAAAGGTATGGACGCCGGATGTACAGGCTCAAACATTGCTGCCAAAAAGGGACGGACGCCGGATGTACAGGCTGCATGTTTCATCCAGTGTTTACTGTGCAACAGTAGCAGACCTAGGACTAAATACTGAATTATGTTTGAGTCATGGAAATGCCACATTATTATACGTTCGTTTTAGAAACATAACTGCAAAGCATCCATTTTTAACATGCAGCCGTACTATTCAAACGTATACATAGAGAATTTTTCAATAAATACATAACTATTTGCCAATATACAAAAAATATATATTACTTTTTAACTTATTTCAACATAGGAATACTTATGCCATATTAATTACTCATATTTATCTAAAGTGGAATTTGAATATATCATCTACATGTCATGCACCATTAAAAATATGACATAAAATTTTTGCAATACTATAATAGG
This sequence comes from Lucinisca nassula, assembly GCA_963580285.1. Lineage (NCBI taxonomy): Eukaryota > Metazoa > Mollusca > Bivalvia > Lucinida > Lucinidae > Lucinisca > Lucinisca nassula. The sequence goes on from OY757011.1 coordinate 95,854,574, forward strand.
AGGTTTATGGTAATCACTTGCATAAAGCTATAAAGGTACCAGCAGACCTGGTCCCATGAATTTTGGTAATGTTATCTCACCGTGTGTTACCTGGTCAAAGATCTAGATTTTATCTCAGGATGAGACCATTTCACAGTGTGAGACTATTTTAATGAGACTGAGACTTTTATCTCAGGATGAGATCGTATCTCACAGTGAGACTGTGAGACTCATCTCTGTGAGTCCATGAGACTCATCTCATAGTGAGAGACTCTGCGAAACTGATCGCAATAGGAGACTGCCTCACACAAGATACTCAAATTTGCATGCCTATTTTGCTACTTATTAAACAGATGATTGCAAAACGTATTTGGAATTGTTTAAACTGTTATATAGTACAGGGAGAGAATTTGGAGAAAACAAGATAGAAAAATAAATGCAACGTAGCTGGAAATGATCGACACGAATATGTAGAGTTTTGTCCCTAATTTACACCAATGCATTATAGAGGTTGCGCAGCAAAGTGTAACCTTCAAGGACAAAACCCCAGTTTATATATGTGGATGAGTTTCTATGGCAATCTCCAGCTCCTACCTATGCCTAGAAGATTTGGTGACCAGATCGCCAGGTAAAACTTTGATAAACAATCATGCTCTGGCCTGAAAATGAAGTACATGTAAGTAGCTTGGACTGTTGACAGGCCACGTCAAATCGATTTAAGCACCCACACACCCACCCCAACCCCAAAAGTGAAATACCTTTTCTTGCACACCAGACAAGGAAATCCGTGATTTTACCCTGGGATAGAAATTTATGTTCCGACCCTGGTGTTCAGTGCCAAAATCGATTATAATCGCGTGTTAGATAAATGCACTGGTTAATTACAACCTCGTATGTGTCGTCATTAAGGTTGACGTCATGCACGTAACGTGACGGCACTAAACATTCCTGTAGTGTCATCACAATATGGCGGACGTTGGTAACCGAAGTGACTGCAGCATTAAAATCCGCGCTAAGAAATGGAAGGTATGCAAGAAAAAGAATCCAATATGGGTATGATGGATGGATAGAAAAATCCTTCCCTCGGGATCACTGTCCGGCATCACGAGGCATGCCGATTGATGCCGAACAGTGTCCCTCGGGACGGATTTTTCCATCCACCTATGAGATTCTTATATTACTGGCCGTTCAAAAGCGTTTTCTTCTGTCGCGGTTTATTTTTAAATATGTGTATCGCTTATATCGTTTTTATTTTGGGTAGCGATTTGACAATTGCATGGGAAAGTAAGATTTACTGTACTTCTTGGCTTTCCGTTAGTGATGCTTCCAGTATGGTTTGGTTATTTCATGTTCGTTTTCTTTCCCAGGATATTTAGAATCAAGAAGTTGTTGTACCTCAGAAATTGTAGCTTGCGTTAATCTGTTTAAGCACCCCCTCCCCAAAGTGGAATTCGTTTCACTGACCGTTCCAAGGCGGTTCTTCTGCCGCGCTTTATATTTGTTATGATTTGTCTTTGAATGTGTGTATCGCTATATTTTTTTGTTTTGGATAGCCAATTGGCCATTGTGTGGGAAAGTAACTGTCCTTTTGATTTCCGCGATTGATGTTTCCATTAGAGTCTAGTTATTTCATGTTTGTGTTCCCTTTGGTGTCTCTGATGGGAGCTGTGGGTTAATTGTATCGATACCTGATCATTGCCTTCTCTTCTATTTTGTATTTGACATAATTTATGACCATTTTCGTTTGTATACCTTTCATTAAGTTATCCATGCGTACTCTGGTTTTTGACATAAATGAGTTGATGTGAGGACACTGTTGTTCTATTGTGTTAGCCATTTTCATAGTTCTTCGGGTCAATTCATTGATAAGTCGGGCAAGTACGTTAGCATCACCAACTCTAGCGGTCGAAAAATGAACGGGAATCTAGCCGATTAATGGGAGCAATGGCCGTTTTCCCTTACCTTTTATATGCCGTGACTGAAACGTTTAAATACGTCATGACCTATGAAATGTTGACACCTTGCTGCGCCTATTCTAATAAACATTGTCATTGTCACTCCAATTATTAATAAATATTATTATTGTAAACTTTGCAGTGAAACCAAAGCACACCTGAAACAAATAAAAATGTGCATACTGTGAAAAATTATCGCTGTGAAAAATAAGATGACCTTGTTATTTTCACAGAAGCAGCTCTGACTACTATTTTTTCCTCAAAAGTCATATGTTTTCGATCCTGTAAAGTACCCTGAAGAGCATTTTTGGAGCTGTTTATGTTTCGCACCTGACAGTTGTGTCGTCATAGCCAGGTCAACATTGGGACTTACATGTACTATTGATCAACTTCCGTAAATGTCCTTAATATAAAATCAAAAGAAAATTTACTTTATTTCGGCGGATATCCAAAGTATTTCATCTTGTGTTAAAAAATGAAAAAAAAATCCGCATATTCACTCGTTCTTCGCACTCATGAAAATTCGGATGTTTTCGACACACTTTCACAATACGTTGGTACCCACCTCTAAAAAGAAAATATCCTCTCTAGATATAGATATGGCTTGGCTGTGACATAGTGAAAATCTGGCGCAGTATAACTTTCTGACTAAGACGCCTTTTATATTGCATCATCTTAAAATTAGGCTATGAAAGCTTTACACATACACATGTTAACCAAATTAGACGACATTTAAGGACATGTTATCTCCTGATATATGACTGGGTTTTCTTAATAGTATTATTTTGATATATCTGATGTCTGTGAGGCTCGTGACAAAAAATGGCCATATATGGGCTTATTTCCATACAAAATGAAAACATATGAGCCAGCGCACGACAAAACCTACAATAAGACGTGCGCCCAACGAAGATTCAGATCGGCTTGCGCATCCGCGCAGTCTGATCAGAGTCTTCGTTGTGCGCTCTAAGGATAGCTCAGGGCCCAATTCTCCTCCATGCAGCACGAGCAGTCTCTGGTTAGACTATATGGATGCGCAGGCTGATCTGAGTCTTCGCTGAGCGCACATGTATTATTGTAGTTTTTGTCATGCGCTGGCTCAAATATGTCTTCTTTTGCATGCGGCCAGCGGGGTGCTCAAAAGAATCTATGCATCTTATACAGTTATACAGCCATCTCAGTCTGTATGAAGACACTTGTGGTCAATAATATAATGCTATTAATCAAGTTATTTCGAATTTGCACAGGCACAGGTCCGAGTCCGAGCCCGAGGCCTAAGGCCGAGGCCAATGCAGCTGACCGAGTACCTGTAGCTGGGCCAATACGAAATTACTTGATTATTGACAATTTTATTAATTGACACAATTAAAAAATCATGATTATTGATTTTTCTGACTTTGGTTGACAAGGTGCAATACAGGGTAGTCAATCAATAATATAATGTTATCAATCAAGTAATTTCGTATTGGCCCAGGTACAGGTCCGACGTCTGCTGCGTTGGCTCGAGGCCGAAAGCCGAGGACCAATGCAGCTGCAGACGGAGGACCTGTAACTGGGTAAATGTGCAAATTACTTGATTAAGATTAATGACAATTTTATTAATTGACAGAATTTAAAAAACATGATTATTGATTGTTTTTACCTCACTTGACCTCATTTAATATTGGTTGACCTGGTGTTAATACGGATGACCTCAGATTAATGCAGGATAGTCAATTAATAAATACTCATACAGCCCAAGCGAAGGTAATCCCATTATGCTAACACACCCGTGCGTCATAATTCATTTTTTCTCACATCTCCATAAGGGCCACTTTCCTGAAGAAACATCACGAAAACACGCCTATATCTTTTTTACCCCCTTCAACCCCATTTTTATATAGTAAAACGGGTGTACAGGGGTAAACCTTATTTTTCTTATTTCTGTACTAAAATATAGACTGTGGGTACTCGATGAGGCAGTTCTAACGTATGCCCACAATCTATAGTTTGAGAAATAATAAGAAAAATATCGCAATTGTTCATCCTTAAATTGTCGTTTGTTTCGGGCGGTAAAATTTTCAATTTACATGCATTTGAATATGCTTGTTATCCCCACCGTAGGAGGGCATATAGTTTATGCACAGCACTGTCCATTTTAGGGGCTGTTTGTGCGTTGGTAAGTCCGCACTTTTTGGTGATGCGAACTTATTCCACATTTCTTCAACGATTGAGCTGAAACTTTGCACATGCATTCCTTGTGAGGTGAAGGGATGCCTTACACAATTTTTACGTAGGTCCTATCATTTTCGAAGGAGTTACGGCCCTTTATTTTCTAAAAAATGTGCACAAAACCTTGTGATGCGAACTACTTCAACATTTCTTCACTGATTCAGCTGAAACTTTGCACATGCATTCCTTGTGAGGTGAAAGACTGCCTAACACAATTTTCACGTTGATCCTATCATCTGTGACGGAGTTGCGGCCCTTGATATTCTAAAAAAACGCGTTCGAAAACCTTGTGACGCGACGTAATTCCACGTTTCTTTACCGTTTGAACTGAAACTTTGCACATGCATTCCTTGTGAGGCAAAGGGGTGCCTAACACAATTTTCACGTTGATCCTGTCATCTGCGTAGGAGTTACGGTCCTTTTTTCTTAAAAAAAAAAAAAAAAAACGCGTTCTTAAACCTTGTGACGCGAACTACTTCCACATTTCTCCGACAATTTTGTTCAATAATTGCATATGCTTTTGCCGTGATATGTAGATGTGCCTAACACAAAATTCATTCTGCTCGGATGAAGCGTTTTGGAGTTATGGCCCTTGATTTTCTCATTATAAGCTAAAACATCTTGTGATGCAAACTACCTCCACATTTCTTTGCACATGCATTCCTTGAGGTGAAGGGGTGCATAACACAATTTTCAAGTTGATCTATCAACTGCGACGAAGTTACGGCCCTTGATTTTCTGAAAAACGCGTTCGAAAACCTTGTGACGGGAACATCTTCCACATTTCTTCACCGAATGAGCTGAAACTTTGCACATGCATTCCTTGTGAGGTGATGGGGTGCCTAACACAATTTCAAGTTGATCCTATCACCTGCGACGAGATTACGACCCTTGATTTTCTGAAAAACGCGTTCGAAAACCTTGTGATGCGAACTTCTTCCACATTTCTACACCGAATGAGCTGAAACTTTGCACATGCATTCCTTGTGAGGTAAATGGGTGCCTAGCATAATTTTCACGTTGATCCTGCCATCTGCAAAGGAGTAACGGCCCTTTATTTTCTGAAAAAAAAAGCGCGTTCTTAAACTTTGTAACGCGAACTACTTCCACATTTCTTCAACAATTTTGAAAAATTTTTATGCCCCCGTAGGAGGGCGTATAGTTTTTTCACTGTCCGTTTGTTTGTGGGTTTGTGTGTGGGTTTAGTCCGCACTTTTTTTCCTCAAATTGGCTCCCACGGGGGCATTGCTCACTTACAGTGGCAGCTCTTGTTTTCGTAATGATCCGTGATATTTTTCTTATTTTTACCAAAAACATATGTATTTGGTGATCATAACGAGTACCCACAACCAATATCTTGGAACAGACATAAGAAACATAGTGTATATCCCCGTAAACCCAAGTTTTCTCTATACAGTGTTGGGTTTAAGAACGTGTTCATTTCCCAGACTTTATCAAGTGATGACTCTGGGCAATAAATACCCATATAGCGCAAACGGTATGTTCTTTAGAAAGGTAATCCTTTGTAGGCAAGGAATGCAGCACAGAACCACCAAAACATATGTCCAAAGGACGCGGATTCCCGCGCATGGTAGCACAATTAAGGCAAGAGAGTAGAGATCTACTACCTTACGTACACTAGTGTAGCATTAGAGCTCCAAAAACTAACAAATGCAAAAATGTATACAGAATACATCATGATTTGAAAATAACTCACATGCGTACCTTCAGAGTATCATAGACACACATACGAAGATTAAAAAAGTTTGCCCTATAACAGCAGCGTGTGTTACGAGGACAGCGCACCTACTCCCTATACCTCGTTAGCTAAACTAACTTAAGTTAAAAACGCGAAAAACAAAACAAATAATAATAATAATTATAATTTCAGGATTCATGCCTATGTTCGTGTCATCATTAATTCAAAACGATGGGTCAGAAACTGTAGATGGAAGTAAGGGCGAGGATTGTGGCCACGTAAAATCGATTAAAGCCCCCAAGTGGAAATCTTTCCACTGACCGTTCCAAGGCGGTTCTTCTGTGGCGATTTATTTATGTTGTTGTTTGTTACTTACTGTGTGTATCACTTGTGTCTTTTTATGTTGGATGGCCATATGGCCATTTTGTGGGAAAGTAACTGTCCTTATGGCCTTCCTTTGTTTAGGTTTCCATTATGGTCTGGTCGCTTAATGTTTGTGTTTCTTTCCCTTTTGTGTCTTTGATGGATGGAGTAAGATAATTGTATCGATTCCTGATCTTTGTTTTACTTCTACTTTGCGATATTTCATAGGGTCATTACTCAAGATTTTTTTTCTTCAACTCTAATCAGAGGTTGATCGGGTCATCTACTCATCAGTCGCTATCTGTCTATAAAGTTTCAAGGCAATAGCTCGAATGGTTTTTGAAAAATCTGGCTTACAATCTTAAATTGCAAAATTTTTTAAAGGGCCATAACTCAAGAACTGTTTTTTAGTCAAAAGATAATCAGTTCATTTACCCATCATTCTATATCAGCAGATTAAGTTTCAGTATAATAGCTCAAATATTTGTTGAGATAACTTGCTTACAATATTTCGTTGCAATGTTAGCAAAGTGCCATAACTCAAGTAAAGGGTATACTACTGATAAGAAAAATGGGTCACCGTTTTTCATAAGGAATCCATGTATGAAATTCCAAAAACCTAGCATGCATGGTTCAATATTTATGCCATGCCGTAAAAAGCGTGACGGACGGGCGAATTGGGGAACGGACTCACGGACGGTCGGACGAACAAAGCAAAAGTTATATACCCCAAAACTTCTTCGAAGTTGAGGCTCAATAATGTAAACCACTGTAAACCCAAGTTCGCTTTAGTTAAACAGGGGTTTACGAGGGATGCTCATGATACGGACTATGTCCATTACTTTGTCCCTCTTTACCAAACAGATGGCTTTGACACACAGAAGTGTTATAATGAAAAAACATAAAACAAATGAGCCGGCGCATAACAAAACCTACAATAAGACCGGTGTGATCAGCACAGACTCAAATAAACCTGCGCACCCATCCGCTTTGAAAAGACCTCATGCTTTTGTCTCTTTGCATAGATATGAGCCTATAGTAGGTACATGCGATCAGCGAAGACTCAAGACTTCTTGTAGATTTTGTTATGCGCTGGCTCAAATGAAAGCGCAACGAAAGTAACGCCTTGGGACAGCCTACAATACTTACCAGGGGGTGGGCTTATCAGGTTTTACAAAGCCCCATCATCACCCTTCGACCGACGCGGTTTGCACAATTTAGTTGTTCGGAAAATCTTTATAAGCTAAATTCTTGCACACAAGACTGATTGTGGACACTCGTACTTTATTGCGTGATTCTGACGAGCAACAATGAATTAAAACAAAGAGTACGCATTAGATCCGCCTACTAAATGTCGTACGGCATTTGGGATGTTCTCACTGCCCATAAAGTTGCAGCTTGTAAAACAGTCAATGGAAATACCTCAAGGAGCGTATACCTAATAACTGCGACCAGCGATCTGTGTGAAGCGACCTGTGCTTTTGACAGTACGTCCAAAGCTTCTAAATGACAAAGGTACGCCACACAAAACGGATACCGTCACTAATCGACTCGTATAAGTGGGAAGTAAATTATTGTGCAATGTTGTGTGTAGTGTTTTCAAGAAGTCTAATTACCCCGTTTGCGAATGAGAGGGATGCGGACTGAACAAATTATTTGTCTAAATCGCGACGGAAGTAAGGGCGAGGATTGTGGCCACGTAAAATCAATTTAAGCCATCCAGTGGAATTGGTTTCACTCACCGTTCCAATGTTGTTCTTCTGTCGCGGCTTGTTTTCGTTATGGTTTGTCTTTGAGTGTGTGTGTGTGTGTGTCGCTTATATTATTTTTTTTGATAGCCAATTGGCCATTGTGTGGGGAAGTAATTGCCCTTTTGGCTTTCCGCTGTTGATGTTTCCGTTAGAGTCTAGTTGTTTCATGATTGTGTTTCTTTCCCTTTCCCTTTGGTGTCTCTTGCCTACTCTGGCGGGAGCTGTGGGTTAATTGTGTTCCTGATCATTGCCTTCACTCCTAATTTGTTTGCTTTTTTCGTTCTGCTACGCTTGATTCGTCAAATTGACATCTGGTTGTTTCATGTTTATGTTTCTTTCCCCTTGGTGTCTTTGGTTGGGGCTGTGGATAATTGTATCGATTCCTGATCATTGCTTTCACTTCTATTTTTTTTTTTTTTTTTTTTTTTTTTTTTTTTTGCTACACTTGACTCGTAAAAATTGACATCAGTCAGCGAACATTCGTGATGTCACGCCAAAGCGATTTTAATACGACTTGCTACTTAAATGACATACTATGGAATAACACCATCTTCTACAATCATCTAGTTATACTGCCTAGCCAGACATGGATGTATTCTCTTAATGATAATCAAGCCCAAATATAATATATATCAACGGTTTAAAATTTTGCTTGACAAATGGGGGTGCTTTATCAAACCGATGAATGAATTGTTACACGTAAAGCCAAGGACGTAAAATGTTTAATGCGTCTTTGGCAAAGTAGATCATACCAAGAGGGCGGATCGCGAGTTACATACATCTAACTGTAACTGCCTATATCTGTATTAAACCTTTTTTCACAAAATAGAAAGTTTCGGTAATTTATATATCATCCACATATCGAGAATACAGCTGCAAAGAAGTGAGAACAATGATCAGGTATCGATACAATTATGTCACATATCCTATCCGCGACTTAAAAAGGAAAGAAACACATGATTAAAACGTCACAAGCGGAAAGCCAAACGGACAGTTTCTGTCCCACAAAATGGTCAAAATTATATACAAAAATATTAACAGTACATACATTCAAAAACAAATAATAACAATAAAATACCACAGCAGAAGTACCGCGTCATAACGGTTAGTATTTATTATTACTGGGAGCTTGAATCGGTTTTACGGGACCACAACCAACGCCCTTGGTTTTATCGTGGTTTAAAAGAAAACATATATTTTTGTCAGACTGCACATAGGGTTTCTATATCATCAGCACGACATCTTCGGGAACATAAAAATCAAATCAATACAGAGACGAATCCACGAACCCACGATGCGGACTCGACAGCATGAATTAACTTAAATGCTGAAGCAAAGGAAAATCAACGTTAAGATTTCTGTTGGCTGGACCAGAGACAGAGCATAGAGAGCCCGAAGTAGATCAGTTTGGGTAGCTTTAGAAAGTGCGAGCATTAAATTATTTTTATTACAAACAGGAATGCCTCTACCAAGTGGTACACAATATGTGCCAATCAGAATGTATATACAAATCAGAACCAAATTGTAGTAACATGCATATAAAAAGTGTTTCACAGAGAAGTTTGTGCCCAACCTGGTCACATACCTCAATGGCCGGGTTACTTATATTGCATCTCATAAAATAACAAAAACTTTATACTTATTGCTCTAAAGTGATTTAATTTCAGAAATTAACCATATAAAAGCTTATAGCATATTTAGGATTCTGTATTGGAAACATGTTAAACAATTTGTTAATGATCGGATGACTAAAAATGATTTAAAGGTAATTTCTTTGATAAGAGTGCCTATCTGTCTTCATCATTAGACGTTACCTTCTAGAACACAGAAATAATATTCATAATTAGTTCAGCAATATCTTTCAACGTGCCAAATATGCAGACAAACTGATTCTAAATATCAATTAAGCACATTTTGGCCCCGTCAAGCGATTTTGGTACTTATCGCCTATGCGAGCAGCGAAGGTTCAGGCGAGCCTGCGCATCCGCGCAGTCTCGCCAGAACCTTCGCTGCTCGCTCATACAAGCAGTGAATCAAGAGGAATCTTCAGACAGAAAGCCATATCCCTGGCCGCTCTGAATGGCTGGGCATGCGCAGTTAAAATTTGTCAAAACGGAATGCTCGAAGACACAAATTCGCTTGGCGGGGCTCATTTTATGATTCCGAAGTAGGAGATATTGGATACTATCAAAGTCTGTTACAGGTTGTTATTGTCTCTGATTTCATGCTCATTACCACGAGCGTTCAATAATCACCCCATATTTGTTTCCTTTAGGTTACACACATCTTTGATTGAGCGTGATATATAATTGATTACTTCAGATTCCTTCCTCGAAATTCTTTCGAAAATGTGCAGCGCGCTCACAGATTTCCTGGCTTTAAAACAGTCTGTATGTTAACAGCCTATCGGATCTGAATTTTTTGGTGACTTACGAGTATAAATTAAGAAGACAAATATGCTTGCAATCATCACGAAAACACGGCTATGGGGTTTACAGGGGTAAACCTTATTATGGGGCGGTTCTAACGAGTACCCACACTCTATATTTTGAGCAGAAATAAGAAAAATATCACAATTTTTAATCTTAAAATTTTCATTTTTTTCGGCGATAAAGGTTACAATGTATTGGTATAGGCGTGTTTTCGTAATTGATTTTAGCACCAAATTTAGTAAAATCTTTTTTCGATATAAACAGATTGGATCCAAAATAAATATTATACGAGAGACTGCATGCATGGTAGTTAACACAATCACGGTTGTTAGCTTTGCTTCCCTCTTTTTTCTGTTGTGCCTTATTATTGTTATAGTTCATCTTTGCATGTATGTATTGCTGATATCTTTTTTATTTTGGATTACCGTTTGGTCATTCTGTGGGAAGATAACTGTCCTTTTGGCTTTTCGCTTGTTAAGTTTTCATTAAATTGAAGATATTATATGTGTGTGTTTCTTTACGTTTGGTGTCTTGGATGAGAGATGTGAGGTGAGTGAGTGAGTGTTTGAGTTTTACGCCCGACCAACAGCTACGGTCATACGGAGACAGTACCTCGGTTTAAAGACTCATCCGAATGTCTGGAGAAAAACGGGATCGATCCTGCGATCTCTGGTTTACAAGGCGAGTAGCGTAACCATTGCACCACGGAGGCTTCTAGTGATGTGAGGTAATTGTATCGATTCCTGGTCATTGCCTTCACTTCTGTTTTGGTAACACTTGGAGAAAGTAATCTTGCAAATAGGACATATCATAGACAGCCTGGTTAAAAAATTCTTGGTGGACAGAGTCGTGCTATATGAGAATGGCGAGGATTGTTGCCACGTAAAATTAATAAACGTTAAGCCCCAGTCCCAGTCCCCACACCCTCCCCACCTGTATTTGTTTTTCCTGCCCTTCCAACATCACGAAAACTTGACTATATAATTTTGAACCCCTTAAACCCCACCTTTATATAGTAAAACTGGGGTTTGCCGGGGCATATATTATTTTTATTATATCTGCTCAAAAACATAGATTGTGGGTACTCGTTAGAACCATCTCGTCGAGGCGGTTCTAACAAGTATCCACAATTTATGTTTTGAACAGAAATAAAAAAAATATCACATTAATTTTTTTCTTCTCAAAATTTTCATTTTTAGGTGTAAAAATTTACATTGTATTGGTATAGGCGTGTTTTCGAAATGAAATCGATGCTTCTGTTGTTGTTTATTACTGATATTGTTTATTTTTGCATGTATGTACTACTCATACCTCTTTATTTTGGATAGCCGTTTTGTCATTTTGTGGGAAAAAAGCTGGCCTTTTGCCGCACTGCTTGTGGTATTTTCATTATAGTAAATGTTCTGAAAAAGGTGTAATCCTTTGGGAGCAAGGAGTACAGCACAGGACTGGAAATTTTGGAGTGTACAAGAATTGTCTGGGCCAGACTAGCTAGTGTCGGCCCCTAGGGCCTCATCAGCGACCCTCAAATATTCCTTCAATTCCACAGTACAAGTAATGAACCTAAAGGACTAGAAAATATAAGTGTTTCTTCCACTTTGGTGACTTGGATAAGAGGTGTGCGGAATTTTATGTTTTCTGTTTTTATGAAATTTGGTTGCTATGGCAACTAAGAGTTTCCATAGACTTGTAATAGGGAAAATTGAAATTTGCGTTTACTGCCCAGCCTCAGCGGATATTTTGGAAAAACCGACATAGAAGTCATTTTCTCAAAAATCATATCCCGTATGAGGCTGAGACTTTATGGAAATCTTCACCATATTTGTCTTTGCAGTTTTTTTTTATGAATTTCGGCTCTTTAGTTTGGTTTCTATGGAAAGTTAAGAATTACCACAGACTCGTAATGGGGAAAATTGAAAAATGACATTTAACCCCTTCATGATATTTCAAGCTTTCAGAGAAATGTTCCTTAAACATTGTTTGATCTGCCATATGATTGCAGGCCAATTGGTTGCCACAGATGGGAAATTGTCAATTGTCATCTGTTGTCTTGCAACAACACAGTCAAGCAACATGAGAACTCTGAAGCCACTAGGCTGATTGCGTCCATACTTTATCTGTCGGCTCAGGGCTTCCGTGATTTATTAAAATGAAGTGAAGGTAATGATAAGGAATCGACACAGTTAACCCCAAGCTCCCATCAGAGTCCTAAAATTAACCATTTAACATTTTGGTGGCCCTTTTTTACAATTCGATGACAAACTTGGAATTACAAGGAAAGAATCATCATTTTTGTGGATTTTATCGATGTGTAAACTCCGGCGAATCACTCAAAAACTTTTTTTGCATAAATCCTTCGCGCTGTGTAATCGCCGGCGAATCACTCACAAATTTTGCATAAACCCCTTCGCGCCTTATGTATTTTTGAGTGTTCGCACTCATAATCGTTTGCATAAATGCCTTCGGGTTTCATGCAGTTTGTGAGTGATTCGCCGTTTGGCCATTTTTGTGGGAAGTGGCTTTTTGCTTGTTAAGTTTTCATTAAAGTGGAGATATTATATGTGTGTGTTTCTTTTCTTTTGGTGTCGTTGATGAGAGATGTGAGGCAATTGTATCGATTCCTGGTCATTGCCTTCACTTCTGTTTTGGAACTACTTTGAGAAAATAATCTTGCAATTAGGACATATCATAGTCAGCCTGGTAAAAAAAAATAAAAACTCTTGGTGGACAGAGTCGTGCTATATGAGAATGGCGAGGATTGTTGCCACGTAAAATTGATAAACGTAAAGCTCCAGTCCCCACACCCTCCCCACCTGTATTTGTTTTTCCTGACCTTTCAAACATCACCAAAACTTGACTATATAATTTTGACCCCCTTAAACCCCACCTTTATAAAGTAAAACTGGCGTTTACAGGGGAATGCATTATTTTTCTTATTTCTGCTCAACAACATAGATTGTGGGTACTCGTTAGAACCGCCTCGTTAGAACCTTGTGTCGGCCCCTAGGGCCTCATCAGCGATCTTCAAATATTCCTTCAATTCCGCAGTACAAGTAATTAATCTAAATGACTAGAAAATATAAGTGTTTCTTTCACTTTGGTGACTTGGATAGGAGGTGTGCGGAATTTGATGTTGTTTTTTGTTGTTGTTTTTTTTATGAAATTTGGTTGCTATGGCAACTTAGAGTTTCCATAGACTTGTAATAGGGAAAATTGAAATTTGCGTTTACTGCCCAGCCTCAGCGGATATTTTGGAGACTCATAGAATTCATCTTCTCAAAAACCATATCCCGTATGTAGAAATATTCACCATATTTGTCTTTGCATGTTTTTTTTTATGAAATTTGGCTCTTTGGTTTGGTTGCTATCATATATAATTAAGTATACTAAAAGAATTCTTGAAGAGGGTTATTTTTTACCGAAAACTGCATGAAAAAATTCCGTTTCGTTTCAAAGTTTGCTCATTTATATCTGATGCGTAACTGGTTCATCTCACTTGAATTTTGGTCGATTTAGATCAACAATGCAATATTTTGTAAGATCATTCTGGGTTTTATCATTTTGAACTAACTTTAAAACCGACATATTTTCAATATCTATGTTTAAACAATTTTCCTATGTCCACTGGTGGCTGTGAATCTAATTAATAACTTTGAGTATAAATTTGATATTACATTTCTCAATTAAAACGATTGATTAAAAATACTCATTTTTAAATAAAATTTTAAACTGTTTAAAACGATCATTTTATTTGTACGTTCTTTAGTTAAGTTAATAATAAATGCACATAACCTACCACTGTGTGTTATATAATTATTTACAAACATGCAATCTGAAATTTAAATTATTTAAATATATTTTTTTTTAATTTTAATTATGGACAATGGGTTTGAAATGAGAAGAAATTGTCTTTGAGTTTTGACTGAGATCAATCTCATTTACATTATCATGTGGCTAAGTAATTTCTCATCAATTAAACACCAGCTAAATTGATTGTTAAACAGTTCAAAACATTTTAAGTCAACTATGACATCATTGTCACGAATTACTTAGTTATTTCTTAATTATGAACTGTAATTCATTTAAGACTAATGCCATTCTTTACCATCCATACATTTTTATGCCCCCGCCATTCGAAGAATGGTGGAAAGGGCATATAGCATTGCTCCTGCCCGTTCGTCCGTCCGTGCGTCCAAAACTTAAACGCGGCCAATAACTTCCTTATTTCTTGATGGATTTTAAAATTTCTCGGCAGAAATGTTAACCATCATGAGACGACGTGTCACATGCAAAACCCAGGTCCGTACCTCCAATGTTAAGGTCATACTTAGAGGTCAAAGGTAAAACAAGAGGGCCCAGAGGGCCCTGGTTCGCTCACCTGATCCAATGTATTATAAGTGGGCCCTGGGCAGGGTCAAGTTTGGCCCCAGGGCTATAATTTGAACAATCTTGGTAGAGGTCCACAAGCTGAAGCTTCATATCGAATATGAAAGACCTGGGCTTTGTGGTTTCATAGAAGAAGATTTTAAAGGTTTACCCTGCATAAAGAAGTCTATGTAAAACAAGATTTTCCCCAAATTAGTCTATGTAAAACCAAAGGGCCCCGGAGCGGGGACATTTTTGGCCCCAGGGCTATAATTTGAACAATCTTGGTAGAGGTCCACTAGCTGAAGCTTCATAACAAATATCAAAGACCTAAGCCTTGTGGTTTCAGAGAAGAAGATTTTTAAAGATTTTCCCTATATAAGTCTATGTAAAACCAAAGGGTCACATGGCCGGGGAATGTTTGGTTTCAGGGCTATAATTTGAACAATCTTGGTAGAGGTCCACTAGCTGAAGCTTCATAACAAATATCAAAGACCTAAGTCTTGTGGTTTCAGAGAAGAAGATTTTTCAAGATTTTCCCTATATAAGTCTATGAAAAACCAAAGGGCCCCGGAGCGGGGGTATTTTTGGCCCAAGGGCTATATTTTGAACAATCTTGGTAGAGGTCCACAAGATGAAGCTTCATATCAAATATTAAAGACCTGGGCCTTGCAGTTTCAGAAAAGAATTTTTTTTAAGATTTGACCTATATAAGCCTATGTAAAACCTAAGGGCCCTGGGGCGGGGGCATTTTTGGCCCCAGGGCTATAATTTGAACAATCTTGGTAGGGGTCCACTAGATGAAGTTTCATATCAAATAGCAAAGACCTGAGCCTTGCAGTTTCAGAGAAGAAGATTTTTAAAGATTTTCCCTATATAAGCCCATGTAAAACAAAAGGGCCCCCGGGCGGGGGCATGTTTGACCCCAGCACTATAATTTGAACAATCTTGATAGGGGTCTACTAGATGAAGCTTCATACCAAATATCAAAGATCTTGGCCATGTGGTTTCAGAAAAGAATTTTTTTTAAAGATTTTCCCTATATAAGCCCATGTAAAACCAAAGGGTCCCGGTGCGGGGGCATTTTTAGCTCCAACACTATAATTTGAACAATCTTAGTAGGGGTCCACTAGTGAAGCTTCATACCAATTATCAAAGACCTTGGCCTTGCGGTTTCAGAGAAGAAGATTTTTAAAGATTTTCCCTATATAAGCCTCGGTAAAACCAAAGGGCCCCGGTGCGGGGGCATTTTCGGTCCAAGCACAATAATTTGAACAATCTTGGTAGAGGTCCACTAGATGAAGCTAAATGTCAATGTCCTGGGCCTTGCGGTTTCAGAGAAGAAGATTTTTTAAGTTTTCGAGGAAAAAAATCTATTTTTGGCTCCTGTGACCTATATGTGCAACGGACCGGAACCATTTGAACAACTTTGAAAGGGGACCACCTAAGGATCATTCCTGTGAAGTTTGGTCAAAATCTGATCAGTGGTTTAGGAGGAGATTTCGTTTGAAGAAAAAGTTTACGGACGCACGCACGCACGCACGCACGCACGACGGACGACGGACAAAAAGTGATCCCAAAAGCTCACCTTGTCACTACGTGACAGGTGAGCTAAAAAGGGTCCGAAACTTAAACGCAGTCAATTACTTTCTTATTTCTGGATGGATTTTGAAATTACTTTGTAGAAATGTTAACCGCCATGAGACGATGTGTCACGTGCAAATCCCAGGTCCATACCTCCAAGGTCAAGGTCATACTTAGAGGTCAAAGGTAAAAAAAGGGTCCGAAACTTAAACGCAGTCAATTACTTACTTATTTCTGGATGGATTTTGAAATTACTTTGAAGAAATGTTAACCATCATAAGACGATGTGTCACATGCAAACCCACGTCCGTACCTCCAAGGTCAAGGTCGTACTTAGAGGTTAAAGGTAAAAAAAATGGTTCGAAACTTAAACGCAGTCAATAACTTTCTTATCTCTGGATGGATTTTGAAATTACTTGGCAGAAATGTTGGCCATCATGATACAATCTGCCTCACACAACACCAAGATCCTTACCTCCAAGGTCAAGGTCATACTTAGAGGTCAAATGTGAAAAAAGAGTCCAAAACTTAAAAAGGTCAATAACTTTCTATGGATGAATACGAGCATAGACATATTTTCATGCGGGGCATCCGTGTCCTATGGACGCATTTCTGGTGCATTAGGATTTTAACTGTGACGACAGCTGACGTCGCAGTACAACGTCCTTTATGTTGGCAACCAAGATATAAGGAAAGAAAGACACAAGAGGATCTAAGCATGACAGACAGTAACAAAATTATATTAGGACAAATGTCGGAACCGAGGAGCTGAGGGAAAATGGGCAAAACAGAGACTAAGGACAAACATGGACAAAATGAATACACAATGACCCAGATAATATTTATATTTTCGGCGTTATTCGTGTGTCAAACTTTCAGTCACTTTTCTGTGGCGAAATTTTGAATTAAAATGATTTCTGAATTTCTGCACAGTTTCTGAAATATAGGGCTTTTTGTGAAGCGGAAGGGTGGGTCAAGGCCCCCGCGCACGCCGGGAGACCCCGAGATTGATGTCAATGGAAGTGCCTTATCATAAGGAACAAGAATATATATGGAAGAGGATTTTCATAAAAACAGCCCTTTTCAATCTCCCAACCTAGGTATATTACAGATGAAATTTGGGCCCGATCGGCCCAGTGTTTTCAGAGGAATGTCGTGCGAAAGTGTTGGCGCAGACGACATACGACGGACGTTTGACGACGACGGACAACTGCCTATCCTATAAGCTCCCCCGGAACCTTAGGCTCTGGTGAGCTTAAAGGTAGCTGCGTGAGAAAAATAATCAATGGTTTGGTTGAGAACTCGATAATCAAATCTCAGGTTCGTTTACGTTTGTTTCGAAATACAAAAAAAAAAAAAGAAAGAAAAGAAATGGTTGTAGCATGGATGTTATACGACATACCGCGTGTTTGGATGTCGACCCTTTTGCAATGGACAACTTTGTTTCGCTCTTCGTTTGCACGGCGGTGGGCTGGAATTCGGCCTCTTTTACGGTCCCATCTCACATCTTTTGCATTCAAGTGGAAGGAGGGGGGGGGGCTCCGTGATCTAACTGGTTGTTTTCTTCTGCTCGGACATCGGATTGTTTTTGAGTCCTCAATGTATTAATTTCTACATGATCGTTTTACTGTGTCTTTCAATTTGATTCACTGCTAAGCTAGAAGCCTCCATGAGGAACATTTGTTTATTGTTGTTATGTTTGATACTGCACTAGAACTGAGGAATTAAAGCCTCCTTCACCACCCAGTAGTTTTACTACTGACCGCAATAAGGCGGTCATTCGGTTGCAGTATCTTATTTGTTATTTGGCTTTTTGTCGTTGGTTCATGTTTCGTCTGTTTTTGTGTGTGCCTCTATGTCACATTTTTTCTTTAGGTGACTCGAGATGGCTGCATTCTTTGATTAATATTGTGGCCTTTTCGGAGTGATCCTTTCTAACAAGAAGGTTATATAAGTCTTACGCTCGGCAAAGCCACGCATCTGACTTAAATGAACTGAAAAAAAAAAACCTTAGGTGACTTCGTCTCGGTATATTTCCCATCATAGATTCTATTAATCTTCTATATCATTAACGGTTGCATATTTTCAACTCAATTTGTGATATTTTCTCTTGTTGTTGTTGTTTTTTTTATTTCTGCCAATCATTCATTCAAATATGAACGAAAATGGTAAATGGGGGATATTTACTGTGTTGAGATGATTACCGAAACGAGTGCGTAGCACGTGTGATAATGAAGAAATATCACTGTTATTTATCGAGAAACGAGAGTTAAGTTTCTTTTTATTTTATACGAGATAAAATAAACAACGTATATTCGTGTTAACCCAACCTTCGTCATGTAAATTCGTATTTACAAAGGTATTCAAGACAGGGGACTGTCAATGTGACACTTCCCTGTCTCATCCTGAGTGCATTTTATTGATTTCTACCAAACAAAAATAAACATCGAAAATGCTGGCATGATAAATTGGATTGACATTGTAGACTGTATTAAAACCTATTGAGAAATGATCATGTCGAATGGCATACGCCATCGTCGCATAGCATGCAGTTACTTGAAGCTCTGGTTAATATCAAAGTTAATTGATATCTGCATTCTAGTATATAACATGCTCGTCTATACTTCGATACTACTCCTTATTCCCGAGACTATAAATAATTTATATGCTAACTACAGTTCAATAGGAAATTTGACAAGATCATCATGATTAAAATGAAAACATACCCGGCGTGTAATCAGTATGAGGTGTAGATAGAGTATTTTACATGAGTGTTCATGTGTTATTGAATTTATTAAACGAGTTGAGGAAAAGGGATAAAATGCTCGGTTTGTTAAACGAGTTGAGGAAAAGGTATAAAATGCGAGGCTTTGCCGAGCATTTTATCCCTTTTCTTCAACGACTTTAATAAAATCAATAATACATGAGCACGAATGCAAGATTCTATTTATCATATGGCATTTAAAACGCATTTTATTCATTTTATTCATGTTTAATAAAAATGTCATTTTTCCGCCATTAGTAAACGCAACGTCGTTAAGGTCGTCGTACATGTAACGTTACGGGACTAACTAGCTAATTGCATATTTAATCAACTAGTGGATTGTCGAATTTATTACACGGCGTTATTACATTCTGAGACGCGACGTCATATGATAAATTGATGTAAACATTAGGAAAAGGGTGCAGATAACCATGACCAGACAGCCGTCGCATGATATTTAACCTGCAACAAGACAGCAACAGAACTTCAGATCAGCATGCGCATCAGTATTGCGCTCAGGACGATCAGTCTTCGTTGTTTCCATGATCCCTCTTTAGTTTCTGTGCTATCAAAATGTAACATGCTAAGACTGCAGTCAGAGTGGATGTGAGAGGAAGAAAGGTAGTCATTGTCCAATATGCCATATAAGCGGCGTTTGCTTTTTAAAAGGTTGCAAAACGAGAATAAGAATTAAACAATCGGAAAACGCAAATGTCTTGTATAGTGCATTCATTTATATCTCCTAAACTGACATTTTTTTTTCCCACGAAACATTGTTGAATGGTTTATTTCTGCTGCAAAAATAGAGCGTTGTAGCTCGTTATAATCGCCCAAAATCGCCTCAATAATAATAGACATCTAGAAAGTCCGTCCATATAGATTTGACCCCAATAAACTCCACTTTCGTATAGTAAAACCTATAGCATCACGATAACAAATCCATGAACTGATCACCCCCGTAAACCCAAAACAGGGGTCTACGGGGGAATATATTACGTTGTTGTTTTTGCTCAAAAACATAGATTGTGTGTTCTCGTTAGAACCGTTCATTTAGGCGGTCCTAACGAGCACCCACAATCTATGTTGAAAGCAAAAATAAAAAATATGTTAACATTTTTACCTAAAATTTGTCTTTTCTCACCCCATGTTGGACGCCGTTACTCATCACGCTAACAAGTCCGTGACATGAACAACCACTTACACCCCACTTTATATAGTGTAAACGGGGGTTTAGGGGGTATACACTATTTTCCTTATTTCTGATCATAGACATAGGTTGTGGGTACTCGTTGGAACCGCCTCGATGAGGCGGTTCTAACGAGCACCCACAATCCATGTTTTGAGTATAAATTAGAATCATATCACAAATTTTCATCAGAAAATTGACCGTTTTGGACATGTAAAGCATGTATTATGACGCCAGGGTGTGTTATCGTAATGAGTACACATGGACCTGTCTTCCTAATGGGAATAGATGCCCAGGAAAGGCCACAATCAAAGATTAAAAGTAGATGTAAAACAAAGACCAGGAATCGATACAATTAACTTACTCCACCCATCAAAGACACCAAAGGGAAAGACACACAAACATTAAGCGACCAGACCATAATGGAAACCTAAACAAAGGAATGCCATAAGGACATTTACTGTCCCACAAAATGGCCATATGGCGATCCAAAATAAAAAGACACAAGTGATACACACAGTAAGTAACAAACAACAACATAAATAAACCATCATAGAAGAACCGCCTTGGAACGGTCAGTGGAAAGATTTCCACTGGCGGGGCTTAAATCGATTCCACGCGGCCACAACCCTCGACCTTACTTCCGCCGCGATTTAGACAAATAATTTGTTCAGTCCGCATGAAGGCCTCCTAAATCATCAGTGCAACATCTCCGTGAACACACATAATCAAAGAACCACGGAGGTGGGACAACGGTGAGAACTCGACAGCAAGAAACCACTGAAATGCTGGAGCAAAAGAAAACCAACAGTTAGACTCCGATGGGCCCGACCAGAGACAGAGCATCAGGCGCCAACCAACATTACCTTGAATTAGATCTCTCTAATTCTCAATAAGCCTTTACGTTGGAACCGTCATAGAATCTGAGGCCTGACCCACCGGCGTGGAATTAAAGAGGGAAGCAAAGTTGCCAACCGTGATTGGGTTAACTACCATGCATGCAGTCTGTCGTATAACATCCATGTTGTGCCCAATCTTTTTATATCGAAGAATGAGTTTACGAAATTGGGTGCTGAAGTCATTGCGGTTATATATTTTTTTCTGAATTAATATACTAAGTCACCATAAAATTCGGGTTACGATAGACCTTGTTGCAGAAGAGATTTAAGTCCAATATTGAATTTTGAAATTAAATCAGAATGGCGTCTATAAAATTTTGAAAAGGCTTTGCGTAGTTTATGGTACCGATAACCCTGATTAAGAAGTTTAGCCGTCAATAATCTATTACGAGTGTTGAAGTCAGTAACATGACTACACACTCTAGCAAATCGAATTAATTGCGATTTATAAATGCCATAGGATGGCGCACGAGGAACATCAACATCCAAAAAAAGGAAAATTTACAATCTCAAAATCAAAGTCATCGCGTTTATCAGAAATTTTGCACGAAAGAAACCCCTCTACAATAGATACGTAAATCCAAAAACGGGGCCTCGGTATCAGAAGAATTTGCTTTATGTAACTGAAGTTCTTGGGGGTAAATCTGACTGTTTAAACCATCGAAATAGGTATTATCAATATTTAGTAAATCATCTAAATATCTAGAAGTGGAGCTTACAGCTTCAATAATTTCAGATTGGTTATCAATGGAAAGCGACAACATGAAGTCTCTTTCATAACACTACAAGAACAGATCAGCCACAAGAGGTGCGCAATTCGTACCCATCGGAATACCCAAAATTTGTCTAAATAACTTAGTACCGAATCTAATATAAAGCCTACCAATGGTAACAAGTGGAAGAGTAACTAACAATGAGGAAAAAAAAAAAAAAAAAAACACACACATTCGAACAGCACAGAAAAACTTGGGTTTACATGGGGTATACATCGTTGTATTATTTCTGGTCGAAAACATAGAGTGTAGGTATTCGTTAGAACCGCCTCACCTAGGCGGTTCCAATGAGTTTTTACAACATAGATTGTGGGTACTTGTTAGAACCGCCTCACTGAGGCGATTCTAACGAGTACCTACAATCTATGTTTGGAGCAGTTATTTGGAAAATATCAGAACTTTTATCATAACATTTTTGTTTTTAGAGGTAAATTTTTTCAATATATTTGAATAGGCGTGTGTTTGTACTGACAACTCGATACACAACAAAGGTCTGCTCAGACTTTCGAAATAATTATTGATGCACTCAGGATAAACGATCGATTTCAAAATACTTTAGCCCATATCAATCATAACAAAACAAAATTTAATAAGCAGCATCCAACATTTAAGACTTTAAATTACTTAAACTAGCCGTAATAGGGTTCTAATATTCCATACATGGATTCCTCATGAAAACAAAAGAACTTGCACATATGTTCCTTTTTATGACTATGTCCCTTTCCTCAGTTATGGCCCTCTGAAAAATACGGATGAAACTTTGTCTTGAAACTTTGTGAATAGATTGCCAGTGATTAGTAGATGACCTGGTTAACTTTTGAACAAATTCTAATAAAAGCTCATGCGTTATGACCCTTTGTACATTTGGGGAGTTTAACCTTGAAAGCAAAATATCCCAAAAAGTATTAAAGCTAAAGTTTTGAAACTTGGTGGATAGATTTAAGATAATGAGTACATGACCCGGTTAACTTTCGAACATTTGTTTTTTTTTTTTTTCAGTTACGGCCCTTCAAATATTTTACCCTTGTAAGCAAGGTCTCTCGACAAATGTGTACACTATTGCCTTGAATCTTGATAGGTAGATAGGGGATGATGGATACATAACACGGTTAGCTTTTGTAAAAAAAAATCCTAATTTTAGTTTTGAGTTTTGGCCTTTTGAAACCTTTACCATTTCTACCATATATAAATGTCAGGGACAAACATTGTTATGGCCAGAAGTTGTGGGCATAGAGTTTCATAAACACCAGCTCTAGTTTGGATTTTGTTTTCTAGTGGAAATGCATCATACTGGCAAACTCTTTCGGACCTGTCGATATAATGAGGGGCATCTGGAGTCATTAACCCATATATGACAATGAAATCTTTCCCCTCATAAGTTTGGAAAAATCCATTTCCAATTCAATGGGTTTCGGTTTGGTTTTGCTTGCTGTAAATTTTACAAAAAAAAAAAAAAAAACATGCATGCGCTTTATGCAAATAGTGAACGCCCAGATGCATAACATTGCACTCCTGTGCGATTTTGTTTCCATTCAATACTCTAAAGTTTCATTTTCAGGTGAAATATTTATATTGATACCTTTCTTATTGTCGATAAACATAACTTGTGAATGGTTGTTCGGGTCTAATGCGTTATTCACAATCACTGCGTTGTCGCACAAATAAAAACCTTGTACCCGCACTTGTTTACCCCGAATATCTCTCGTTAATATGTTTACACGCAGTGTCATTACGAAGACGCGTTACCGTGATAAATATATCCACATAAGGATAACACACCTTTTTGAACCTAATTCTCAGTTTTCTTTCTTTTTTACATTTCCAGAACCATCAGTGTCAACGCAATTCTGACATTTTATTCTTATATTAGTTTCAAATACAGATCGTTTGTACACGTCACAACCGTCGCGTAAAGGCAGTTCTAACGAGAATAAACATTCATGTTTTAAGCAAGGTTACGTGTAAAGGAAGTACCTTGCAAAACCTACTTTTCTCTTTCATATAATGTGAGATGTGCAAGGGTACTCATTGCATGGGCTAGCCCACGAAAATAGAGGATCTTACATGAGTATTCATGCATTATTGAATTCATTAAACAAGTTGAGGAAAAGTGATAAAATGCGAGTCTGTGCATCGCATTTTATCCCTTTTTCTCAACGAGTTTAATAAATTCAATAATACATGAGCGCGAATGCAAGATTCTATTTATCATATAACATTAAAAACGCATTTTATTCACGATTTGTTGAGAAAAGTGTCAATATTCAGTCAGTAGTGATTCTTGAAAAAATGACCCAATTATATACCAAAAAGGTAGAAAAATAACCCTTATTGAATTTCGACTGATATGTTTCCTTTCGGCTTATTTCCACATTTTAACATTTGACCCAAACTTTTATCCACATCATTTCAATAGTTTTTGAGTTTTTGACAGTAAAACATGCTCGTTACGGAAGAGAGTTTATATTTGTAAGCCCATGTGTCTGTTTCATCCAACAGTCTATGCTAACCCAATGGGTATATTTATGAAGTTAAACTCATAGCTTTTGCCAACAAACAACACTTTGTTGGACTACTGATTGTCTGAATACGTAACGCTCACTTCTAAAATTGCTCGCCTCCGTAACATTTTAACTCACCTCCGTAACATCTCTTCCGTAACGATAGATTTCTCTCCACAGTCAGTATCTAGAGCAAAATCTAATGTTAACCTTTAGTGATTTGATATTACTAGCACAAATAGCAGTCGATGCACACAAAGGTGTTCCGATACCTATATCGGCTTAGGTTTTTATGTTACGGAGGAGAGAAGTTACGGAGGTGGAGGACAGTTTGTTTTTTATCAACCAAAAAGTTGTTGTTGGACCAATGGTCAATATTATGTTTCATATCAGTACAATCTTACGCAAAATATATCGCAATTAGCTAAAAGTGTTCCTTTCCATCCATTGGCCTTTTGAAAGCACCGTTACGGAGGTGACGCTCTGAAAAGTGACAAATTAATTATCCACTTTCAGATTTCATATTATGTTTATTTCGAAAGAAGATCAAACACATAATGGTTTATTTATCTGAACATTCCTTTGGTGGGATATTAGACACAGTTATGAGCAGAGAATTATTCCTGTCTGCACACTTTGACCAGATATAGAACCGTTACGGTAGGTGAGTGCTGTTTTAGCGACACCCTATTTTTACGGCATTGTGTCCAGACACTGAATGCAATAAGTCTTTAAATTCTGCTTATTGTTTCCTAAGCATTCTATCGTTGAACCGCAATTGCAATTTCATTCCGTCTAAACAACAATAGGTTAGAAATTTGCACTTCAGTATGTAACCATGCCTTGTGACATGGCAAAAGCGCATACCCCACTGGTATATTAAAGGTGCTAACTCAGTAATCGCACTAGAAGGCATTGGTTTTAGAATTTGAAGTAAGTTCCTGAATATGCCTCTTGGCTTATATGGCTTATTTACACCCATAGACTGCGTTGTTTAGCTACCATGAAGGGAAAAACATTAGCAACAGGGTATATTCAAAATTGGGTCATTTTTTCAAGAATCACTGCGGTAACGTCGTTAATGACGTCGTACATGTAACGTTACGAGGCGTATCTAACTAATTAGCATATTTAATCCACTAGTGGATTATCGAAAATATTACATGGCGTTATTACACTCTCAGACGCGACGTCATATGATAAAAAAAGATCTTGCATGAGTGTCCATGCATTATTGACTTTAGTAAACGAGGAAAAGAAAAGGGATATGATACGAGTGATTAATTACCATTGATAAGTTTAGGCATATAATGAACACGTGTACCGATGTGCGGCACGATTGTGATGGCGTAAACGCGGCATGACGTCGTGACGTCGTGACGTCGATTCAAATATGATGTTTATCCTAAGCATGGAGTGTTGATATACTAAACATTTAATGACATCAAGTGAGATTAATCCCCCCCCCCCGCGATGGAAGTGACGTCGCTAGGTCATAACGTCGCGACGTCAATTCGAACGGGTGGCCATTGTATGTAAATCTCAGCGACAGGCATATGGTCATATGGTGCATTATGTTGGCGAGAGTAATCTGTTGAATAAATATGGCGTGTCTGTCTTTTTGCTAAGAACCATGTCATGGAATGTGTCGAATGCTGTATATAGTAGCGCAATAGACGGGACTGGATCGGTCCTGCGTAGCCCGATCGGTGTCTTTATGTTGCCTGCTACGTATGTTTAGTAGGAATAATATTATGGCGTTGCATGAGGGACCGGGGCCTGGCGATCCCGGCCGAGCATGCGCAGGGTCCGGATGGATGATTTATGTATTTATTGGGCATAAATCCGGGATATGGATCAGTACGTGTTATGCTGTTGTGTATCAAGTATTTCATTGATTATAGGCACTATTGGCTGTTGGGCGGTTAGTCCGGAACACTGAAGGTTTTCTCCCCCTTTCTATCTTTCTCCCGATACTGATTTCGGTCAATTCTGACCATGATACAGGTTTGGGCACAAAAGTTTTCAATCCCAACCCCAAAAAAGAGCTTTGTGACACAGCCACCAGCAGATTAAAACTATTTACAAGAAGTCATCAGGGGAAGGAATCCATACCTATCCCCCGCCCAACCCTAGGATATTATATTTTGGCCTTAAACCCATCAACTGTCTCAGAAGAGACAGCTTCGATTGTAAGGCCATTCCAAGTTGCAATAGTCCTGGGGAGAAAGAACTCTTAAAACCATCCGTGTAAGCATTAGGACGGTGATACTGAAAGGGATGGGACCTAGTTCTCCCACATCCTCCACCAGCTTCAGATAGGTACCTACTCTTATCAATAATTGCTAAATAATTGTGGATTTTATAGAATAGAGTCAGAGAAGCCTGCTCACGCCTTTCCTGCAGAGTCGGCCAATGGAGCTCTTCAAGCATCTCTCCAACGTGGCTTTGGTTGCGCCAACGTCTGCAGGTCCAGCGAGCAGCAGTCCTCTGAATTTTTTCTATTTTATCAGTCTCCTTTTGATGATAGGGCATCCAAACTTGTGTTGCATATTCAAGCTTGGGGCGGACTTAAGTTTTGTATACAGCATCCTTGGTTTCCCTCGGTGCGAAAGCCAAATTTTTACGAAGGAAACCGATTGTCTTAGTAGCCTTACTAATTATCTCATTAATGTGTTGACCCCACTCGAGGTCATCAGTGATTTGAACTCCAAAGTATTTAGCAGAAGAAACGTTCTCTAAAACCTGGTTATGTAATGTATAACCATGGACAATCTGTTTATGGGGAGGGTGCCTTGTCACTCTCATAGAGTGACATCTGGCGACATTAAATTTCATGAGCCATGCATCTTCCCAGGCAGCCAACTTTTCCAAGTCATCTTGAAGTATCTGTAGGTCATCAGACCTTCTTATATTTCTGTACAGTACACAGTCATCAGCGATAAGGCGGATTGTAGAGTTGATGTTGTCTGGCAGATCGTAAATAAAAAATCAAAAACAATATCGGTCCCAGCACGGAACCTTGTGGGACACCAGACAGCACCGGGGCAGGGTCAGAGCAAACACCGTCAAGTACGACTCTTTGTGTTCATCCAGATAGCCAAGCAGAGATCCACTGGAGGGTATCATTTCGGTTACCATAGTACTCCAGTTTATACAGAAGTCTTCTGTGGGGGACTTTATCGAAAGCCTTAGCGAAGTCCATAATAAATAGGCCTGTTTGTTTGTGACCCCTATTATGGGCCCCGTCCAGGTTTTCCTGTAGGTCGTGGATGAACTGGACAAGCTGGGTTTCACATGACCTACCGCTTCTAAATCCATGTTGGGATTCGACAAGGATCTTGTTCTCTGTAAGATGTTGCATGATTTTGCTCACGATGATGTGCTCGCGAGACTTTCAGCAAATACAAGTCAGTGACACTGGCCTATAATTGGCAGGGTCATACTTTTCCCCTTTCTTGTAAATGGGTGCCACGTTGGCTTGAAGCCAATCATCTGGGACCTTACCCTGGGCCAGGGACTGGTTGAAGATGCAGGCAAGGACTGGAGCAATTTCTGCACTGCATTCTTTTAACACGCGCGCGCTGAGGTCATCAGGGCCTGAGGATTTTTGGGGGTTAAGACGGTCTAGTAGTGTTTTGACCCCATTTGGGTCAATGAATAGATCATCTATGTCTGGATAGGGGCTTGGTCCTTTTGATGGAGGGGCACCTACTTGTTCCCGGGTGTACACAGACTCAAACTGTCTGTTGAGTATATCAGCTTTATCTTTGGCTCCAGTTTTCAAGATACCATTTTCTCTTAAACAAGCTACACCCGTGGAATCCTTCTTCAAGTTTTTCATAAAGGACCAAAATTTTTTAAGTCGATCGTTTTGGTTACAGTCTTCTATAGCAGTATCTGTATCCAGGGGATTGAATATATTGGAGACATATCTCCAATATGCATCTCTTATTTCCTTTTGAACGAAGGCTCTGAGTCTCGTGTAGCGACTCTTCAGGGCATCATTATCTGCCCTGCGGGCCTTATGGTACAGTTTTTTCCTTTTTCCTAATCAATGGCCTAATGCGGGTATCTATTCATGGGTATCCAATTTAACATTTCGTCATCTTAGACGGGATAAACTTGTTTACCGCACTGAGTAAGACCGTGTTAAATTCAGTCCACATCTCTTTAACATCAACGTGTGCAAAGTCCTGCGACAAAAAACGGTCTGCAAAAGCAAGCATGTTGTCTTTTAGACCCTGCATATCAGCCCGTTTATAGAGGTAAACCTTACGAGTAGACTGAAGGACCTTTTAGCTTTAATGTCATACTCTACCAGCACTATATCATGGTCTGATCGACCAATAGGTGGCATTCCCTTAACTCTTGTAACTGGGGTTGGATTGTTAGTAAGAAGGATATCTAGGGTCCGTTCTTGTCTTGTAGGGATATCGACAACCTGGGAGAGGCAGTGCTCCTGGACAATGCCAATCAAATGGGTCTGTACCTGTCTTTTGGGCATGCCCAAAGGTACATAAAGCTTAATCCAATCAATGTCCCCACAACTGAAGTCACCTCCAAGGAGGACGTGGGCAATTTTGCAAGACATGATTCGTTTTAGAGAACTATTTAGTTGATCCAAGTATTCCGGATCAGTAATATCTGGAGGCCGGTAGAAGGAGCCCAGGTACAAAGTTTTACAGCCCATAATTTGAAGTTTGACCCAAACAAAATCACATTCAGTCTCAAGTTCTGTCGCCTCAATACAAATCTAATCCCTCTTGAAACATACAAATACGCACCCATGGGCATCTCCAACCCTGTCCTTCCTAATGGCATCATATCCATCAGGAAAAATTTCCGAGTTGGCTATGTCCGGAGACAACCAGGATTCACAACTCAAAATAATGTCCGGTTTCGCTGTATCAACAATTGTCTGAAGTTCAGGTTTCTTATTCTTGATCGATTGACAATTCATAATCAGGTTCCGAAGTGGGTGATTTAAAACAGACTTTTTGCCTGTTTTAGCTCTTTGATGCTGCACTCCAACAGGAGAAGAATGAGCGGTTGGTGTGCCTAAGTCAGTTGGAATTGGACTGTCAGGGATTGACAGGGAGTCAAAACGATTGCTCATCTCAATCAGGCCTAATGTATCAAACAAGGAAGTTGAGAAGTTTGGCATGCCACAGTTCAGGCATTCCCATGCCAAACTTCTATCCAGAGGCTGATTATAGATAGAGTATATCCTGGAATCCATTCCCTGACAGTCAGTGTGGTACCATTTGTTACATGAATCACAGGCTATAGCCCGGTCATCCCAGCCAACAGCAACCTCGCAAACGCCACATGGGAAATGTGAGGAAGAAAGGGATGTAGGACCGGGATTGAGTTCTGTGTCCCAAGAATTACTAATAATAATAAAGAAAATGTACAGATATGCCAATCTCTGGGAGGTCTTCTAAAAGTCCTTAAATTTCTTCATGTTATTAAACAAATACGTTCCCATCAAATGTGGCAGGCCTTCATCTATCTGCAAATCACAGTAAGACTTACCACAATAGCCCAATTTCACTGGAAACAGGTGAAAACTGCCGAGGTAAGGGTCCGTCTCTTCAAATCCGATGCGAATCTTCATGGTCACAAGGGCTGCACTGAAGAGAAATGTAAACAACCACTGCTTCATGACCAGCTATGTCAATATAGCAAAATATAGTTACAATCTCTGTTCTACGGTCCAACTATGCACTAGCACTCAATTCCGGTTGGAATTTGGCCAAAAAGCTAGTTTATAGTAGGTCACGAAAACCTATGACATGAAAACAGGAAGTAAGGTGGCCATCTTGGAACAATGGCTCACGGGATTGACTGGGACTTATTACAAAAAAACTGAAAATATCTTACCGCAAACACAAGGGAATACCCAATCTCATACATATGCACTTTCAGAAGGAAATCTTGTAAATATCTGCTGAGTAGTTTAGTCAGAAACGCTCAAGTAAGGTTAAAATTTACCCAAAACGGCACCCGGAGAAACGGAAGCGCCAAACAGTGTAAAAGCCCACACCCCAGCTCATGGTTACTAGACGGTTGCCGTAATCGTATTCATGACAAGGCTGAATTTAATTGTGGCATCTTTGTGCACCTAGTATTGTGATATTTTAAGATATTTATCTAAGAGATCGAACTAGGAAATTAATTATTCGTATAGTGCTAGTTGTTAGTTATGCGCATCGTGCGCAACTTATTGCAAAAGCACACCCGTGTGACATTGTGCAGTTTTTCACATCTTCAAAACGGCTACTTTTCCGGTGAAAATTCGTGATATTTTTCTTATAAAGTAGAAGTAAAACAAAGGTCAGGAATCGATACAATTAACTTACTCCACCCATCAAAGACACCAAAGGAAAAGAAACACAAACATTAAGCGACCAGACCATAATGGAAAGCTAAACA
This sequence comes from Lucinisca nassula, assembly GCA_963580285.1. Lineage (NCBI taxonomy): Eukaryota > Metazoa > Mollusca > Bivalvia > Lucinida > Lucinidae > Lucinisca > Lucinisca nassula. Next base: position 95,885,474 of record OY757011.1, read on the forward strand.
AAGGAAGACCATAAGGACAGTTACTTTCCCACAAAATGGCCATGTGGCCATCCAAAATAAAAAGACACAAGTGATACACACAGTAAGTAACAAACAACAACATAAATAAATCGCCACAGAAGAACCGCTTTGGAACGGTCAGTGGAAAGATTTCCACTGGGGGCTTAAATCGAATTTACGTGGCCACAATCCTTGCACTTACTTCCGTCGCGATTTAGACAAATAATTTGTTCAGTCCGCATGAAGGCCTCCTAACTCATCAGTGCAACATCTCCGTGAACACAAATAATCAAAGAACCACAGAGGTGAGACAACGGTGAGGACTCGACAGCAAGAAACCACTGAAATGCTGGAGCAAAAGAAAACCAACACTTAGACTCCGATGGGCCCAAACAGAGACAGAGCATCAGGCACCAACCAACATTACCTTGAATTAGATCTCTCTAATTCTCAATAATTCTCAACCAGTGGCACAAACTATATTTTATGACCTCAGAGGTGTTCGAGCCAATGAAGTGCGACTGGTGCATCACTAAAACACACCTATATAATTTTGACCGCCTTTAACCCCACTTTTATAGAGTAAAACTGGGGTTTACAGGTGTAAACATTATTTTTATTATTTCTGCTGTAAAATAGATTGTGGGTACTCATTAGAACCGCCTCGTTGAGGCGGTTCTAACGTATACCGACAATCTATATTTTGGTCAGAAATAAGACCACGATGCGGTTCTATCGTGTACCTTCAATCTATATTTTGATCAGAAATAAGAAAAATACCACAATTTTTCGTCTTAAAGTTTGCATTTTTTCTGAGGTAAAATTTACAATGTATTTCTATAGACGTGTTTTCGTAATGGCATAAAAGATATTGCGCTGACGCGACCATTTTAGGACAAAAAGCAGAAAAACGGCCGAGAGCTTCAATCCGCAACTTCGTATATAGTATATACGCGAGGTCCATAATGGACCTGAATTGCTCATCTGTGTCGAGATGCATTATATTGTTTAATTTAGCTCTGGCTGCAATTTTGCTGAGTGAAGCGGAACTGTGTTAGCAATTCTTGTTGAGAGATTGTAGTAAGTATTTTGAAATTATTCTGTTTTTTTTTTGTTTTTTTTTTTATTTTGTAAGAGCTAACTGTTTTCAGAGAATAAGCTTGTCTGTTTGGAGTTCAAAAGGCCAAGTCAGGTCATATCGAGACGGTCAGTTTACCTCACCACACTTGTCCTGGCAGGCGTATACATTTGGAGTTTACCACACCATTGTAAATATACTTTAGCCAGAAACTCTAGAAAAGTGGTACTAAGACAGGTGACCCATACATGTATTATATAGAACAATATAAGATTATTTTTTTCCTTTTTATGCACGCTTTTAAAGTTACCAGTTATGTATAGCAGCGCTATAGTCTTTCCTTTTGCGCCATGTAGACTGGACCGGGTAACATGGACATTGCAAACAGTGTAGACCCTGATCAGACGCCGCAGAAGAGAGCTTCATTAAATAACCTTCATGGTGTAGATGGTCAGCGATAGTCACGTGGGCAATAGCAGGCGAGAAGCTTCTGTAGGTAGTTACTTTAGGTCGAATGTAAAACAATCGACCCAAAAGATGGTAAACTATGCAACACGAACACCATGACTAACTTAACAAAGCAACAACCGGACAGAAAATGCGGTATCAGAATACGTTGCGTGTTCAAGATGTATCATTTTGACAGAACAGCAGATTCCTAGACCCTTCGTTTCATCCCATCGATTAGACGTCGAAATTGATGGCTGGTTAGTTCCAGCCACGCGTTTGTGTGGTGGTGGTGTGTGTGTGTGTTTGGGGGGGGGGGCGTGGGGTGTTCAATGTTCTGTATTCGACGCCCAAGAATCTCACAAATATGTTCCAGGGATTCAAATCCGGGTTTCTAGCTTACCAAGCCAATGTCTCAATTCCGTAACGGCGGGGTCTAGCACACAGGTCTAGTGGCAAATGATTCGTTCAAACTGAGGCATGACTTCTGGCGCTAAACATGCAAAAATATCGAAACTCCATATTTAAACCGTGATAATGAAGTTGTGGAAAGTTGGTTCTGAGATTTGAGGTCTTCTTTCAACTCTTGAGTTGACCATAAAAAGATTCCTTTTCAGAGTTGAATGCACATCGCAGATCACAGAGTCAGTTTCGAGTAAGTATGTCGAAATTTCGAAAAAGTAAGTCGAAATTTCGAGAGAGTATGTCGACATTTCGAGTTATTAAGTCGAACTTTCAAGATAGTAAGTCGACATTTCGAGATACTAAGTCAAAATTTCGAGTTATTAAGTCGAAATTTCGAGATACTAAGTCGAAATTTCGAGTTATTAAGTCGAAATTTCGAGATACTTAGTCGAAATTTCGAGTAACTAAGTAGAAATTTCGAGAAACTATGTCGAAATTTCAAGATACTAAGTCGAAATTTCGAGATACCTATCAACAGAAATAAAAGAGTACCTGGCCCTAATGCTCCATCGTAGTAAACCGGCAGCTAATTGAAAACCTTATCGAATGCTGTTGCACCTAATTTAATTATTGTTTCTGCAGTGTGCATTAATTATTAAACATCAAGACGACTTTGAGCCTGAGATGTATATCAGTAGAGGCTGCGCTAAGCGAACGACATTAATCAGTTAAGAAAACTAAATCCAATCGAGTATCGACATTTTTGGCATGCAGTTCAGACAGGTCAACGATTAATCTTTTCAAAATGCAAATATCTTTACTGCCTTCTTTGAAATACATTACGCAAACACGCCTATACAAATACATTGCCACCTTTATCGCCGAAAAAAAAATGAAAATTTTAAGATGAAAACTTGTGATATGTTTCTTATTTCTGCTCAAAATATAGATTGTGGGCACTCGTTAGAACCGCCTCATCGAGGCGGGTCTAGCGAGTACCCACAATCTATATTTTAGAGCAGAAATAAGTAAAATAAGGTTTACCCCTGTAAACCCCAGTTTTACTATATAAAAGTGGGGTTCAAGAGGGTCAACATTATATAGGCATTTTTTCGTGATGTGCTTTGCGGTAGTCGCAAAACTTGCACACCATGACAGTGTCGCTTTGGGGATCATCTATAAGACTTGTTATTAGTAGTGTATGGGTTCGTCTTCGGCGCATAGGGGCAACACTGTTGACTATCCCACAAACAGCCATAGAATAACAGTTTTATTGCCCAACAAGTGCCCGAAAAAGCATTCATTGAAGAAACCAAACCATTAATATAACAGCAATATGATGTTTGAGTTAAACAGTGTAGATAACAGTAAGAGGTTTGACTTAAATAGTTTAGTCCTGTTCAGACCGCTTACCGTCTCATCTGGGTCTGCATTGTTTGCTCTTAGAGCTGATCCGCCGGACATGACAGTCGCCATATTTTGCTGTTGTTTTGGCAGAAATTTATGGTTTCCGTTTCGTCCGGGAACAATCTGCATTACACAAGAACAGGGGATATATTTTATATTTAAAGCAGGAAACAAAATTCCACCCACTATCGTCTGTCAATATCCAGATCTATTATATACCCAGAAAATATCCCGTTTACTTTGAACAGAAGTTACCGGTCAATATTTTTTACTTATTACCGGTAGTCAAGTGCATATTGCCCGTAGGTATAAACGGTCTCGTTTACAGTAGAAATACTTTCAAATTTGTCCATTTCGATACAAAAATTCGGCACCACCTTGTCGTGCGTATCGGCTGAAGGAACATATGACAAAACGAATATAGAAGTCCGCGTTGTATTTTGTGACAACAGCAAATCCTTCGACAGGGTCTGGCATAGAGAATTGTTAGCAAATCTAAAACATTATGGAATCTCTGGTCGCCTTCTGAATTGGTTTGAAAGCTATTTATCAAACAGGTATCAACGAGTGGTGTTATCCGGAGGTAGATCTTAATGACTTCCAATCAGGGCCAGAGTCCCCAGGGGTCTATTCTCTGTCCGCTTCTCTTCATTATATACATTAATGACATTGTGCAGGAGATACATTCAAATATTCGATTGTTTGCGGATGACACAAGCCTTTTCATAATAGTAGACTTTCTAGACTCGGCAGCTCAAATACTAAATGTTGATCTTTTCAGAATAGGCAACTGGGCTGATAGCTGGTTAGTTAACTATAACCCAAACAAAACCGAATCATTGCTCCTGAGCCGTAAGATTTACAGGATAAATCACCCAGCACTTTTCTTAAACGAGGTCGAAATAGATCAAGTAACTTCACACAAGTATCTAGGTCTGATCTTTTCCCAGCGATGTGACTGGCAAAACCATATCGACTATATTCAAGTAAAAGCTTGGTCTCGAATGAATCTCCTCAAAAGCTTGAAATTCACTCTTGACAGAAAATCTCTTCAAAAGTTTATTTTCTTTCATTCGCTCTCTCTTAGAATATGCAGACGTTGTTTGGGACAACTGTACTCAGCAACAATTCACATCCCTTGAAAAATACAACTCGAAGCTGATAGAATTGTCTCTGGTACGACTAAGCTAGTAGAGATAGACATACTGTATGCAGAACTTGGCTGGCTCAAGCTATTAGAGCGAAGAAATTTGCATAAACTATACCTATTCTTCAAAAACAATCTAACGCCTCTGTATCTCACTGAGCTAATTCCTCCGCGTGTAGGCGATGTCTCTGCCTATCCCCTTCGAAACTCCGATCATTACTTGTCTATCAACGCTAATACTAGCACCTATGCTAACTTGTTTCTTCCCTCAACTATCCGGTCATGGAATAACCTTCCAAACGCAACCAAGAACGCCACTTCGTTGTCTTCGTTTAAACGATTGCTTGCACATAATATGCCAAAATCCCCGAGTACTTTTACTGCGGAGATAGATTAGCCCAGATTCTCCACACTCGTTTAAGAACTGAATGTAACGCATTAAACCAGCACCTATTCAGAAGAAATCTCATGCCAATAAAAATCAAAAATGAGTTCCTTTAAGAGCAATGAAAACATTCATAAGAAAGAAGATGGGTTATACTACCTAGTTTCGGCTAATAAAGCCTCATCAGTGACCCTGTAATGATCCGGCAAAGAAAGCCAGAGGAAACATACTGCATTTTTGCAAATTTCGAATAGGCAGTCGATACAAAGACTGATATAAATCAACTTGGGGTCCAAAAAATTAAAAACCTGTCTAGAATATGAGTCTAAACCAAAAAATTATTTCTGATTTCTCAGAATATTCACGCTGATCTCAAATGACCAAAAGTAAAATATAAACTACACTATGGTTGATGTACGGGGAGACGTTTTACGGCCGCCACACGGCACAACACCAGCTGTAGTGAAGGCAAATAAAAATCAAAAGTCCGAATTGTACATGTGGCGAGGTAAAAAGCAATGACCATTTTCTTTTTGCTTGTCCACGATTCAATATAATTCGTATGGAAATGATAACCAAGATACGCCAGTATATACCGCTTGACATTATCGTCACAACAAGATAGCTTTTGCAAGGTGACATCAATATTTCTGTCGAAAATAACACCAGTATCTTCAAGGACGTGAAGGCCTATATTTTAAAGACAAATCGCTTTGTTCTCTGCTTAGTGCGCGGGATAATCATTTTCCATTAAAACTCAACTTCTTTTTTTAAAAAAAAAAAAATGCCCATAGACACGAGTTACTCTTCGCAGACTCTGCATGTATATATTGGTATTGACGTATCTTCCAAGATTTTTGTCTGTCTTACTCTTGTCGCACCTTTATATTCCCTCTTTGGACATTTTCCAATTCTTATTTCTTTTCTATCGCTATTCTTTACTACTCCCTATATCATTTTCTTTTATTTCATCTTTTGACCGATTGGTCTGTTTTCCTTCTCAAGTAGAACTATATGACAAAGTACTATATGGTTTGAATGTATACAGCATGCTATTCACAAAAACTTATTCTTAACAGGAGATGTTTAGTATAAGCGTTTCGCTTGTTTTCAAATCGTGTCATTGTAAATTGTACATGTACTGTTCGAATTGACTTGTCAAATGAATGAATAAATATTGTTTGAACCAAAACGAATATAGGCTGTGAAAAAGTCCATAAAGCGCATTTTACGCTGTCAAATATATCCTACCCGCAATCTGTCTAGAATTCAATAATTTCTTGTAGGAAATCAGGAGTATTTTGAAAGAAGTAAAACAGACACTTCGGAATAAATGACGTCTTGTCTGGGGAAACCAATGGCTTTAATGACGTCCCAAACACCAACGTTAATGCCATACTTTGGCGCCAACTGGGCATGGTTTTTCAACGTGTAGGAAGACATTAATCGACCTGCATTATTTTCCCTTTCAAACCGCTTAAAGATATATAATTTGATTTTATGTTCAGATTTCTATGTCAGGCAGTTAAGGCGTAACTATACCAAATTTAGTGACACAGAGGCCTTTCTTATATTTAATCTTCATCAGTGTGTCTCAACCACAAAGTTCTGAAACCGAAACGGATGATGGACAAGTCCCGGCAAACAGAGCACATCCCCCTCCGAGCACACACCGACTGACGCAGATCATTAGACAGGTCAACTGGAGGCATCAGGCAAAAGACGCCTACATCAGGACTAATAGGCGTCCCCCACCGCGCCAACATCAGCAAACATGGCCCACACTCCACACAAAATAGAAGTGAAGGCAATGATCAAGAATCCTGAATTTTAGTAGACAGTTTAAGTGTTTGGTATATAATAAAAATAGCCATCAGAAGAGATGGAAAATCCCTCGACCAACAGCCAATATGGCCTTCAGAAGATTCTCCACAAAAAAAGAAAGTGCACCAGAATTAAAATACACTAGTAAGCCCACAGTGTCTTTTATATATGTAATGTTTATTGAGACTACATGTATCCTCACCTAATGATAACAAGGATCGCTTCTCAACATGATGAAGATCCAAGATTTCCAACGCACACATTACGCGTATACTGAGTTGTGGTTCTTGCACATGAAATGCCTTTTCAACCTTGTATATACAATGATGGCAAGTACCAGGTATATATCCCAAAAGTATTTGGGTTATGGCCATCACAGGATTATTCTCTCCGGAGAGGACTCAAAACCCAGGGCACTCCGAAATGTGTTCTTGCGCAAGACACGCCTGCTTAACCTCATGTACATCTGTACCAAGTACCATCAATATGTCTCGAAGTGAATTGGAGATATGGTGATCAAAAGGTGGTCATACAGTTTTATCGGAAGGGGAGATAACTCAAATACCACAACACCGGGATTTATGGTTCTTGCGGATGAGATGCCTTCTATACCTTGTATACAATTATGCCAAATGCCTTCAATATATCGCAAAGGATATTGGAGTTAGGGCCATCACTAAGTTATATTGTCAGGGGAGATAAATAAAAAACAGGGCAATGAGTTGTAATACTTGCACATTATACATCTGGTTAAACCTCATGTACAGCTGTGACAAGTACCATCAATATGCCGCAAAGTGTATTGGAGTTATGGTGATCACAGGGTGGCCATATTGTTAGTTTACACTAAATCATTTTAGTTCGATTATGAGGAAAGCTTCAAGCTTAATGAATCACTCTCGAACACTCATTCCGGGTGTTTCCAAATGCGCGCGAGAGAGTGAGGCAGTAGTTTTTACACCACCGCTAACCATTTACACCTGGGTGGGATTGGGCATTGTCATCACGTGTCTTACACAAGGACACACTTCAAATCTGGTGGCCGGATTCGAACGCACAACCTCTCGATCATGTCACTATCGAGGCTGACGAAGGGGAGATAACTCAAATTCCATAGCACCAACAGTAAATGTTCTTAGGTATGACACGCCGTCTCAACCTTGTATACAATTGTGCCAAGTATCATTAATATATCTCAAAGAGTACTGGAGTTATGGTCATCACAATGTTATATTGTCAGCGGAGATAACCACAAAACTAGGGCACCCAGAGTCGTGGTTCTTGCACATGATATGCTGGCTTAACATCATGTACAACTGTTTTAAATACCAATAATATGTCTCAAAGGGTATCTGAGATATGGACATCCCAAGGTAGTGTTTCTATTTTATTGGAAGGATAGATAACTCAAAAAGCATGACAACCACAGTTGTGGTTCTTGCGCATGACATACCGTCTCAGCCTTGTGGACAATTCTGCTAGGTACCACCAATATGTCTGAAAGGGTATTGGAGGGATGTCTAACTCATCAGTGCAAAATACAAACCAAACCAAACTAATACAGAGATGAAACATCGATGAGGACTCGACAGCATGAAATAAATGAAACCCCCGACCAGCGATAAAGCATCAGGCACCAACTAATATTACTAAGAAAGTTTAAGTTTGTCTTTATGCCGGAACCTTCCTTAGAGTCTAAGGTCCGATCCGCCTGCGTGCAACCGAAGCCGCAAGCAAAGTAAACAACAGTTACCGTGATTGAGTTATCTACTATGCATGTATATCGTCGTGTAAATTTATGTTGCACCCAATCTGTTAATATCGAAGAATGAATTTTTCGACATTTTGTACTGAAATCATTGCAAGCATACATTTTTCTGAATTTATATACTAAGTCGCCATAAAATTCTGGTTCCGATAGATAGTGCAACACTGAATTTTGAAACTAAAACGAATTGCCAAGCGTCGGACCCCGTCCCTGTTTTGTCTGGTGTCCCACATGGTTCGGTACTTGGACCGGTCCTTTTCTTGATATTTATTAATGATCTTCCTGATAATATCAGGTAATCTGTTAGTTTGGTTGCTGATGATTGCGTTGTGTATAGGAATATATATACTACTTGTGACTGCCTTATTCTACAAGATGACCTGGATAGCCTAGCACGTTTGGAGGCCCAGATGACATGGATAGCCTAGCACGTTGGGAGGCCGATTGGTAAATGAAGTTCAATGTGGCCAAATGTCATTCAATGAGGGTGTCACGGCACCCTCCAGACAAACAGATTAAATTCAACTACTTACTACATCAGCATACATTGGAACATGTCCAATCCGCAAAATATCTTGGTATCACCATCGCTGATAATATTGATCTTGGTCAATATATTTCTGAGATTACATCTAAGGCAACTAGGACATTAGGGTTTCATAGACGCAATTTGGCTTTTGCTCCTAGGCAGACAAAGGATGTTGAAAACAAAACGTTGGTTCGACCTCAGCTCATGTATGCCTCACCTGTTTGGCATCCCTCTGTTAAAACTCAGGTTCAACAGGTTGAGAAGGTTCAGGGGACGGCTGCCCGATGGACCTGTAGGCGTTGGCGGAAGAGAAGTAGTGTTGGTGAAATGCTCGATTAGCTGGAGTAGCCATCGTTGGAGGCCCTGTCGCGAGAAGTCCTCTTTAACCTTCTTTTATAAGATACACTCTGACAAAGTGTCTCTTAATAAAGATAAATACTTGACCCCTGTGACTACTTCAACTCAAACAAGGGCATCAAAATTAAACAACAGTCAATATCGTAGGTACCAGGCCTATAGTGATGCCCTGAAGAATTCTTTCCTCCCTAGAACTATTCCTCAGTGGAATAGTCTTCTCTCCTATGTGGTAAATGCCAAAACTACAGAGAAGTTCAAAGCCCGCATGGTGTAGATTGGGACCCAGAGGTGTCCGTACAATGTGGCAATTTCCAGAATTATTTCTGATGTGTTTGCCAATAGAAAGCCTTAAGACTACTTCCGAAATCTTGGACATACCCTTCTCGGCATTTACTCCCTTTCCTCGTTCGGGTCGATAGGCATGGTGGGCGAAATTTACAATCTCCAATCTAAAATAATCGCGGTTAACATATTGTGTCCGCTCTCCTGAAGTTTAAAAAAGCATTCCTTAGAATCCATGCAAGATAAAAGGCATCATCGCTATTGAATATCTATTCAGTTAAATCGTACATTTCTTCTGATATAAGATTATGAGGTAGTGTTGTGTAAAGTGTGCAAAATCATACGTAGACAGCCTAAATGCAAAGAAATGTCTGGATGTTAGTTTTTTGAAACCCATTTAAATTTGAGACGAAAAACGAGTATGAGTTGCACATTTCTGTGGCTATATTTGTCGTGTAGGATTGGTAACACTACATGTCTAAAATGTTCAGAAATCGCGAAATTTGGAGGATAACATGTTTTCGGTGTAGAATAATAATAATAAAACTGTCTAGGTTTTTTCTTTAGCGATACCGATGGCTGACTTTAAATGACTGCATTATGCCGATTTGTTTGATGTGTTCCTTAACTTGATATTTTACAAAACTGAAATGAAAATATTTTACGTTGCAAATACACATTTATAAGTATATAAATTTTAACTACTAAAAACAAGAAGGCCATGATGGTCCTGGATCGCTCACCTGAGTCCAAGATGTTTCATAGCTGATGAAAACAAGTCCCGTGGCCGAGGTAAATTTTGTGGTGTTGTGCCGTGTGGCGGCCGTAAAAAGTCTCCCCGTACATCAACCATAGTGCAGTTTATATTTTACTTTTGGTCCTTTGAGATCAGCGTGAATATTCTGAGAAATCAGAAATAAATTATTGGTTTAGACTCATATTCTAGACAGGTTTTTTATTATTTGGCCCCATTTTGATTTATATCAGTCTTTGAATTGACTGCCTATTCGAAATTCGCAAAATTGCAGTATGTTTCCTCTGGCTTTCTTTGCCGGATCATTACAGGGTCACTGATGAGGTTTTATTAGCCGAAACTACGTAGTATGACCCATCTTCTTTCTTATGAATGTTTTCATTGCTCTTAAAGGAACTCATTTTTTATTTTTATTTATCGTTAAAGCTGGCCACAGGTTAAAATCAAAGTCACAAGTAAAAACAATATGGATGAGTTTGAAGCCCGTGTCATAAGAAATATACACGTAAAATATGAAGACTCTATCTCAAACGGTTCTAAAGTCAAAGTAGGTGACAGGACACAGTTAAAAGTAAACAAAACAATACGTGAGTGGAAGCCCTTGTCACAAGAAATCTACATGCCTAATATGATGTCTCTAGCGGCAATGGGTCAAAAGTAATGACAAAGTAGGTTAGATCATAGGTTAAATAATTGTATAAGTGGAAAGTAATTGTCACAAGGAACCTACATGCTAAATATAAAGGCTCTATCTAATAAGGTTTAACAGTTAAGATAATGTAAAACACAGGTCAAGGTCACATCCCAGAAAGTTTTATGGGTGGGAAGCCCTTGTCACAAGGATGAACATGGCAAATATGAAGATTCTATCTCAAACGGTTCAAAAGTTATGAAAAAAGGTTACATACCAAGGTCAAGATCAATATTTTAGTGTGAGTGGGAAGCCCTCGTCACAAATCACAGGTCAAGGTCACAAGTCAAATTTGTGTATTGGCGGGAAGCCCTTGTCACAAGGAACATACATGCAAAATATGAAGGCATCTATCACAAATGGTTTAAAAGTAATGATAAAGTAGGTCACAGGTCAAGGTCACATGTCAATATTTTTGTATGAGTGGGAAACCATTGTCACAAGGAACCTACATCCCCAATATATTGGGGCCCTATATCAAATGGTTAAACAGTTATGACAAAGTAGGCCAAAGGTCAAGGACACAGGTCAATAATTCTATGGGTTGAAAGCCCTAATCACATGGAACTTACATGCCAAATATGAAGGCTTTATTTCAAATGGTTCAAAAGTTATGACCAAAAAGGTCAAAGTACATGGTCACAGATCAAACTTTTGTATGGGCGAGAAGCCCTTGTCACAAGGAACACACACGCCAGGTATGAAGGCTCTATCTCAAATGATGCAAAAGATATGATAAAGAAGGTCACATGTCAAGGTAAAGGTCACAGGTCAATTTTTGTATGTGTAGGAAGGCGCTGTCTACAGAAACCTAGATGCCAGATATGATGAAGTTATGATTAAGTAGGTTACCGGCCAAGGTCACTTGTCATTGTTTTGCATGGGTGGGAAGCATTGTCACAAGGAACCTACTCGCCAAATATGAAGTCTCTATCTTAAATGGTTCAAAATTTATGACAAATTTGGTCAAATGTCAATGTCAAAGATCAAATTTTTTGTATAGATGGGAAGTCCATGTCACAAATATGAAGGCTCTATCAAATACCTCAAAAGTAATTGCAAAGTAGGTCAAGGTCATAGGTCAAATTTCTGGAATAGTTGGGAAGATCTTGCCACAAGGAACATAAACACCAAGTATGAAGGCTCTATCTCAAATGGTGCAAAAGTTATGATAAAGTAGGTCACATGTCAAGGTAAAGGTCAAAGATAACTTTTTTGTATGTGTAGGCAGGAACCTTCATGTCAGATATGATGACTTTATCTCAAACGGTTCAAAAGTTATGACAAAATGACCTACTGATCTCTTTTTTTATTCGACATGACACACGTTCGAACTTAACGCAGATATTGTCAAGATGATCATTCCGAGCACGATTTGTGATTATTTGCCCCACAACGTTGCCTCTAGGGTGTTCACAAGGTTTTTCTATGATTTGACCTACTGACATACTTATTGACCCGACATGAGCATATTCGAATCTGAGCGGGATATTGTCAAGATGATTATTCTGAGCAAGCTTGATGGTGATTGGACAAAAAGTGTGGCTCTTTAAGTATTCACAAGGTTTTTCTATGATTAGACCTACTGACCTACTTTTTGAGCCGACATGACCTGTTTTTGAAGGTGACCGAGATATTGTCAAGATGGTCATTCTGGGCAAGCTTTCTGATGATTGGACCAAATCTGTGGCCTTTAGAGTGTTCACAAGGTTTCTATGATTTCACCTGCTGACCTATTTTTTACCAGACATGACCCGTATTCCATTTTGACCGCGATATTGTGAAGATGATCATTCTGAGCAAGTTTGATGATGATCGGTTCAACACTGTGGCCTCTAGTGTGTTCAAAAGATTTTTCTATGATTTGACCTACTGACCTACCTTTTCCACCGACATGACCCATATTCTAACTTGACCGAGATGATCATTCTGAGCAAGACTATGATATTTTCTGTCTAGATATTTTGACTTAATTTTCTAATAGCCATGCAATTAACAAAATATATGAGTAGTGTAAGGAAATTATCTATTTACAACGTTACTCCTGAATTGTTGCAGAAAATCCGTTTATTCTGCCATCAGTAAAGTGCAGATGCTTGAGCCATTTATAGGAAAAAGGTTACACATTTTCAAAGCATAAGGAACGAAAAAGAACAAGATTTGTTAAGCTTATTGCGACATTGCTCTGTATTGGTTTCTACCGTACGGTGATATGCTGCGTGTCCGAAATATTGGTTTCTAAACGACAAACTGTTACGGTGTGTCAATGATATAATGGTACTTATAAGCTCAAGAAAGACTTCCTATGTGCACAATTTTACCCAGCAAAGAGTAGAGGTACATATGCGATTGCCCCTGAAAGAAGTATCACACCCTTAATATATTATAAACTCTCCAACAAGAAAATTACCCCAACCCCTCCCAATTCGCTTGCTTTAAATTACAAAAGTATAAGCTGCGTCAATGTTAGTGTGTACTCGGGAACAGAACACACTTTTTCATGTTTGTATGATGCAGAATGGTAACAGCCTGTGTCTTGAATGCCTTGGCAAAACTTACTTTTTAAAGGAAACTTTAGATTGGCATAGGTATAAATTCATTTTCTCTTTTAAAAACATTAATTATAAGTACTCGTTAGAAGCTTTGCCCTGACATGGTTCTAACGGCCACCAGCATTATATTTTAATATAGCAGAAATCATATATATATATATATTATTTTCCATGTGTCATTGCTAAAGTCATGAAAGATAACATTACACTGCATAAGATTTTATCCAAAATGTTTGAATCTATGTGCGTGAATGCGTGACTACGTATGCATGTATGTATGTATGTATGTATGTATGTATGTATAAATGCTTAACTTCCCTATCAACACTATGTAGGTCATTTTGGAGACTTTGGTTCCAATTTTGTTAGACTGTTTCCCGACATTGAGATGAAATGACATCTCAAGCCCTACAACAACAGATTGTATGTCTCAGCGGAAGGATTGAGATTATATGTAGAACATATGAGATGTAAAAGTGAATAATGTATTTCTTGACAGGTGCGGACAGTGAGGATTATATAGGTTTATCTGCACACCCAGTCGGTAAGAAAAGTGCCTCCACTCGCCAAATAAAGTGTCGCGTGGAGTTAAAAAATGTACTTATAGCTCACAACGATGACTGATCAGATTTTGCGCTGCGCACATAGGTCTGAAGACATATGTTTGCCTGTCGAGGCTCGTAAACACGAATCGGATATACTAAGAAAAAATATAAAACGGTCGATTTCTTGACTTAATAAGCGTGGCATGTACTCTTAAAGCAACGAGTTTATATAGACAGAAATGTCTTTCCTGAATGATTCGGCTCCGCTGAATAAAATGCGTATTGTATGGTAGTGTTACATCCATGGCAGGTGTTCCTTACTGTGCTGTCCAGCTGTATGCTGGTATCGCATTGGGATTTCCCAAAAGCAAGGATTCGATTGGAGTTTTGTAGATATCGTTCTTGATCGAGGAGTGGTCGCAGTTTTTGGAAACCTACTTGGTCTATTTGTTTCATTTTGGTGTTTCTTTCATTTTGGTGTCTTTATTGGGAGCTGTGGGTAAATTGTATCGATTCATGATCATTGTCTTCACTTCTATTTTACAAGCATATTGAGGCAAGGGAAAGATGGATACCCTTATTATGCAGTGTCTCGTGGTTTTCGTAATACCACGCAACACATGGAGCATAGAGTTATTTTCTCGTTAGGTACTGTTGGTTTTTGGACTTTTATTTCTGTTTATTTCCGAAAAGAATATCCCTCGAGAGATTTACAAGTCTTATAGCACTGCGTATGTCAACTTTCGTCAGAAAAAAATAATTATCTTCACAGTTTTAAGAATCAGATATGGCAAAACTTTATAATGGATTAACATACTTTGATTGGTTTATGGCATCAGATCTTTTGCTATTGTTTCAATAGATTGTCTTGTCTTAACAAATGGTAAAGTCGGAAAATCACTATGCAGTGAATCTATATGAGATAGTGTTATCCTCTTAGGCAGTCTTGTGACATTGAGAATTTTCCAAAAGGGGGGAGGATGGATTTGCACCCCTCCCCGCCCTGTGTGCGGGCCTGCATCACAAGTAGAATGAACTTTTTTTTGTTGAAACATATCGCTGAAGGCTCTATTTCTGAACACTGTTATTCAGGAGCTGGTATCAGCGGTGTGACTGAGCGAGGAGAAGAGAGAGAATTGAAACTATGACAAACAGTGTGGGTTCTGATCAGAAGCCATCGATGGATCTACACTGTTTTCAGCTGGATAAAATGTTATGCATGTAATAACGTTTCGAGCACAGACTGTTTGCATATGAGTTCAAGCATTTCAATGAATTATTGTTAATACAGAAAGATGAATCTTTCTAGAACATATTTGACGTCACTACAACTGTTGTCTGGGAATGTGTGGAGGCCGTAAAAAGTCTCCCTGCCCTTCATCATAGTGTAGTTTATATTTTCTTGTCCTTTGGGTTCAATGATTCCATTGTGGAATTTTGAAAATATTTGAGGGTCACTTACGAGGCCTAAATGGCCGACACTAGCTCGTCTGACCCGGAAAACATGTACACTTCATATTTTCCAGTTCTGTGGTGTATTCCTTGCTTCCAAAGGATAACCCTTTCTAGAACATATTTGACGTCACTACAGCTGTTGTCTGGGAATGTGTGGAGGCCGTAAAAAGTCTCCCTGCCCTACATCATAGTGTAGTTTATATTTTCTTATCCTTTGGGTTCAATGATTCCATTGTGAAATTTTGAAAATATTTGAGGGTCACTGATGAGGCCTAAATGGCCGAAACTAGCTAGTCTGGCCCAAAAAAACTTGTACACTCCATATTTTCCAGTTCTGTGGTGTATTCCTTGCTTCCAAAGGATAACCCTTTCGAGAACATATTTGACGTCACTACAGCTGTTGTCTGGGCATGTGTGGAGGCCGTAAAAAGTCTCCCTGCCCTACATCATAGTGTAGTTTATGTTTTCTTATCCTTTGGGTTCAATGATTCCATTGTTGAATTTTGAAAATATTTGGGGGACACTAATAAGGCCTAAATTGCCGAAACTAGCTAGTCTGGCCCAGAAAACAAAAGGATACAATTTCATCTTTTCCAATTCTGTGGTGTATTCCGTGCTTCCAAAGGATAACCCTTTCTAGAATATATTATATACATGTATACAGGAGTGAAATAATTACATTACTAAATGACAAGTAAGTAATTTGGAAAACTACGACGGAAAATGCTACCATAATTTTTTTCACACAAAATTTTTTACTGAATACTTTTCTTATAATGAAGCGTTTTAACGGGTTCCCACAGTCTACTTTTTAAAGTTTGCTACTGACCATCTGTGAACAAAATCCGGTTTATAGCGTTGATAGTCGCCCCCATAAGACGTCAGGGCGCTGTGTCAAGTGAATTCTGGACTGTTCCCGTGCACTTGGCAAACAGCGTATACATAATCAGACGCCACATAACTGTCTGATCAGGGCTAATGTGCTTGCTTGAAATATTGCTATTTAAGGGCTAAACGAACAGTTCGATTCTCAGTTCAGGACTATTGTCCCAACCTACACTCAATGACAATCCATCCACCAGTCTTCTCCGTGCTTTGATTGTGGATTTTATCGATGTGTAAACTCCGGCGAATCACCCACAAACTGCATTCGTCGGAGTTTACTTTGGGTTTTATGCAGTTTGTGAGTGATTCGCCGGAATTTACACACACAACATATGTTTATATTCTGTGACGATTCCATTCCAAATCCTTAAATTTGGATGAAGCTAATGATTTTTGTCCTCATATCGAAATGCAGAGATCTAACTTGTGGTTTTATTTGCTCTGATGTCAGGTCTGTTGAGCCACCAGGGTTGTTTAATGATTGCCACAATTCATACATCAGGCACCAACCGACATTTCTTAAAACAAATAAGGCAAAAGTCTTTGGGTAACAGCCGCCCTAGAGTGTGAAGTCCAACCCGCCGACGTGCAATTAAAGAAGGAAGCTAAGTTTTCAACCGTTATTGGATTAACTATCATGCATGCAATCTGTCGCATAACATATATGTTGTACCTCACCCTTTCTATATTGAAGGTCATATTTAAGACAATGCGTACTGAAGTCAATGAAGGCGTACACTTTTCTGAATTTATATACTAAGGCACCATACATTTCAGATTCCGATAGGCCATGTTGCAGAAGAGATTAAAGAAGAACATTGAATTTTGAAACTAAACCGAAATGACGTCTACAGAACTTAGAAAATGCTTTGAGATACCGATAACTCTGCTTAAGATGCTTATCGGTTAATAGCTTATTAGAGTGTTGAAGTCAGTGACATGTTTGGACTCTATGGCGTACCGAATTAATTGCGATACATAACAGTAGTACGTCGCACGAGGAATATCCAAATCCTAGAAAGGTAGGTGTACATTCATCGCGTTTATCATAACTTTTGCCTGAAAAAAAAAAAAAACTCATCTTAAATAGATAAATAACTAGAGAAAGTAAACAGTGGGGCACGTATACCCCGGCCAGTGCCATCCCCTGTTAGTGGAAATGACAATTTGTCTGTAGAATTGAACCTCTCCATATAACCATTTAGTCCAATGAGAAAAAAACTATTGCATTTCAACAACAAGGAATATAATGAAAGCAGTTAACACAAAACTTGGACGTAATCAAAACGCCTAAGTCTTAATTATTGACCCCTAGCCCCACCCTGGGGAATGACCCAGGAGCTTAGATACTCCATATGAAAGTTAATACTACAACTATATTCTGTACAATGTATGAAGATAATCTAACATGTGGTTAAAGAGATATGAGCAATCAAAAAGGTTTAACACAAAACTTTGACGTAAAAATTGACAAACGGACAGACCGCCCCCCCGGGGGCTTGACCCAGGGGCTTAGATATTCCATATGAAAGGTAATGCTAAAGAGATATCTTTTACCAAATATGAAGAGAATCTAACATGTGGTTACAGAGATATAAGCAATCAAAAAGGTTTAAGACAAAACTTTGACGTAGAGCAGATGAAGAGACAGACAGACAGCCCACCCAGGGGCTTGACCCATGGGCTTAGATATTCCATATGAAAGGTAATGCTATAGAGATATCCTTTACCAAACATGAAGAGAATCTAACATGTGGTTACAGAGATATCAGCAATTAAAAAGGTTTACCACAAAACTTTGACGTAAAAGTAGATGAACAGACAGACAGACCGACAGACAGCCCACCCATGTGCTTGACCCATGGGCTTAGATATTCCATATGAAAGGTAATGCTATAGAGATAGCCTTTACCAAACATGAAGAGAATCTAACATGTGGTTACAGAGATTTCAGCAATGAAAGAGGTTTAACACAAAACTTTGACGTAAAAGTAGATGAATAGACAGACGGACAGACAGACAGCCCATCCAGGGGCTTGACCCAGGGGCGTAGATATTCCATATGAAAGGTTATGGTATAGAGGTATCCTTTACCAAATATGAAGAGCATTTAACATGTGGTTACAGAGATATGAGCTGTCAAAAAGGTTTAACGCAAAACTTTGACGTAAAGGTTGACGAACGGCGGGACAGACGGAAGTACGAACGGACGAACTAACGAACCAACGAACGGACGGAAAGACGAAAACTATATACCCCCTGACATACTTCGTATGCCGGGGGTATAAAAATCTAAAATGCGGATTCAGAAAAAAATCCGATATTAAATTTAATTTCTAAAGGGTGACTGACCAAACCGTCGAAGAAGGTATTTTTTATATTTAATAAATCATCCAAAATTTATAGACGTCGAGCTGAAGCTTTAATGACTTCAGATTTCTCTGCAGAAAGGGACACCATAAACAGAAGTGAATGCAATGATCAATAATCGATACAATTATACCCACAGCTTCGATCAGAGTCTAATAGACACCAAAGGGAAAGAAACACAAACATGAAGTAACTAGACCCCAATGGAAACATTAACAGCGGAATGCCAAAAGGACAGTTACTTTCCAACAAAATGGCCAATTGGCTATCCATAAAGTCTCTGTCATAATAGAGCCATCCCCAACCCCATTGAAAATGTTTTTACTGGGCGTTTCAACGCGGTCATTCTGTTGTTGTTTATCATTGTTATAGTTCGTCTTTGCGTATATGTATTGCTAGTATATGTTTATTTTGAATAGCCGTTTCGGCCATTTTATCGGAACGTAACTGTCCTTATAGATTTCCGCGTGTTATGTTTTCATGCATTACGCAAACACGCCTATACAAATACATTACCACCTTTATCGCCGAAAAAATGAAAATTTTAAGATGAAAAATTGTGATATTTTTCTAATTTCTGCTGAAAATATAGATTGTTGGCACTCGTTAGAAACGCCTCATCGAGGCGGTTCTAACGAGTACCCACAATCTATATTTTAAAGCATAAATAAGGAAAATAAGGGATACCCCCGGAAACCCCAGTTTTACTATATAAAGTGGGGTTCAAGGGGGTCAAAATTATATAGGCGTGTTTTTTTGATGTTTGTGTTTCTTTCAAGAAAGTATCTTAGATGGCAGGTGTGAGGTAATTGTATCGATTCCTGATCATTTCCTTTACTTCTATTTTACAGCAGTATTCAATACTTTTTAAACTTATTTCAGCTGTAAGACATAGGTTATGGGTACTACGCAAGTTTTCAACAATATAAAGTGAATAGTGCAGATTTGAAGGAATGTAGTATGTCGCATGAATGTGTTATTTGAAAGTGTACATCACACATTTTACCCGAGGACTGCTTAGCTAAGAAGGATTGAGTTATTAGCAAGTTGTTTCCCTGATATCGTAATTATACCGGTTGTAACACCTTTCTCCGAATGCATTAATTGCTTTCAGCATTGTATTTATGGCGTTTATTGCCACAGGCGCCAAGATGATAGCGCAGTCGGTGTTAATGTTGATGGTTATTATTTCTGAGACATAGATTCAGAGTCTTGCTGTCTAATGAGTTTTATATCACATGCTACGCCTTAAATCATCCCTTTACAGATTGCATCAGACGTCGAAACGTTGGCATTGGTAAACAGAGTAGACTGCGATTAGATACTGTGTTGTAGAACCCATTTCGATAACACACCCGTGCGACATAGTGCATTTTGTCACGTCTCCAAAATGGCTACGTTTCTGAGGAAAATCCGTGATATTTTTCTTATAAATACTGCAAACATAGGTTGTGGGTGCTTGTTAGAACCGCCTCATTGAGGCGGTTCTAACGAGTACCCACAACCTATGTCTTGGAGCAGAAATAAGAAAAAATAATGAATACCCCAGTTTTCTCTATATAAAGTGGGGTTTAGGTGGGGTCTTCATTTCACGGACTTGTTCACGTGATGCTAATTTCTTGTTTCAAGGACGATCAATTGGTATACATGTAATAAAACCCTTTGATAATAAAAGACACAGACACACACACACACACACACATACACACACACACACACACACACACACACACACACACGAAAAAGACTATCCTATTAACCCATTAGGTTGAACACTTTTTTGTCATAAAATTGTTCAAATAATCTTTGGGCTATCAAATATTCACGGAGCGCAGCTGTGCGCCATCCCAAATTGGGACCGGCCAAGCTTAAATGGACTTCGAACATGTTCGATCAGCGAATGTTCAGATCAACATGTTCATATACGCGATTTGGATACTCGATGACCCAAAAAGTCTTCTTGTGAGCCAGGAAGTTAGTATTCTATCTATCTGTCTGGATGCGCAGGCTGACCTGAGCTATCTTACTTTACCTTCCAAAAACATTTTAATACAGTTATTGTCAGCATTAACTGTATTCCCAATTGTCATTTGCCGGGTAGGTTAATCGGCGGATTTAGGACCGTAAATTTCGTTTGACCATGGCGCGACAGCGCAGCCGTAGAACGAAATTTGCGATCGTAAAACCGAGGGTTTACCTCACCAAATTTATAATATAGTTATCCCCATTCTAATGCACTTATTGGGTTGTTTTGATACAAAATGTCCTGTGAGCTGCGTAAAAATCCCGTTGAAAAGCGACACCATATTATGACGACGGGTGTCCGACAGTATACTGCAGAATATACTGTCGCAATTTACTTGTGCATTGTCCCATCAAACGCCGCGTTACATACGCAAATGCATTAGATTTGATTTCACCATATACACGTCTGGGTAATCATTTTGTCCGTGCGGCGGTTCTAACGAAGGTCCAGAATTATATGAAGGTGTTATTGCAAGAAGGTGGCTAAGTCAAATTTCTGTCACTTTTGAAATAAATTCGTAAAGTAATACTTCTTCCGAATAGTTCGTTATTGATCTATATTTGCTGCAATCGCTATGTACAATATTATGCTCGCCTCCGCTCATCGGGGCTTGAAGGAATAAATGGGCTGCATGATGTTTCCACGCAGAGCTAAAACCGACCGAACATGAGTACTGGTAAACCGCCTAGAGGATCTAAGCCTGCCCAGGTAAAGCGGTGCGAGTCGGACCGTCCATGCTTATAAACACTATTGATTTCATTGGGTGACAGGGCTTGAGATGTCATTTCACCTCTATATCGGTTACAAGTCCCACAAAATTGGAAGCAACGTCTCCCAAATGGCCTATACAGTGTTGTCGGGGACGTTAAACCTCAAATCAAACAGACAAACCTAAACAATATCATGCAAAATCCCGGGTTTTGGATATACATCTATCTATTTCAGATGGGTTTGTTTCCTGGAAAACTTATGATAAACACGACGATCTTTATTTTGAGATGTCAATTTTTCTATTCTTGGATGGTGATGTTTCTCGTGCGCATCATATGGCGTTTATATTTCGCAATACATCGATTTGCCAGAGTGTCTAGTAATGGAACTGACTTCAACACTCGTAATAAATTGTTACTGCTTAATCAGGGTCATCGGTATCACAAACTACGCATAACCTTTTTAAAGTATTATAGACGTCATTCCGATTTAGTTTCAGATTTCATCTCAATGTCGAGTAAAAGTCCCACGAAATTGGAAATGACGCCTCCAAAATGACATATACAGTGTTGACGGGGACGTTAAACCTAAAAACATTAAGTTTCAGAATTCAATGTTGGACTTAAATCTCTTCTGCAACAAGGTGTATCGGAACCCCAATTTTATGGTGACTTAGTATATAACTTCAGAAAAATATATACTTGAAATGGCGGTTCTTCTGTGGCGGTTTGTTTGTGGTGTTATTTGTTACGTACTGTGTGTATCGCTTGTGGCTTTTTATTTTGGATGGCCATGTGGCCATTTTGTGGGAAAGTAACTGTCCTTATGGCCTTCCTTTGTTTGGGTTTCCATTGTGGTCTGGTCG
Source organism: Lucinisca nassula (assembly GCA_963580285.1). Lineage (NCBI taxonomy): Eukaryota > Metazoa > Mollusca > Bivalvia > Lucinida > Lucinidae > Lucinisca > Lucinisca nassula. The sequence goes on from OY757011.1 coordinate 95,907,957, forward strand.
CTTGGTGTTTGTGTTTCTTTCCCTTTGGTGTCTTTGATGGGTGGAGTAATTGTATCGATTCCTGATCTGTGTTTTACTTCTACTTCAGTACCCAGTTTTGTAAACTCATTCCTCAATATAAAAGGAGACGGTACAACATAAATATTATACGACAGACTGCATGCATGGTAGTCAACCCAGTTACGGTTGATAACTTTGCTTCTCTCTTAAATTGTACACCGTTGGGTCAGATCTCAGATTCTATGAAGGTTCCAGCGTAAAGCTTACTTCGAATTAAAATTTAATTTTATGTAATATCTGTTGGAACCCGATGCTCCGGTGTCTAAATTTGGCCTTCTTTTGCTCCAGCATTTCAGTTATGTCTTGCTGTCGATTCCTCATCGTTGTTTCATCTCTTTTGGTTGTTTGGGTTTTGTTTTCGGAGGAAGCCTTCCAGCGGACTGAACAATTTATTTATCTTAATCGCGACGGAAGTAAGGTTGAGGATTGCGGTAGCGTAAAATCGATTTAAAACCCCACCCGACCCCCCCCCCCCTCCAGTGAGATACTTTACACTAACCGTTCAAAGGCGGTTCTTCCGCCGCGGTTTATTTTGGTTTTAGTCCGTCTTTTAATGCGTGCATCGTTTATATATTATTGTTTTGATAGCCACTTGGCCATTTTGTGGGAAAGTAAATGTCCTTTTGGCTTTCCGCTATTGATGTTTCCATAAGGATCTAATTATTTCGTGTTTGTGCTTCTTTCCCTTTTGTGTCGCTGATGGGCGTTGTTGATTAATTGTATCGATTCCTGATTATTGCCTTCACTTCTAATTTGTATAATACGGACATGAACATGTCCGACTATAGACTAAGAGGTGCACGCGTTGTCATAACAACGTAATTCGCTTCCCTCAGAAATATTTTTTGATGGTCAAATCACGTGAATTCTCGGTGAGACTATGCGAGACAACCGTCTATGAATGGTTCACGCGTTCTTCCTTCTAATAAAATGTATGCCTTTCACACATTCGGTCCCCAGTCTAGTACAACATTCATCTTTTACGATTCGTTTTTCTCATTTTCTTATTCCAATCCGCTATATATTTTACCTATCCGACCAAATAAAAACAAATAAATAAAAACTGTAAATTCGGATTCTTAAAAAAAACGTCACAATGACTGCTTCTCAATTATTGATCCATGTTGCAGAGACGCTTATTGCATTTTCATAGAAAAACTTTCTGACAGTTGGCGCGAAATACAAACATCAAGTACCGGTCTTCTGTTTACCTTCCGGCTGCGTTACTATTTGAAAAACAGCTTAGTTTTCGTTTATTTCCAGTATTTCCATGGCAGTTCCGACTCGCAGTGTGTCATACTATCAAGCAGGAAGTAATGCCTAATGCCATGGGGCCTTGGAATTCCTTTCTTTTTCTTTTACTGCAACACCCTCACACGAGGATTACGTGCAGGTCGAAAGCCTACATTGTAACTCGACAGAGGGGTTGGCAGTAAACAGAGATAGATAAGGGTCTATTGCAGATGATAATTACGGCAGGGATCTTTTACTTGCGCAGGGGATGGTTCTCCCTGCACAAGGGGCCTCCAGTTAACGTCCCGATCCGAAGGACGTTGCACTTTGTGGCATTCATCCCCGCAATTGATGCCAGTGTAGCAGTTCGGAAACCACGATGTTCTTACCACTGCCCGGAATCGAACCGGGGGCCTCTAGCATGATAGGCAAGTCCACTGAGCTACCATGCTCCATAAACAAACACAGTCAAATTCCTTTTTTTTCAATCCATTCTGCAGATAGTTTATCTTGTCACTTTCTAATTTCATTGTTTCTTTCACGTTTGTATAGGAAGCAAGTCTGCACCGAGGGTATTGATTACTCCAAATTGAGGGTACAAAGTGAAAGAAACTGCTTTCTCAGTTCTTTTTAAGTGCAGCTCTTAATGGGAATTTGTCCAAAAGCATCATTTCCGAAAAATCATATGTACACATTTTGTAGAAATTGTGGCCCCAGCCATCAGGGCTTATAGAAATAGATGGGCTGCATGGCGCTTACACGCAGAGCTGAAACTGACCGCACATGGGCACTGGTAAACCACTTAAAGGTTCTCAGCCTGCCCAGGCAAAGCGGTGTGAGTAGGACCATCCATGCTTATAAACCCTATTGGTTTCATTGGCTTGCAGGGATTGCGATGTCATTTCATGTGCATGTCGGGTAAAAGTCTTACAAAATTGGAAGCAACATCTCCAAAATGACCTATACAGTGTTGGTTTAGTTTAAATAGAGGTTATATCAGTTTTCGTTTTGAAATACAGGATTTCTCTCCTGAGGTGGGTACAAATCTGATAAACAAAAGAGTGCGTAGTTGAATCTATATATTCAATTTTATCTATCGGTTAATTTTTATGGGTTTAATGACAGTTTTTTCTTTTGACAGAAAACTTACGAGTATCACCCTATTTGGAGCCCCAGCCATTTTACCTGTCACACTGATGAAAACACTCCAATTTCGTGATCAGCCGCCATTTTGCCTGGAATTTGTGAACACAGGAAGGACGATTGTTCGCGTAATTCAGAGTTGGTAATATTGTTTTGGAGTGGAATCTAGAATTAATGTTTTCATTTGACGAATAGTAATATATCCCTGATGAACTGAATTAATACCAAGGTAAGAAAGTAGAACGATTTGGTAATAATTTGCCTGATCAGCTGATTTGTCTATTAATAGATGATCAGATGATGGTCTAATCATGAACGAAAACTGTGGCAAATTAGTGTAATGGATGGCAAATTCGCCTGATAGCCTTTCGTAAAGCAGACTCATCTAGATGAAGAAGAGAGCAGTTAGAGCCTGACTTGGGACCAACGGCGATAGATCAGGACACATCCATGGAAGACACTGGTTGCATGTCATTTGTAAACATTGTCAGTTAAAGAAGTGTTTCTTTGACATGCTTCTTGTGTACCTTAAGGCAGCTAATTTGATTTGGATCTGTTCATGGACAACCACATTGAGTCGGATGTTTGTACGACCCTGCAGAGCCCAGCACATGACTGGCAGATCTTGATGACTTGGTTAACAGACAAATTTACTGTCCATGGGATCTGAACTCATTCATGATGACAGAGAGTAGTGGAGCGCTTTGGTGCAGTGGTAGCGCATCCGATTTGTGATCGAGAGGTTACGGGTTCAAGCCTCACGCTGATGAAAGTGTTGTGCCCTTGAGCAAGCCACTTCATCCACATTGCTTAAAAAAATAAGTACTGGTTACCACCCAGGATATACTGCTTGTAATGCTCAGATGTGAGCGAGTAGCAGTAATAGGAGAAAAGAGAAAAAAAAAGTATTTGCGATTCAGATAAAGAGAAAAAAATGGGAAAATGGTGATAATATTTTTGATTATTTGAAAAAGATATTATGGATACCCGTGAAATGCTATGTTGTGACTGTTCCAACATGTACCCACAACTTTCCTTTTTAGCTATACTGTCACATAGTGACAAGGTGAACTTTTGTGATCACTTTTCGTCCGTTGTCCATGCGTGCGTCCGTAAACAATTCTTCAATTGACATCTCCTCCTTAAACACTGATCAGATTTTGACCAAACTTCACAGAAATGATTCTTATCTGGACTCCTTTCAAAGTTGTTCAAATGGTTTCGGTCCGTTGCACATCTAGATCACAGGAGCCAAAAATAGATTTCTTTTTCCACTGAAAACGTGAAAAATATTCTCTGAAACCACAAGGCCCAGGCCTTTGATATTTGGTATGAAGCTTCATCTAGTTGACCTCTTAAGATTGTTCAAATTATAGCCTCCGCCCCAGGGGCCTTTGGTTTTACATAGGCTTATATAAGTAAAAATCTTTAAATATCTTCTTCTCTGAAACTGCACGATATTTGGTGTGAAGCTTCAACTAGTGGACCTCTATCAAGATTGTTCAATTTATAGCACTAGGGCCAAACATGCCCCCGCCCCGGGGCCCTTTGGTTTTTTCATACGCTTATTTTGGGAAAATATTTAAAAAAATCTTCTTCTCTGAAACCACAAGGCCAACGTCTTTGATATTTGGTATGAAGCTTCATCTAGTGGACCTCTACCAAGACTGTTCAAATTCTAGCCCTGGCGCCGAAAATGCCCCCGCCCCAGTGCCCTTTGGTTTAATATGGATTTATGGGGAAAACCTTTAATAATCTTCTTCTCTGAAACCGCAAGTCCCAGTTCTTTGATATTTGGTGTGAAGCTTTATTTAGTGAGCCTGTATCAAGATTGTTCAAATTATAGGCCTAGTGCGATAAATGCCCCCGCCCTGAGGGCCTTTGGTTTTACAAAGGCTTATATAGGGAAATCTTTAAAAATCTTCTTCTCTGAAACCGCATGGCCCAGGTCTTTGATATTTGGTACGAAACTTCATCTAATGGACGGCTACCAAGATTGTTCGTATTATACATGTACCCCTGGGGCCAAAAATGCCCCCGCCCCAGGGGACTTTAGTCTATATCTAGGCTTATATCTAGGGAAAGTCTTTAAAAATCGTCTTCTCTGAAACCGCAAGACCCAGGTCTTTGGTATTTAGCGTGAAGCTTCGGTTAGTAAACCTCTATCAACATTATTCAAATTATAGCCTTAGGGCCAAAAATGCCCCATCCTCGGGGCCCTTTGGTTTTATAGGCATATATAGAGAAAGTATTTAAAAATCTACATCTCTGAAACCATAAGGCCCGGGTCTTTGATATTTGGTATGATGCTTCATCTACTGAACATCTACCAATATTGTTCAAATTATAGCCCAAGGGCCAAAAATTCCCCCGCCCTGAGGCCCTTTGGTTTACACAGACTTATATAGGGAAGATCTTTAAAAATCTTTTTCTTATTAACATTTGCTTATACAGGGAAAATGTTTTAAAAATCTTCTTCTCCGAATCCGATATTGTTCAAATCATAGCCCTTGGGCCAAAATACCTCTGTCCCGGGCTTTTCGGTTTTTAGCTCACCTCGTCACGTCACGTAGTGACGAGGTGAGCTTTTGGGATCACTTTTTGTCTGTCGTCCGTCCATGCGTGCGTAAACAATTTCTTCTAACGACACCTTCTCCTAAACCACTGATCGTATTTTGACCAAACTTCACAGGAATGATCCTTAGGTAGCCCCCTTTCAAAGTTGTTCAAATGGTTCCGGTCCGTTGCACATCTATGTCACAGGAGCCCAAAATAGATTTTTCACTGAAAACTTAATAAATCTTCTTCTCTGAAACCACAAGGCCCAGGTCTTTGATATTTGGTATGAAGCTTCATCTACTGAACCTCTACCAATATTGTCCAAATTATAGCACTAGGGCAAAAAATGCCCCCGCCCTGAGGCCCATTGGTTTTACACAGACTTATATAGGGGAGATCTTTAAAAATCTTCTTCTCATTAACATTGGCTTATACAGGGAAAATGTTTAAAAATCTTCTCCGAATCCGATATTGTTCAAATCATAGCACTTGGGCCAAAAATGCCTCTGTCCCGGGCCTTTCGGTTTTTAACTCAAGTAGTGACGAGGTGAGCTTTTGGGATCACTTTTTGTCCGTCGTCCGTCCGTCGTCCGTCCGTCCATGCGTGCGTAACCAATTTCTTCAAACGACATCTCCTCCTAAACCACTGATCGTATTTTGACCAAACTTCATAGGAATGATCCTTAGGTAGTCCCCGTTCAAAGTTGTTCAAATGGTTCCGGTCCGTTGCACATCTAGGTCACAGGAGCCCAAAATAGATTTTTTCACTGAAAACTTAAAAAATCTTCTTCTCTGAAACCACAAGGCCCAGGTCTTTGATATTTGGTATGAAGCTTCGCTTACTGAACTTCTACCATTATTGTTCAAATTATAGCACTAGGGCAAAAAAATCCCCCGCCCAGGGTCCCTTTGGTTTTACACAGACTTATATAGGGAAGATCTTTAAAAATCTTCTTCTCATTAACATTGGCTTATACAGGGAAAATGTTTAAAAATCTTCTTCTCCGAATCCGATATTGTTCAAATCATCGCACTTGGGCCAAAAATGCCTCTGTCCCGGGCCTTTCGGTTTTTAGCTCACCGTCACGTACTGACGAGGTGAGCTTTTGGGATCACTTTTTGTCTGTCGTCCGTCCATGCGTGCGTAAATAATTTCTTCAAACGACATCGCCTCCTAAACCACTGATCGTATTTTGACCAAACTTCACAGGAAAGATCCTCAGGTAGTCCCCTTTCAAAGTTGTTCACATGGTTCCGGTCCGTTGCACATCTAGGTCACAGGAGCCCAAAATAGTTTTTTTTTCACTGAAAACTTAAAAAAATCTTCTTCTCTGAAACCACAAGGCCCAGGTCTTTGATATTTGGTATGAAGCTTCATCTAGTGGACCCCTACCAAGATTGTTCAAATTATAGTGCTTGGGCCAAAAAAGCCCCCCCCCCGGTCCCTTTGGTTTTACATAGGATTATATAGGGAAAATCTTTAAAAATCTTCTCTGAAACGGCAAGGCCCAGGACTTTGATATTTGGTATGAAGCTTCATCTAATGAACCGCTACCAAGATTCTTCAAATTATGGCCCTTGGGCCAAAAATGCCCCCCGCTGCGGTGTCCTTTGGTTTTACATAGACTTATATAGGGAAAATCTTTAAAAATCTTCTTCTCTAAAACCACAAGGCCTAGGTCTTTGATATTTGGTATGAAGCTTCATCTAAAAGACTTCTGCCAAGATTTTTTAAATTATAGCCCTTGGGCCAAAAATGCCCCCGCTCCGGGGCCCTTTGGTTTTACATAGACTTATATATGGAAAATCTTTAAAAAATATTCTTCTCTGAAACCACAAGGCCCAGGTCTTTGATATTTGGTATGAAGCTTCATCTAATAGACCCCTACCAAGATTGTTCAAATTATAATGCTAGGGCAAAAAATGCCCCCGCCCTGGGGCCCTTTGGTTTTACATAGGCTTATATAGGTAAAAATCTTTACAAATCTCCTTCTCTGAAACCGCAAGGCCCAGGACTTTGATATTTGGTATGAAGCTTCATCTAATGGACCTCTAACAAGATTGTTCAAATTATAGCCCTTGGGCCAAAAAAAAATCCCCTGCTCCGGGGCCCTTTAGTTTTACATAGACTTATATAGGGAAAATCATAAATCTTCTTCTCTGAAACCACAAGGCCTAGATCTTTGATATTTGGTATGAAGCTTCATCTAATGGACCTCTACCAAGATTGTTCAAATTATAGCCCTTGGACCAAAAATGCCCCCGCTATGGGGCCCTTTGGTTTTACATAGACTTATATAGGGAAAATCTTTAAAAATCTTCATCTTTGAAACCACCAGGCCTAGGTCTTTGATATTTGGTATGAAGTTTCCTCTAAAGGACCCCTACCAAGATTATTCAAATTATAGCGCTGGGGCCAAAAATGCCTCCGCCCCGGGGCCCTTGGTTTTACATAGGCTTATACAGGGATAATCTTTAAAAATCTTCTTCTCTGAAACCGCAAAGCCCAGGACTTTCATATTTGGTATGAAGCTTCATCTAATGGACCTCTATCAATATTGTTCAAATTATAGCCCTACGGCCAAAAATTTCCCGCTCCGGGGCCCTTTGGTTTAACATAGACTTATATAGGGAACATCTTTAAAAATCTTCTTCTCTGAAACCACAAGGCCTAGGTCTTTGATATTTGGTATGAAGCTTCATCTGATGGACCACTATCAAGATTGTTCAAATTATAGCCCTGAGACCACAAATGTTCCTGCTTCGGGGCCCTTTGGTTTTACAAAGACTTATATAGGGAAAATCTTAAAAACATCTTCTTCTCTGAAACCGCATGGCCCAGGACTTTGATATTTGGTCTGAAGCTTCATCTAATGAACCTCTACCAAGATTGTTCAAATTATAGCCCTTGGGCCAAACATGCTCCCGGTCCGGGCCCTTTGGTTTAACATAGACTAATTTAGGGAACAGCTTTAAAAATCTTCTTCTCTAAAACCGCAAGGCCTAGGACTTGGATATTTGGTGTGAGATTTCATCTAGTGGACCTCTAACAAGATTGTTCAAATTATAGCCCTGAAACCAAAAATGCCCCCCCGCTCTGGGGGCCTTTTGGTTTTACATACACTTAATATAGGGAAAATCTTCTTCTGTGAAACTACAAGGCCTAGGTTGTTGATATTTGGTGTGAAATTCCATCTAGTGGAGCTCTATCAAGATTGTGCAAATTATAGCCCTGTGGCCAAAAATGTCGCCGCTCCGAGACACTTTTGTTTTACATAGACTTATAAAGGGAAATCTTTAAAAATCTTCTTCTCTGAAACTGCAAGGTTCAGGTCTTTGATATTTGGTATGGAGCTTCATCTAGTAGAACCTCTACCAAGATTGTTCAAATTACAGCCCTGTGGCCACAAATGCCCCCACCCCGGGGCCCTTTGGTTTTACATAGACTTGTATAGCTCCGGGGCCATTTGGTTTTGCATAGCCTATGCTTATGTAGGGAATATATTTTAAAAAATCATCTTCTCTGAAACCGCAAGGCCCAGGTCTTTGATATTTGGTGTGTAGCTTCATCTTGTGGACCTTTGCCAAGATTGTTCAAATTATAGCCTTTGTTGATGTTTGGTTTGAAGCTTCACCTTTAAGACCTACCTCAAAATTATGCACATTAAAGCCCTGGGGCCAATAATGACCCTCTCTGGGGCCCACTTGTTACACTATGGATTAGGTGAGCGATCCAGGGCCATCATGGCCCTCTTGTTACATTGACTTATATACAGGGAAATTTAAGAAAATCTTCTACTCTGAAACCGCAAGGCCCAGGTCTTTGGTATTTGGTGGACCTCTATCAAAATTGTTCAAATTATAGCCCTAGGAAATAGAAGTCAAGGCAATGAAAACATTTGAAATCTTCTTGTCTGAAAGGAGAAGGCCAAGGTCTTTGATAATTGACAGGAAGCTTCGTCTTGATGATTTCTACCAAGATTGTTCAAATTCTCAGTGGGAATTATTGCTCAGTGAGAAATATCATTTTTCTTTTTCATCGGGTGGGTTAAAACACTATCATCTTTGCTTTTAAACATTACTGACTGGTAATGCTCATGTCCGTATCTAGGCTGTCCCTAAGTTCATATTAGTTTCGTTACGGTATGTGTATGATTAAACGTGTGAAAACACGTTTCACGCAAGAAGTTCATACATATTTTGGACTAATAAAAATCAAAAATGAGTTCCTTTAAGAGCAATGAAAATATTCATAAGAAAGAAGATGGGTCATACTACGTAGTTTCGGCTAAAAAAGCCTCATCAGTGACCCTGTAATGATCCGACAACGAAAGCCAGAGGAAACATACTGCAATTTTGCGAATTTCGAATAGGCAGTCGATTCAAAGACTGATATAAATCAAAATGGGGTCCAAGTAATTAAAAACCTGTCTAGAATATGAGTCTAAACCAATAATCTATTTCTGATTTCTCAGAATATTCACGCTGATCTCAAAGGACCAAAAGTAAAATATAAACTGCACTATGGTTGATGTACGGGGAGACGTTTTACGGCCGCCACACGGCACAACACCAGCTGCCCCATTCTGAAATTAATGTAAAAACGGTAATTCCTGGTACTTGCGGGCGATAATATCATTTTTGCTACACCTTTCAGAAAATTTAGACAATGAAGCAATATAAGCACTTAAATAGGATATAAGCTTCACCGTTCAGCAAAAATAGCACAGATTTAGCCACGTTCTTGCACTAAATGGACGAAGACGAATTGGGTCAATAAGAGCCTTAAGCTGTGACGACATTAAACGCACGGGTTGCTTTAAGTGTACGGGTTGCCACAATAAGTTATCTACAAGATGGAAGATATCATTTCATATAATAACAACTCTTTTTAGCAGCGTCGTTGCACTGACCCCTTTATAACAACGTCTATGTCACAAAAATCCAATCAAGTCTTTGATAGGTTGGAACACAAACAAGACAAAAGAATGAATACACTTTTAAAATCCCCTGTGCAGTAAACCTCAATGACTCGTACAATTTCGAACTCGTTCTACAGTTACTAGGAATGCATTGTATAAAGGATCTTACATGAGTGGTCACGTATTATTGAATTTATTGAACGAGTTGAGGAAAAGGGATAAATATGTTCTATGAAAGGGTTATCCTTTGGAAGCAAGGAATACATCACAGAACTGAAAAATATGGAGTGTACATGTTTTCAGGGCCAGACTAGCTCTTTTCGGCAAATTAAGCCTCATCAGTGACCCTCAGATATTTTCAAAATTCCACAATGGAATCAATGATCCCAAAGGACAAGACATGTAAATGGAATCAATAATCCCAAAGGACAAGAAATATAGCCTCAACGAGTTTAATAAACTCAGTAATACATGAGCACAAATGCATATATATCATATGACATTTAAATGAATTTTATCCACGATAGTTTTACAAAAACGACAATATTCCGCAATTAGTAAACGCGACGTTGTTAAGGATGCCGTACGGGTAACGTTACCGGTCGTATCTAACTAATTTGCATATTAAATCCACTGATGGATTATTGAATTTATTACATGACGTAATTACATTCTTAGACGCGACGTCATATGATAAATAATAATATTGCATAGGTGTGAATGGTGGATAGAAAAATCTGTTCCGAGTGTCACTGTCCAGCATCAGTAGGCTTGCCGAATGATTCCGGACTGTGATCCCGAGGAACGGATTTTCTATCCACCCCACACACCACACACCATGTAAGATGTTTTTCTTGCATACCTTTCATTTCAGGATGCAACCACTTCAGCTGCCGTCGTCCGCCAAATTGTGTTGACAGAGGTTGATTGACGTGACAACCCTAACTACTGATCATTACGATAACACATCCCTATGGTATAACGCGTCTTCTCATATCTCAAAAAGATGATATTTTACTTATTGTTACTACAAACATAGGTTGAGGTTCCCCATTAGTACCGCTAGGCGGTTCTAACGCGGTTCTTAGTGTAGAAATAAGGCAAAAATGTATACTCCCGTAAAATAGAAGTGAAGGCAATGATCAGGAACTGATACAACCAGACCACTCCTCCCATCAGTGACACCAAAGGGAGAGAAACACAAACATGAAATAACTAGACCCCAACAGCGGAAAGCCAAAAGGACACTTACCTTCCCACAAAATGGCCAACTGGCCATCCAAAACAAAATAGTATTGCAATACACACACTCAAAGACTAACCATAACAAAAATAAACCGCGACGGAAGAACCGCCTTCGAACGGTCAGTGACAATCCTCGCCCTTATTCCCGTCGCGATTGAGACAAATAATTTGTTCAGCCCGCATAAAGGCCTCCTAACTCATCAGCGCAACATCTCCGTGAACACACAAAGTAAACATCCACAGGTATGAAACAACGGTACAGCAAGAAACCACAGAAATGCTGGAGCAAAAGAAGACCAACAGTTAGACTCCGGCTGGGGTGGGGGTGGGGCTTAAATCGATTTTACGCAACTGCAATCCTCGTCCTTACTTCCGTCGCAATTTAGACAAATACGTGTCATTTGTTCAATCCACATTTTGGGTTGAATCTAGTATGAAATGCTCACAGACCGGAGTTTTATCATTAGCAGACGCTACACGTTGACAGCTCCTTTTTGTCACTCAACCATATATGCAATAGCTTTTGCAAAAGTATTATGTGCCACGTCATGAAAAAATCTGTTTTGCCGATTGCAACCAACAAAGCTTCATATTAGCCTGCGCATCTGCAAGGACTGATCATCGGCTTGATGTTCCCTGCTATGATATTACTATACCTCTAGTTTTCCAAATCAAAATTTACAAGGTTTTGGCTAGTTGGCCTTCTCTGGGAACAGATCCTAAAGGCAGGGTTTCTCGTAAGGCGGCTCATATCCTGCAATCATTGATCAGGAGGAGCTCAGTCTCAGTTTGCTGTCAGTATCTTCCCAAGACACAAATTAAGTTGACAAATGAAGCGCAATAAATGCGGCATTATCGGCGACATGATCTGGAACTTAATTCTCCTGAATTCTGCGAGGATGAAAATTGAAGATGTTAGAAAGTTTCTCAAGCAAAACGCCTAGAATGTTTCGTGTTTTCAATAAAGCCGAGTGCCGTTATATTGTCCTACTCGCGAAACTTTTTCAGCACAAAAACAATTAAAGTGAGCATAATGCTTTTGCTTTTCGTAACATCGGACTGGTACCGAGGTTATGAAAGGTTTATCGTGCTCAACTCACTTGAGCCGAAATTTATTCTGCTCATAAATTCTAAAATGCCATAAAATACATGTATTGGCAATTCAAAATTTAAGAGCAGGATAAATGACATTCTGTGTTGATATGAGCAGAAAATTGCCTGATTTGTTTGTATTTTAAAATTTATGAGCATTACAAATTGCTTGCTCAGTTGAGTTGAGTATAAAATGTTTTAAAACTTCGGTGCCTGATTTGGAATAGATAGCAAATAAAACTTAAGTGAAGGCAATGATCAGAAATCGATACAATAAATCCGCAACTCCCATCAGGGACACCAAATGGAAAGACACACAAATGTGAAATAGCTAGACCCTAATAGAAACATCAATATAGGAAAGCCAAACGGACAATTACTTGCCCACAAAATGGCCAATTGGCTATCCAAAACAAAAAATTATAACCGATACACACATTCAAAGACGAACTTTAACAAAAACAAAACGCGGCAGAAGAACCGCCTTGGAACGGTCAGTGAAAAAGCATTTCACTAGGGTGGGGTGGGGGGGGGGGGGCTTTAATCGACTTTACGCGACCGCAATCCTCGCCATTACTTCCGGCGGGATTAACCCGTTACCATTAATACATCAAACCTTTGGAAACTCGATAATGAAAAAAAGAAAAAAATAATCAGGTAAGAACATATTTCTCAGGAAAATCCACGACCAAATAACGCAGCCATCTCAAGCCACCGAAATAACAGAAAAATATTTTTAATCCTTTGGGGTCATTGTTTCCATAATAGTTGAAATATACGGATAATGTCTAACTGATCGAAACTAGCTATTCTAGCCCAGATAATTTGTTCACTATACTTTTCAGTTCGGTTGTGTATTCATTGCACCCAAAGGATAACCAATTTATTGGACACATTTAGTGTCAGGAAGAAACGCAAACAAACAAGTACTCACCCACGCACAGTCGCACGCACGCACACGAGCACAAGCACACACGAGGAAAAAACTTACGTGCGAGAACAAGATAAAGCCACTTATCATAATCAGCATTCATATTGCTGAATATTCAATGTTAGCTACACCCATTTCTGACTATCAGCCTATCAATTTACTTGATATTATGTAATATTTCAAATCTTCAAACATATTTACTGACATTGTATATCCTGATCTACATTGTGCAAAGGTAAAGGTTTTGGTGTTCAGCGGAATAAGGGTTAACGTAGCTGCAAAAGGATAGACCAGTTTGGGGCGGTGAGAAATTTAATAACCAACAGAGTATATAAAAATTTGAATCCTAGACCAAACTCATGATCAAAGGTACTGACTCCTATTCCAACAGTTAGTCATGGCAGCAAAAGACAGAGGCATTAAACCAACTAAATAGATATATTCCGTCATATATGCGATCTCTTGGTACAAGTGAGTTCGTTTACTGAAGCTAATGCCACACTCGTCGAATATATAGAGGATCTTACATGAGTGTTCATGTATTATTGGATTTATTAAACAAGTTGAGGAAAAGGGATAAAATGCGAAGCTTTGCCGAGCATTTTATCCCTTTTTCTCAGCGAGTTTAAATAATGCAATAATACATGAGCACGAATGCAAGATTCTATTTATCATATCACATTTAAAACTCATTTTATTCACGATTGTTTACAAAAAAAATATCAATATTCTGCGATTAGTAAACGCGACGTCGTTAAGGACGTCGTATATGTAACGTTACGGGACGTATCTTCCTAGTTTGAATATTTAATCCACTAGTGGATTATCGAATTTACTACATGACGTTATTACACTCTCAGACGCGACGTCATATGATAAAATGAAGAAATGAATGTTATTGAAGTTCATGGAAGTATAAACACCACTGGGTAATAAGCAAGCTAAGTGAACCCCAAAGGGGGTCGCTTTGACTTTGTTCGTGACCCGATGTCACTCATACTTTAACAGATGTTAAATAAATGTTAAATTCATTTCTCATACGCTTGTTTAACCTGCTAAGGGTGTATATCAGTTATCCTTGAAAACCGAAAATTCCAAATATCTCGTGACGTAATACGTTTCCATACCGGATGTTTTCACTTTAAGCTGACAAATGTTCCCGCTAGCTGTCAAATTCAGCAAAACCTTTCAGTACGAATTATTTTAAGGTAAATTATGTTGACATGCACAAATCACCGTATATGAGACTGCCAACATGTGTCAAATAACAGTGAAAATAATAACCTTTTCATTGGAAAAAAATATCAGCCGTATGTTTTCTGCTACACAATTTACCGGTGGTGTTAGGGTAAAAATCAGCCTAAATTTAGTTCACTCGAAAATGTAGTTCTATTGTGTGAGTGTTTGTGTGTGTTTAAATTTTGTGACCCACTAACAGCTAAGGCAATGTTAGTTTAAAGACTCTTCTGAAAGTCTGGAGAAATCCGGAATCAAATCTACTCCATCTGGTAGTTCTATGGAAAACAGTGTGTATGCTTCTGGTGTGCCAGTAAAATATAATCTGGTCATGTTTGTTTTCCTCCATTCTACTTCCTTTTATCCGTCATGTGAAAAAGAAGAGATGTTGTTACCATGCACAGTAATGGCATATAAGGCTGTTAGAGCGGGTGGTATGCTTGTATATAAAGCAGCTATTGTTTGTGGTGTGCCAGAAAATACTATGATAGACAAACATTCCAGACTGAAGCCACTAGAATGTTTACCCAGTTATGGACAGATCCTCTGTTCACAAAAGAAAAAGAAGCAGCAGAAGGTCTGATACACTACATGACTTACGTGTCCAACATTGGATATGTGTATTACAGACCGGCATTCTTGGACATGGCTTTTGAGAATGCTCATGGTAGCATGGCTTCAAGAAGAGGTGGATTGAAATCAATCTAGCAAAGCCAGAGAGACTAGCAACTGTCAGGGCTAAACATTTTTCAGAGTTTTTCATTGCCATCACTTCTATTTTGGAAGACACTTTTTAGCAACTGAACTTTGAACCGGCCGCCAGAGAAGATATGGAACATTGACGAGTCTGGGAGATTAATGGAACACTCCACCAAAGGTTCTCTGTACCACAGGAGCTACGTCTCAGGCAGTAGCGTCACCAAGAGGAAACTTTTACTCTTATTGGCTGTACTAATGCTGCTGATACATGTATCCCACCATTTTACATTTTCCCAGGAAGGAGGTGATGTGATGATCTATTGGACAGCATATGCATAGGAGGAGCGGGTAAAATTAGCCAAACTGGTCCAACTCAGTAGCATTCCAAAATTATCTGGCAAATCACTTCCTGTGAACAATAGCTGAAGACCAGACCCACCTTATCATATTTGATGGACATAAATTACATGTGTCTCTTACATAAACAAACTGGGGTTGTATTTCATTTTTCTGCCACCACACATCCCATGTAACTCAGCTTAGGATGTACTCAGCTTTGGATGTTGCGTACGTTGGACCTCTCAAAGCTTTGTGCAATACTGAGTACCAGACTTATGTGAGGCAGATTCCAGGACACACTATCAATAGATACATAGCTACAGTGTGTCTTCCAATGCATATTTTGCCTGATGCCTCCAGTTGACCTGTCTCACGAGCTACGTCGGTCGGTGTGTGCTCGGAGGGAGATGTGCTGTGTTTGCCGGGTCTTGTCCATCATCCGTTTCGGTTTCAGAACTTTGGGGTTGAGACACACTGATGAAGATTAAATATCAGAAAGGCCTCTGTGTCACTAAATTTGGTATAGTTATGCCTTAATTGAAAGTTTTTTTCTCCAAGCAACATTTCAGTGCTTTTTCGTGAAACTAGTGCATTTCCTCTTCGCACAGTCTGATCAGTGACATCGAGACAGTCCCTTCTGAAATCAACAACGAGGATAAAAAGGTCGCAGATAGTTATGCTGAAACAGAACACGAACCATGACATACTGAAATGCGTGCATAACATACTCTGGAAGGTCGTAAGATCGTTGCTGTTAAAGCTGTAGCTACTCATAAGAGAAAGTTCATGCCCCCACCTATTGCTGGCAATTTATCTTATTGTAAATACCCAAAAGCATTTAATCAAACACTACGCCTCTATAATCATTCTTTCTTCTTCTTCTTCTTTCTCCTCCTCCTCCTCCTCCAAGCCCATTCCTTCTCCTCATCCTCCAAACTCATTCCCCCCCTCCTCCTCCTCTTCCAAGCTCATTACTCCTCCTCCAAACTCATTCCTCCTCCTCCAAGCCCATTCCTTCTCCTCCTCCTCCAAGCTCACCACTCCTCCTCTTCCTCGTCCCACAAAGTTATTCCTTCTCCGCCTACACTTCCTGCTCCTCATCCAAGCTCAGTCCCCCTCTTCCAAGCAACTCCTCCGCATCGTCCCCCAAGCTCATTACTTCTTTTGCTCCTTCTCCAAGTTCATTCCTCCTCCTCCTCCAAGCTCATTCCTCCTCCTCATCCTCCAAGCTCATTCCTCCTACTCAGAACTCCTTTCTCATCCTCTTCCAAGCTCATTACTTCTCTTTCTTCTCGTCCGAGTACATACCTCCTCCTCCTCCTCCAAGTTCATTCCTCCCCCTCCTCCAAGCTCATTCCTCCGCCTCCTCCTCCAAAAGTTCAACCCTTGCCGAGGCGGTTCTAACGAGTTTTTACAATTTATGTTTTGTGCAGGAACATGAAAAATACCAGATTTTTTTTATTTATTTTTATTTATTTATTTTTTTTTTCAATATATTTGAAATGATACTGCTTTTGCAAGCGTTTGTCCTACTTGAAAGTGTGATACGAGCGTACCATTGATCGTGATCATGGTGCTATTAATTCTGTCAGTATGTTCCCTGGACTCGAATTAATTTGACAAATGAATCTACAAAGCTGTAAAACTATTTCTAGCATATAAATGTACATTGCAATGATCGATATAAATTACGAAAGCACGTCTATACAAATACATTGTATAACTAACAGGAGAAAAAAAAAATTCAATATGCAAACTTCTGATATTTTTCCATATTTGGAGCAGAAATAAGAAAAATATCTATATTTTAGAGCTGAAATAAGAAAAATAAGGTTTACCCGTGTAAACCCCAGGTTTACTGAATAAAAGTGGAGATCAAGGGGGTCAGAATTATATAGGCGTGTTTTCGTTATCGCGAGTTATCATTACATGACGTGTATGGTAGCACGCAAATGTGGAATATATGGGGTCATTTCATAACATTTACATGTTCAGTGTAAAGTCTAACGTAAACATATACAAAACAATGTAGTTCATACTTCCATGAACGCATCGAGTCAGGTTATTTTCAGTAACGTCAGTCTAAACCATGGTTCTCTACGGCGTTGGTGACGTCAACGTTGTTCCGCTCTTTGTAGAAAAACAGCGTGTAAAAGTTTTTCAGCTTTAACATGTTGTCTTATACATGTAAGTATTTTCGCCCAGAGATGAAGAACAAAGAATGTAAATATAAAAGATAAACTTATGTTGTCTGCTTTTTTATGAAAGAATGAACGTCAGCCGGTCGCTAGCAAAGTTCACATGAACCCGTTCGGGGTTCATTTACTTTGCACACGACCCACTGCGTTCCTACTATCATGAATAGCAGAAAAATAAAATTCATTTCCTAAGTGATTTTTAAACGCACGTCCGACAAGTTTCATACATTTGATTTAAACTGTCCACAGTTTGCCCTATAACAATTGCAAATCGGATTTTATGCTCGCCTGTCCTCCTACTACACATACGAAACAAAATACAACCAAATTAGTATGTTGTGAGGTCACAGCCGTGACTATATATTCTAATAGAAATAACAGATATGCTTTATATCTTAAATTTCAGTGATACTCACAAAACAAATATATCAAAAAGTATTACAAATGATATCTCTCCCAAAATGTCAATCACTTAATGACGACAATACTTTTATGTTGTGGGGATCGTCAGAACCCGCCCATATTAGTCATAAGACACACAAAACAAACACTTACATTCTTTTGAAAAGGCGATAGGGGTGGGACGGCGGGAAATTTTATGTCAATACCAACTGTACAGTTAAATATACATGGAGGTAAACACCTTGTACTCTTCTAAATCAGGTAACCAGGTATAGTGTAAGTCAATATAATCTGCCAACTAGAAGTACAGTGTAGCAAAGTTCAGCTAATATACCTTTCATGACAAATGTGGACACTTATCATAAATGTCGCCATGCATATACTTCATGGCTTTTATTTATTGTCACGAATGGATGTTCAAAGCAATTCTGATAGAAAGCCACCGATTGTCACGGACGGCTCATTACGAAAACACGCCTATATAAATACATTGTAAGCTTTAATCACCGAGAAAATGAAAAGTTTAAGATGAAAAATTGGAATATTTTTCTTATTTCTGCTCAAAATATAGATTGTGGGTACTCGTTAGCACCGCCTCATCGAGGCGGTGCTAACGAGTACCCGCAATCTATATTTTAGAGCAGAAAAACGAAAATTAGATATCCCCCCCCCCCGCAAACCTATATAAAAGTGGGGTTCGAGGGGATCGAAATTATATAGGCGTGTTTTCGTGATGTGAAGACGTTACTCACCAGTAACCATGTGCTTTAACATGTGGGTCATATAATTTTATAATATAACGTTATTTACTAAATAACTAGGTTGTTGGTTGATTTAAGGTTTAACGTCCCCGTAAACACCGTACAGATCATTTTGGAGATGTTGCTTCCAATTTGTGGGACTTTTACCCGACATTGAGATGAAATGACATCAAAAGTTCTGCCGCCCAATGAAACCAATAGGTTTTATATGCATGGACCACTATTCCTGGGAAGGCTTACGGCGGCCCCGGCAGGATTGCGGCCCCGTATAATCGATTTTAGCCCCCCAAGTGGAATTCGTTTCGGTGGTTCTTCTGTCGCGGTTTATTTTTGTTATGGTTTGTCTTTAAGTGTGTGTATCGCTTGTATTTTTTGTTTTGGATAGCCAATTGACCATTTTGTGGGAAAGTAACTGTCCTTTTGGTTTGCCGGTGTAAATGCTTCCATTAGGGTCTAGTTATTTCATGTTTTTGCTTCTTTCCCTTTGGTGTCTCTGTTGTGAGCTGTGGGTTAATTGTATCGATTCCTGATCATTGCCTTCACTTCTATTTAGAACCTCAAAGCGATTTACCACTAATCAGGTGCGATCAGTTTCAGCTCAAGCAGCCCAATCTATTTCTTCAAGCGCCGATGGGCGGGGGCCATAAATAACAAGGACTTCATCTCTTCACCTAGTTTTCTCAGAGGTTAATTCACACTAGGCCCCCCTATATCTGCTCAAAACATTAATTGACTGCTCTTGTTAGAATCTCCACAATGAGGCGGTTGACACAGTACCCACATTTTATTGTTTTGAAAAGAACTAATGAAAATGATGAATACCCTTGAATACCCTACGTAGCTCTATAGAAAGTTGGATTTTCAAGGGTCTTGAGCACAAGAACTTGTTTACGTAATAAAAAATGAACTGTGTTTTTCGCGTGTCTCGGAAATGACAAAGAAGACCTGAAACCAAATGTAAATTGGGTATGTAATTCTAAATAGAAAAACAAATACCTTACCTGTTTCAGATTCTAAGCTTAAATTAATTTTGTGCTGAATAAGTTAAACGCACGAAGCGGCTCTAACGAGTACCCACCATTTATGGCGGTTCTAATAAGTACCCACAATCTATGGTTTGAGCAGAAATGTGAACTCTATAAGAATTTTTTATCTGAAAATTGTCAATTCTTGGTGGTAAAACTTTCAATCCATTTAAAAAGGCGTGTTCTCATAATGTCATTGAATGATAATCCCTGCATGGGTTCCTAATGCAAACGATTCTCTGTCGGTGTTTCATACTATCTTCCTTGAATGTAGTTGCAGGGGTTCTCATACGTTTAAATTACGTTAGCAGGTCCGCGACATGATGATGCTTGTAAATAAGTTCTGAAGTTCCGTCTTAAGCAGACCTCTATTTTCAAAATGATACCGAATGTGCGAGCTGTCAAAACTAACAGGCAAAAAAAAAAAAAAAATGAAATAAAAAAATTCAATAAGAAGTGATAATAATTTGACTCATTTATTGTTAAAGGACACTGAATGCAGGACTTTTGTATGAAATCTTAAAAAGAAGAAAAGGAATACTGTCTTTGGTTCTGCTATTTGCTACAAAATAAAAGGAAATGTCTGGGCGGTGTTGTGCAAGAAAAAAAATCCAATATGGGATTCTGTTGTAGATGGGCGTTTCCAACCCGAGAGATGGCCTTGGAAACGCATTCTGTTGTAGATGGGCGTTTCCAACCCGAGAGATGACCGTGCTGAGCGGAACCGAGGAGCGATGACCGTGCTGAGCGGGACCGAGGAGCTTCTGTTCCGCTCAGCACGGTCATCCCTCGGGTTGGAAACGCCCATCTACAACAGAGCCCCATATCAGATTCTTATAATATCTACCCCGTATATTGCTGCCAGGACTTGTTGTTCTCGGATTCTACGTTGGACCCGAGCATTACGAGAACACGCCTACACAAGTACATTGTAAACTTTACCGCCGAAAAAAAGAAGAAAATTTTAAGATGAAAAATTGTGATATTTTTCTTATTTCTGCTTTAAAATATAGATCGTGGGTACTCGTTAGAACCGCTGCGACGAGGCGGTTCTAACGAGTATCAACAATCTATACTCATTAGAACCGCCGCGATGAGGCGGTTCTTACGAGTACCCACCATCTATATTTTAGAGCAGATCGAGGCGGTTCTAACGAGTACCCACAATCTATATTTTAGAGCAGAAATAAGAAAAATATCGAGGCGGTTCTAACGAGTACCCACAATCTATATTTTAGAGCAGAAATAAGAAAAAATAAGGTATGCCCCTTTAAACCCAAATTTTACTATATAAAAGTGGGGTGCAAGGGCGTCAAAATTATCAAGGCGTGTTTTCGTGATGGGGCTAGAAACTACAGCGCCGCAATAACTAATTCCCACCCCGAAGATTATCCACACAATGCAAAAGTAATTGTTACATTAAACTGTTTTTGTGAATCCCCTTTAGTTAACTGGTTTCCCAAGGTGTCTAGTTATAGTAAGCTCGCTGTCGAAAGAGCCAAACGACCCCTTTCGACGCAGACTATATGTCTGCGATAGCAGTCTCAATTGTAGAACATGCGTAACATTAACTACAAGATTGAGCTACATGCTTGAGAAGCACATGAAACCCACTTGGATTCATTTTCTTATTGAGAAATGTCATTTCTTACATGCTTTTCAATGAAATATAGAGATTTCTCAGTGAAATAGAAAACGATATTGTCACTGTTTCAAACAGTGACTGAGAGCAATTTTTTTTTCACTGTTTTGGACTACTTTTTTCTCCAAATCTAATTCTGTGGTCAGTTTCACCATCGTCAGAGGATTGAAAATTAATGAACTATATTAGAATTTACGCTAAGCCTGTTCACAAGTCACGAGGACGTTAATGGCGTCATTTTCGGCGCTGACGTCACGTACTTTGTTGCGTGACATTAGATCTGTCCGAACTAATATCTCAAATATTTCAGTAACCATTCCTAAAAAATGCCATCCCAGGCTATTTCTCAGGTGCAAACTCGTAGTTTACACCCAATATTATACCCAGTAAATACATTGGACACCACTAAATGAGCTAACATTCCCACGAAATTGGAAATAGCGTCTCCAAAATGACCTTTACAGTGTTGACGGGGACGTTAAAGCTCAAATCAAACAAAAACAGAGTACGGGTAGTTTACATTTCTTACGTACGACGGAACGAAAACGGAAGCACATTATTGTTCCCTTTGTCGTGTTTTCAATTACGTAAGCATTCAATAGAATAAAACAGAATGGTGCACACTAATGTCCGGAATGTAATGTCCGGGATGTAAAGGGTAGTCTTGTGATGGCCTTAATAGCTCGACTTGTCGTGGTCAGAATTTAATACAAAAATAGCATTTAAAAATATAAGCGCCATTCTAAAATATGTAAAAAAGAAGTCTGCATTTTTTATCCCTTTGAGATCGATGATGCGGCACCGTAGGAGCGAAATATGGGGTAGTGTCTCGTTGCACTTTAAATCTAGACCTATAATAGTATCTGGAAACTAATAGAATTTAACCCTTTTTGTACCAAATGGATTCTTCCTACTTATATATAGCAGGAGTCCATTTCAAAATTTAGGGGTGTCAGGTTGTGTTTTCTTCAAAATTTATTTGGAAAATGGCTAAACTTTTTGCAAACAGTGGAGGCCCTGATCAGACACCGCATTCTGCGGCGTCTGATCTGGGCTTGCACTGTTTGTCAGGGTACCCGTTTTGGGGTTTCCGGTACTAAATGGGTTAATAAAACATGTACACAACTGTTGAAAGTTAAAGTTCTATAATCGAAGGTAACTAAAATTACAAAAAAAGAAAGAAAAAAACATTGCTTCTTTGAGACTCATTATGGACTTATGTAATCCGGGATCGCAGGTTGGGTGTATGGGAACGATGCTATACACATGTATATTTGGCTGTCATAATCTATCAAACATGGTACCATTTCATAACTCTTGATCTAAACGATACGCGTACCCATAACCCGTGTCTTGGAGCAGAAAAAGAACAAATAATGTTTAACCGCACCCCCACGCCCCACACCCCATTTTTCTTAGTATAAAATGAGGTTTGGAATGGTGTTCATTTCACGGATTTGATCACGTGATATTATTGGCAAAGTCAATTTGTCATCAGCAGGATGCAAGGATCATTCTATTTCTGTCAGATATTTCAGCAGACATTGCTTTGCATTCTGTAATGTTATGTACTTAAAACTGAAACACATTGATTCCACTAAGCAGTGATGTGTCGAAATTTGACCTTAAAATTGCAGAACGGGTTGGCCTTGTTTTGACTATGCAGTCAAATCTGTATTACGAGAGCACCTAAGGATTTGAAGAGGTGCTTGCTTATTACGTGGGATATATCGAATTCGCCAAATGGCAATGCCTATGTTCATATTATGTATTTCGCATGAACTTGGTTTGTGTTTTTTTTCTGCATCGCACTGGTTTCATGCATAAGGTTCCTGTGATGTTACCCTGATTTAGAAGCGTGACCAAGAGTAGTGTTCAGACCATGTACGAATTGAGCCACACATAGCTTTCTACTATCCGTTCTGAGGCGACGAATTTGATATTTCGTATCCCCGTGTAGTTTTGAGACTTTTGACTGTAAGGCTCTGTATGCAGCTTGCAGTTTGGGATTATATAGTGCTGTGTACATTAACCACCTCCTGGTAGACGGCGAAATTAGTGACTTTGCCAACGACGAGAGCTGATCATTGCATGGAGGTTTGAAGGAAGCATGTTTTTAGTGTTAAATATTTAACCATTTTTGTACCAAATGGAATCTTCTTCCTTATACAAAGCAGGGGTCCATTTTATAATTTGAGGGTGCCAGTTTTTTTTTTTCATCAAAATACATGGGAAATGACAAACAGTGGAGGCCCCGATCAGACGCCACGTTCTGCGGCATATCATACGCCACGTTCTGGTCTGGACCTGCACTGTTTGCCAGGGTACCCGTTTTGGGGTTTCTGGTACAAAATGGGTTAAATAATACCAGTCTCCTCGACGTGTTGTTGACTATCCACACGTTAAAAAGAAAGTGCCATACTGTCATAATAACCGGCTGCTACGATGAAATTCCATTGGTTGTCGTCATATTGTGTGTGACCAACATATCTAATTTCGAATCTTGTACAATATCCACCCACCCCATGAAAAACAAATTGCCATTAAATATTTTTTATTCATTCTTGATATTTTTTAACCTTAATGCGTTTTTCATTATATAAGTTGCCGGCCTCATTCGCGTGTGTTTGTTTGTTTGATTTGAAGTTTAACGTCCCCGTCAACACTGTAAAGGTCATTCTGGAGACGTTGCTTCCAATTTTGTGGGACTTTTACCCGACATTGAGATGAAATGACATCTCAAGCCCTGTCGCCTAATGAAACCAATAGGGTTTATTAGCATTGACGGTCCGCCTCGCACCGCGGTTCCTGGGCAGGCTTAGATCCTCTAAGCTGTTTACCAGTACTAGTGTGCGGGCCGGATTCAGCTCTGCGTGGAAGCATCATGCAGCTCATATATTTCTTCAAGCCCCTATGGGCGGGGGCCAATATCGGATTCGCGTCTGACTGGTGATCAGGAGGACGTCGGTTCGATACCTGCCGCTGATTCAAGAAGTTCAGTTGTCAGTTTCTGGCGAAAGAATGTGCACTGTACTGGTTAACCGCTTACGCATAAGCCTGCCCTGGAAAAAACGTGGATAGGTAAACTGACCGGCTCAATAATGACCTAAAGTAGTGTTGACTGGGCAGTTAAACTACAATACAAACACACAGACAAACAAATCATTAAATCAGTGTACTTGCAGATGATTTAGGATACCGTATGTAACGGGATATAAATTTGTCGCCGATATCATAAGACAAATCTACTGGAATAATTTTCACATCGATTACATTCACTATTCTCTAAAAGTAAATGGAACAATTTCGTTGGAATATTTATCACCATGGGAATTGAAAGGTAGCTACGAACAACTTGCACAAAGTCGATTGTAAAGGTACCAAATCGGAGGGAAATTTGTCATGAAAGCTATTGTAATTTATGTTTGGGTTATCCATGAAATAAGTTCGTTTCATAACACTACAGTTGACCCCGCTTTTTATTTTTACTTCGCATGTTTGACGGCTGGCGGTGAAAGACAAACACAGACACGCAAAGAGAGAGAGAGAGAGAGAGAGAGAGAGAGAGAGAGAGAGAGAGAGAGAGAGAGAGAGAGAGAGAGAGAGAGAGAGAGAGAGAGAGAAGCGTTTATATTGGATTACTGGAATTATTTTTTCATATCACTATACTACGATATTTAAAAAGTGTTGTATGTACATTGTAAATCAGACAAAAATGTTCCATGGAGACGTTTGAATATGGTTTAGGCATATGCGCCTGTGAAGTACATGTATATGGTTTAGGCATATGCGCCTGTGAAGTACATGTATATGGTTTAGGCATATGCGCCTGTGAAGTACATGTATATGGTTTAGGCATATGCGCCTGTGAAGTACATGCATACGGTTTAGGCATATGCGCCTGTGAAGAACATGTATATGGTTTAGGCATATGCGCCTGTGAAGTACATGAATATGGTTTAGGCATATGCGCCTGTGAAGTACATGTAAAGCGTTCCTTGTTCCGACAACTGTTTATTGGTTGTCAGAAATCATTGTACAATTCGTTGTGGCTTTAATCTAGTACAGAAAGGAGAGTATGTCACTGTAAATTGAAGTTTGGCGACCAAGATGACAGGCTTTCGATTATACACTTTGCAAATCTTCCGCGGGCACTCCAATAGCACTATACGATCTTAGTTATATAATTAAGTGTTAAGTATTCAGTTCATTACGAAAACATGCCTATAGAATTGCATTGTAAACTTAACCGCCGAAAAATCGAAATTTTAAGATTAAGAGCTGTCACTATAGGTGACAGATGCCCCCCGTGGGAACCAATTTCTGAGTTTTTGCAAAATTTCAAGGGGATATAATTCAGCAAAAATACTAACAAAGTTATGGCCTTTGGTCAGAATGTAGCCCTTGTGATGGTGAATACGTGTGTGAAGTTTCATGGGGCTAGGTCAAATACTTTTGAAGTTATGATCAAGGTAAAAGTTTTTGTGACGGACAGACAGACAAACAAACAGACAGACAGGGCAAATACTATATGCACCCCCCACCCGAATCAAAGATTCTCGGGGGGGGGGGGTCATAAAATTTTTAACATTTTCCTTATTTCTGCTCAAAATATAGATTGTGGGTACTCGTTAGAACCGCCTCATTTCGGAGCAGAGATAAGGAAAATAAGAGTTACCCCTGTAAACCCTAGTTTTACTGTCTAAAATTGGGGTTCGAGGGGATCAAGATTATATAGGCGTGTTTTCGTGATGATATCACATGCCGTTATGGGAAGAGCGGAAAGTATCAGCCTTGTTTGGAAAATATTACCCTAGCTTTTATAGCATCGCAATGTTCCCCCGTTGTCTTTGAAACCCTTATAATTATTTCGGTTACAGTAGATATATCTACATAGAAATTCTTGCTTACATTCTTGCTTGAAAGAGTACGGGTTTATATAGATAAAGACTGCAAAGACTTTCGCGATACACATGACATTTATCTTTTTACTTATTCTTCGGTAATGTTTACTGTGTATTCCATGACAACATGTTTATCTAGAATATGGCCTTTCGAGAGGTTCGGACCCACAACCTATGTCTTGGAGCAGAAATGAGTAAAATAATATATACCCCAATAAACCCCAGTTTTCTATATAAAATGTGGGGTTTGAGGGTGTTCTTTTCACGAACTTATTCACGTGATGAGTTTTCATACTTCGGTGAACGTTAAATATTTTTTTTTCCATACAGTCATATTTACATTATTTGCCATCCATTATGTTACGAAAACTCGAGTTCGAGGGCTTAAACAAATGTACGCAGTTGTCTTACGGACATCGGAATAGCGCCGTTGACGTCATCGTCAAATTACAATGGGGAGAACCGTAGATTATTTTGACGCAACTTAACCCATTTGGAACCGGAAACCCCCAAAACGGTTAATTCGCAAACAGGACAGGCCAAGATCAGACGCCGCAGAACGTCTCCCACAGTTTTGCTTAAATCGATTTTACGGGACCACAATACTCGCCCTTACTTTCGTCGCGGTTTAGACAAATAATTCATTCAGTGTGCATGAAGGCCTCATAAGTCATCAGTGCAACATCTCCGTGAACACAACAATTAAACAAGCACAGAGAGATGAAACAACGGCGAGGAGTCGACAGCGAAAAACCCTATTGGTTTCTTTGGGCGACAGGGATTGAGATGTCAACTTAACTCAATGTTGGGTAAAAGTCCCACAAAATTGGAAGCAACGCCTAAAACTGATCTATATACTGTTGACGGGGACGTTAAACCTCAAATCAAACAAACACACAAGCAAAAGTTAAATATATCACTTCAGTTCTAAACTAATATGTAAATCTCATAAAAATACGAAGTTCCTTTCCTTTTATCTAAATGTGGAAACTAGATATCAAATAAATCGTCACGTGTACAGTAGATATTTTCAAGCGCACGAGAAGAGGGGTGGGAACGGTGACAAATATATACTTTAATATCAAATGAAGTTTACAAAGATACTCTTGAAAATGGATTTTAGCGCAAAGACGATCAAACCAATTATTTTGTTTTGACTGCAGAATGTTGTCCAACTTTTACAGGTTATATAGTTACGAGCTATTACCATTTTTGAAAAGATCCAAAACGTAGCTAAATTAGAAGCACTCAAGAGCAGTGTTCAGGTGAAATAACAATACGAAGTTTCTCCGAAAGACAAACTGTCAAAACATCGGCCATCACGTGACACGTTGAAAGCGGGCGTAGTGACGTAAAGCACACGTAACACAATATGTGTACAAAAAACATAAAAAGAGAAGTAAAGCCAATGATCAGGAATCGATACAATTAACCCACACCTCCTATTAGAGACACCAAAGAGAATGAACATGAACATAAAATAACATAAAATAACTAGACACTTATGGAAATAGCATTAGCGGATGGCCATAAGGTTATTTTTCAACAAAATGGCTAATTGGCAATCCAAAATAATAAACATATAAGCGGTACACATATTCGAAGACGAACTTTAACGGAAAAAAATCCGCGACAGAAGAACCAGTGAAAAGTATTTCACTGGGTGGCTTAAATCGATTTTACGCGGCCGCAGTTTGTCGTGCTTCACACAAGTAATTAATTCAGTCTGCATGAAGGCTTCCTAACTCATCGGTGCAACGTCTCCGAGAACATAAAAATCAAATAATCAAATCAAATTTCAGAGATGAAACAACGGTGAGGACTCGATAGCATGAAATAACTGAAATGCTGGAGCAAAAGAAAACCGACCAGAGACAAAGCATCAGGTAGCAATCAACATTACATAAAATTAAATTTTAAGTAAGCCTTTACGCTGGAACCGCCATAGTGTCTGAGGCCTGACCCGCCGGTGTGCAATTAAAGAGGGAAGAAAAGTTATCAATGTAGAAGTAAAACAAAGATCAGGAATCGATACAAATAACTCACTCCACCCACCAAAGACACCAAAGGGAAAGAAACACAAACATGAAGCGACCAGACCATAATGGAAACCATAACAAAGGGTTTGGTTTACTACCAGCATGTAGTCTGTCGTATAATATATGTAGTACCCAATCTTGTTATATCGAAGAGAGGTTTTACGAAATTAGGCACCAAAGTCAAAACAGAATTCATATACTAAGTCACCATTCAATTCGGATTCCGATAGGCATGTTGCAGAAGAGATATAAGTCCCACATTGTACGTATTTTGAAACTAATTCGGAATGACGTCTATAAAACTTAGAAAAGGCTTTATGTAGCTTATGATACCGATAACTCTGATTAAGAAGTTTAGCAGTTTAGCAGTTAACAATGTATTACGAGTGTTAATGTCATTTACATGACTAGCCACACTGGCAATTCGAATTAATTTCGAAGTTTAAACACCGTAGGCTGCCACACGAGGATCATCACCATTCAATAAAGGAAACTTACGCTCTCAATATCAAAATCATCGCGTTTATCAAAAAGTTTGCAAGAAACAAACCCATCTAGAATTGATTAATCTAAATCCGTCTACAGGACTTCGGTATCAGAAGAATTTGCTTTATTTACCTTATTTTTTGGTGGGTAAATTTGACTGATCAAACCATCGAAGTAGGTGTTGTCAATATTTAATAAATTACCCAATGTCTACAAGTCGAGCTAAAAGTTTCTGTAACATCACGCAAACACGCCTAAACAAATTGCCACCTTTATCGCCGAAAATATGAACATTTTATGATGAAAAATTGTGATATTTTCTTATTTCTGCTCAAAATATAGATTGTGGACACTCGTTAGAACGGCCTCATCGAGGCGGTTCTATCGAGTAGCCGCAATCTATATTTAGAGCAGAAATAAGAAAAATGAGGTACTCCCCCGGAAACCCCAGTTTTACTATACAAAGGTGGGGTTCAAGGGGGTCAAAATTATATAGGCGTGTTTTCGTGATGAAGTCAGATCGTTTTCTCACTTAAAGGGACACCATGAAGTCTCTTATATAACAAAAAAAAAAAAAATAGATCAGCCTCAAGGGGTGCGCAATTCGTACCCATCGGAATACCTAAGTAACTTTGTTCCAGACAATATAGAAGTAGATTCCTAGGAAAAGCCACAATCAAAGATACCAATGACACAAAGAGGAAGAGTACCTAACAACGAAGAAAACAAAAAAAAAGGAAAATATCGAATCACAAACAGCAGGGCAACCCGCTCCCTCTTCCCCACAAGAAGTGATCAAGGTGCAGCAGATACAATTAAATCAATAATAATATTAGTCCACAATCATAAGTACATACAACATTAGGAGTCCGCCGGAAAATCTGACAAAGCTACATTTAAAAATAAACAACATTAGAACCGCCGCTTAAGGACGAATCCTATATAAAGATTGTCAAGTAGAAAAGTGAGAGCTTCAAACACTTTTTGAAATTACTATAATGTATACTTTTTATGCTTTTCAGACGTTAAAAGAAAAGGTTACACTTCATACAAGATAGAAAGAATCATCTCTATAGAATTTTCATTCAATTTAATCATTAAGAGTTTCTTTTACTTATAAGATTATGAGGAAAAGTGGTGTTAGGCGTGGAAAAATCAAAAGTAGACGGGCTTGAAGCTTCAAAACGTCTGGATTTCAGCTTATTTAAAATAGAAATGAAGGCAATGATCAGGGTTCGATACAATTAACCCACAGCTCTCATCAGAGACACTAAAGGGAAAGAAACACAAACCTGAAATGACTACACACTAATGGAAACACCAATAGCGGAAAGCCAAAAGGATAGTTACTTTCCGACAAAATGGCCAATTGGCTATCCAAAACAAAAAAAAATATAAGCGGTACACTCACTCAAAGACACACCATAACAAAAATAAACCGGGACAGAAGAACCGGATTCGATTTTTTTTATAAACCAAAACAGATTTCTCGCAGATCTTGCAAAGACTTTGTCGCAATATTCAATCACATGTTTATGGTGGTAGATATATATAAATTTGATAATATATGAAGTTCAGTTGTGGTACAAGAGCTTGAGTGTGCAATAAACCGTGCTTTGTATTGTCTTTTATGAAGCTTATGTAAAAATATAACGCTGGAATCTCTACTTGGCTTTCTGTAACACATACAGTCAAACTTTGTGGCTGAATGACAAATGTGGCCATTAACTATAGCCCTCTCTATAGCCAAAGGATGTAGTTCATAGGCTTAAGTACCACCAAGCTCGGAGTAATAGACACACAAATAATAGCACTAATAAACAATCTCATCGGAACAATTAACAGCTTATCTAGTATAGAACTGCGGTTGGGCTGCAGGTTAAAGCTCTTCAATAACGGTGTTTACAAAATGTCAGCTCGTGCTGTCATTGTCAGTGCTGATGCATACATAATAGCAAACTCGAAAACGAAACGTCTTCTAGTGCATATTTGAATCATCATTGGCAACAACATACAGAATTAAAAAAAACTATGTTTGAATTGACAATTTAAGAACATTTTACCTCCTGAAAGTAACGGGAGATATACAACAAAATAGAAGTGAAGGCAATGATTAGAAAGCGATACAATTACCTCACAACTCCCAACCAAAATAAAAGTTGAGGCAATGATCAGGAATCGATTCAAGTAACCCACAGCTCCCCTTCAGAGACACCAATGAGAAAGAAACAAAAGCATGAAACAACAGATCCCAATGGAAATATCAACATCGGAAAGCCAAAAGGATAGTTTCTTTCCCACAAAATGGCCAAAAGGCTATCCAAAATTAAATAACACAAGCGACACAAACACCCAAAGACAAACCTAAACAAAAACAAACCGCGACAGAAGAACCGCCTTGGAACGGTCGGCCGAAACGAATTCCACTGGGAGGCTTAAATCGATTTTACATGGCCATAATCCTCCCCTTACCTCCGTCGCTTTTTAGACAAATAATTTGTTCAGTCCGCATGAAGGCCTCCCAATTCATCAGTGCAACATCTCTGTGAACACAAAAAACCAAACAACAACAGATATGAAACAACGGTAAGGACTCGACAGCAAGATACCACTGAAATGCCGGGGAAAAAGAAAACCAATAGTTAGACTCCGATGGGCCCAACCAGAGACAGAGTATCAGGCACCAACCAACGTTACATTGAATTAGATCGCTCTAATTCTCAGTAAGCCTTTACGCTGGAACCGTCATAGAATCTGAGGCCTGACCCCCGGGCGTGCAATTAAAGAGGGAAGCAAAGTTGTCAACAGTGATTGGGTCAACTACCATGCACGCAGTCTGACGTATAACATCCATGTTGTACCCAATCTTTTTTTATCGAAGAATGATTTTACGAAATTGGGTGCTGAAGTCATTGCGGTTATATATTTTTCTGAATTTATATACTAAGTCACCATAAAATTCGGGTTCCGATAGACGTTGTTGCAGAAGAGATTTAAGTCCAATATTGAATTTAGAAATTAAATCAGAATTACGCCTATAAAATTTTGAAAAGGCTTTGCGTAGTTTATGGTACCGATAACCCTGATTAAGAAGTTTAGCCGTTACCAATTTATTACGAGTGTTGAAGTCAGTTGCATGACTACACACTCTGGCAAATCGAATTAAGTGCAAAATATAAACGCCATAGGATGGCACACGAGGAACATCACCATGCAAGAAATGAAAATTTACAATCTCAAAATCAAAAACATCGCGTTTATCATAAATTTTGCAAGAAACAAACCTATCTATAAAAGATAGATGTAAATCCAAAAACGGAGTCGTCTCGGTATCAGAAGAATTTGCTTTATTTAACTGAAGTTCTGGAGGATAAATTTGACTGGTCAGACCATCGAAATAGGTATTATCAATATTTAATAAATCATCCAAATATCTAGAAGTGGAACTAAAAGCTTTAATGATTTCAGACTGGTTTACAGCAGAAAGGGACATCATGAAGTCTCTCTCATAACAAAACAAGAACAGATCAGCCACACGTGGTGCGCAATTAGTACCCATCCGAATACCCACAACTTGTCTAAATAGCTTAGTACCAAATTTTATGTAAATATTGTCAAGTAGAAAGGTAGAGCTTCACACACTTTCTGACTTTCAAGCCGCCAAAGGTAACGAAACTCAAACATTAAACAACTTCACCAAAATGCCAACTTCACAAGCCGAAAGCCAAATGACAGTTACTTTCCCATAAAATGACCATACGGCTATCAAAAATAGAAGAAAAATAAATAGCAATACATACATGCAAAGACGAATTATAACAACAATAAACAACAACAGAAGAACCGCCTTGAGAGTGGACGCTTAAATCCTCGACCTTGGCTGTGTCGAGGTTTTGACAAATAATGTAGTCAGTAAGCATGAAGTATTTTAAACTCGTCAGTACAACATCTCCGAGAACAAAAACTCAACGAATACAGAGATGAAACAGCGATGATTAGTCGCAAGCATGAAGTAACTGAAATACTGGAACAAAAAAAAAAAACAAACTCAGAATCCGGTTGTCCCGACCAGAGACAGAGCATCCGGCATCAACCTACATTACTTAAGAAAGTAAAGCCGGTCTCTTTTCTCATTTTTTTTTTTCTGTTTTGTGTCCTCGTTGTTTCATATTTATAAAAACTAAGTAGATTTGTACGTTGGATAACTGTTTGGCCATTTTATGGGAATGTAACTGTCCTTTTGCTTTCTGTTTGTGATGATTTTATAAAAGTTTAGTCCTTCTATGCTAGTGTTTCTTTGTGTCATGGATGAGAGGTGTGACGTAATTGTATCGATTCCCGATCAGTGCATTAACTTGTATTTTGCAACCAGGGAGAGAAACACCAACATAAAACAATCTCATCATAATGGAAACGTCGCAGCGTTGCAAAGGTTTAAAAGTTTAAAAAATATACCAGTGTTAACATCAGTTACACGAATAGACACTCTGTCGAACCGAATTCATTGCGAAATGTAAACACCGTATGATGCCACATGAGGAACATCACCATCCAAAAAAGAAAATTTCAAATCTAAAAATCAAATCAGGGCGTTTATCTAAAATAGATAAATGTAAATACAAAAAAAAACGGGGCTTCGGCTTCAGAATAATGTGTTTTCATTCAATTGAACTCTTGAATGGTACATTGGACGTCTCAAGCAATCGAGTTAGGTATTGTCAATACTTCATAAATCTTTCAACGCTGAAAGCTTCAATAACTTCAGAAATCTTTTCAACAACACGGGACATCATGAAGTCACTTTCATCAAAGAACAAGAACACATCAGCCACAAAATGGTGCGCAATTCGTACCCATCGGAATTCCCGCAACTTGTCTAAATAACATTATATCAAACCTTTTACAATATTGTAATGTAGAAAGCTGAGAGCTTCACACACTTTCTGACATGACCAT
This sequence comes from Lucinisca nassula, assembly GCA_963580285.1. NCBI lineage: Eukaryota > Metazoa > Mollusca > Bivalvia > Lucinida > Lucinidae > Lucinisca > Lucinisca nassula. The sequence continues at coordinate 95,941,829 of OY757011.1, forward strand.
AAGGTTTAATCTTAATCTTCCTCGAAAGTGAAAAAAAAACATTTCTTACATTACATTCTTGATAGAGGGAATGTTCTCTAAGGAATATCCACTCAATACAATAATTGAGTTTTTATGTCCCCGCCAAAGATATGTATGTATGTATGTATGTATGTATGTATGTATGTATGTATGTATGTATGTATGTATGTATGTATGTATGTATGTATGTATGTATGTATGTATGTATGACTTTGGTGTCTCTGATTGGACCTGTCTGTTCATTGTATCGATTCCAAATTATTGCCTTCACCAAATCTCTCTTAGCAGTCACCAGACTGTGGTGATCGTTTTGGAATTGTGGTTTTACGTCACCCACAACACCGTTTGGGTCATTTTGGAGACGATGATTCCATTTTTGTGATACTTTTATACGGCACTGGGACGAAATAATACCTCAAGCCCTGCCATCAAAACAAACCAGAGTGGTTTATATATAGAGCCATCCCGACTAGCGCCATTTTGCCTGGGCGGGCGTGGGCCCTCTGGGTGGTTTGCCTTTGTATGTGTGAGATCGGCTTTGGCTCTGTGTAGGAGTATCATGTAGTCCAATTTTGGCCATTGCTTATGCCTAATTTCTGGGGTTCATCTTCAAGACATCTTTTTTTGTTTGTTTGATTTGAGGTTTAACGTCCCCGCAACACTGTTAAGATCATTTTTGAGACGTTGCTACCAATTTTGTGGGACTTTTCCCCGACATTGAGATGAAATTACATCTCAAACCTGCCGCCCAATTAAACCAATAGGGTTTATAAGCTTGGACGGTCTGACTCGCACATCTTTGCCTGGGCAGGCCTCTAAGCGGTTTACCGGTATTCGTGTGCAGGTCGGTTTCAGCTCTGCGTGGAAGCATCATGCAGCCCATCTATTCCTTCAAACCCCGATGGGCGGGGGCCGTTTCAAGACATCTGATCCATATTTTTTACTATTAATTGTTATACAGGCATGTATTATATGTAATCCGTGTTGTGGGATAACCTATTTTATGCATTGTGCGATCAGTAAAGACTACGGCTCCGCAATTTGCTGTTTAACTGTGTAACAAAGTGTGGTGGTCATTTTAAAGCCCCGATGGTCGGGGGCCGCTTCAAGACAGCTGATCCACATTGTTCTTACTATTAATTGTTATACACGACAAAGTGTAACACAAACACAGACCTCTAGAACTTATACAACACTGCACATTCACTTTAAACGTGTTCTGTTCGGAACTCCTAATCCAACCGTTGTGCACATTTTGATAAGTAACCCATTTTGGTCTGAGTGGCCTGTTCTACTCATTATGTTGAGATAACTCATTTTCGATTCAGTGGGGATGTCGTATAGTGCTTTTGTTTTCAGGCAGTTTGGTACAATAGGTTTTTCCCCCTCTTTTTACCCGCCAACAAGCGAAGATACGCGATTTAGACAAATAAAGTGTTTAGTCCGCATGAAGGCTTCCTAACTCATCAGTGCAACATCTCCGAGAACCAAAAAAAAGAAGAAAAAAACAAAACAAAACAAAACGTAGAGATGAAACTTCGGTGAGGACTCGACAGCAACAAACAACTGAAATGCAGGAGTAAACGGAAACCGACACTTAGACTCCGATGGGCCCAACCAGCGACAGAGCATCCGGTACCAACCAACATTACATAAGTAAGCCTTTATCCTGGTACCGTTATAGAATCTGAGGACTGACCCACCGGCGTGCAGTTAGAGACGGAAGCAAAGTTATCAACCATGATCGGGTTAACTACCGAAAATCGTTCCGCTCCGCTGAACAAAATGGCCGCAAAAGCTAAAAGTATAACATTCTTTAAACGACATCTCTTCCTAGCCCACTGGCTTGATTTCAAAATAATTTCAAAAAAAAAAAATTCTTTGGTGACCTTCTACCAAAAATGCTTAAAATGTTCCGTTCCGTTAAACAAAATGACCACCAGAGCTAAAAATAGAAAATCTTTTAAACGACATCCTCTCCTAGCCCACTGGCCCAATCTCAAAATAATTTTACAGAAATGTTTCTATAGTAACTCTCTACCAAAATTGATAAAATCATCCTGCTCCGCTGAACAAAATGGCCACTAGAGTTGAATGAAATCTTCTCTTAGCCCACTGACCAGATGTCAAAAATATTTTCACAGAAATGTTCCTTTGGCGACCATCTACCAAAATTGCTAAAATGGTTTCGCTCCCTTAAACAAAATAGCAAATAGCCGCCAGAGCTAAAAATCGAAAATCTTTAAAATTATTTCACAGTAGAGCGACCCTCTACCAAAATCACTTAGATCCTTCTGCTCCGCTGAACAATACGGCCACCAGAGCTGAAAATACAAAAATACTTCAAACGACATCCCCTCCTAGCCTAAAGGCTCGATTTAAAAATAATTTCACAGAAATGTTCCTTGGGTGACCCGCTACCAAAATTTCGAAAATGTTTCCGCTCCGTTGAACAAAATGGCCACCGGAGCTAGGCGAAATCCTCTTTTTTCAGAATAGTTTGACAGAAATCTCCCTCTAATGTTGCTAAAAGGGTTCCACGCCAATGAAAAAGATAGCCTCTAAAGTTAAAACACGAAAAAAATCTTTGGTCCACATGTCCTTTAACTTGTGACTCCGTTATTTCCATAAGCTATGAGACGTCTTGGACTCAGGTGAGCGATCAATGGCCATCATCCCTATTAGTTCACCTGCCACGTAGTGACGAGGCTAGCTTTTGGGATCACTTTTTGTCCGCCATCCGTCGTGCGTCCGTCCGTGCACGAGCCCCTGCGTAAAAAAATCTTCAAACGAGATCTCCTAATTCACTGATCGGATTTTGATCAAACTTCACAGGAATGATCCTTATGTTGTCTCCTTTCACAGTTGTTCAAGTGGTTCCGGTCCACTGCACATCAAGGTCAAAGGAGCCAAAAACTAGATTTTTTTACTGAAAACTTATTATTCTCTGAAACCGCAAGGCCCAGGTCTTTGATATCTCGTATGAAGCATCACCTAGTATACCTATACCATGTTTGTTAAAATTACAGCCCTGGGGTAAAAATGACCCCCCCGCCACATATCCCCCGGAACCCATCGGTTTTACATTAGACTTATATAGGCAAAAAAACCTCAAAAATCTTCTCGTCGAAAACCAGAAGTCCTAGGTTTTTATATAGTTGGTATGAATCTTCATGTAGTGGACCTCTACCCTTTAACAAGATTGCTCAAGTTATGGCACTGGGGCCAAAAATGCCCCTGCGTCGAGGCCCACCAGTGTACCACATACTTATATAGGGAAAACATTTAAAAATCTTCTTGTCTGAAACCAGAAGGCCAAGGTGTTTGATATTTGGTCTGAAATTGTATCTAGTGGACCTCTACCACGATTATTCAAATTATAGCCCTGGGACCAAAATGCCCCCGCGCTGGGGCCCAACGTTTTAACATAGACTTATATAGGGAAAACATTTTATAAATTCCCTCGTCTGAAACTAGAAGGCCCAGGTTTTTATAGTTGGTATGAAGCTTCATCTAGTGGACCTCTCCCACGATTGTTCAAATTATAGCCCTGGGACCAAAATGCCCACGCGCTGGGGCCCAACGTTTTAACATAGACTTATATAGGGAAAGCATTTTATAAATTCCCTCGTCTGAAACCAGAAGGCCCAGGTTTTTATATTTGGTATGAAACTACATCTAGTGGACCTATACCAAGATTGTTCAAATTATAGCTTTGGAGTCACAAATGGCCCCTCCACGGGACCCAGTGGTTTTACATGGTCTGATATAGGGAAAAACTTTAAAATATTCTTGTCTGAAACCCGAGGGCCCAGGGCTTTACTATTTGGTATGAAGCTTCATCTAGTGGACTTCATTAATAAGGGTATGGATTTTATAGATTTGCCCAGTATCTTCCGTGAGAGATCGGTGCTTGCTTCCATTCCTGCTTATTTTCAAAATACTGAAACACCTATAACTTGCTATAAATATAACAAACCTGTTAGATCTATCATTTTTAATTTTAATAAACTTGTTTCAGATCTTGATATTGATACTAATACTCCTGATTCATGTGATTGTAAAAACTCAAAGTATTGCTATCCTGCTGCTGGTCACGTAATTACTGGCAATTTGAAAATTATTCCTGATTCTAGGATAAGGAATATAATTTCTAAAGGACCGAAATATCGGTTTCCTTCTAAAATTGATTTCAGTAAATGTAGAGATGAAATCGCTGCTTCCTTGAATGAATTCGGTAATCGATGGTGTAAGCGAGAGTATGTTGAGCATAAAGCCCTTAAGGACTGGAAACTTAGCATTTTAAAACTAGTGAATAAACGCATTTCTTTCTATTCTCAAAATACTAACTTATTACCTCCTAAGCCCAAGTCATCTTAAACTAGGTATTCAAGAATTTCATAAGAAGTTTGTTTTGGCCCCTGCAGACAAAGCCGCTAACAACGTCGTCGTTGTGTGACGGCTCCACCATGTTAACACGCTTAAACAGGAGCTTGGTGGTACTAAGGCCTATGAACTTCAACCTTTAGCTGAAGAGAGAGCTATAGTAGTTAAACATGTTTGTCTTGCAGCCACCAAGTTTGCTGTGTGTGTTAACGAAGGCCAAGACAAGCTTCCTACGCTATACTGGTTACCAAAACTTCATAAAAGACCTTACAAAGCACGGTTTATTGCAAATTCTAGCTCTTGCACTACCACTGAACTTTCTAAATTATTAACTTCCTGTCTTACTGCTATTAAAACGCATGTAATTAAATATTGTGATAAAGTCTTTGAAAGATCAGGAAGAAATCTGTTTTGGTCTATAAAAAATTCGAATGAGGTTTTAAATAAATTGAAATCCAGACATTTTCGTGCTTCTAGTCTGTCTACTTACGATTTTTCCACTCTTTATACTACACTTCCTCATAATCTTATAAAAGAAAAGCTTAATGATTTAATTGAATAGGCTTTTCTCAGAGAAGATTCTCTCTATCTTGCATGTAATGTCAGAAATGCATTTTTCACTTCTAAAGAGCAAAAGAATTATACACTTTGGTCATGTCAGAAAGTGTGTGATGCCCTCACCTTTCTACTTGACAATATTTATATTAGATTCGGTACTAAGTTATTTAGACAAATTGTGGGCATTCCGATGGGTACGAATTGCGCACCTCTTGTGGTTGATATGTTCTTGTATTGTTATGAAAGAGACTTCATTTTGTCGCTTTCCATTGATAACCAATCTGAAATTATTGAAGCTTTTAGCTCCACTTCTAGATATTTAGATGATTTATTAAATATTGATAATACCTATTTTGATGGTTTGATCAGTCAGATTTACCCCCTAGAACTTCAGTTAAATAAAGCAAATTCTTCTGATACCGAGGCCCCGTTTTTGGATTTGCATCTATCTATTGTAGATGGATTTGTTTCGTGCAAAATTTATGATAAACGCGATGACTTTGATTTTGAGATTGTAAATTTTCCTTTTTTGGATGGTGATGTTCCTCGTGCGCCATCCTATGGCGTTTAGTTTAAACTTTATTTCTTTTTGTATATACATATTACACGTAATATGAGTGATACAATACACAAAGCACAAACATGTCAATGTATACAAAATGGGATTCAGAAGAAAGTCATAAGACTTGTGTAATCTGTTTCCCATTGGGTACTCTGACTGAAGCATCACTATATATGTGTACACACATGATAAAGTAGTTGTTACTAACATGGATTTAGAGAATATTACTAGAGTGAAAATCAATACATGTATAACAAATGATATGCTATGCTGCTGCTTGGCTGGGGATCGGGGGGGGGGGGGGTGGGGGCGGAGGGAGCAACGGTGATTACACTTGTATAACGCTCACTAGACATCTCGATTTACTTCAACTTCAAGTAGGGTAATCGTCCTTATTCCAAAGTTTGTCTACAGGTGAAAATTTCTATATTAAATGTCTAACTGTCTATTGAATTTTGAATCTGCGGCTTTGAATGATAAAATCTTGCACTGACACCATAATGGATTTGTTTTGTTCGTATGTCAAGTTTGAGTCGCCGAATAGTAGGGTATTCAATGTTGGGTCACAAAACTCAGAGATACTATCGAGAAGCTGTTGTCTGATACCTACGTACTTAGCACAATCAAGGAAATAATGCCTGGTGTCTTCAACTGAACCGCAGTCACAAAGGAAGCTGTCTACAATATTTTTAGAAAATAGATGTGGTTCAAGGAACTGCAATGTGTTCTTAATCGAGAATGGTAAATCTGTCCTAGACGTCGACCTTCATAATAAAACAACGGAGGCTTGCTCAATTTAGTATTGAGTCTATATTTAAAAGACGATAACGTAGGTAATTCACGTATAACTTGAGGAAGCTCGTTCCATTCACGTATGACAGAGGGTAGGAAGGAGTTATAGTAAAGTTGCGTGTTTGCATGAACAGTCTGCAAGTTATTAACATTTTTAAGGTTATATCGGGAAGTATTACCAATGGTAGGGGGGACCAAAGCGTTTAAATAATCAGGACATAGGCCATTCACCATTTTGTAAAATTGGATAAGTTTGTGTTTCTTTCGTCTTTCTGAAAGTTTTTCCCACCCGACCTCATCAAGAAGTGCATTAATCGAAACAAGTTTTGTAGCACCAGATACGATGCGAGCAGCCTCATGCTGAATTTTTTCTAATTCGTTGGACTCGTACTGCGCGCAATTATTCCAATGACGTCGCCGTATTCGAGAAGAGGACGTATGAATGAAAAATAAATAGTTTGCAATGATTTTCTGTCTAATTGAAATTTTAATTTCCGCATAATATTAATTCTCGACCAAGCTTTAGTTTTCAAAATTTCAAGATGATCATGCCAAGTACAGTCACTATTTAGCGTAATCCCTAAATGTTTATGTGCATTCACTTCCAATATAGGTTGGGTATTCATGCAAATGGGAGGGTGATAAGGTCTATTATGCTTTCTAGAAATTAAGAGAACTTCTGACTTGCTTGGGTTGAATTTTACAAGCCATTTTTCCGCCCAACAGTAGACTCTCGCTACATCGTCATTAAGAGTTTGAGCAGCTGTCATTGGATTATCGACAATAAGATAAAGGCTCGTATCATCGGCAAATAGTCGTATGGTAGAGTTTATATTTTCGACTATATCATTTATGTAAACAAGAAAAAGCAGTGGTCCCAGGATAGAACCCTGGGGTACCCCAGCTTTGAGACTGGTCCAATCCGAGGATACACCCGGAAGCACTACACGTTGGCTTCTATTATTTAGGTAGTCCGTAAACCAATCAATTAGAGAACCGGAGATGCCCACAGTTTGCAGTTTAAAAAGAAGGCCCCTATGCCAGACCCTGTCGAAGGCTTTACTAATATCGAAAAATACAGCACGCACTTCTTTGCCTTCGTCCAAGGCCTGGCAAAAGGTATTGTATATATCAGTAAGTTGGTTTACAGTGGAATCACCAGCAATAAAACCTGATTGCAATGTAGTTATGACTCTGTTTTCCATAAGAAAATTGAAAACATATTTGTGGACAAGCTTTTCCATTACTTTGTCAATCATACTGAGAAGAGAGATAGGTCTATAGTTGGATGAGTCTGATTGATCTCCCTTTTTAAATATAGGTGTAACATTTGCCTGTTTCCATATGTTCGGGACTTGGCCACATGAAAGCGAGTAATTGAAAAGTTCACAAAGGGGAAAGGATAATGGATGAGCAAGCTCTTTCAGTAGGCGGTTATTTATTAGATCTGGTCCAGATGCTTTACCAACTTTCAAAGATTTTAATACAGATTCAACCTCATTTGGAGACACCGATATGTTATTGAGTGAGGAATTAACACAACGTCTAAACCTCGGTAAGGTAGCTCCACTTTCATCAAGATGGGTTTGGGATGTAAAGAATTCATTCAATATTTCAGCCTTGTCTTGTTCGTCAGAAAATACTTCGTCATTAATTTGGAGAGGGGGGATAGAAGTTTTTTGTTCAGGTTTTATAAAGCTTTTCAAAATTTTCCACCAATCTTTGTGTCCATGATTACTATTTTTCAAATTATCTGCTAATTTATCCGTTTGTAACTTTCTAGATTTGCGCGTTTCACGTGTTACTTGATTCCTTACCTGTTTATATTTTTCAAAATCAGCCAAATTATTTGTTCGCTTGAATTTGTCGAAATAGCGCTTCCGCTTCCTCATAAGTTTCCTTATATTATTGGTTAGCCACTCAGGATCTGAGTGTCCTATTTTAACTGACTTGTTAGGAACATGTTTTTTTGCTAGAAGGGTAATAGAGTTGGTAACATTGTTTGCATAAATATCAATATCGTCATCTTTCAATGCGCCCCAATTCGTAGATTCTATATCCCGAGCAAACGATGCGTAATCCCCTCTGTCATATAACCATACATTACGAGTAAAAACGGGACACGATTTCTTATTAAACTTGAGCACACAACATATTGGACAGTGATATCTAATGTCCTGATTGAGAAAGGGTTCACCTACGCCACTAAGAAGTACATTGTTCTTGTTCGAGGTCAGAAATAAATCTATTATGGACGACGAGTTCTCGGTAAAGTGTGTTGGTTCTAATATTAAGTTCTCAAGACCAAAATACTGACAGATGTTATCGATTTTCCTACAGGTATTTGCTTTAGATAAATCCAGATTAAAATCCCCTGTTACTAATATATTTTGAATACTCGTATCAAAAGCCAATCCTATCGAATCTTCTAATGCTGTTAGAACTTCATTTGTACTATTAGGAGGCCTATAAAAGGTCCCAATTAACATTTTTCTACGGTCAACTGTTAATTCAAGCCAAATGCATTCAACATTATTCATTTCTAAGTCAAGTCGTCTTTTAGAAAAATAATTCTGATCTACATAGACACAGACACCGCCATGTGAGTCTCCAGTACGGTCTCGTCTGAAAAGTTTGTAACCGGGAATAGAAATTTCGTCGTCAGCTATGCTTGGACTTAGCCATGTCTCTGAAACGCATATAACATTAAAATTACGTAATTCAATTTCCAACTGGTCAATTTTTTGTGCTATGCTTTGAACGTTGTAGTGCACCACAGAGAAGTTATTTACAAAGACTGAGCTATTATGAGAGAACGTTGACCCTTCTGAAGATGTCGATGAGTTGAGGTCTTCTGAAGATGTCGATGAGTCAGGACCCGGATTTTTTTCTACGTCCCCGCATCTTAATATGATCATTGATAGCATTATTACCAATTCGAAACTTGATAAGAAATTTACACCTTTAACTTTGCTTTGACGATAGTAGTGAAGACCGATACGAAGCCTGTAATCAACGAGATCTACAGCCATTTAAGTGATACAATCAATTATTGAACGACTTAGTTTGAAGGCTTCAAAGTACGGTCTTGCCACAACAAAACAGGAGCCTCGAAAAAATTCTAGAACGTTAAAAATGTGAATGATACCATCCCTACGCCAAGTCCCACAGCCCCGGTCCCCGCATAGCAGCATACGTACAATTCTAAAAAGTTGATATATCAGGTACAGCATTGTTAATACATATATATGAAAGTGGGATGAGGATAACATCATGTTACTAATTTGGAAAAATACCAAGACTTGTCAAATGGAACAATCATAAAGATAAACACAAAAGATCACTTTGTAGCTCAGTTCAGATTAATGAGGAGATTGGAAATGGTTTCCCAAACTTTGTACAGGTTTGTGACACTATCGTCACAACACCATGTGCCGACTGGGAAGCATTGGCGTTTATATTTCGAAATTAATTCGATTTGCTAGAGTGTGTAGTCATGTAAATGACTTCAACACTCGTAATAAATTATTAACGGCTAAACTCCTTAATCAGGGTTATCGGTACCATAAACTACGCAAAGCCTTTTCAAAATTTTATAGACGCCATTCTGATTTAATTTCAAAATTCAATATTGGACTTAAATCTCTTCTGCAACTAGGTCTATCGGAACCCGAATTTTATGGTGACTTAGTATATAAATTCAGAAAAATATATAACCGCAATGACTTCAGCACCCAATTTCGTAAAATCACTTTTCGATATAAAAAGATTGGGTACAACATGGATATTATACGACAGACTGCATGCATGGTAGTTAACCCAATCACGGTTGGCAACTTTGCTTCCCTCTTTAATTGCACGCCGTAGGGTCAGGCCTCAGATTCTATGACGGCTCCAACGTAAAGGCTTATTGAGAATTAGAGAGATAATGCTAGTTGGTGCCTGATGCTCTGTCTCTGGTCGGGCTCATCGGAGTCTAACTGTTGGTTTTCTTTTGCTCCAGCATTTTAGTGGTTTCTTGCTGTCGAGTCCTCACCGTTGTCTCACCTCTGTGGTTCTTTGATTTTTGTGTTCATGGAGATGTTGCACTGATGAGTTATGAGGCCTTCATGCGGACTGAACAAATTATTTGTCTAATTCGCAAAGGAAGTAAGGGCGAGGATTGTGGCCACGTAAAATCGATTTAAGCCCCCCGGTGGAAATCTGCCACTGACCGTTCCAAGGCGGCTCTTCTGTTGCGATTTATTTATGTTGTTGTTTGTTACTTACAGTGTGTATCACTTGTGTCTTTTAATTTTGGATGACCATATGGCCATTTTGTGGGAAAGTAACTGTCCTTATGGCCTTCCTTTGTTTAGGTTTCCATTATGGTCTGGTCGCTTAATGTTTGTATTTCTTTCCCTTTGGTGTCTTTTATGGGTGGAGTAAGTTAATTGTATCAATTCCTGATCTTTGTTTTACTTCTACTTTACACAAGGTCTTTTTTCGTGTCCGATGAATTACTTTGTTATTTCTTGATTAATTTGAAATCACTTGGCAGAAAAGCTATCACGAGACAGTGTCGCGCGCAAGATAGGTCGGTACCGCCAAGGACAAGGTCATACTTTAATCTCAGCTGTCAAAAAGAGGATCTTTTTTCGTGTCCAGTCAATAAATTTCGTATTCCTGGATGGATATTTTGAAATTACTTGGCAGACTTGTTTGCCATCGTGAGACGAAGTGGCGCGCGCATGTCCCCAGTCCGTACATCTAAGGTCAAGGTCATACTTAGAGGTCAAATATTAATAAATTGTATTTGTTCGTGTCCGGTCAATAGCTTTTTTACTCCTGGATGGCTTTCTTGAAATTATTTTGCAGAAATGATACCAGAATGAGACGATGTGTCGCATGCAAGACATGGGTCAGTACTTTCAAGATCATTGAAGCTCATATTTTGAGGTCAAAAGTAAAGAATTTTTTTTTTGTTTTTTTCGTGTCTGGCCAATTACGTTGCTACTCCTGAATGAACTCTACATTAACTTGGCAGAAAGTGTAATCGTCGTGTCAGACAGAATGGGTCTCACGCCACACCCAGGTCGGTACCACCAAGGTCAAGGTCATACTAAGAGGTCATGGTTGAAAAAGGTATTTTTTGTGTCCTGTCAATTAATTTGTCATTCCTGGGTGGCTATTGTGAAATCACTTGACAGAAATGTTAATCGTCGTGAGACGATGTCTCGCGCTCAAGGCACGGGTCAGTACCTCCAAGGTCAAGGTCATACTTAGAGATAAACGGCCAAAAAGTGGTCTTTATTCGTGTCCGTTAATTGACTTTGTTATTCATAGATAGATTCTAAAATTAATTTGCAGATATGTGTATTATCATGAGACATGAGATTCAGGTCCGTAGCTCCAAGGTGCATTACGAAAACACGCCTATGCAAATACATTGCCAATTGTTTGGCCAAAAATTAGAAATTTTAAGATGAAAAATTGTCATATTTTTCTTATTTCTGCTTAAAACATAGATTGCGGGGACCCGATAGAGCCGCCTCGACTAGGCTGTTCTGTCGAGTACCCACAATCTATGTTTTTGAGCAGAATTAAGAAAAATAATGTACACCCCCCCCCCCTATACCCCAGTTTTACTATATAAAAGTGGGGTATGAGGGGTACCAATTATATAGGCGTGTTCTCGTAATGAATGTCAAACATTTTGTACCCACAGTGCCTGTTATATAACACCCGCTTCTGTGTCCCATGTCAGTTAGGCGGGGCATCCTTGTCTATAATTCTAATTATTTTGTACGATTGTGAGGTAGTATATTATAAAGTGTGGATAATCGTGCGTTGACAGACTAAATGCACGAAAACGTCTGGGTGTTAGTTTTTTTTAATAAGTTCTGAATAGTTAGATCCTTTGGAGGCAACTAATACACCAAATAACGAAAATAGCAGACTCGGTTTTATTGAGTCTGTTCATGACCATTACTGAAATGTGCTACACCGACCACGCCCCCTGGCACCGGCTTAAGCAGAACTTTATTTTCAAAATGATTCTAAATGAACTCAATGATCCAAAAGGACCAGAAAATATAATCTGCACTATGATGGATGTACGGAGAGACTTTTTACGGCCACCACACGGCACAGAACCAGCTGCAGTGAAGATAAATAAGTTCTGAATAGTTAGATCCTTTGGAAGCAAAGAATACACCAAATAACGAAAATAGCAGACTCGGTTTTATTGAGTCTGTTCATGACCAGTACTGAAATGTGCTACAACGGCCACGCCCCCTAGCACCGGCTTAAGCAGAACTTTATTTTCAAAATGATTCTAAATGAACTCAATGATCCCAAAGGACCAGAAAATATAATCTCATTCGAATTTTAATAGATCAAAACAGATTACGCCCTAATCTTCTATTGGCTTTCGCAATACAATATTTAATCACATGTTTTAATTGCAGAAAAACACTAGGTTAATAATTGGGCCCCGTCAAGCGATTTTGGTTCTTATCGCCTATGCGAGCAGCGAAGGTTCAGGCGAGCCTGCGCATCCGCGCAGTCTCGCCAGAACTTTCGCTGCTCGCTCATACAAGCAGTGAATCAAGAGGAACCTTCAGACAGAAAGCCATATCCCCGGCCCCTCTGAATGGCTGGGCATGCGCAGTTCAAATTTGTCATGACGGAATGGTCGAAGACCCAAATTCGCTTGGCGGGGCTCAATTTACAAAGTTAAGAATTGGTACAAGAACTTGAATTTTCAAATAAACGTGTTTTGTGTTGTGTTTTGTGAAGATTAAGTAACCGATATAGCGTCTTTAACATATATGGCAAACTTGGTAGCAGAATGATAGATTTGATTATTAACCACAGACGTCTCTTCATCCGCCAAAGGTTGTAGTACATAGGTTGGTGTACCACCAAAGTCTTACTGAAGAGTGTTAACATATTGGAGCCGTCAAATAACAACGACATTTTTATGGTGCCTGATGCTCTGTCTCTGGTCGGGCTCATCGGAGTCTAACTGTTGGTTTTCTTTTGCTCCAGCATTTCAGTGGTTTCTTGCTGTCGAGTCCTCACCGTTGTCTCACCTCTGTGGTTCTTTGATTTCTGTGTTCACGGAGATGTTGCACTGATGAGTTAGGAGGCCTTCATGCGGACTGAACTAATTATTTGTCTAAATCGCGACGGAAGTAAGGGCGAGGATTGTGGCCACGTAAAATCGATTTAAGCCCCCAGTGGAAATCTTCCACTGACCGTTCCAAGGCGGCTCTTCTGTGGCGATTTATTTATGTTGTTGTTTGTTACTTACTGTGTGTATCACTTGTGTCTTTTAATTTTGGATGGCCATATGGCCATTTTGTGGGAAAGTAACTGTCCATATAGCCTTCCTTTGTTTAGGTTTCCATTATGGTCTGGTCGCTTAATGTTTGTATTTCTTTCCCTTTGGTGTCTTTTATGGATGGAGTTAGTTAATTGTATCAATTCCTGATCTTTGTTTTACTTCTACTTTACGGCCTTGTGTGCCAGAGCCAAAACATACTTCCGATGAAATTTTTGCCTAGTTGAAGGTGATGTATAGACGTCATTTGGTTATGCGATAATAAATTAGTGTTTTCAAAATCGAAAATAATAATGCGTGTGTTAAATAGGCTACTTTCAAAATTCTCAGTTTTCACAAGCAGGTCTGCAGAGTCATTCAGATTAGTAAGAGTATTGGACGTATAGATATAGAAACTAACATTACGATAACACACCCGTGAAATATAGTGCAATTTTTACACCTCCAAAATGGCTACTTTTCTGACGAAAATCTGTGATATTTTTCTTATTTTTACTGCAAACATAGGTTGTGGGTACTCGTTAGAACCGCCTCATTGAGGCGGTTCTAACGAGTACCCACAACCTATGTCTTGGAGCAGAAATATGTAACATATTGTTTACCCCCGTAAACCCCAGTTTTCTCTATATAAAGTTTGGTGTAATGGGGTGTTCACTTCACGGACTTGTTCACGTGATGACAAACATTAACAAAACACGCCTATTCAAATACAATAAAAGTCCTTTATCAAGACCACCTTTGGGATTGTTCAAAAGTGATCTTTAAGACCACTTTGATGTTTCACTGATGAGTTAGAAGGCCTCTATGCGGACTGAACAAATTATTTGTCTAACTTTCGACGGAAGTAAGGGAGAGGATTGTGGCCACGTAAAATCGATTTAAGCCCCCCAGCCAGTGAAATTTGTTACACTGACCGTCTGTTGTGGTTAATTTTTGTTATGGTTTGTCTTTGAGTGTTTGTATCGCTTATATTATTTTGTTTTGGATAGCCGGTTGGCCATTTTGTGGGAAAGTTACTGTCCATTTGGCTTTCCGCAGTTGGTGTGTCCATTAGGGTCTGTTGTTTCATGTTTGTGTTTCTTTCCCTTTGATTTCTCTAATGGGAGCTGTGGGTTAATTGGATCGATTCCTGATCATTGCCTTCACTTCTATTTTACTAGACAATCAGTTCAGTTCTTATTTGAATCTGCTTGAGCAAAGAATACAATCTTGGGCATCGATGAACAGAAGTTCTCTTTCGGTTGAGTTAGCGTTGTCTTTTCCAAGAATACATCGTGCGTATCATAGAAATTAATTGATTTCCCAGCAAGAGTAATCTAAGAAACAGTAGTATCTATTTTATATTATCGTCGAAAAGAACAGCAAATACACATACACGCACGCAAGCACGCGTGCAGACCATAATGGCCGTTAGTAAACCCAAGCGCTTGATAGGCTTTAACGCGTTGCAGTAAAATATTAGTGGACTGCTTTGAATGCAAAATTACGGCACCGCCATCGGCGCTTGGAGAAATGGATTCGGTTGCAATGTGCGCCCGCGCAGAGCTGAACCCGACCGAAATTGAGTGGTAACCCGCTTAGGTCTAAGACTACCCAGGAAATTTGATGCTAGTCGGACTGCTCATCAAACCCTTGCGGTATTTATTGAGCGGTAGGACATGAGACGTCATTACAGCTCAATGTCGAGTAAAACTCTCACAAAATCGGAAGAACGTCTCCAAAATGTTCTAAATATGTGTTGATGGGGACGTAAAATCGTTGCGAAATGTAATTCATTATGTCAAAACAATGATCGGAAGCAGAATAGGTTTTGTAAAGATACCCATTTAGCGGATACATTTCGAATAGTCTCAGAGTTTGTTCATTCTGTCTTTAGATATCTTTACTATACTATCATAGACGTCATGGGCGTTTGTACTGCACAGTATTCCTTGCCAATCATTTCGATCCTGCTTTTACCACTTCCACGATTACTACCAAATCACATTGACATATCGTAATCCAAATCAAATAAACACTGACATGTTTATTGGCTCGCTAAACAGAATTACAAATGAAAATATAGTGATTAACTGCGTGTCTACAGACGTCTTTAGGGGAAATAATTACATTTTTATGGGGTGCAGCTCTTTAAAAAATATTGGACTTTCCGTACCAGCAGTCACGGAAACATGCCTATGCAATTTTGACACCCATGAACCCCACTTTTATATAGTAAAACCGCTGACGTGCGGGAATGTGTGGCGGCCGTAAAAAGTCTCCCTTGCCCTACATCATACTGTTGTTTATATTTTCTTGTCCGTTGGGATCATTGATTCCATTATGGAATTTTGAAGATATTTTGAGGGTCACTGATGAGGCCTAATTGGCCGAAACTAGCTAGTCTGGCCCAGAAAACATATACCCTCCATATTTTCCAATGTTGTGGTGTATTCCTTGCTTCCAAAGGATACGCCTTTTATAGAACATATTTAACGTCACTACAGCTGGTGTGTGGGAATGTAATGTCACTACAGCTGGTGTGTGGGAATGTGTGGCGGCCGTAAAAAGTCTCCCTGCCCTACATCATAGTGTAGTTTTTATTTTCTTGTCCTTTGGGATCATTGATTCCATTATGGAATTTTGAAGATATTTTGAGGGTCACTGATGAGGCCTAATTGGCCGAAACTAGCTAGTCTGGTCCAGAAAACATGTACACTCCATATTGTCCAATTTGTGTTGTATTCCTTGCTTCCAAAGGATAACCCATTTTTAGAACATATTTAACGTCACTACAGCTGGTGTGGGAATATGTGGCGGCCGTGAAAAGTTTCCCTGACCTACATCATAGTGTAGTTTATTAGCAATGTGAGCTTTTGGGATCGGTCTTTGTCACTCGTCCGTCGTCCGTGCGTCCGTCGTCAACTTTTGCTTTAAACAACTTCTTCTCCAAAACTGCTGGACAGATTTTGATCTAATTTCACAGGAATGCTCCTTTGGTGATCATCTACCAAAATTGCTCAAACTGTTCCGCTCGGGTGAACAAGATGGCCGCCAGAGCTAAAAATAGAAAAACCTTTAAACGACTTCTGCTTAACCCGTGGATGGATTTTGAAATTATTTCACAGGAATGTTCCTTGGATGACCTTCTACCAAAATTGCTCAAACCGTTCCGCTCAGGTGAATAGAATGGCCGCCAGAGCTAAAAATAGAAAAACCTTTTAACGACTTCTCCTCCTTAACCAGTGGATGGATTTTGAAATTATTGCACAGGAATGTTCCTTGGGTGCCCCTCTACTAAAAGTGCTCAAACCGTTCCGCTCGGATGAACAAAACGGCCGCCAGAGCTAAAAATAGAAAACCTTTAAAGGACTTCTTCTCCTTAACAAGTGGATGGATTTCGAAATTACTTCACAGGAATGTTCCTTGGGTGACCCTCTACCAAAATTGCTCAAAACGTTCCGCTCGGGTGAACAAGATGGCCGCCAGAGCTAAAATAAAATATCCTTTAAACGACTTTTTCTCCTTAACCAGTGGATGGATTTTGAAATTATTTTACTGGAATGTTCATTGGGCGACCCTCTACCAAAATTGCTCAAACCATTCCACTCGGATTAGCAAAATGGCCACCAGAGCTAAAAATAGAAAAACCTTTAAACAACTTCTTTTCCTTAACCAGTGGATGGATTTTGAAATAATTGCACAGGAATGTTCCTTTGGTGCCACTCTACTAAAATTGCTCAAACCGTGACTGTCTATTATATTATTAAATCATGGACGCCACTCTATGCTTTCATTTTAAGTTCATTACCCGTTTCTGTTTTACGTCTTCTGGACACTGAGGCGAATAAATTCTACGATAGTTCTAATCAGTTATATGATGCGGCTCTCTTAACTAGAGGCTATACTCAGCATACTCTCCGTCCTTACATTGATTCTGAAATTAATCATAAACGCCATTTCTTCAAAATATCCTTCATTAATAGGGGTATGGATTTTATAGATTGGCCTAGTATCTTCCGTGAGAGCTCTGTGCTTGCTTCCATTCCTGCTTATTTTCAAAATACTGAAACACCTATAATTTGCTATAAATATAACAAACCTGTTAGATCTATCATTTTTAATTTTAATAGACTTGTTTCAGATCTTGATATTGATACTAATACTCCTGATTCATGTGATTGTAAAAACTCAGTGTATTACTATCCTGCTGCTGGTCATGTAATTACTGGCAATTTGAAAATTATTCCTGATTCTAGGATAAGGAATATAATTTCTAAAGGACCGAAATATCGGTTTCCTTCTAAAATTGATTTCAGTAAATGTAGAGATGAAATCGCTGCTTCCTTGAATGAATTCGGCAATCGATGGTGTAAGCGAGAGTATGTTGAGCATAAAGCCCTCAAGGACGGGAAACTAAGCATTTTAAAACTAGTAAATAAACGCATTTCTTTCTATTCTCAAAATACTAACTTATTACCTCCTAAGCCTAAGACGTCTTTACGTCATCTTAAGCTAGGTATTCATGAATTTCATAAGAAGTTTGTTTTGGCCCCTGCAAACAAGGCCGCTAACAACGTCGTCGTTGTGTGACGGCTCCACTATGTTAACACGCTTAAGCAGGAGCTTGGTGGTACTAAGGCATATGAACTTCAGCCTTTAGCTGAAGAGAGAGTTATAGTAGATAAACATATTTGTCATTCAGCCACCAAGTTTGCTGTGTGTGTTACCGAAGGCAAAGACAAGCTTCCTACTCTATACTGGTTACCAAAACTTCATAAACGACCTTACAAAGCACGGTTTATTGCAAATTCTAGCTCTTGCATTACCACTGAACTTTCTAAATTATTAACTTCCTGTCTTACTGCTATTAAAACGCATGTGATAAAATATTGTGATAAAGTCTTTGAAAGATCAGGAAGAAATCTGTTTTGGTCTATAAAAAATTCGAATGAGGTTTTAAATAAATTGAAATCCAGACATTTTCGTGCTTCAAGTCTGTCTACTTACGATTTTTCCACTCTTTACACTACACTTCCTCATAATCTTATAAAAGAAAAGCTTAATGATTCAATTGAATGGGCTTTTCAAAGAGAAGATTCTCTCTATCTTGCATGTAATGTCAGAAATGCATTTTTCACTTCTAAAGAGCATAATAATTATACACTTTGGTCATGTCAGAAAGTGTGTGATGCCCTCACCTTTCTACTTGACAATATTTATATTAGATTCGGTACTAAGTTATTTAGACAAATTGTGGGTATTCCGATGGGTACGAATTGCGCACCTCTTGTGGCTGATCTGTTCTTGTATTGTTATCAAAGAGACTTCATGTTGTCGCTTTCCATTGATAACCAATCTGAAATTATTGAAGCTTTTAGCTCCACTTCTAGATATTTAGATGATTTATTAAATATTGATAATACCTATTTCGATGGTTTGATCAGTCAGATTTACCCCCGAGAACTTCAATTAAATAAAGCAAATTCTTCTGATACCGAGGTCCCGTTTTTGGATTTACATCTATCTATTGTAGATGGGTTTGTTTCGTGCAAAATTTATGATAAACGCGATGACTTTGATTTTGAGATTGTAAATTTTCCTTTTTTGGATGGTGAAGTTCCTCGTGCGCCATCCTATGGCGTTTATATTTCGCAATTAATTCGATTAGCTAGAGTGTGTAGTCATGTAACTGACTTCTATACTCGTAATAAATTATTAACGGCTAAACTCCTTAATCAGGGTTATCGGTACCATAAACTACGCAAAGCATTTTCAAAATTTTATAGACGCCATTCTGATTTAATTTCAAAATTCAATATTGGACTTAAATCTCTTCTGCAACAAGGTCTATCGGAAACCGAATTTTATGGTGACTTAGTATATAAATTCAGAAAAATATATAATCGCAATGACTTCAGCACCCAATTTCGTAAAATCATTCTTCGATATAAAAAGATTGGGTACAACATGGATGTTATACGACAGACTGCATGCATGGTAGTTAACCCAATCACGGTTGGCAACTTTGCTTCCCTCTTTAATTGCACGCCGGTGGGTCAGGCCTCAGATTCTATGACGGCTCCAACATAAAGACTTATTGAGAATTAGAGAGATCTAATTCTTGGTAATGTTGGTTGGTGCCTGATGCTCTGTCTCTGGTCGGGCCCATCGGAGTCTAGCTGTTGGTTTTCTTTTGCTCCAGCATTTCAGTGGTTTCTTGCTGTCGAGTCCTCACCGTTGTCTCACCTCTGTGTGTCTTTGATTTTTTTTGTGTTCACGGAGATGTTGCACTGATGAGTTATGAGGCCTTCATGTGGACTGAACAAATTATTTGTCTAAATCGCGACGGAAGTAAGGGCGAGGATTGTGGCCGCGTAAAATCGATTTAAGCCCCCCAGTGGAAATCTTTCCACTGACCGTTCGAAGGCGGTTCTTCTGTGGCGATTTATTTATGTTGTTGTTTGTTACTTACTGTGTGTATCACTTGTGTCTTTTAATTTTGGATGGCCATATGGCCATTTTGTGGGAAGTAACTGTCCTTATGGCCTTCCTTTGTTACGGTTTCCATTATGGTCTGGTCACTTAATGTTTGTATTTCTTTCCCTTTGGTGTCTTTGATGGGTGGAATAAGTTAATTGTATCGATTCCTGATCTTTGTTTTACTTCTTCTTTTCTTCTCCTTAACCCGTGGATGGATTTTGAAATTATTTCACTGGAATGTTCCTTTGGTGAACCTTTACCAAAATTGCTCATACCGTTCTGCTCGGGTGAACAAAATGGCCACCAGAGTTAAAAATATAAAAACCTTTAAACGACTTCTTCTCTTTAACCAGTGTCTGGATTTTGAAATTATTTCACAGAAATGTTCGTTTGGTGACCCTCTACCAAAACTGCTCATACTATTCCGCCCGGGTGAACAAAATGGCCACCAGAGCTTCTCCTGCTTAACCAGTGGATGGATTAATAGTCCTGTGGCCAAAAACGGCCCCACCCCGGGGCCCACGGGTTATACATAGGCTTATATAGGGAAAACGTTTAAAAATCTTCTTGTCTGAAACCAGAAGGCCCAGGTCATTGATATTTGGTAAGTAGCTTCGTCAAGTGGACCGCTACGCAGATTGTTCAAATTATAGCCCTGGGGCCAAAAACGCCCCCGCGCCAGGGCCCACTGGTTTTACATAGGCTTTTATAGGGAACACCTTTAAAAATCTTCTCGTCTGAAACCAGATGGCCCAGGTCTTTGATATTTGGTATGAAGCATTATTTAGTGAACCTCTACCAAGATTGTTCAAATTATAGCCCTGGGGCCAAAAATGTCGCCGCCCAGAGACCCTTTGGTTTTACATAGACCTATAAAGGGAAATTTTTAAAAATCTTCTTCTCTGAAACTGCAAGGCCCAGGTCTTTGATATTTGGTATGGAGCTTCATCTAGTGGACCTCTACCAAGATTGGTCAAATTATAGCCCTTGGGTCACAAATGCCCCCATCCCGGGGACCTTTGGTTTTACATAGACGTATATAGCCCTGGTACATAGGCTTATGTAGGATATATCTTTATAAAAATCAACTTCTCTGAAACCGCAAAGCCCAGGTCTTTGATATTTGGTGTATAGCTTCATCCAGTGGACCTTTGCCAAGATTGTTCAAATTATAGCCTTTGTTGATGTCTGTTATGAAGCTTCACCTCTAACACCTCCCTCAACATTATGCACATTAAAGCCCTTGGGACAATAATGGCCCTCGCTGGGGCCCACTTGTTACACTATGGATCAGGTGAGCGATCCAGGGCCATCATGGCCCTCTTGTATTTTCTTGTCCTTTGGGATCATTGATTCCATTATTGAATTTTGAAGATATTTTGAGGGTCACTGATGAGGCCTAATTGGCCGAAACTAGCTAGTCTGGCCCAGAAAACATGTACACTCCATATTTTACAATTTTGTGGTGTATTCCTTGCTTCGAAAGGATAGCCCTTTTATAGAACAGATTCACAGGGGTAAACCGTATTTTTCTGATTTCTGTCCAAAATATAGATTGTGGATACTCGTTAGAACCGCCTCGAACAAAAAATCTTCAAACCACATCTGCATCCGATGGTCAGTCGCATTGAAAGGGTGTGGAAGGCATTTGGATTGCAAGGAAATTTAGAACTGCGAAAATAGTTGGCCATCTTGAAAACACATGTATAATAATCGCAGATAAGTTTGGAGGGGCGCGGGAGCACAGATCATCCCATAATTTATGGAATTCGCCGAGTCCACAAGAAGTTTCTGTGGAGTGCCTTTCGCATGCTTATTGCAAGCGACCAGTTACAGTTAAATTCACATGATATGGCACATGATTGGTTTACGTTTTTGTTAATAGTGTACGCCAAATGAGGCCTTCATGCGGACTGAACAAATTATTTGTCTTAATCGCGGCGGAAGTAAGGGCGAGAATTGCGGTCGCGTAAAATCGATTTAACCCCACCCCCACAGTGGAATTTGTTTCACTGACCGTTCCAAGGCGGTTCTTCTGTCGCGGTTTATATTTATTATGGTTTTGTTAGGTTTGTCTTTCAGTGTGTGTATCGCTTACATTTTTGTTTTGGATATACTTTTGGTCATTGTGTGGGAAAGTAACTGTCCTTTTGTCTTCCCGCTATTGATGTTTCCTTTAGGGTCTTGTTATTTCATGTTTGTGTTTCTTTCTCTTTGGTGTCTCTGATGGGAGCTGTTGGTTGTTTGTATCGATTCCTAATCATTGCCTTCACTTCTAGTCTGTCACGTTTGATTTTGTTGTTTGATAAGATATTTAGTCCGTCTTTCCCTTTGATGTTGGGATTGGCTTTGGTTTCTGAGTCGATCAGGTCCTGAAGTATCTTTAGTCATTTAACCTATGTAGAAACATATTTCAGATGCTTAGAATGATCTGATTACCTTTCTGTTTCTCTTACTGTTGAAGCTTAATGAGTAAATATATAATGACTTAAATGACAAACACCTCTTAATAGGAAACGAAATTTAGTTTGTATATGTACTTGTTGCCATATTAGTTCGACATTCTTAGTATCTAAGTGTTTCAGAAATCGTTCTTGGGTTTGTTAACTGCAAACTTAATCAAGTAAATTAAGCTTAAGCATGTGATGTTCGAGTGCCACTGTAAACAAATATAAACTCCAGAGGCTGAACCAGAAAATGATGACATGTTACCTTGTTCTTGAATTTCTCAACACTAATTGGTTCATAAAGCGGCATACAAGTACCGGTTTCAACATTTCTTGTGGCATAAATGAAATTTTGCGAACGCATCCTTTACAGCTTAAATCATAAACATCTGAACGACGGCCCACGCCCATCGGGGCTTGAATAAATAGATGGGTTGCACGATGCTTCCACACAGAGCTGAAAATGATCGCACACGAGTACTGGTAAACTGAGTAGGGGATCTAAGCCAGTCCAGGAAAAGCGCTGCGAGTCAGACCGTCCATGCTTATAAACTCTATTGGTTTCATTGTGCGACATGGCTCGAGATGTCATTTCATCTCAATGTCGGGTAAAAATTCCACAAAATTGGAAGCAAACGTCTCCAAAATGACATATGCAGTGTTCATTGGGACGTTAAACCACAAATCAGACAAACAAACACACATCTGAACGAAACATGACAACTCCCTTTCATATTATTCCAAACATACGGTATGGCAGATGAATTTACGTCTTGCTAAATCCATTCGGCAAGACAAACGATCATGCAAATCCGTACAAAAGACCCTTAAAGCTATCAATCATTTAATGCTTGATATTTAGAGCTTTGTCAAACTCAAATGCTTGAAAAGCAAATGTACAAATTAGCCAGAAAATTGTTTCTGTGGAATACTAGTTTCTCTCTCGATGTAAAGACAAATGACAATCCGTACATCACCGGAAGACGACTTCGACCAGACTGCGCATATGTGTAGGCTGATGTACAAATTTGGAGTCATTTCAATGAGGTACACTTTCCCAGCACGGGGTGTATACATACCTTAAGGCAGCGCTTCAACTAAAACCATAAAAGAGATTGGCATTGATCGAAAATATGAGCCAACGCACGACAAAACATACAATAAGACGTGTGCCCAGCGAAGACTCAGATCAGCCTGCGCATCCGCGCAGTCTGAACAGAGTCTTCGACCAGCTAAGAATAGCTAAGGGAACATTGCTCCTTCATGCAGCAAGATAAGTCTCTGGTTAGACTATAAAGATGCACAGGCTGATATGACTTTTCGCTTGACGTACATGTCTTATTGTAGGTTTTGTCATGCGCAGGCTCAATTATATCTTAAGAGCTTAGCGTTCGCAAAGAAACGTACAGTATATTTGTGAAAGTATTAGTGAA
The DNA here is from genome assembly GCA_963580285.1 of Lucinisca nassula. NCBI lineage: Eukaryota > Metazoa > Mollusca > Bivalvia > Lucinida > Lucinidae > Lucinisca > Lucinisca nassula. The sequence goes on from OY757011.1 coordinate 95,965,817, forward strand.
AGCGACAGTCCTAAGGTCTCTGTAACAGACATTCATAGGCCTTCTCACGGCGTTTCAACCCGCCCGCACATTAAGATCGATGCAGTCTCCAAAGCGACGATGAAAAGCCTGTTGACTATCGCGATATTCTTTGCCATGGGTCTTAATGTTAATTAGCGATTTATCAAGTGAATCTCTGAAGGACAATTAAATACTTAATTTTGTTGCCACAACTTAGCCATTTAAACGATGAGTGAGTATGCTATGCAGTGAAGCAGAACTGCGCATATTACACTTTGTGGTCCAACTGCAGCAGCATGACGTACATATGACCTTAAAGAGTCACAACATGCTTCAAATGTTTTTACATAATGGTTCGTTATGTGGATTGCGGCCGCGAAAAATCGATTTAATCCCCAATTGGAATTGGTTTCACTGACTGTTCCAAGGCGGTTCCTCTGTCGCGTTTGATTTTTGTTGTGGTTTGTCTTTGAGTGTGTGTATTGCTTATATTTTTTTTTGTTTTGGATAGCCAATTGGCCTTTTTGTGGGAAAGTAACTGTTCTTTTGGCTTTCCACTATTGATGTTTCCATTAGGATCTAGTTATTTCATGTTTATGTTTCTTTCCCTTCGGTGTCTCTGATGGGAGCTGTGGGTTAATTGTATCGATTCCTGATCATAGCATTCAATTCTATTTTAATGATAACCAGACACGTGTTAAGGGTGGGCATATGATAAAATGGGCCCCGTCAAGCGATTTTGGTACTTATCGCCTATGCGAGCCGCAAAGATTCAGGCGAGCCTGCGCATCCGCGCAGTCTCGCCAGAACCTTCGCTGCTCGCCCATACAAGCAGTGAATCAAGAGGAACCTTCCGACAGAAAGCCATCATATCCCTGGCCCCTCTGAATGACTGGGCATACGCAGTTAAACTTTGTCATGACGAAATGCTCGATGACACAAATTCGCTTTGCGGGGCTCAAAGAAACGAGGTAAAAGAAAGTAACTGTCCCTTCTAGCTGTCCGCTTGTAACGGTTTTCTTTTGGTGAAGTTCTTTTAAGTTGGTGTTTCTTTCTTTTTGGTGTCTTGGATGGGAGGTGTGAGATGATTGTATCGAAACCTGACCCTTGCCGTCACTTCTATCTTACGATATGCAAACGGAGATAAAGAAAACGAGTACCATTTGTGTTGTTTTATTGCTTAAACGAACGTTAAACTCGTACGTTAAAGTCGTGTTTTCATACAGAATAAAGATGTGTTAGAAAGAGGTAAATGGAATAAGACAGTCGTGAAGCAGGGCTTAGGTCTGAACGATATCAGACAATAAAATCAAACAGTTTGTTCACGGACAACCAAACTTAGATTGTAAAGAATCAAGTCAAAGTAGAAGTAAAACAAAGATCAGGAATTGATACAATTAACTTACTCCATCCATAAAAGACACCAAAGGGAAAGAAATACAAACATTAAGCGACCAGACCATAATGGAAACCTAAACAAAGGAAGGCCATATGGACAGTTACTCCCAAATAGATTTACGATCTAGGATCGAGAGAGCGTCCGCATTGCGGCCAGCCGTCGTTCGACCAATGAGGCAATAAAGCCATCTGTTGTAACGGATTGGAATCCAAACATGCTGTACGTTGTATAATATCTATGCTGTATCCACGCATATTACAGTCGAACTTCAATGGCTCGAACACCTTAGGGACCTCGACAATCTGTTCGAGACAGGGGTAGTTCGAGCCACTGAGGTTACTGTCAGGAGGCATAACGAGATACTTTTAGACATCTTTTCGGTGTTCTATGATGAATGTGTATGCTCTGTGTACTCATTAGAATCGCCTCATCGAGGCGATTCTAATGAGTACACACAGCATACATTTGCAAGATAAAAGACTAAAATCTCCTTAATTATCCCCACTATTTCTTATGTAGAGGATTGAAAACACAGCTATAGAAATACATTGTTAATTTTAAATTTTTAAGATAAATATCATTATATATTTCTTATTTTCTCCTTCCATTATAGATTGTGGACACACGCTAGGACCGCACCAATGATGCAGTTCTAACAATTACCTACAATCTATATTTTAGAGCAGAAATAAGAAAAATAAGTTATATCCATGTAAACGCCAGTTTACAAGGAGGACACTGAGGCGAATAAATTCTAAATAATAGTTCTAATCAGTTATAGTTCGAACAATTTGACATGAGACTGACCTTTTTGCAAGAAATAAATTGGTCAATGCTATCGTCTAATGCGTCGGCTTTCTTAAATTTCTCGTGAATTTACGGCATCTCGTGAATAGCGTCTCATTTACCGACCTCTTTCTATTGTATACCAATATCGCCATCTTCGGAAAACGACGAAGATGAATATATCCATTCACTCGGGTGTGAAATTATATTAATAGTGTTCACCGGTCTCGGTTTAATTTGTTCGAACTATATACGATGCTGCTCTTTTAACTTGAGGTTATAATCAGCATACTCTTCGTCCTTTCATCGCTTCTGAAATTAATCACAAACGTCATTACATCAAAATATCCTTCAGTAATAAGGGTTTGGATTTTATAAATTTTCCTAGTATCATCCTGGACAGTTCGCTGATTTCATCCTTTCTGGCTTAATACTGAAACACCCATAATTTGCTATAAATTCAATAAATAGGAGTGAATAGATAAAACTGTTAGATCTATCATTGTTAAGTTCAGTGAGCTCGTTTCTGGTCTTGATATTGACACTGACACTCCTTATGTCAGCCTCGATAGCGCAGTGGTTAACGCATTCGACTTATGATCGAGAGGTTGTGCCTTCGAATCCGGCCACCGGTATCGAGGTGTGTCCTTGGGCCAGACACGTAATGACACTGCCCCACTCCACCCAGGTGTAAATGGTTAGCAGTGATGTAAAAGCCACTGCCTCTCATTCGCACGCGCGTGATAACACCCGGAATGAGTGTTGTAGAGCGATTGAATAAGCTTCAGGCTTTCATTGCAATCGAACTAAAATAAATGAGTATAAATTAACACGCCTTATACCTGAGATTGTAAAACTCAAGTGTATTGCTATCCTGCTGCTGGTCATATAATTACTTGTAATTTAAAATTTATTCCTGATTCTAGGATACGATATATAATGTCTTAATAACCGAAATATCGATTTCCTTCTAGAATCGATTTCAACACGTGTAGAGAGGAAATCGCTGTTGCCTTAAATATATTCGGTAACCGATGTTGTAAACGAGAGTATATTGAGCATAAGGCCCTACTTAAATGGAAACGTAGCATTTTGAAACTAGTGAACAAACGCATTTCCTCCTAAACTTAAGACGTTTACGTCAGCTTAAACTTAGCCATTGCCTTCACTTCTATTTTTCAAGAATTTCATGAGAGGTTTGTTTTGGCTCCAGCAGACAAAATAGAATTGGAGGCAATGATCAGGAATCGATACAATTAACCCACAGCTCCCATCAGAGACACCAAAGGGAAAGAAACACAAACATGAAACGGCAGACCCTAATAAAAACATCACTTGCGGAAAGCCAAAAGGACAGTTACTTTCCCACAAAATGGCCAATTGGCTATCCAAAACAAAATAATATAAGCGATACAAACAATCAAAGACAAACCATAACAAAATTAAACCGCGACAGAAGAACCGCCTTTTTTTTTGGGGGGGGGGGGGGGCTTAAATCGATCTTACATGGCTACGATCCTCGCCTTTACTTCCGTTGCGACTTAGACAAATACTTTTTCAGTCCGCATGAAGGCCTCCTAACTCGTCAGTGCAACATCTCCGTGAACACAAACAATCAAAGAGCCACAGAGTTGAAACAAAGGTGAAAACTCGACAGTAAGAAACCACTGAAATGCTGGAGCAAAAGAAAACCAACAGTTAGACTCCGATGGGCCAGACCAGATACAGAGCATCGGGCACCAACCAGCATTGCAAAGAATTAGATTCTCTCTAATTCTCAGTAAAATAGAGGTGGAGGCAATGATCAGGAATCGATACAATTAACCCACAGCTCCCATCAGAGACACCAAAGTGAAAGAACCACAAAAACGAAACAACAGACCCTAATGGAAACATCAATAGCGGAAAGCCAAAAGGACAGTTACTTTCCCACAAAATGACCAATAGGCTATCCAAAATAACACAAACATCCAAAGACAAACTATAACAAACATAAACCGCGACAGAAGAACCGCCTTGAAACGGCCAGCGTAAACGAACCCCACTTGGGGGCCAAAATCGATTTTTCGTGGCCACAGTCCTCGCCCTTCGTTCCGAAGCGATTTAGACAAATAATTTGTTCAGTCCGCATGAAGACCTCCTAACTCATCAATGTAACATCTCCGTTAACACTAAAAATCAAACAACCACAGAACTGAAACCACGGTTAGGACTCAACACCAAGAAACCACTGAAATACCGCAGCAAAAGAAAACCAACAGTTAGACTCCGATGGGCCCAACCAGAGACATAGTATCAGGCACCAACCAACGTTACCTTGAATTAGATCGCTCTAATTCTCAGAAACCCTTTACGCTGGGACCATCATAGAGTCTGAGGCTGACCCACGGGCGTGCAATGAAGGAGGGAAGCAAAGTTGTCAACCGTGATTGGGTTAACTACCATGCTAGCAGTCTGTCGTATGACAGTAATGTTGTACCCAATCTTCTTATATCGAAGAATGATTTTACGAAAATGGGTGCTGAAGTCATTGGGGTTATATATTTTTCTGAATTTATATACTAAGTCACCATAAAATTCGGGTTCCGACAGACTTTGTTGCAGAAGAGATTTAAGTCCAATATTGAATTTTGAAATTAAATCAGAATGACGTCTATAAAATTTTGAAAAGGCTTTGCGCACTTTATGGTACCGATAACCCTGATTAAGAAATTTAGCCGTTATCAATTTATTACTAGTGTTGAAGTCAGTTACAATCCTACTCACTCTGGCAAATCGAATTAACTGCGAAATATAAACGCCATAGGATGGCGCATGAGGATTATCACCATCCAAAAAAGGAAAATTTACAATCTCAAAATCAAAATCATCGCGTTTATCGTAACATTTGCAAGAAACAAACCCATCTTCAATAGATAGATGTAAATCCAAATACGGGGCCTCGGTATCAGAAGAATTTGCTTTATTTAACTGAAGTTCTGGGGGGGGGGGGGTAAATTTCGATAATACCTATTTCGATTGTTTGATCAGTCAGATTTACACCCCCCAGAACTTCAGTTAAAAAGATTGGGTACAACATAAATGTTATACGACATACTGCATGCATGGTAGTTAACCCAATCACGGTTGACAACTTTGCTTGCCTCTTTAATTGCACGCCGGTGGATCAGGCCTCAGATTCTATGACGGTTCCAACGTAAAGGCTTATTGAGAATTAGAGAGATCTAATTCAAGGTAATGTTGGTTGGTGCCTGATGCTCTGTCTCTGGTCGGGACCATCGGAGTCTAACTGTTGGTTTTCTTTTGCTCCAGCATTTCAGTGGTTTCTTGCTGTCGAGTCCTCACCGTTGTCTCACCTCTGTGGTTGTTTGATTATTTGTGTTCACGGAGATGTTGCACTGATGAGTTAGGAGGCCTTCATGCGGACTGAACAAATTATTTATCTAAAGCGCGACGGAAGTAAGGGTGAGGATTGGGACCACGTTAAATCGATTTAAGCCCCCCAGTGGAATTCGTTTCCGCTGACCGTTCCAAGGCGGTTGGTTCTTCTGTCGCGGTTTATTTTTGTTATGGTTTGTCTTTGGGCGATTGTGTCACTTATGTTTTTTTTTTTTTATTTTGGATAGCCTATTGACCAACTTATTGATAAACCTATTAGAGTCACAGAGACTACATCCACCATAATCGATCACATTTATACATCAAATCCAAATAGCATAATCGAATGCTTTGTTTCTTCTTACGCTATAAGCGACCATTTTCCAGTGTGCATTACAAGAAAAATAAATAATAGAATTGCCAAGTCCGAACACATCACAGCATCATATCGTTGCTTTAAAAAGTTTAACGAAAATGCATTTATAAACGACCTATCGAGTGATTTGAATAATTTCACCCTTGACTCATCTAATATAAACAATGACATCTTGACATGGTACAACATAGTCCTAAAAAATCTAGATAAACATGCCCCATCAAAGTTAAAAGGGTGAAAACCAAATGATTACCTGATTGGCACAATGACGACATAGAAGCAACGCGAAAACAAAGAGATCTTTGCAAACGAAGAAAACTTTGGGAAGACTACAAAAAGTATAGAAATAAAACTAAGTACCTTATTCGTAAAGCAAAGCGCGAACATTTTTCAAAATCTGTTATAGATTCAAAAGACACACGCACGATCTGGAAACACCTTCGTAAAGCAAACAATAAGGATAATACCACAAATAACCGCTTACCTGACGAGATAATCATCGATGGATGTCAGTATACATCTTCAGAGGATATTGCAACACACATGAACAAGTATTTTACTTCAATCGCAGATCATCTCAACGATAACGGTAATGATGCCTTATCTTTGGATCTAAATGAACTCAAAAATTTTGTAAATGAAAAAGTACCAAACGATGTTTTCTTTAGAATCCCATATATCACGCCTGAACAGGTTTCATCGTTTATCACAGCACTTGATTCGTCCAAGGCTACAGGATTGGATGGTTTTGGGCCAAGGATAATCAAATCAGTCGGGCAGGTATTATCTCCAAGTATTGCTGCACTTATAAATAAAAGCTTGCAAACTGGGGTATTTCCAGACCAACTAAAATGTGCCAAAGAATTCCCCATACACAAAAGTGGTAGCAAAGTTGATCCTGGAAATTACAGACCTATTTCCATACCAACAATATCTAAAATTTTTGAGCGACATGTAAACAAACATTTAATGGCATATCTTAATAAATATAATTTAATTCATGAAAGTCAGTCAGGTTTTCGACAACGTCATAGCTGTCAAACAGCACTCGTTAAACTAATAGACCAATTGATGGCCAATGTTGACAAGGGAGATATAGTCGGAGCTCTTTTTATCGACTTCAGAAAAGCGTTCGACTTGGTCGACCACAATATATTAATTAATAAGCTTTCCTTATATAGATTCAATAATTTGTCTCTTCTGTGGTTTATTTCCTATCTTGAATCGCGCCAACAAGCCATCGATAGTGGATCAGGACTATTAACCTTCTCCACTATTCGGACTGGGGTTCCTCAAGGGTCAATCTTAGGACCGACCCTATTTTTGTTATTCATTAACGATTTGCCCCTTCTATTAAAATATTGCTGTTCTGACCTGTTTGCAGATGATGCGACGTTCCATACAAGTAGTCCTGATATTGACATTATAAACACCGAGGTACAAACTGACCTGGGTAGAGCCAAGAAATGGGGCAAACAAAATAAAATGATTATACATTGTGTTAAAACCACGTATATGTTACTGGGAGCAAGACATCGCCTCGATGATACTTGTAAATTAACTTTATACATTGAAGATAATGAAATTGAAAGGGTTACTAAACAGAAACTACTAGGCGTTTTCATTGACGAGAACCTTTCATGGACACCTCATATAGACTACATATGCTCTTTAATAGCAGCCAAAATATCCCTTCTTAAACAATTAGCTGATTATGTCCCACAGAATATCCAGAAAATTTTCTACCAAAGCTATATACTGCCCCTGTTTGATTATGGGTGTAACACATGGGGAACAACAGCTAGTGCCAATATTGAAAGACTTTTAAAATTACAGAAACGAGCTGCCCGTATTATTTTACTAGCAGAGTTCAGAACACCATCTGCCCCAATGTTCCATGAGCTGGGTTGGCTCTCTATTCCAAAAAGACTTAATTATAACAAAGCTATATTCACGTACAAAGCACTTAATAACATGACGCCAGCATACATTACCAACTTACTTAAACCAATGTCAGTCGCCCATAATCGTTCATTGAGATCATCGTCCAACGGCCTCCTATCCGTTCCAAGATCAAGAACTGCGCTATACGATCGCTCATTCTCGCACTCAGCCTCCAGATTATGGAACTCATTACCGACATCGCTAAGGACAAAAACATCCCTAAATGAATTTAAAACATCCTTAAAGCAGCATCTCTAGTATTTTATGTAACTTCTCTTAACTTAAGAAAACATTATGTGTGCAATACTTAATTTAACGGTGCTGATTACATGTAGAATGATTATAAATTAGTTGTTCTTAACATGTTTTAATGTTCCTCCTCGCATTTTAACATTTGTACTGATATTATTTGAAATATCAATTTTAGGTAAGAGTTCGCAGCTCAATGTATTTTATTATCACATTGCTCATATAGCTACTAATTAATTTCCGTCCAATTGCATCCTTTTCAAAAGAAAAGACAGTTCTTACCACTATACCACATGTGCATATTCTATGTAAAATGTGTATATAATGTTTTTGTTTTATGCTTTTTATGTTTAGTTTGCATGTTTTATTATAGAGGGCCACTTGGTAGAATGGCTGTCTTAGCTAAAAGTGTTACCCTCTTAAAACATTGTATAAATAAATAAATAAATTTTGAGGGAAATTAACTGTCCTTTTGCCTTTCCGCTGTTTGGTGTTTCCATTAGGGTCTGTTGTTTCATGTTTGTGTGTCTTTCCCTTTGGTGTCTCTGATGGGAGCTGAGTGTTGATAGTATAGATTCCTGATCATTGCCTCCACTCCTATTTAACTCAACATCTCCCGCTTCAACCTGATCGGAATCAGCCACGTGATAAAATAATCACTTTTATCATATGACGCCGCTCCTGAGAATGTAATAACGCCATGTAATACTAACGGATTAAATATGCAAATTAATTACGCTCCGAAACGTTGCACGTACGACGTCCTTAACGACGTCGCGTTTTTTTATCATATATAATGATAATCGTGGAATGTTGACATTTTTTTTTTGTTTTTAATAAAATGCGTTTTAAATGTCATATGATGACTAGAATCTTACATTCGTACTCATGTATTATTAAACTTATTAAACTCGTTGAGGAAAAGAGATAAAATGCTCGGCGCAGCCTCGCATTTTATCCATTTTCCCGCAACCCGTTTAATAAATTCAACAACACTCATGTAAGATCCTCTATGTAACATGTTATTTGCGAACAAAACAGGACTGCATAGAGTATCTCACATGAGTGTCAATTTTTTTTTTTTGGGGGGGGGGGGGGGGGGAATTAATAAAAGTGCTGAGGAAAAGGGATAAAATGCGCGACGTTGCCGAGCATTTAATCCCTTTCCCTCCACGAGTTTAATAAATTCAATACGAATACGCTACCTGAGAACACTGAATTTAGTATAAGCCAAAGTCGGATTACCGGGCACAAATTTAAGATAAGACCGTGATAGGGTTTCAGTTCCGATCCAAAATGCTCAAATGAAAGTAAAATACGTTCGAATGACACATCACGAAAACAAGCCTATGAAATTTTGACCCCTTCAAAACTGGGGTTTACATTGGAAACCTTATTTTTCTTGTATCTCCTCTAAAATATATATCGTGGGTACTCGTTAGCACCGCCTCGTTTGGGCGGTTCTAACGTGTACCCAGAATCTATAGTTTGAGCAGAAATAAGAAAAATATCACATTTTTTCAGCTTATAATTTTCGCTTTTTTTTTTTAGATAAAATTTAAAATGCATTTGTGTAGTCGCGTTTTCGTAATTAATGAAAATAAAGGCGGAATGTTGCCTGGTTGTCATAGAGTTTGTTTGAGTTGCCCCACGAATGTTAATGTATGAGTGGAACGAATGTTCAGCAGGAACCCAGCTGAGGCGGCCGTGTCTTCACAATTGTTATATGTATAAATAACTTGAAAGTTTGTGTCGCCTCGCGTTGTGTTTTGAGGTGTGCTTTTTTACTCACGATTTGTCCTGTTCAATGACTTAAGATACTGGAGCCTCAGTCCTTGAATGAAGCGATCAACTACACAACCGGTATATCTATAAGCCTCAAAATGTATTAAAACATAGAAAAATATCAATTTTCAACTGATAGCTCCCATTTAACTATGTATAAAATGGACATGGTCTTGAACTCTAAATTGGGTCATCTCGGTCCGACGCATTTTTTTCTAACTCAAACAAATTATTTTCCTTCAACCCGACTATCGTTGAATAGTGGAGTGCTTACTCAATCCAAGGATATGGGCCACACCTTTGAGAAACTCACCTTTACAGGTATTTGTTTTTTGCAGAAACAAACATTCTTTGACTCGATAGCCACTTGCGCTTGCTATTACTTTCGTTTTCGTATTTTTTGCCATAAGCATGGACGGTGTTTTACTTGCGTCATGTTCCCGGTAAGTGTCAGATATGTTCAATCCAATCAGATTGTTCGTATAGCAAAACAATACTAGACAGCGGGAAGTGGCTAACGGGTCGAAGAGTGCTTGTTTGTGCGAAAAGTAAATAATGTCAAATTTTCTCCTGTAAATGATGCAGAAAGCATTGCGCTATTGAATGATTGCCGGGTTGAAGGAAAATATTGTGTTTGAGTTTGGAACATATGCGATGGAGCTAGATGACCCAATCATGTCCATATTTATACATAGGTAAACGGGATCTATCAGCCCCGAAAAATTGATATTTTTCGAGGTTTTCATAACTTTTGAGGTTTATTGATATACAGTAGAATTCCGCTTAAAGACCAACCCTATATTAGGACCACTCCGCTATTAAGACCGGTTTTTGCCAGACCCAAATTATTTCCTACATAATTAATTGCTTTTTATTCCTATAAAGAGACCACCCCGCTATTCAGTATTAAGACCGCTTTCAAAAGACCAAATCTGTCATTACTGTTCGCTATTGAAACCACTTTTTGGTCACGTCAAGTTAATTTGTATCTCTTAGTCGAATGATCAGGTGTAAATTTTTGCTGGATTCTTCACCATTATAACTGCTCTTGGAAATGTCCACACATATCCCTAAAGGTGTGAATAACAGCAGTTTACCTGTACTAATCTGTGTGTTGTTTAAACAAATGTGTCATGAGTTTCACCATCAAGGCTAATTTAATAGTTTTAATAGTTTTGGTAATGTGCAGCTTTGTTTTCTTCAGATATTAAGAAGATTATTTTGGAACAATTGAAATCATGAACGTGATTTTTGTTGGTGTAATGTTGCATATACATGTAATAAGGAAAAGGACAGAAACGATTTACCAAATAGCAATAATATAGACACAATACAGTAAAAACACATAAAAAAGAACTTAAATCCATCTTGCCAACAATATTTTTCACCCGAATTCCATTATTAGGACCACCCCGCTAATAAGACCGCTTTTAACAAGTAAAGAAAGTGGTCTTAATAGCGGAATTTCACTGTATAGGTATTTGTTCAAGGTTTGAGGCTTGAGTGCCAGTGGCTTAAGATGGTATTTTCTTAGTCACGACTGTCGTTAAGGAGCTTTAATAATTTGGTAGGCGTTTGCGGTGCCATCTTCGCAAGCCAAGGTTACTAAGTCAAATCGTTTCTTACAGTGCGCTTCTTACGTGCGTAAGGAACGAAATGGACTTAGTAGCCTTGGCTTTGCGAAGTGATGTTGTGGTACTTGAACGTTGGACGTTTGATCTCTGTATCCGCAGAAAGCGGGTCATGCGACAAAACATAGAGGATCTTACATTAGTGTTCATGTATTATTGAATTTATTAAACTCGTTGAGGCAAAGGGATAAAATGCGAGGCTTTGCCGAGAATTTAATCCCTTTTCCTCAACGAGTTTGATAAATTCAATAATACATGAGCATTGAATTTATCAAACTCGTTGAGGCAAAGGGATAAAATGCGAGGCTTTGCCGAGCATTTTATCCCTTTTCCTCAACGAGTTTAATAAATTCAATAATACATGAGCACGAATGCAAGATTCTATTTATCATATGACATTTGAAACGCATTTTGTTCACGATTGTTTTTCAAAAATGTCAATATTCCGCCGTTAGTAAACGCGACGTCGTTAAGGACGTCGTACATGTAACGTTACGGTCCGTAACTAACAAATTGGCATATTTAAACCACTAATGGATTATTGAATTTATTACAAGGCGTTATTACACTCTCAGACGCGACGTCATATGATAAAAATAATTGTAACAGCTAAATTTAAAGTTACAGACGACCAAAAGAGTTTGCAAATTGTCATTCACAACCAGCGAGATCATCTGGACATGATCAGATATGTCTAGTATCACAGCCATGCTAAGGAATAATTTAATAAACGTTCTGCTTACATAATCGCTTCAGGTCATTACGAAAAACACGCCTTTGCAAATATATTGGAAACTTTACCACCAAAAATGAAAATTTTCAGATAAAAAATCTGATATTTTTCGTATTTCTGCTCAAAATACCTCGATGAGGCGGTTCTAACAAGTACCAACAATCTATGCTTTTGAGCAAAAATAAGAAAATAATATATATAATATATATCTATATATATATATATATTTATATATATATATATATAGTATATATATAATTAATATAATATATATATATATATATATATATATATATATATATATACCACTGAAAACCCTGGTTCTTCTATATAAAATAGAAGGGAAGGCAATGATCAGGAATCGATAAATAAACCCACAGCTCCCATCAGAGACACAAAGCGAAAGAAACACAAACATGAACAAACTAGAACCCAATGGAAACATCACTTGCGGAAAGCCAAAAGGACAGTTACTTTCCCACAAATGGCAATTTGGCTATCCAAAGTAAAATGATATATAATAGAATTTACGCTCTCAAAGATAAGTCATAACAAAATAAACCACGACAAAAGAACCGCCTTGGAATAGTCAGTGAAACGAATTCCACTGGTGGGGGGGGGGGGGGGGGCTTAAAACGATTTTGCGTGGCCACAATCTCGCCCTTACTTCCGTCGTGATGTAGACAAATGGTTTAAGTGTATCAAAATTATATACGCATGCTTCACGACAGAAGAACCGCCTTGGAACGGTCAGTGTAACGAATTCCACTGGTGGGGTGTGTGTGTGTGTGGGGGGGGCTTAATCGATTTTACGTGGCCACAATCCTCGCCCTTACTTCCGTCGCGATTAAGACAAATGGTTTAAGTGTGTCAAAAGTATATACGCATGCTTTCGCGATGGATCTTATTAAACAAAACTATATTTATATTTCATACAGAAGTCGTTTACTTTCATAAATGAAGAAAACCAGCCTACCAGACAGGAATGTGATTTCAACTACAGTTGTTTTTATCCCGTCATGGCTTAAGATAATATTCGTTCCACATACTGTATGATGTCCTGCTTCAGTCTGCAGACGTTTTTCTTTCTTGCCAAGACGTTCCTTATCTATTCTCAAGGAGAATTGCTGAAATGAGCAAAATAGTCTTGGTTCTAAAGATTATTTTACAAGTTTGCCAACGCTTGCTTCATTGCCTGGCACGGAATGTGAACTAATCAGTTTAAGAGCGCAGCCACTTTGCGGATTCGTTTGTCTGTTGAAACATCTAGTGACACTTCGTACATTCGGCTCGTTTGTTTCCTCTTACAGGTGTTACTCACAGCAAGTTAATGATAATAATAACAACCACAAACCTCCGGTTCCCTCCTTTGACATCAACTCGACCAGAAAGCACTTTGGAATTGTTACATTTGCTCTCTTCAGCACAAATGCCAATTTCATTTTTCATAAAAAGCAAGTCCATCACGAAAACACGCATATATAAATTTTTGACCCCCTCGAACCCCACTTTTATATAGTAAAACTTTGTTTTTTTGTGGTGTGATGCTTACTTTTCTTATTTCTGCTCTTAAATATAGCGTGTGGGTACTCGTTAGAACCGCCTCGATGAGGCGGTTCTAAAGTGTACCCAAAATCTATATTTTGAGCAGAAAAAAAAATATATCACAATTTTTCATCTTAACATTTTCCTTTTTTCGGCGATAAGGTTAACAATGTATTTGTATAGGCATGTTTTCGTAATGCGCGGAGTTCTGGCAAACTATTGTCAAAACTCAGATCTCGTTGGTGTCGATATGGGGAGACGGACTTCGAACTTTGAACTATTTACGAAATGTTTTAGAACAAATAAAACACCTAACGTCTAAGACTGTTCTAAGTTTTTTTCCGAGACATACAATATAATTTTTGCTAAAAAATCACTTATGCAGCAAGAAATTTGGGGAGTAGAATTGTATGACGGCCCTGTGCATAACAGAGGATATTGGTTGGTAATTTGGATATTTTTGAACATGTCAAAAGGTATCACTCATTCTAAAAGGAAATAGATGTAATGAAAAAGATGCAATGACGTTAGCAGACCGCAAGCCTAGTTTTCAACCCATTCATAGTTTATGACTATGCTTTCCCCTTTTGGTGCACGAGGGTGGGCCGGCTCTTAGATTCTATGACGGCTCCGACCCAAATATTTTGTTTTAGTGTGTCTTTTGCTAGGCCTTCTGTGGTTTGATTACTTGTTTTCCGTAACTCATGTTGTTCATTTCGCAAGTTTGTCGGATTTTTTCAGCACAGTGATTTTTTTGGTTTTGAATTCTATTGTGTTTTACTGGTTGCGATAGGAGCCTGTATGAGTGCGTGAGTGTTTGAGGTTTACGTCCCACCAACAGCTAAGGTCATACGGAGACGGGACCTCGGTTTAAAGACTCATTCAAAAGAGAGAAGCCCGGGATCGATCCTGCGACCCCTGGTTTACAAGGCGAGTAGCGTAACTACTACACCACGGAGGCTTCTAGGAGCCTGTATGTGAACCCAAATTACACATCCTTTGAACACGGTTTAAACACAAGGATGGAGATGTGGAACAAGTAAAATCGATTCATCCTCACCGTCCTACTCCCTTTTGACGGTTCTAAGACTTTGGGCGTTGTTTTTTTTTCTTAGGCGGCGGTTCTTGGTTTGTTGTAGCCCATTTCTTACACGGATGTTTTAACGTATGACATTTACATTAATTTGGTGAATAAAAAAAAAATATGTCATCGAGTATGATAGAAACGCTAGAAGTTTAACATACTGGATGAAATTTTTTGACAATTCTGATGTTTTAACTACGGAACCCGGGAAGGGACATGATATTTTTTTTGTTTTATAAGTTGTGCGCACAAGATAATATCTTGTGCGGACAAGATATTATCTTGTTTGGACAACATATTATCTTGTGCGCACAATATATTATCTTGTGCGGACAACATATTATCTTGTGCAGACAAGATCTTGGGAAGTTGTGCGAACAAGATATTATCTTGTCCGCACAAGATATTAAGTTGAGCGAACAAGATATTATCTTGTCTGCACAAGATAATATATTGTCTGCCCAACATAGATCTTGTGTGGACGAGATATTATCTTGTTCGCACAACTTAATATCTTGTGCGCACAAGATATTATCTTGTCCGTACAAGATATGATCTTGTTCGCACAACTTAATATCTTGTGCGCACATGATAATATCTTGTCCGCACAAGATAATATCTTGTTCGCACAACTTCCCAATATCTATGTTGTGCAAACAAGATAATATGTTGTGCGAACAAGATATCTTGTGCGCACAAGATAATATGTTGTCCGCACAAGATAAATTATGTTGTCCGCTCAACATAATATCTTGTGCGCACAACATATTATCTTGTCCACACAAGATAATATCTTTTTCGCACAACTTAATATCTTGTTTGCACAACATATTAAAACAAAAATCAATGTCCCTTTTGCCGGTTCCGCATTTAACACACTCAATGAAATATGATTGGTATTTATAGTAAGTAAATTGTCTTTTATTTTATACGAAAGACAAACCACAAATGCTGTACGGGCTGCTACAGTAACTGTAAAATATATACTCGTGTTATGTTTCACAATGTGAAAATATCATTTGTGAAAATATTATTTTTATTTGCTTCAGATATGCATCGATTTCACTACAAAATATCAAATAAATATTAATATTCTATTTGCTTTACAACACTGTAATCGCCTCGTCGTAGAAGAGAATGCTGGTAAGTTTGTTTTCAGTTGTATTTGTTTTGTGTACTTTGTACTTTGTATTGTATTTTCTCTTCCTCTGGGAGCCATAATTAACCCCAAATCTATGAATGAGACATGTCCTGGACACCGTAATTTTATTTGTGAGAGCAGTGGATCCAAAGTTGTAGTGATGAGTTCATATTAGTTTAACCTGACTGGGTCTAAGTTCAAAACCAACGCATTGTTTGAGCATTAAATATGACATGGGAATAGGTACACCTGCGGGGGAGGCAACCCCTACAAAAGTATTTTGTCTTCCATGCCGATAGGGGTCAGCTCTTAAAGGAAAGAATTTGCTCCTGAGGAGTAAATTCTTTCCTGTAAGCGCAGACCCCCTTTTTAGAGGTATTGAGCCTAAAGAATAGCAAACAGGAAAATCCGAAAGATGTCTCCCTTTGAAAAAAATAGCCATCGGAAGAGATGGCAAATCCCCCGACCAAAAGCCAATATGGCCTTCAGAAGATTGTTCACCAATAGAAAGTGCACCAGAATTAAACCAGCAATATATCACAAAAGTATTGCAGTTACGGCCATCAAAAGATTATACTGTCAGGGGAGATAACTAAAAAACAAGGGCACTCAGAAATGTCATTCTTGCGCATGACATGCCTGCTAAAGCTCATGTATTTCTGTATAAAGTACCATCAATACGTCTCAAAGGGTATTGGAGATATGGTGATCACAAGCAGGTCATACTGTTATATTGAAAGGGTAGATAACTCAAATACCACAGCACCAATAGTTGTGGTTCTTGCACATGACATCCCTTCTGTACCTTGTATACAATTGTGCCAAGTTCCTTCAATATATCTCAAAGGGTGTTGGAGTTATGGCCATCACAAGATTATATTGCCAGGGGAGATAACTAAAAAACCAGAGCACCCAGAGTTGTAATTCTTGAGCATGACACACCTGCTTAACCTCATGTACATCTGCATCAAGTACCACAAATATGTCTCAAAGGGTATTGGAGGCACAATGATCACAAGGTTGTCATACTGTTATATTGGAAGGGGAGATAACTCAAATATCACAGCACCCAGAGTTGTGGTTCATAGGCATGAAGCGCCATCTCAATGTTGTATACAATTGTGCCAAGTACCATCAATATATCTCAAAGGGTATTGGAGTTATGGCCATCACAAGGTTATATTGTCAGGGGAGATAATTAAAAAACCAGGGCACCCAGAGTTGTGGTTCTTGCACGTGACACACCTGCTTAACCTCATGTACAACAGTACCAAGTATCATCAATATATCTCACAGAGTGTTGGAGATGTGGCCATCACAAGGTAGTGATTCTATATTATTGGAAGGGGAGATAACTAAAAAACCATGGCACCCAGAGTTGTGGTTCTTGTGCATGACACACCGTCTCGGCCTTGTGAAAAACTGTGCCAGGTATCATCAATATATCTTAAAGGGTATTAGAATTATGGCCATCACAAGGTTGTCACTCTATTTTATTGGAAGGGGAGATAACTCCAAAACCATGGCAACCAGAGTTGTGCTTCTTGTGCATGACACACTGTCTCAGCCTTGTGAACAACTGTGCCAGGTACCATCAATATATCTCAAAGGGTAGTGAAGTTATGGTCATCACAAAGTAGTTATTCTATTTTATTAAAAGGGGAGATAACTAAAAAAGTACGGCATCCAGATTTCTGGTTCTTGCGAATGACACGCCATCTCAGCCTTGTGAACAATTGTGCCATGAACCATCAATGACTCTCGAAGGGTATAGGAGTTATGGCCATCACAAGGTTGTCACTCTATTTTATTGGAAGGGGAGGTAACTCCAAAACCATGGCAACCAGAGTTGTGCTTCTTGTGCATGACACACTGTCTCAGCCTTGTGAACAACTGTGCCAGATACCATCAATATATCTCAAAGGGTAGTGAAGTTATGGCCATCACAAAGTAGTTATTCTATTTTATTAAAAGGGGAGATAACTAAAAAAGTATGGCATCCAGATTTCTGGTTCTTGCGAATGACACGCCATCTCAGCCTTGTGAACAATTGTGCCATGAACCATCAATGACTCTCGAAGGGTATAGGAGTTATGGCCATCACAAGGTTGTCACTCTATTTTATTGGAAGGGGAGGTAACTCCAAAACCATGGCAACCAGAGTTGTGGTTCTTGTGCATGACACGCCGTCTCAGCCTTGTGAACAACTGTGCCAGATACCATCAATATATCTCAAAGGGTATTGGAGTTATGGCCATCACAAAGTAGTCATTCTTTTCTATTAAAAGGGGAGATAACTAAAAAGTATGGCATTCAGAGTTCTGGTTCTTGCGCATGACACACCGTCTCAGCCTTGTGAACAATTGTGCCAAGAACCATCAATGAAACTCAAAGGGTATAAGAGTTACGGCCATCACAAGGTTGTCACTCTATTTTATTGGAAGGGGAGATAACTCCAAAACCATGGCAACCAGAGCTGTGGTTCTTGTGCATGACACGCCGTCTCAGCCTTGTGAACAACTGTGCCAGGTACCATCAATATATCTCAAAGGGTATTGGAGTTATGGCCATCACAAAGTAGTCATTCTATTTTATTAAAAGGGGAGATAACTAAAAAAGTATGGCATCCAGAGTTCTGGTTCTTGCGCATGACACACCTTCTCGGCCTTGTGAACAATTGTGCCAAGAACCATCAATGAATCTCAAAGGGTATAGGAGTTATGGCCATCACAAGGTTGCGTCTACGGACGGACGGACGGGCGGACGGACAGACGGACGGACAGACGGACGGACAGACGGACGGACGCCAGGCTGATCGCTATATCCCCCGAAACTATTCGGTCGGGGGATAAAAAAATGCGGAAAATGGGGTAGGTCTTCACATTCCTATTAAAGTTTTGCTGAAAAGCTGTGGCTGTCTTTTGCAAATGCAAAAGCTACTCACATTGTTGCTAGCAAAAATTGCAGAGTCTCAGTTGTCACACTTGGTAAACAATTTACCAATTTGACTTCTTACGACATTGTTCAGCTATCGATGATTTGATCTACTGGACCCTGGTGGTTGGTTTTTGCTCTGACGTCAGCTTTTTCTTGAGTACTCAAATATGATCTATATAGAGGATCATACATGAGTGTCCATGTATTATTGAATTTATTAAACGAGTTGAAGAAACGAGATAGAATGCGAAGCAGCGCCGGACATGTGATAACATATAATCACTTTGCGAGGCTTGATCGAGCATTTTGTCTCTTTTCCTCAACTAGTTAAATAAATGTAATCGAATGCAAGAATTTATTTATCATATGACATTATAAACGCATTTTATTCACAATTTTTAATAAAAATGTCAACATTTCGCTATTAGTAAACGCGATGTCGTTGTACGTTGGACGTTGTACATGTGCGTCTAATGTTACGATGCGTATTTAACTAATTTGCACATCAAATCCACTACTTGAGTACGGAATTTAATGCATGGCGTTATTAAATTATCAGACGCGACGTAATATGATTAAAAAGAATCATCCTTTGGAAGCAAGGGATAGACCAAAGAATGTGTTGAGTGTACAAGATTTTCTGGGCCAGACTATCTAGTTTCGGCCAATTAGGCCTCATCAGTGGCCCTCATTTGTTTAAAAAAGCATTCTATAATGAAATCAACAAGAATTCCGCCAAAGGCTATGTCGTGCCTGTGGGAGCGCAAAGTCACCGAACCATGTAATCTAGGACATGGTCAAATATTAATGCTTCCATAAAAGTTTCCATTCCTAGATGCAAGCTTGTACCAGGTATCATTAATGAAGCTGTAACAGCTGTTGAGAAATGAACTTAAACATTAGGTTGAACACTAGGGTTGATGCAATAGTTCACTAAGTCAGTGAACCATGAAATTTAACGTTTGACATTTACAAATTTAGGTCAAATATTAATGCTTGCCTTAAAATTGCCATCCCTATATACAAGTTTGTACCAAGTATCTTTACTAAGGCTCTTATAGTTCTTTTGAAATGAACTTGACGATAAGGGTGAACGCTATGGTGGTCACAATATTTCACAAAGTCAGTGAACCATAAAATGTAGGTCAAGGTCAAATATGGATGCTTGCATTAAAATTGCCATCCCTAGATACAAGTTTGTACAAAATATCATTATTGAAGCTCTTATAGTTCTTGAAAAATAAACATGATCATTAGGCTAGGGTGGTCGCAATATTTTACAAAGTCAGTGAACCATGAAATATAGGTCAAGGTCAAATATGGATGCATGCATCTAGAAGGTACCATCCCCAGATACAAGTTTGTAGCACTTATCATTAATGAAGTAGAATTAAACGTTGACCATTAGGGTGAACGCTAGGGTGGTGGCAATATTTTACGAAGACAGTGAACCATAAAATGTAGGTCAAGGTCAAATATGGATGCTTGCATTTAAGTTGCCATCCACAGATACAAGTTTGTACCAAGTATCATAAATGAAGCTCTTATCGTTCTTGAGAAATAAACTTGACTATTTGGTTGAACGCTATGGTGGTCGCAAATGTGACGCCTTGATAAAAAGGACGAACGGACGGAAAACCGGGCGCCTATATCGCGCCATGCTAATAGCAGGCGCGACAATCACCCTAAAGGACCAGAAAATATGAATTATACTATGATGAAGGGTAGCATCACGTGATCAAGTCCGTATAGGCGTGTTTCCATTGGTTGGTTGGTTGGTTTGTTTTGTTGAGGTTTAACATTCCCAAAACTGTATAGGTCATTTTGGAGACGTTACTTTCAATTTTATGGGACTTTTTCCCGACATTGAGATGAAATGACATCTGATGCAATGCCGCCCAATGAAACCGGTAGGGTTTATATGCATGGACCGTCCAGCTCGCACCACTTTTCCTGGGCAGGCTTAAATCCTCTAAGCGTTTTGTCAGTACTCATGTGCGGTCGGTTTCAGCTCTGCGGGGAAGCATCATGCAACCCATCTATTTCTTCAAGCCCCGATGGGCGGGGGCGTGCTTTCGTTACCATCATAATAAAATGTATTGGTAATAAAATATATTGATATGTGTAGTTACGGGAAAACGTCGGTTGTGGCCCAAGAATCATTACCATTACACATCCATGTGCTAGAAAGACGTCAGTCGTGTCTCTCCAGATAAATATGTTCGTATATTTTTAAGACACGTCCAAACATAGATTATGGGTGCTCGATAGCCTCAATCAGATGACCTTGAAACGTGGCAGATAGCTTGAGCCTTCAAAAGTTATGTAAATGATGATGATTCTGGGCTGAGCATAATCTATTTTATAGCCCTTAGGATTTTGGAAGAAGAAAATGTAAACGATTGCAATGATCGAAAACAATCGTAGGTAATGGAATGATACTAGGCCTTATATGAGCTATAAAAATCAAAGGTCAAGGCTGACCTTAGCTTAAGGTCACCAGGATTGTATGTCCGTCAACATTTTAAAATACTTTATAAAGCTCTGTCACTGGCCGGGCCCATCGGAGTCTAACTGTTGGTTTTGTTTTGTTCCAACGTTTCAGTTATCTCTTGTTGTCGAGTCCTCGCCGTTTTTTTTGTTGTTTTTTTTTCATCTCTGTGTTTGTTTGTTTTTGTGTTCTGGGGTTCACTACTAGACATGTAAACCATTAAATTCTGTTAAAATCCCATTAAATTCCTGTTAATTATTAAAAACCTGTTAAAGCAACCCATTACTTTTTTGTTCGCAAAAAATAATGGCTTTGCAATTTTACCCATTAAATTCATGTTAATGGCCATTAAAACAGACCATTAAAATACCATTACTTTTTTAAGGTTCCATTAATCTTTGACCATTAAAAATTTAATGGCCCATCAATTTTTGTTTTCGATGTATTTTAATGGTCATGGCGTTTTTGTTAATGGCCATTAATATGAAAATTCATGGGCATTAAAATCCCGTTTCATTTTAATGGGCATTAATTTCCATAAATTACTTATTAATGGCCAATATAAGTCAACTTTAATGGCCATTAAATAATTATCGGTTTCCACAACCATTAAAAAGTAAGTATTCATGCCATTAAATCTGAATTAATGGCCATTAATAGAATGTAATCAAATAATGGCCATTAACATCATTAACTACAAACCTCTCATGGCCATTAATTTGTATCACCAATATTTTAATGGCCATTAAAACAAATTGAAATGTGCTAAATAATTTGATCTCAAATCACTGGATTTAAACTGCATTAGCCCCAGTTTCTCATGATTATTATGGGGGAGCTTCCAATGCTAAGATCCTTCCTAAGATAATTGGCGGGTGGGGGGCGTCCATCCGTCTGTCCGCATATAGAACCTTGAACTCCAATACCCTTTGAGATATACTGATGGTACTTTGGTATGGTTGTAAATGAGGCCAAGAAGACATGTCAGGAGCAATAACCACAACTCTGGTTGCACTGGCATTTTGGTTATGTTGCCTTTAATGAAGTGCAGGTCTGGACCCCGGGGGACCCACAAATTGGTGTCCCTGAATGCATCTTTTCATCAGAAACAAGACTATATGTGGTTTAGGGCGGGATCTGAAAGGTTTTAAACGTTTTAGGAAGGGGGGCATGACACTGGCACACCTCGGGGGACCCTCTGAACCATTCATGCGAAACTTCATACTGTATCCCCAAGACTGGGAACTCTTCTGGACGAAATTTTGGCAGAAAGAAGAAGAAACGGAGCGAAACAATTAGTCTCCTTTCTGTCTTTGTGAGAGACTTACAAATGCAAGTGTTTAGGTTCGGTGTTGGCTTTTTAAAAGCGAGCACTATGGGCTACCACATGTCGGTGTTTTTTTCGGTGAATTTTCGGTATTTCTATAGGCTATATGTAAATATACCAGTACTCGTGTGACGGGTCAGACTTAGATCTGCATGGGAACATCATGCAGCCTATCCATTTCTTCAAGCCCCGATGGGCGGGGGCCTACTCTCTCTTGAGGATAAATTCATGTCTTTGTTACAGAAAACGAGTTGTTGTTACTGGTGAATTTTCTGAATGGGCTCCAGTTTTGTCTGGGGTCCCACAAGGGACTGTCCTTGGCCCACTATTATTTTCCCTTTACCTTAATGATGTTTCAACTGAAACTGACTCAGAAGTAAGACTGTTGAAAGACGACTGTGTCTGCTACCGGGAAAATAGAGATGCACAGGATGCGCTGATACTTCGGTAAGATATAGACAGACTAGGATGTTGGCAACAAAAATGGGGCATGATATTTCATCCCATCAAATGCAATAACTAGGAAAAGAACCATAAAATTGAGGCTTCATACACCTTAGAGGGAACTCTCCTTAAGCATGTGAATTCCATTAAATACCTTGGTATGACATTACACACGATTTGAGATGGAATACACTTATTAGCAATATGTGTACAAAGGTAAAATAGGAAGCTTTGTTTCCTATTACTGATTCTTCACCAGTGTCACCAGGATGTAAAAGAGGTGGCATATAAAGGATTTGTTCGCCCAATATTGGAATAAGGTAGTTGTATCTGGGACCTCAATGGGGTGGTCCTAAATGAAGAAATTGAAAAGGTTCAGACTAAAGTTGCTAGGTTGTAACAATTAATAACCGGTACTACTTTTGCCTTTGTCGCTATT
Organism: Lucinisca nassula; assembly: GCA_963580285.1. Taxonomy (NCBI): domain Eukaryota; kingdom Metazoa; phylum Mollusca; class Bivalvia; order Lucinida; family Lucinidae; genus Lucinisca; species Lucinisca nassula. The sequence goes on from OY757011.1 coordinate 95,989,506, forward strand.
TATTGCTTGTAATAGTTTGTCTTTACGTGTATGTATTGCTTACACGTATATCTTTTTATTTTGGATAGCCGTTTGGCTATTTTGTGGGAAAGTAACTGTCCTTTCCGCTAATAGCTAGTGATGTTTTCATTAGGGTATAGTCACTTCATGTTCCCGTTTCTGTCCCTTTGGAGTCACTGATGGGAGATGTGAGGTAATTGTATTGATTCCTGATCATTGCCTTCACTTTTATTTTAAAACTGGAAGTATGACTGGAATTCTAGACAAATTAAGATGGGCGTTTCTCAAACAAAGGAGAAGAGACCGTAGCTCAGATTATTATACAAAGGCTTAAAGGGTGCTGCCAGCTTTCAAACAGATGACATTATTCCCCAGCCAGGCGCTGTAGAAATCACCATTCAATGGCATTTCAGAACCCTATTGCAAGAACTTATATTTACAAAGATTCTTTCTTCCCTAGGACCAGAAGTTTGCAATGCCCTTCCTGATTCGATCATCTCCACAGCTGAACGTGCTTGGTGAGATCTCGGGATTAACCTCCCATATCACAGGTCCTGGTGTATCAATGTCATTTCAATGTTTTGTCGTGTCACAAGTAACAATTCTGATTCAGATTCTGGAGGAGGCAAGATCGCTTATTAAGTACAATATCCACAGGGAACCTATTTCATAAACAACAGTCATGGGAAAAATGCTAGAGGCTCCCGGTTCGAGTCCCGAAAACGGTAATAAAAATGCGGAGTCAGAACATGCTCCACTGGCACCATTATCAGGGATGAATACCAGAAAGTGCACCGTCCTTCGGATCGGGACGTTCACTAGAGGCCACCTGTGCGGGGAGAGGCCACCTGTGCGGGGAGAGCCATCCCCTGTGCAGGTTAAAGATCCCCATCGGTATTATCATGATTACTGTGTAGGCTTTCATCTTGCGGACCTGGAGGGTAATGTAACCTGTAAGTAATGGTATGATGTGACCGATCGCAGTATCAGTAAAACGAGTTAAGAAAGAAGGATGTTATTTGGCGTTTCAGACCCTTGCTGCAAGAACTGACATTTATAAAGAATCACCGACCCCGGTAGTAGAGTGGTAGAGCGTCAGCTTCGGGAATGGGAGGTTGCGGGTTCGATCCCCGGCCGCGCCATACCAAAGGAGTGAAAAATGGTACTAGTAACTCCCTTGGCTGACGCTCGCATTATCAGGGGTAGTCCTAGGAAGATAAATGAAGGCAGGTTAGTATTTGTTAGAGGATACTTTGTTGTCGTAATAAAAGCTCTACAGAGCTTAAGTTATTTGTTTTGAATATGCGACGTTTATCTTCTTTATCTTTCTTTTATTCTTCCCCAGAACAATCTGAAGGTGCTGATGATTGTGTGGCTAAGTTTGCCTCTGGTGAGAGCTAGCGACTAACTTCCCATCACAGGTCCTGGTGTATGAATGTGGTTAGACGTGTCATCAGTAACAATTCTGATTCAGTAACCATTCAGATTCAGATGGGTAGTTTTGATGAATATTTCCCCTCCAGCGCTACTGCCTCGGTTCGACCCCCTAATAATTTACAAAATGGTTGACCAAAGTTACTCCCGATCCCAAAAGTTTATAACATGGTTGTGTATTTCAGTGTGAATCGTGATAAATATTTGATAATAATATGAAGTTTTACAATGTATATGCGTGGTAGCTCAGTGGTTAGTGCATTGCTTATCATGCTAGATGTCCACGGTACGACTGCCGGCATTGGTAATAGAATCGCGGTGTCCGAAGATGCTCCACCCTTAGCAAAATGGAAGGCAGTTAAAAAGCAGTTAAAATGCAGTTGTGACTCAGCAGTTAAAAAGCAGTTGAAAAGCAGTTTGAATCCTTCAGATGCAGTATTTACCTAATTTGCATATACTGTTTTATTACGAGACCAAAAGCAGTTTTTCTGCAGTTTTTCTAGCAGTTACAGTTCAAATGCAGTGAAAACGACTCCATTTGGGGTGAAATATTTAAATGAGCTGAGCAGTTTTGTAAAACTGTTGAAAACTGTTGACCAAATAAGGTAAGAAGTTTTTAAAACTGCAAACCATAATATAAGGTAAACAGTTTTTTTTCAGTACTGCACAAAAACTGCATATAACTTCTTTTAGACATTACTATAACAACCCCATGTGCTAAAGTGGCATCTGGTAGCTCGAAATGTGGGAAAATTTTGATAGGTCCGTAAAACCTAAATAAAAAAACACTATCATATCCGACATATTTACCACAATGTGCATTTACCAGTTTTTTAACCAGTATAACAAGAGCTCCGCAAGCGGGGCATAATACACCTGTAGCAGGTTAATATTTGTTGGACCGCAACCTCACAACAATATGCACTACTCCACAGTTATGGGGCCCTAACAATATGCACTGCCAAAATGTAGGTCTTGTGATGGTAAGTATGTGATGTTTCATAGGAGTAGGCAAGGTGAAGTTTTTTGGCTAGGGTGTGACAACACACGGACACAAGCAATATAGTTATGGCCAGAGTGGGGCCCTAACAACATGCACTGTTGCACATCACATCATGGTCTGACTATATATACCAAGTTTCAATTTGATCTAATGTTAAATGTCAGAGAAGTTAGCCAGAAATTGATGGACCATAACCTCGAAACAATATGTGCTACACAACCTCATAGTCTTACTACTTAACAATTTTCAGCTTGATCCCTTGTTCCCTTGAAAACTGTAGAAGTTATCCAGAAACCGTCCAGGGGCCGCTTGGTTTGGGGAAAAAAGCTCGCTTGTATTTAAAATTGGGAATTTAAATCAGCTGTAATTTTATCAATTTTGGTTCGATTTGCATGAAATTTTCATCAAAATGAAGCACAAAATCAGAAATTGGGAAGTTTGTTGTAAAATTGGGGAATATCTGTCTCTAACAGGCCTCATATTGACCACGCTTTTCCATGCCTGAAAGTCCCGATTTTGCAGCTTCAACCCTTATTCTGCTGAACAAGACACAATTACATTACCTTTGCAAACAGTGTAGATCCTGATCAGATGGCTTCTGAAGAAGCAATCTGATCAGGATATACACTATTTGTAATGGAGTTTGTGAAAATATAAAGTAATTTGGTTGACTTATAGTCAGAAATAAGGGTTAAATAGTTTTTTAAACAGACTATATACGCAAAAATCAGAATCTAAAAGCCTGAAATCAAGAAAAAATTCAAGCTCTAAAAGCCTGAAATCCTGCAAATGCCTGAAAAATATGAGGCTGCTCTAAATTGGGAAAACTAGGGGCCAATTACCGGCCCCAAATTTGCACTGGGAAAATCCCTGGACGGATAGATGGACGCCAACCCCATAACAATAAAACAGGCGTATAAAAAATTGTGTTTACCCCAGGAGATCAATTTCATGATGGACACACCTGGAAAAACGGTGTGAGATCTGCCATGCATGCAGCAAGGCAGCCACCTGAAGGGGACCAACTAATGTGGATCTTGTTGCCCCTGTATCTGCACATTATCAAAATCCAGTGATGATCATTGAAAATAATATTATCAGGACAGAAAATTTTGATTCAGTCAGCAAATTTTCAAAACACGACATAATTAAACATGATTTGAAATAATTAAATATGCATCACAGAGGTGCTATAAATTAGAGAACACAAACAATCTGACATTGATAAAAAGCTGACTGCAGTCACATCGCTATCAAAACAATACAAATTTGCTTTGAATTTCTGTGTTGAGGCACCTCACATCCATGCAGTTAACCAGCGTCTATTGGGTCCGTGGTCTGACAAAATGTCATTCAAATCTTAACAAAGACCATGATATTCTAACAAATATGCCTTCAGTCCTGCAAATACTTATTCTGTCCTGCAAAAGATTTCAGTCTGTCTGACAGCTGTCCTGCATCAATAGAAAATATTTCGTGATGACTGATCTCTCATCCCAAACCCTCTCCCACCCGTCCAGTTATTTCACAAAGACCCAAATATATTTCAAAATTCATATAATGATGTATTTGACGAAATGACACAGGGCCGAAAAAGACTCATCGAAATAGGCCGAACGACCAAACTCAAAATAAAGGCCGAAACGACTCGAGGCCGAAACGTCCCTTTCCCACAAGCTGTGCCGTAGTATTTGCTCATTTTTTTATTTTTCCACAAAAACGCTGATGTACCATCGCAGCATTTATTGATAATTGATGTATATTATGTTTATCTAACCTAAAATAGTTCTTCCCATCCCCAAAAATGAGTAAAATGCCGTCGATTTTTTTTTTTAATTCTCACGGCGTTTCTGCTTCAGGCGATAGAGGAAGTGACATGGAATACCGGAACCCACCAAAAATACGGATTCGCCGAATCACACATAAATCTTTTTGTCGGTAAATCGACAAGTGTCCTAAACGAAGTGAGAATTTGATAGTCTTTTCCCACGTCTTCTTCTTTGCTCAAATTAATACAGACGAGTTCTCGCTGACTGACCACTGGACAATTTGTTATGAAATTTGGGGCTATGACATACAGTTTTCAAACTTGTGTGTTTCAATTGTTGAACTCAAAATGGTCCTCAGGGGCATGTTCCGTCCCCTCCATTTCAGGAACTCAATATCACTGAAGGCCTAATATCTCATTAGAATCAGAATGTCACTGATAACACGTCATAAGACATTAATTCACCGGGACCTGTCAGAATCAGAATCAGAATTGTTACTGGTGACACGTCAAATGACATTCATACACCAGGACCTGTGATATGGGAAGTTAGTCCCTAGCTCTAACCAAAGAGGTAAACTTGGAACACAGTCATCAGCACCTTCAGCTGTCGAAATAATCGAATCGGGAAGGGCATTCCAATCTCTAATGGTTCGGGGGAAGAATGATTCTTTATAAATGTCCGTTCTTGCAGTAAGGGTCTGAAACGCCAATGAATGGTGATTTATACAGTGCCTAGCCGGGGGAACAAGGCCATCCGTTGGAATGCTAGCAGCACCCTTTAGACCTTTGTATAAAAGGATGAGCCTGCTGATTTTCCTCCTTTTCTTGAGAGACTACCATTTTAATTTTCCAAGTATTCCAGTCATGCTCCCCGTTTCAAAGCAGAAATTGCCTGTTACAAATCTAGCAGCTCTATTCTGAACTTTTTCAATTTCTTCGTTAAGGACCACTCCATTTGGGTCCCAGATACAACTGCCATATTCCAAGATTGGGCGAACAAGACCTTTATATGCTGCCTCTTTTACATCCTGAGGACACTGATGAAGATTACGCCTCAGGAAACCAAGTGTTCTATTTGCCTACGTACACATGTTGCTAATGTGAGTATTCCATCTCAAGTTGTGTGCGATTGTCACTCCAAGGTATTTAATGGAGTCGACATTCTCGAGGACCGTTCCCTCTAAGGTGTAGGAAGCCTCAACTTTATTAGATCTCTTCCTAGTTATCTGCATAATGTTGCATTCAACTGGCTGAAATCTCATGCCCCATTTTCGGGCCCAACATCCTAATCTATCTATGTCATTCTGAAGTTTCAGTGAGTCATCTGTATCTCTAATTTCCCGGTAGCAAACACAGTCGTCTGCGAACAGTCTTATTTCTGAGTCAATGTCGGTGGAAATATCATTGATGTACAGGGAGAACAACAGCGGACCAAGAACAGTCCCTTGTGGGACTCCAGACAGAACTGGAGCCCACTCTGAAGATTCACCATTAACAACAACACGCTGTGTTCTGTAGCAAAGAAAGGAATCTATCCATTTGAGAGTCTCCCCCCCCCCCCAATTCCGTAACCAAATAACTTAGATTTAAGAAGTTCATGAGGTGGGGTGTCAAAAGCCTTCTCAAAGTCCAGAATAAATGTGTCCACTTGTCCCCCTTTGTCCAAGATTTTTGCCCAGTCATTAATAACGGTGCTCAGCTGAGTTTCACAACTATGCCTTTTCCTGAATGCATGTTGTCTGTCTGACAAAAGTTTATGTTCATCCAATTGGGCCATGATGTTCGAGCAGACTATATGTTCAAGCAATTTACACATAACACAAGTCAGAGACACAGGGCGATAATTACGGGAAAGAGCCCTATCTCCTTTTTTGAAGAGTGGACAAATGTTCGCTAAGAGCCATTCTTTGGGGATTTCAGCCGTATCAAGAGACTGTTGAAACAAGTGTGCAAAAACTGGACCTAACTCATTTGCTAGTTCCTTCAGGACTCAAGGATGAAGTTCATCAGGTCCTAAGGCTTTACTAGGGTTTAAGCCTTGAAGTAACTTGATTACTCCTGCAGCTGACACAACAATATTATCCATGAATGGGACCGATCTTCCAGTCAATGGAACCTCCGTGAACTCAGTTTGATCTGTGATCATGCGGGAAGTAATTTAAGTTCATAGCTCATTAAAGAGGTAAATTTAGCTACACTATTCTCTGCACCTTCTGTCGAGGAAATGATCAAATCGGGCAGGGGGAATCGGAACTTTTGTAAGCGTTAGTTTTTGCAATGAAGATAGATAGATATATATAAAGGTGTAAGAAGCTTTTTTCCTACTCTAGACATTTTCAATTTCTTCTCGAAGGACCACTACTTGGAGTTCCCAGCTACAACTACGAGATTCCAAGATTGGGGCAAACAAGTCCTTTACATGCTGCCTCGTTTACTTTTATGTCATAAGGACACTGATTAAGATTTCGCCTTATTAAGGAAACCAAATTAAGCGTTGTTTGCTTAGTACATTATGAGTCATATGTTGCTAATATGTGCAGTCCCACTAGTCGAAAAAGTCATGTGTGATGATAGTCATATACCTAGGTATTTGATGGAATCCAAGTTCTCGAGGACCGTATCCTCCAAGGTGTAAGAAGGCTCTTTTTTTTTGGGGGGGTTGGGGGGGGGAGTCGCTATTTATTAATAATCTGCATAATATTGCATTAAACGGGCTGAAATCTCATACTCTATTTTCTTGTCGAATTTATCCTTCAGCAGTTTCGGTGAGTCACCTGCATCTATTATTTCCACGTAGCAAAACATAGTCGTTTGCAAGTCTCATATTTCTGAGTCAATGTCAATGGAACTATCATTGATGTACGTGGAGAACAACAATGGACCAAGAACAGCCCTCTCTGGGGTTTAATCATTATGAATAACTCGGTGTTTTCTATAACAGAGAAAGGAATCCATCCATTTGAGAGTCCATCCACTCTGTCTGAATCTCATAGCCAAATGATTTTAGTAGGTCATGAGTGGACGTGTCAAATGCCTTCTCGAAGTCCAGAGCAAATGTGTCTACTTGTCACTATTTGTCTGTATCCAAGAGTTTTATCCAATCTTTAAATACTGTGCTAACGTTTTATCCAAACTTTGATTACTGTGCTCAGCTGAGAGTCACAGCTATGCCTTTTTCTGAATGAATATTAGACATCAGAATCAGAATTGTTACGGGTGACACGTCAAATGACATTCATACACCAGAACCTGTGATATGGGAAGTTAGTCCCTAGTTCTCACCAATGTGATAAATTTAGCTACACTATCCTCTGCACCTTCAGCAGTGGACATGATTGAATCAGGAAGGGCATTCCAATCTCTAATGGTTCGGGGGAAGAACAATTGTTTATAGATGTCATTTCTTGCAGTAGGGGTCTGAAACGCCAGTGAATGATGATTTCTTCAGTGCCTAGCTGGGGGAACAAGGTCAACTGTTGGAATGCTGGCAGCACCCTTTAGACCTTTGTATAAAAGTATGAGCCTACTGTCCCTTCTCCTTTTCTTGAGAGACTCCCATCTTAATTTTCCTAGAAATCCAGTCATGCTCACAGTTTCAAAGCCGTATAATTCCTTGTAACAAATCTAGCAGCTATATTTTGAACTTTTTCAATTTCTTCATTCAGGATCACTCCACTCGGGTCCCAGATGCAACTACCATATCCCAAGATTGGGCGAACAATCCCTTATATGCTGTCTCCTTCACATCCTGAGGACATTGATGAAGATTTTGCCTCAGGAAACCAAGTGTTCTATTCGCCTTTGTATACATGTTGCTAATGTGTATGTTCCATCTCAAATCGTTTGTGATTGTCACACCAAGGTATTTAATGGAATTCACATTTTTGAGCACCGTTCCATCTAAGGTGTATGAAGCCTCAATTTTATTTGTTCTCTTCCTAGTTATTTGCATAATATTGCATTTAACGGGCTGAAATCTCATGCCCCATTTTCGTGCCCAACATCCTAATCTATCTATATCCTTCTGAAGTTTCATTGAGTCCTCTGTATCTCTAATTTCCCGATAGCAAAAAAAAAAAAGTCTGCGAACAGTCTTATTTCTGAGACAGTGTCAGTGGAAATATCGTTAATGTACAGGGAGAACAGCAGCGGACTAAGAACAGTCCCCTGCGGAACCACAAATAAAACTGGAGCCCATACTGAAGATTCAGCATTAACAACAACACGCTGTTTTCATTGGCAAAGGAAGGAATCTATCCATCTGAGAGTCTTCCCCCGCCCGAATTCCATAACCAAATAATTTGTATTTACATGTTCATGTTCCAGTCTTGAACATGATGTGTCAACATGATCATGGAGAAAACAGTCATGTTCCACAATTATGTCTGAACCCATACATCATCTATTTTATATGCACTCTGTATGCAGTTATTTATAACTGGTTTGCAGTTGTGACTTTTTTAGATTGCATTTGTACTTTAAAGCTTTCTTTTGAAATAAACTGCATTTAACCGCTTCTTCAAATGACATTTGAAAGCAGTAAAATAAAACTGCGAATTCACTGGATAAAACTGCATTTTTGCGTCATATATAAATGCAGTTTAATGCAGTTAATAAAAACTGTTTATTTTACAGGGCATTTTTAACTGCTTTTGGTCCAAGTAGAAAAAATACTGCTTTTTAACTGCTTCTTACTGCATTTTTTACAATAAACTGCATTTTCACTGCAAAAAGACTAGTTTTTAGCAGTTTATTTAGCTAAGAGCATGCACTGGCATCATTTGCAGGGATGAGTACCACAAAGTGCACCGTCCTAAGGATCGGGACGTTAACTTGAGGCCCCCTGTGCAGGAAGACCCTCCCCTGTGCAGGTTAATGAAGCGCTTTGGTGCAGTGGTAGCGCGCCGGATTTGTGATCGATAGGTTGCGGGTTCGAGCCTCACGCTGACCAAAGTGTTGTGTCCTTGAGCGAGGCACTTCATCCACATTGCTTAAAAATTAAAATAAAAAAGTACTGGTTACCACCCAGGAAATCCTGCTCGTAATGCTCAGATTGAGTGAGCAGCAGTAATAGGAGAAAAAGTGTATGAAATGCACACCTGCGGTAGGCCTAATGGTCAAATGTGAACGACGCAGTACCAGTAGAAAGAAAGAAAGATCCCTATAGTAATTATATGATTACTGTGTAGGCTTTCATCCTGCAAACCTGGAGTGTACTCTTGAGTATGTAATGTACACCTGCGGTAATGGTCAAATTTGACCGACGCAGTATCAGCAGAAAGAACGGAAATGCGTTGTGTAAAGGAGTCTATATTCTACCTTGGTTGAAAATTTCATCAAGATAGATGCAAGTTTAATACCTTTATTCGTTTGTCAAAATTTACTCCCGACTTTTACCCCCGACCGTCACTCCCGGCTTTTATACTTTCCCCGCAAAATACGTCACTTCCTTTCGAAAACTACAGAAGACAGCGTCTGCATATTTCAACCAAAAAAAAAAACCAAATTCAATCAAATTTTGGCCGTTTCAAGGATAACAACAACTATTTGAAGATAGTTATCAACTATACATAGCAAATTGAAAAATTACTAGGTTAGTGCAATAGTAATTTTTGGTTATAATCAATAACGTACGGTCATTACACTTGCGACATCAGTTTTCGTGGTATTTATTTTTTTTTTGTTAACTGTCGGACCCATCAATGGGTGGGTCCGAGGTTAACTGGATCATGGAAAATTGTTTTCTTTTGGAAGTTATTTGCCTGGCTTTAATTGTTTTCCAAACCGTCATTTTAAGTCTATGGAGTACTCGGAAGGTAAGAATTTGCTCCCTGGGAGCAAATTCTTTTCTTGCTCCCTAGAGCAAATTCTTTCGGTATGTACAAACATTGGATCGGACCCAATTACCGGATCGGACCCTACTTGTTAGGGCTGTAATCATACAGTCACCCCTAATCCGAGCCTTCTCTGACGTTCTAAAAGCCTTTTTTTATTTTCTGATTTGGCGGCTGGTCACTACAGCCAGATATCTCGGGTTAAGTCACCCCACGATATGATATGTATCACGATACATGCCTCAAGATACTACTATGGCCCTTTCAAGATCATTTCACTTATATCGAGCCTATTGTTAATCAGAGGTGGCAAATACCGGCATACCCACAGAAAAACCACGTAACCTTCAGTTACAGAACTTGGGGCCTCGCATGTGGACCGAACCAGACTCAAAGACCTGATGATTTAGAGTCAGGGCTCTTATCCACAAGGTCACATGCCTGTGTTAAACTACGATTACCAAGAAAATTGCAATGATGACTTTTAAAGTAACCAGAAGGCAACTTGGCAGGCGACAGTTGTGAGTCGCATCTTTAGGGATTAAAACATATGTTGCTAGTTCTTATTGCTATCGTGTCAGTGAGGCATATCTAACAAGAACCCCCCCCCCCCCCCCAAAAAAAAAAAAAAAAAAAAACCACAAGAACCAACACGAAGTTAGAATATCAATATTTAATTATCGTTGTTACTAAGGGGCTATGCATGAAAATAGCATATCTTACAATGAGTGTCTCATGCTTGATACCATAAAAAAGCAATATTTTTATTTTCTTACCAAGTTAATAGATGTACATTTATTTTTATCCCCGTAAACAAACTTTTATATACTAAAAGTAGGTTAATCAGGGATTTTCCTACCCTTCAAAATCAGGGTTCAGGGGCCGCTGGGTTTGGGAAAAACAGCTCGCTAATATTTATATTTGGGAATTTAAATCAGCTGTAACTTTGTCAATTTTTGTTCAATTTTCATGATTTTGTTATCAAAATGTAGCACATCATCAGAAATTGGGAAATCTGTTATAAAGTTTGGGAATATCTGTCTCTAAATTGGGAAAAATTGGGGTCGATTATCGGCTCCAAAGTTGCACTAGGAAAACCCCTGGGTTTACAGTTAGTATACGTCATTTTTGTATTTCTGCTTAAAGGCATAGATTGAAGGTACTCATTAGAAAGGTCTCGTCAAGGCGTTTCTAATGAGTATCAAAGCCGAGACGGTTCTAACGAGTATCTACGATCTATTTTTAGCAGATTTGTAAAAAATGTCAGACATCTTATCTAAAAAATTAATTCAAATATATTTGTGGTATAATTTTCAATATACTTTACCAGACATTTTTGTAATGGCACGCGCGCATGCACATACAACCCATAAAGGCAAATCATTTGCATATGCAGAGACGCCATAGCGGGGGGGGGGGGGATAACTCCAATAAATTCGGACGGGGATGTGTCGCTGGGGCTCAGAAAATGTACTCGAATCAAAATTCACCAAAGTGCAAACTGAAGCAACATCACACACACACACAAACGCTCACCAAAAAAAAAAAGCACCAGTGACCATGAATTTTGCTATATTACTTCTTCAATCTAGTAAGCAGGTCCATACACTGAAGGGAGATGAGACACAATATCCTTCGTACTTTTTGGTGTGTGTGTGTTCTTATCATTAACTTGTTTTATACTCATAACTTTGAATCGAGATTTTTTTTTCTGATGATTTGCCTCCCCCCCCCCCACACACACACACACACTTCCCGGGAAATACCTGAACTTTGCACCCCATTTTTAACATTTATGGCTGGAAGAGTTCATAAACCATTACTTAACGGATTAATTTGTTTGTTTGATTTGGTGCTTACACTGTATGTCATTTTGGTGACGTTGCTTCCAATTTTGGACCTTATCCCGGCATTAGGGCTGTAACGATACAGTCACCCCACGATACAATAGGTATCGCGATACTTGCCTCAAGATACGATACATATCACGATACTACTTTCTTGCTTAAATCACAGCTCAAAAATTTTCAAACTGGCTCAAAACCATCTCAGAGTTCCTTCTTTTGTAACAAAGCCTTTTTTAAGATGCCCATATTTGTCATAGAAGTGATCAATTTAGCTCAGTAACAATTCAGATAACATTTGTTATAAAAATGGTCCTGAAATGTGTTAAAGCTGTCATTTTCTTTGGAAATTGTACTTTTTGGCGTATTGTCGGGTATCGCGATATTAGCCCCACGATACAATATACGTATCGTCAGCCAAAGTATCGCGATACAATACGATTTCAATGAATCGTTTCACCCATACCCGACATTGAGATGAAATGACATCTCAAGCCCTGCCACCCAATGAAACCAATAGGGTTTAAACATGGACGGTCCGACTCGCACCACTTTTCCTTTACAGGCTTAGAACATCTAAGCGGTTTACCGGTTCTCATGTGCAGTCCGTTTCAGCTTTGCGCGGAAGCATCATGCAGCCCAATCAAATTTCATTTTTTAAGAAAATGCTTGTCAGTGCAACTACCGTCTGTATTTCTTGGTCTGTAGCAGACTTGGTAGACATATTGCTAAGGGACAGCAGATGTGCATGATGGTATACGAATAATGATCTGACCCCTTGGGGTCATGGGTTGAGGTCAAAGGTCAATTTTAGAAAAGGTGGATATTTGCGATGGTGCACCATCTATTTTTTTTTCCGTATTGAAGATATGAGGTAAAAATCATTTTGTATGCTAAAAATCTCTCTCAACTATATGCATAAAGAATAAAATATTGAAGAAAATTTGAGCATAGCACAGAAACCGGGTCCGGTCCAGTAATTGGGTCCCATCTGGTCTGATCCTGTGATTGAACGTACCCAAATTCTTTCCTTGCTCCCTAGGAGCAAATTCTTTCCTTTAAAAGTAGCTTGTGGTACAGTCAAATACCCAGTTCCTGATCAGTCACGTGTCGTGCTTGCTGCTCAGAACATTTGATACCTTTTTCAAGATAATTATCCCTGTAGTACAAAATGCACATAAACATTCTTCCTATTTTTATTCAGCTGACCTTCAGGATTGCAGAATACGAGACCACAATTAGACCCCAGTTGCGGATCACGGTACCCAGTTGCAGATCACGAGGTATAAAATAGGGTTAAGCTATTTGGAAACACTCAAAATATGTCATTTTCTTTTCAGTGGCACTCAGTAAACATTATCAATTTAAAGTTGTGTCTCCGGTCTGTTGATCTGTCTTTCTGTCTCACGCCTCTCACACTTGCCTCTGTGGCTAAGTGAAGCGGGTAAGAGCGCTGAATCTTATATAATAACTAGTTCCCTCACCGCTTCTGTTCGAGCATGGCTTGGGTCACATATGAGACGCCATGTTCTACAATGGAAGGTTACTTAAGATGACTGCAATATCTGCTCGTCTGATCTGTGTTTATAGCAATTAATCGTGTTATCATATGTAATCATTTTTTCTCTTGTGCGTGTTGCTAGCAAATAATCGTGTGAACATATTTAATCAGTTTTACTCTTGTGCGTCAAAATTTAGACATCGGAAATACCAACGTCATTTTACTTGCGCTTGGTCGACAAATGTGTAATTCAGGTGACTGTTTGCATTGTGCATGCGCCAATTACCTCCCCAGTGAAGCTCTTTTATCTGGTTGTCAAAACATGAGTGTTGACAGTATAGTTTCAATGAGATTTTTGAATATTTATTGTGTAATTAAATTCATTTCTTCTTCACAGAATTACCTAATCCTTGACATTTTGTATTTTTGAAACTTGTATTAAATGATAGAACCAGTCTCTTCTGACATTTTATAGCACATTTTGTTGCCTAAAAAGCGTTTTAAAACTACCCACCATTATGACAAAATGAAGTGGTTGCGCTTTATTTAACGAACGGAAAAAAGATTAAAGCAGGTTTATTTTCCGTCTAAATTTATACGAAAAAGTAGTTGAATGTCCAAAATGATTCATAGCAAACAATTTTGATAGGACGGCAATTTAACAACAGTGGTTACAGAAAATAAACATCAACAGTAGAGTATGGAACCGGAAGTTATTTTGCCCACCAGAGAAAAGTGAGGCTAATGACTTTTTACCCAGTTTTCACCCATTATTTCAAACCACTTCAATGATGCGCGTGGCAGGTAACATCCCGATCCGAAAGGCAGTGCACTTAATGGCATTCATCCCTGCAAATGATGCCAATGGAGCCGGTTTCATCGCCACTGCCTGGGATTGAACCCGGGACCTCCAGCATCAGAGGCAAACTTGTGCACTAACAGCTGAGCTATCACGCTCTAAACATACAAACAAATTGATCTGTGACCTTGACCTACTTCTAGTAAAGAACAAGGCAACGCAAGCGTAGCATCCCCTCGCAACTGCATACCATTCATTAACATGAAAATCCAATCTGAATATGTTAGACAAATTAGACATAATAGATTACCTTTGACTTCGCCCCTGCTAATCGGGGCTTGAAGAAGTATGGGCAAGATGCTTCAATGCAGAACTGAATCCGACCGCACATGAGTACTGGTTAACCCCTTATAGGATCTAATCCTGCCCAGGTTAAGCGGTACGAGTTGGACCGTCCATGATTATAAACCCAATTGGTTTTATTGGGTCAAAGGAACTGAGGTGTCATTTCATCTCAATGATGGGTAAAGTCTCACAAAATTGGATGCAACGTCTCCAAAATGACCTATTGTTGACCGGGACATTTAACCTCAAATCAAACAAACCTTTGAATACAAAGCAATGGTGTTAAGCTCTTACCGTAGACATTTGGAAGAACTTTTAACAGGCAAATGACATGCTTTTGTGTTGCTAATTATGATGACACATCCGTGTGACATATTGGAATCTTTCATATTTCCAAAACTGTTATTTTCCTATGATTTTTAATTCGTTTTGTTATTTCGACTTTAAACAGAGATGGTGAATGCTCATTATAATCACCTTATTGATGTGGTTCTAATCAGTACCCACAACCTATGTCTTGAAACAGAAATAACAAGTCCATTGTGACCTTGACCTTTGACCCCTGACCTTGAAATTCAATAGGGTTCATCCTCTGTACATGGTGAACATTTGTGGAAGGTTTGATGCTTCTACGATGAATACTGTGTCTTCTATCCTGCTCACAAGGTTTTCAAGGTCAAGTCCATTGTGACCTTGACCTTTGACCCCTGACCTTGAAATTCAACAGGGTTAATCCTCTGTACATGGTGAACATTTGTGGAAGGTTTGATGCTTCTACGATGAATACTGTGTCGTCTATCCTGCTCACAAGGTTTTCAAGGTCAAGTCCAATGTGACCTTGACCTTTGACCCCTGACCTTGAAATTCAATAGGGTTCATCCTCTGTACATGCTGAACATTTGTGGAAGGTTTGATGCTTCTACGATGAATACTGTGTCTTCTATCCTGCTCACAAGGTTTTCAAGGTCAAGTCCATTGTGACCTTGACCTTTGACCCCTGACCTTAAAATTCAATAGGGTTCATCCTCTGTACATGGTGAACATTTGTGGAAGGTTTGATGCTTCTACGATGAATACTGTGTCTTCTATCCTGCTCACAAGGTTTTCAAGGTCAAGTCCATTGTGACCTTGACCTTTGACCCCTGACCTTGAAATTCAATAGGGTTCATCCTCTGTACATGTTGAACATTTGTGGAAGGTTTGATGCTTCTACGATGAATACTGTGTCTTCTATCCTGCTCACAAGGTTTTCAAAGTCAAGTCCATTGTGACCTTGACCTTTGACCCCTGACCTTGAAATTCAATAGGGTTCTATCCTGCTCACAAGGTTTTCAAGGTCAAGTCCATTGTGACCTTGACCTTTGACCCCTGACCTTGAAATTCAATAGGGTTCATCCTCTGTACATGGTGAACATTTGTGGAAGGTTTGATGCTTCTACGATGAATACTGTGTCATCTATCCTGCTCACAAGGTTTTCAAGGTCAAGTCCAATGTGACCTTGACCTTTGACCCCTGACCTTGAAATTCAATAGGGTTCATCCTCTGTACATGGTGAACATTTGTGGAAGGTTTGATGCTTCTACGATGAATACTGTGTCTTCTATCCTGCTCACAAGGTTTTCAAGGTCAAGTCCATTGTGACCTTGACCTTTGACCCCTGACCTTGAAATTCAATAGGGTTCATCCTCTGTACATGGTGAACATTTGTGGAAGGTTTGATGCTTCTACGATGAATACTGTGTCTTCTATCCTGCTCACAAGGTTTTCAAGGTCAAGTCCATTGTGACCTTGACCTTTGACCCCTGACCTTGAAATTCAATAGGGTTCATCCTCTGTACATGGTGAACATTTGTGGAAGGTTTGATGCTTCTACGATGAATACTGTGTCTTCTATCCTGCTCACAAGGTTTTCAAGGTCAAGTCCATTGTGACCTTGACCTTTCACCCCTGACCTTGAAATTCAATAGGGTTCATCCTCTGTACATGGTGAACATTTGTGGAAGGTTTGATGCTTCTACGATGAATACTGTGTCTTCTATCCTGCTCACAAGGTTCGGGACAGACAGACACACACACAGAAACACAGACACACACACTAACACACGGACGCACGGCACCGATGCTATATCCCCATTCGCAACGTTGTTGCGAGGGGATAATAACATTGGTCATAACTACTGAACCGTTTCATATATATGGCATGTGGGTGACGAGGACTTCCCACTTGCACAAAAACAATTGACTTTGACCTTGACCTGTGACCTACTTTTAAGAAAATAAAATAACATTGGTCATAATTTTTGAACCATTTGAGATTCATATTTTGCAGTTCGATTCCTTGTGATTTATAAGGGCTTCACATCCATACAAATAATTTGACCTTGACCTTTGGCCTACTTAAAAGAAAAAAATAACATTGGTCATAACTTTTGAACCGTTTGAGATCTAGCCTTCATGTTTTTACATGCAGGTTCTTTGTGACAAGGGCTTCACATCCCTTCAAAAAAATTTGACCTGTGACCTTGACCTTTGACCTGCTTAAAAGAAAATAATAACACTGGTCATAACTTTTGAACTGTTTGATATGCAGCCTTCATATTTTACATATAGGTTCCTTGTGACAAGGGTTTCTTTTCCATGCAAAAAAATTTTGACCAGTGACCTTGACCGTTGACCTACTTAAAAGAAAAAAATAACATTGTCCATGACTTTTGAACCATTTGAGTTAGAGCCTTCATGTTTTGCCTGTAGGTTCCTTGCGACAAGGACTGCACGACCATACAAAAAATTTTGACCTGTGGCCTTGACCTATTTTTAAGATAAAATTATTGTTGGTCATAACTCTTGAACCATTTGAGTTCGAACCTTCATATTGAGCATGTAGGTTCCTTGTGACAATGTCTCCCTACTCAGAAAAAAATCTTGACCTTGGCCTGTGACCAACTTCGAAAAAAGAATGACCATGCCCGGCGACATATTCCTGTTTCACAAACACATCTTGTTTCTGGGCTTGTGAATTTCTACTTTGAAAAATAGCCAATCAGTCGGGAAACATTCAATTTTAATTGACTTGGGATTTGTCCGATTTATTGCAAATGACCTCTGTTGCATGTAAGACCCCTGCCCAACTAACACACAAGATCAACCACTGTTTTTATCTCATTCCGCCATCAACAGTTTGGATCACATGTAATCATTTATTATGCTCCCCGAAAAATTTCGGGGGAGCATATAGTCGCCGCTTCGTCCGTGAGTCCATCCCGCTCTTGTCAGCGGGAATTCTCAGAAACTACTGGGCGGATTTCAATGAAACTTCATGGGACTATTAAGTATCGAAGGTGGATGCGCATATCACCTGCGTGTTTTGGTTCGATGATTTTTCCAACAGTTATGGCCCTTTGATGAATTCTGCATGAATATATAGGGTACTGTTCATGTCCACGCGAATTCTCAGCAACTACTTGCAGAAATTCAACGAAACTTCAATGGAACCTTAAGCAGCAATAGAGGATGCGCATATTATCCGTGCTATCTGGTTAGATGATTCGTCACAGAGTTGTGGTACTTTGTTTAAAGCTGCAGTGGTAGGCCACTGTGGCTATTTTTTAGAAAAACATTGTCATCACTCTGGTGCCTACATTTATGGATGGATTTTAATATAACTTCACAAAAATGTTGGGTATGATAATATCTTGAGCATGTTCGACTTTCAGGGTCCTGGGGTCAAGGTCACTGCGGCTATTTTTAGAAAAAACTTTAGTCATAGCTCTAGCGGTGTCATTTGCTGATGGATTTTAATATAACTTCACACAAATGTTGGGTGTGATAATAAGCAAGTTTGACTTTCAGGGTCCTGGGATCAAGCTCAAGGTCACTGCGGCTATTTTTAGAAAAAAACTTTGTTTTTGCTCTAGTGCCTACATTTATAGATGGATTTTAATATAATTTCACACAAATGTTGAGTATGATAATATTTCAAGCAAGTTCAACTTTCAGGGTCCTGGGCTCAAGGTCAAGGTCACTGTAGCTATTTTTAGAAAAAAAAAACTTTGTCATCGCTCTAGCGTCGTCATTTGCTGATGGATTTTAATATAACTTCACACAAATGTTGGGTATAATAATATCTCGAGCAAGTTCAACTTTCAGGATTCTGGGGTCAAGGTCACTGTGGTAATTTTTAGAAAAAAACTTTTTCATCGCTCTAGTGCCTTCATTTATTGATGGATTTTAATATAATTCCACACAAATGTTACTTTAGTATGATAATATCTCGAGCAAGTTCACCTTTCAGTGTCCTGGGCTCAAGGTCAAGGTCACTGTGGCTATTTTTAGAAAAAAAACTTTCTCATCGCTCTAGCGTCGTCATTTTCTGATGGATTTTAATATAACTTAATATATAATAATATCTCGAGCAAGTTCAACTTTAAGGATCCTGGGGTCAAGGTCACGGTGGTTATTTTTAGAAAAAAACTTTGTCATCGCTCTAGTGCCTACATTTATTGATGGATTTTAATACAATTTCACACAAATGTTGGGTATGATAATATCTCGAGCAAGTTTGACTTTCAGGGTCCTGGGCTCATGGATAAGGTCACTGCGGCTATTTTTAGAAAAAACTTTGTCATAGCTCTAGCATCGTCATTTGCTGATGGATTTTAATATAACTTCACACAAATGTTGGGTATGAAAATATCACAAGCAAGTTTGACTTTCAGGGTCCTGGGGTCAAGGTCAAGGTCACTGTGGCTATTTTTAGAAAAACTTTGTCGTCGCTCTAGCATCTACATTTGCTGATGGATTTTAATATAATTTTCGAACCCGTCTGATATTTTATATGCATGTAAAGGCACCCAATACCGAACCATACCTGGCGACAGTCCTATGAGGATTGCCTCTGTGTACGAGAGTAAGTTTTCAATAATTTGTATTAAACAGTTCTTCCTTTCATTTATTCGGACTTTTGTGTTGCTGATGTTTGTATGACAGTGCCATCAGGCAAGCTAATCTGTCCACTGAAAGGTTTTGTTATACTCCATTTTGAAGTACAGTGAGTATGCAAAGTATACTGCTCTTTAACTGGGATAATGTTTCCTGTTCCGACTATTGCACGTTCGGGGAGCATCCATCGGTTTCACCGATATTCTTGTTACTAGGGCTGCAACGATACAGCCTCACCTATATGTGAAATTGTTGTAACTGACCTTTCTATCAAAAATTACTTTTTTTGATAAATTTATTCAACTGTCTAACCTCCACATATACACCAAATATTGAAGTTGAATTATGAAAAGATAAACCATAATTAAAAAATTTGGAAAGTATTGTAACTCAAACTGCCATATTTTCTATATATATGCAAAACTATTGTAACTGAAATTAAATAGATACAATAGTTATTTATACTATATTTGATAAAACTTACTAATATTATTTTTTAATTTAGAAAAAGAACAGAAAGTAAAGATGAAAAAGGCTTATATTTTCAGTTACAATAGTTTCGCACATAAGAAAAAGTTATGTCAGATGGCTGAAGTATTGTAACTTCTCTTTAAAAACTATGAAAACTTGGAGAGAGAGGGGAAAAAACAAGATAACTATATCATTTTAAAGAAAGCTATGAATAAATAGTGGGTATTACATGAGTGGTCATTTCATATGAAATTTATGAAACGAGCCTTTGGCGAGTTTCATAAATTTCATATGAAATGACCACGATTGTGAGCTTTTGTTTATCATATGACCAGTCACCTATATTGAAAGGATTTTATCACCTATAAACTGAACATGTATTTTTTATCAACAAAAATGCATTTTGAAAGGGAGACAATTTTTGGAACTTCCTATTTGCAATACTATAAGCTCTAACCTGCAGAAAAAGAGGTCTAATCTTGCTCCTTAGGAGCAAATTCTTTCCTTTAAGAGTTGCACCATATTGACATTGGAGACAATATTACATTTGCATGAGTTGTCCCCTCCCTGAAGGTGTATATATTCCCCTTAATAGGATGAATACAGTATGTTATATGACATCACTGTTTACATCATAATTTCCAATAAAATCAAGTTCTTATCTGGAATGGGATTCGTGTGCTAAAGCTAGTTAGATGTCCCCTATCAGTTTCAATTCATGTATCAGTATGATGGTATGTTGCACAGGGTTGATTTACTCAACACAAACAAACACAAGCCATTTAGGTCCAAAACCAGAATTAATGCAGATCAAATCCAATTGAATGTCTTGAGAAATAGCCCAATACCTATCAGCACAGGTACAATGACCTTTTGTCTCTCTGTCTCTCAAATGTTGTTACCTGAGCACATCACATTTTCTTCTTTTTTTTGCCCCACATGAATGATTGATTTGGCAATGATAATGATGAAGATTGTGGTTAACATTATACAGGTGACTGATTTTACACGTATAGTTATGGCTCTGACACCCACATGGGCTTGAAGAAATAGACTGGGCTCCATGATGCTTCCATGCAGAGCTGAAACAGTGGCCAACCACACACATGAGTACTGGTATTAAAACAGCTTAGAGGAAAGTGGTGTGAATCAGACCATATAAACCCTATTGGTTTCATTGGGTGGCAGGGCTTGAGAAGTCATTTCATCTCAATGTCGGTAAAAGTGCCAAAACATTGGAAGCAATGTTTCAAAAATGACCTATACAGTCTTGATGGGGATGTTAAACCTCAAATCAAACAAACAAACAGTAATGGTCATGGTTTTGCAGTTAGCAGGTGATGATGAACATCCGAGAATTAGTTCAAATTTTGTATGTTCAAGGCTTCTTATCATATTGGATCATTGAATCGTGTTCAAGGCCTCTTGGGATCATTGAGACATGTTCAAGGCTTCTGGTCCTTTGAGATCATTGAGTTCATTTAGAACTATTTTGAAAATAGAGTTCTGCTTAAGCCATTGCCAGAGGGCATGGCCGGTGTTGACATTTAAGTACTGGTCATGAACAGACTTAAAACAAGAGGCCCATGGGCCACAATGCTCACCAGAGCTCAGGCGGGCACTGCCCACTGGCAGCTATGTATGGTTTCAGGTTTTAACTTATTGATTATAAAGTCTCCCAAACAAACCCCGATTTCCAAATGAGCACCCATGTGGACTCTGTATCTGAAATATTAGAACTTTCATGAGGAGGAGGGATGAGACATGGACCCAACAGAGCCCAGGTTGGTATCACTGAATCCATCTTAAGGAACAAGAATATATATGGTTTAGGGGTTTGGGATGTGTACAGTTCCTGAGATATAAGGCCTTTTAAGCTGTGGAGGGTTGGAGTATGGCCCTTGCAGACCCCAGGAAAGCCAAGATTGTTGCCGCTGAATGTGTCTTATCATGATGATGATGATTTCGTGTTTAATGACGCGTCAAGTAGAAGTAAAACAAAGATCAGGAATAAGGCTGACATGATTAATCGCATTTATAATCGATTAATCGATCGATAAATTCCACAAAAATGATTATCATTTCTGATTTGCTTTTAATCGATTACTTGAGAGGTACAATTTAATACCCAAAGTTATGCCTAAAATAGCTGGATGAGTGGCAAACAGTGCAGACCCTGATGAGACGCCGCATTATGCGGCGTCTCATCTGGGTCTACACTGTTTGCCCAGGCCTGTCTGTTCAAATATACATATGGAAAGTGCAACATATGGTAAGAGTTATGCTCAGACAGTAAGCCAGACAGGTAAAATTATGACAAAAACCTTAGCGATTACTAATCGATTATCGATCGCAATGGCAGGACTGATAATCGATTATCTTTTCAACTCCGATTAGCCAGCCCTAATCAGGAATCGATACAATTAACTTACTCCACCCACCAAAGACACCAAAGGGAAAGAAACACAAACATGAAGCGACCAGACCATAATGGAAACCTAAACAAAGGATGGCCATAAGGACAGTTACTTTCCCACAAAATGGCCAAATGGCCATCCAAAATAAAAAAGACACAAGGGATTCACACAGTAAGTAGTAACAAACAACAACATTAATAAACCGCCACAGAAGAACCGCCTTGGAACGGTCAGTAGAAAGAATTCCACTGGGGGTGGGGGTGGGTGGGGGGGCTTAAATCGATTTTACGTGGCCACAATCCTCGCCCTTACTTCCGTTGCGATTTAGACATATAATTTGTTCAGTCCACATAAAGGCCTCCTAACTCAACAGTGCAACATCTCCGTGAAAACAAATAATCAAATAACCACAGAGGTGAGAAACAGTGAGGTCTCGACAGCAAGAAACCACTGAAATGCTGGAGCAAAAAAAAAACCAACAGTTAGACTCCGATGGGCCCAACCAGAGACAGAGCATCAGGCACCAACCAACATTACCAAGAATTAGATCTCTCTAAAGCTCTCTCAATTAACATACATGTATTGTTTATTTGTATTGGCGTTAAACAGCCCCAGTCAACACTATTAGCTCATTTATGAGCCTGTCAGTTTACCTATCCACACTTTTCCTGGGCAGGCTCAAAGGTAAGCAGTTAACCAGTACAGTGCACATTTATTCGCCAGAAACTGACAACTGCCCCTCTTGAATCAGCGGAAGGGAGAGTATGACGGTACAGAAGATTCCATGATCAGTCTCCACGAAAGAAGGTTGCTGACCCTGGCAGGTATCGAACCCATGTCCTGATCACCAGTCAGATGCACATCCGACTGAGCTACCGAGGCCGGCAACATACATGTTTTGAGAAATGGTTTAAGTTTTAGAACTCATATTGTACATACCATATTCGCCCTAATTACCACACATGCTCCTATAAGCGCACACCAAAGCTATTTTTGAAAAGGAAATGCATAAGCCCACACTTTACAGTAATCTCCCCTTGAAGGTCTCGTAGTAAATCTATAAAAACTTACCATTATTTCTTCCAACAGTGAAGGCAATGCTTAAGTATCTTTTTCCGTTCCATTAAATATCAGTATGCATTATCTTGGAAGCTGTTGTTTTCGTATCAAGTGTGCGCTAATAAGGTAGATTTTTCCCCATGATTTTATGACACGATTTTGAAAAAACTAAGCGCACGGTGCGGTAATTAGGGCGAATACGGTATTTACTATAAAACAATGCTTTCTTATTTGGGAAATTTCTTTCTCAGCTTGGGAATCAATACCTACTTTTTCAATTTTGGCATAAGGAATGGGTCCTTTTTGGAGACAATGATATATAAGCAGAAAAATCCCTGTTAACAGTACAAAAACTTTTTCCAGTATGAACAAGGGCAGTTCTGTTAAAATGGATGGACTCTGCCCATTAACAATCCCAAACAACTCATCCCCAATACAATGTGTATACAAAATTTGAAGAAATTACATGAATAAATAATCAAGTTATCAATCGGAATTGGTGCAGATGGAAGGACAGACAACAGGGAGTATAACATAATACCCCGGCCACTACTATAATACTCCATATTCCCTTTTATATTGTGTACATATTTAATTAACTGTAGATGATAAGCACTGTTAATTTAATGACTTTATCATTTGACGTCGCGTCCGAGAGTGTAATAACGCCATGTGAAAAATTTGATTATCCACTAGTGGATTAAATATGCAAATTATTTAGATATACCCAATAACGTTACATGTATGATGTCCTTAACGACATTGCACTTACTAATGGCGGAATATGGACACTTGTTAAACCATCGTCAATAAAATGCATTTTAAATGTCATTGACAAATAGAATCTTGCATTCTTGCTCATGAATTATTGAATTTATTAAACGCGTCGAAGAAAAGGGATGAAAAAGCCTCGCATTTTATCCCTTTTCCTCAACTCGTTTAATAAATTCAACAATACATAAACACTCATGTAAGATCCTCTATTTAAATATGGTACCCTAAATGAACAAAGAATACTGTAAAATTTTACAAAATTTTACAAAATCTTATTATTTGTTTTTCAGATGTCATACAGAGGAAATTCCCTTATATCACACCAATGATGATCTGGGTTAAAGCTACATGGAATATTGTGAAACACTCGAGGAGAGCAGGAATCTGGCAGAGGGACAGCGAAAAACTACATACTCAGTGCATTTACAGAAAACACCTATAGTGATGTTCAAATTTAATGAATCCATTGACCCACGCGAATTCAGTGATGTTGATATAAACAATGGTTGTCTATAATATGATTGGAGAGTGGGGATGTTATATGGCGCCAACAACACCATTTGCTTTTAGTAGGAAGACTGCGTGTTTCTTCTTTCATTTTAGCCATTAAACATGATTTTTGGTCATATGACTGACGGATGGGAAATATACATATTAAATATAAGTAATAAGAATAATTTATTTAACCGTCATCAAATTAGGAACGGTCATGAGGAAAGTTTAAGTGAGATAGCCAGCAAAAAGCTCTGACGTAGATTGCAAACATACAAGTGTGTGTGGCTAGCTGTCAATCAGAATTTGCTGAAAATGAGGTTTAAACTGCAGAACTTACATTGTAAATAAAACTAAAATGGAATTGGTTAATTTGTGTAATTTTGATTTGATATGAATCAAATTTGGGTATAATTTCAGCCAAAACTTGAAGGGCTAATAAAAGTCTTTTGAATTTGGTTATGAATAAGTTCAGTACATTGATATGGAGCTCTATGCTCTTGATCATTCTTTCAAAACATTGTGATTAACTAATTACTCAGTCTGGCCACGATGTGCTTGAAAGCTATATATTCAAAATATTTATTGGTTTGGCAACATTGTTTTCTCCCAATGATATTATACTTAGTTGTGTCTCTGTGGATCCTGCGAAAAAGACCACTGAGTTCATGGACAATGTCCATTGTGTCCACGGACAATGTCCACTGAATCCACGGACGATGTCCACTGAGTCTATTGACATTGTCCACGGACAATGTCCACTGAGTCCACGGACAATGTCCACTGAATCCACGGATAATGTCCATTGAGTCCATGGACATTGTCCAAAGACATCATCCATGGACTCAGTGGACATTGTCCAGTCCAGTCAGCCTGGACTTTGTCCCTGGACTCAGCGGACATTGTCCACTGACTCTGTGGACATCGTCCATGGACTCAGTGGACATTGTCCATGGATTCAGTTGACTTTGTCCAGTCCAGTCATCCTGGACATTGTCCATGGGCTCAGTGGACAATGTCCATGGACTTAGTTCCAATACTCCAGCCGGACATTGTCCACTGAGTCCATGGACTTTCTACAGACGGTGGGGTACCTGTTTTTTTTTTTCCAAGAGAGGATAAGAGAGACCCTATTTTAGAAATTTACTGCACCTTCGAGGAATTTGAACAGGTACTTTTGTTATTGCCTCAGACTATTTAGAATAGAATTTACTTTTTTTTTTAACTTCCAACATATAAAGTAAGCAGAAGGCGATGTCACTGGTTTTCGGAAATGGACGTTGAGGAAATTGAACAAAAAAAAATCTGTATTGGAATAAGGTCATGCAGACCTACTTTATATTTAAGACATATATTTTGTTAAAAAGACGTTCTTAGAAAACCGATGCTTAGTTTTTGACTAATCTGAAGTATCCTTCCATTTCACATCACTTTTTTATCAGACCTAAACCAAAATATTTAGTGATACAAATTAGTACTTCAGATCTAGAGTAGGTAACCTTACGTTACTATTTTAAATTAAAATTGTTAGTCCACTGATTATACTCTAAAAATTGGGTTTATTTGCTGAAACAGCTGGGTTTTTTTGTTGGGGGGTGGGGATAGGGGGTTGTGGCACCAAACAGCTGGCGATAGAATGGCAGACAGTTCAGACCCTGATCGGACGAGTAACAGGCAGTAATGGCCATTAAAAATCAGTAATAATGTAATGCCCATTAATTATGTTAACAAACAAGAATAATGGCCATTACTTCCCTTTCTGATTTTAAATGGCCATTACTTTTCTGAAAAAAAAAAAACAATAATGGCCATTACTTTCCTCACCTTTTTAATGCCCATTAATGCTGATTTTTTAAATGGCCATTAGTTCCCGGCAAATTAATGCCCATTACTGTTTCCTTTTTCCTTTAGTTTTAATGGCCATTACTTTTCTGGAAAATTAATGGTGATGTAATTATGGCCATTAATTTTTTGGGTTTTGTCTGTGTTAATGGCCATTAATAATATTATTAATGGTCATTAATGCAACACAAAAATCAACATTAATGGCAATTAAAAAGGGCATTATTCCTGAATTTATGGCCATTAAAGATTAATGCCCATCAAAAATCCTTTAATTATGGTTCTATTCATGGCCAAATATTTAATGGCCATGAAAAATCATTGAATTGGTGGGCATTAAATATGTTAAAAAATAACTTTAATGGGGTAAATTAATGGCCATTATTTTAGTTACTTGCCACTATTTAACAACATTTTAATGCCCATTAATATCTTTAAAGTAATGGTATTTTAATGGTGTGTTTTTAATGGTATTTTAACATTTTTATCTATTTTCACTACCAATTCCCATTAAAAAAGGCCATTAATAGAACCATAATTAATGGATTTTTAATGGCTTATTTTAATGGTGCTATTAATGGGAAATTAATGGGTATTTTTGCAGTAGTGGTTGCTGCACTGATGAGTGAGGAAACGTAAAAAGAAAAACGACCAGGAACTGATGCAGTCAGATCCAAAATTCTTTTCACACTATTACTAGGGAAAGAAGTTGAAACATGGAGTGACGACAGTAAACAAAACGAACCAGTCAGCAGCTCTTTACCAAACATGTGGTGACTCAGAATATCCACACCTGACTAAAAAGGAGCAATATACATAATGGAGGAAAGAATCAGAATCACCAACATGACAAAACACATTAAACTGGAAGAATAAACGTCACTAAAAATTAACAACCAAACAAAACCGGGAATAATCGGAATAATCTACGTAACAAAATACATGTATATGATTAGGGAAAGTATCAGAACCACCAACACAAAACATGAAGGAACCACAGCAAAAGCATTGACTTGGAACGGTCAGTAAAAATACTGGTGGCTTTAAGTTAACTTTACGGGATCCCAACCCTCACCTACACTTTCACTGTGGTTCTAACAAGTATTACTTGGTCCACGTGAAGGTTTTCTAACTCATCAGTGAATCAACTCGGTAAACAAAGAAATCACAATTAAAGCCAAGTTGACACAAGGATGAGGACTTGACAGTAAAACGCGCTGAGCTATCCCGTGCTGAACACAACGCCACAGGAACACTGGAGCAAAAAAGAAAACCAGCAGTTGAACCCCGTTGGACCAAGCAACAGACAATAAAGTTCCAGCTCATACCAACTAATAAATAGCGTTAAGTCACAGCCATCATGGATTCTTAAAATAGAGGTGGAGGCAATGATCATGAATCGATACAATTAACCCACAGCTCCCATCAGATACACCCCGATTCACCGGCGTGCAATTAAAGAGGAAAGTATAATGTCTGACCGTGATTTGGTCAAACCGTCATGCTGACTGAACAAACTAGAGCTGTCAGTGAAACTGACTTGAGCCCGGCAGTGCCATCAGAGGAGTTGGATTTTTTTCAAAGGGCCATTACTCTTGGAGCATTGTATCTAGAGTTACATAATTTGCCATGTAATTGTGTACTGGTATTGTGATCGTATATCTAAAGTTTGAAGTTGATGCATTTGACGGTTTGAAAGTTATGAATAAAAACGAAAGGGTATTACTATATGGCAACTGTCAATAACTTTAGCTTCATTTTCATTGGATTTCTATATTAGTTTTGGAATTAAGATGAAAAACATTAGACGAAAAAAAGCTGATTTTTTTGTATTTTGAAAGGCAATAACTCTCAGAGTATTATAACTCGAGTTAAGTAACTTGCCATGAAATTGTTTTATGTTGTTGTGAGCTTACGTTAAAAGGTTGAACATGGTGCGTTTGAAGGTTTGTAATTTATAAAGAAAATAACATGAAAAATGTTGATGGACAGACGGTCAAATGGACAGATGGACAGACAGATGGACGGACCGATGGACGGACGCAGGGACGGACGGACAGACAGGGCATTACTATAGGGCACTGTCAATAACTATAGGAAGTTTCATTTGAATATCTATTGCGGTTTTAAAATAAATATGTAAAAAAGACGAAAAAAGCCGAGTGCCCCCCCAGTGGAAATCTTTCCAATGACCGTTCCAAGGCGGTTCTTCTGTGGCGATTTATTTATGTTGTTGTTTGTTACTAACTGTGTGTATCACTTGTGTTTTTTATTTTTGGATGGTCATATGGCCATTTTGTGGGAAAGTAACTGTCCTTATGGCCTTCCTTTGTTTAGGTTTCCATAATGGTCTGGTCGCTTAATGTTTGTATTTCTTTCCCTTTGGTGTCTTTGATGGGTGAAGTAAGTTAATTGTATCGATTCCTGATCTTTGTTTTACTTCTTCTTCATGCGGGCTGAACAAAATATTAGTCTTAATCGCGACGGAAGTAAGGGCGAGGATTGTGGCCACGTAAAATCGATTTCAGCCCCCCAGTTGAAATCTTTCCACGGACCGTTCCAAGGCGGTTCTTCTGTGGCGATTTATTTATGTTGTTGTTTGTTACTTACTGTGTGTATCACTTATGTCTTTTAATTTTGGATGGCCATATGGCCATTTTGTGGGAAAGTAACTGTCCTTATGGCCTTCCTTTGTTTAGGTTTCCATTATGGTTTGGTCGCTTAATGTTTGTATTTCTTTCCCTTTGGTGTCTTTGATGGGTGGAGTAAGTTAATTGTATCGATTCCTGATCTTTGTTTTACTTCTACTTTTTCTAAGTTTTTCAAAGGACCATAACTTCGAGAGTATTAATGCTCAGTTACGCAACTTGCCATAAAGATGTGTTATGATAATGAGACCATATATTTTAAGTTGGAAGTTGATAGGTTTGACAGTTTGTAAATTATTAAGAAAAACATGAAAAATGTGGACATTTTTAACTTTTTCAAAGGGCCATGACTCTGAGACTATTGTAGCTAGAGTAGCGTAACTTACGATGAAATTGTGTTATGATATCGTGACCTTATATTTAAAGTTTGAAGTTTATGCGTCTGACGGTTTTTAAGTTATAAAGAAAAAAGATAAAAATGTGGACGGACGGACAGATGGACGAACGGACAGACGCACGGACAGACGCACGGACAGACGGACAGACATGGCGATTACTATAGGGCACCCGCAAACTTGCGGGGCCCTAATTTTGTTACAGGTCGACCGTGTTGCTCGGTAGCTCAGTCGGTAGTGTGTTCGCCCGGTCGAGTCATGTTCTTTTTCCAGCTCTGTGACATTTGGTGGCCAGTGTGGGTTCAGCACCGCGTCTGAGGGCATGAAAGAGTATGAAAAATAAGTGTCGCAGCCGGACTGGAAGGACTTAGATATTCGGGACTAATCTCATTAGGCACAGGTCGACCGTGTGGCTCGGTAGCTCAGTTGGTAGAGTGTACGCGTTGTATGCAAGAACACCTGGGTTCGATTCCCGGTTGAGTCATGTTCTTTTTCAACCCCTGTGCCATTATTTGTCTAAATCGCGACGGAAGTAAGGGCAAAGATTGCGGCCTCGGAAAATCGTTTTAAGCCCCACAGAGAAATACTTTTCTCTGATCGTTCCAACGTGATCCTTCTGTCGCGGTTTATTTTTGTTATAGTTTGTCTTTGAGTTTTGTGTACTGTCCTTTTTGCTTTCCGCTATTGGCGTTTCCATTATGTTCTAGTTATTTCATGTTTGAGTTTCTTTCCCTTTGGTGTCTTTGATGGGAGCCGTTGGTTAAATGTATCGATTCCTGATCATTGGCTTCACTTCTATTTAGAGGGGTGCTAATTACACGGACTGGTTCACGTGTTTGTAATTTTCCCCTTAAACCTTTCTAACAAGTATGCACAATCTATGTTATGAGCTTTATATGAAACATACAAACATGTTTGATCTGAAAAAGCTCATAGCGTTAATTGTCGCATAGGGACTTATGGTCATCTAATCTGGATCAACATTATTTGCAGAGGTTGGGAATATTGTTTTTCAGCTGGATAATGGTTAATAGTATACATATCTTAACAGCTGGTTTTAGCCGTCTTAACTGCTGTTTTTAGCAATTACATATTACTTAAACCAGTCTATACGGAAAAAAATCCGAAACGGGGCGGAGAGTAGAATCATTATCCAAATAAACGAGATTCTTGCAAATAGCTCGGGCGCAGATCAGAAGCCACAGAACGCGCTTCACTGATTTCGCAACCTGACTGTGGTTCGAGCCTCGCTCCGGTCACATGTGAGACACCAAGTTCTGCACCGGAAGGTCACGTGTCTTTTTCGCCGCGTATCCCGCTTTGCGCACGCCTCTGTATAACGATCGGCTCGAAATAAGTGACATTATCTTAAAAGGACCTTACAAATAGTATATAAATACATAATGGCAAATTGTGAAATTGAATCCATTCAGAACAAAATCGGTTACTGGCAAATAGAAAAACAATGTGCTTGTGTAATATGCAACTTTCCATTTATAGGTCTAAGAAATTTTGTGCTTCAAACACCCTACGCGGATGCCGACGTGCCGATGTTTGAAAGCCAATACCAAAAAAAGCAAAGAAGATCCGCGTCAAATACAAATAGCTACCTCTTATCTTTGTGTATGTGCTGGGGCGGGGTTGTGGGGCATAAATATTACTCTATGTTTTATTAAGACTGTTCTAAGCTGGTAATGTACGTTTGAAGACTTATGTAATGTACGTTGCCAGACTGTTGTTGGTATACAGCGCCCTTTGTCTCAGCTTTGCTGGAACCTGTTACACTTATGACGGAAGCGTAATAGGTATACATGCATTTGAAACAATAAATCTTCAATAATGAGTTGTTAGTAAAAATGATAAAGAGCACGCTCCCAACTGTCATGTTCATATAAATTATGCCTTGGATTAAGACCTCTAGACGCTAGACCAATTAATCAGCTTTATTATATTTATTCGTGGGTTATATTTATTCTTGGGTCAATAACATGTAATTACTCCGGATATGTTTGTCCAGAAGACCTACAGTAATTAAGGTTTCGCTCAATAATATGTTTGTGTGCAGTCATAAACTATGATGTTTCATTCTTACTCTGAGCCTGCGTATTGAACAATGAATGCGAGGTGGAAGGGGAAAGTAGTAAAATGAATTTAGATGTCGACAATGCTTGGTCTGATGATATCAAACGTGGACCTATGTTGAAAGAGTTGGTGATAGCATATAAAAGACCATTTGTTTAAAGACAATAAACGGTTCATTACATGAAGCTGGCACAGTGTCGAAGGATAACTATAGTTAAAAACTAAATAAGCAAAATCAATAAGAATGAAAAGGGTACCGACCAGAAACAGATACAACCAGATCCCTAATCCCCACAATATCACAAGGAGCTCGAAACATGTAGTTACGACGGTAAACGAAATAGACAGCTGGTAAACCGAGTCAGCAGATCTGGTGGTGACTAAGATAATCCAAAAGTGTCTACAAAGGACATAATGGGGAAATAATCAGAATCACCAACACAACAAACGTTAAACAGGACAATATACAGCGAAATCACCGAAATTACATCTCAAAATAGAAGTGGAGGAAATGATCAGGAATCGATACAATCAACCCACATCTCCCATTAGAGGTACCAAAGGGAAAGAAACACAAACATGAAACAGCAGACCCTAATGGAAACATCAATAGCGGAAAGCCAAAAGGACGGTTACTTTCCCACAAAATGGCCAATAGGCTATCCAAAATAAAATAATATTAGCGAGACAAACACAAAGAGACAAACCATAACAAAAATAAACCGCGACAGAAGAACTGCCTTTGAACGGTCAGCGGAAACCAATTCCACTGGGGGGCTTAAATCGATTTTACGTGGCCACAATCCTCGCCCTTACTTCCGTCGCGATTTAGACAAATAATTTGTTCAGTCCGCATGAAGGCCTCCTAAGCCCTACCGCGCAATGAAAACAATAAAGCTTGTATGCATGGACGGCCGACTCGCACCACTAATTCGATTTGCCAGAGTGTGTAGACATGTTACTGACTTTAACGACTAAACTTCTTAATCAGGGTTATCGGTACCATAAACTACGCAAAGCCTTTTCAAAATTTTATAGACGTCATTCTGATTTAATTTCAAAGTTCAGTATTGGACTTAAATCTCTTCTGCAACAAAGTATATCAGAACCCGAATTTTATGGTGACTTAGTATATAAATTCAGAAAAATATATAACCGCAATGACTTCAGCACCCAATTTCGTAAAATCTTTCTTCGATATAAAAAGATTGGGTACAACATAAAGGTTATACGACAGACTGCATGCAGGGTAGTGAACCCAATCACGAATGACAACTTTGCTTCCCTCTTTAATTGCACGACGGTGGGTCAGGCCTCAGATTCTATGACGGTTCCAGCGTAAAGGCTTATGTTGGTTGGTACCTGATGCTCTGTCTCTGGTCGGGCCCATCGGAGTCTAACTGTTGGTTTTCTTTTGCTCCAGATTTTCAGTGGTTTCTTGCTGTCGAGTCATCACCGTTGTCTCATCTCTGTGGTTGTTTGATTTTTGTGTTCACGGAGATGTTTGCGCTGATGAGTTAGGAGGCCTTCATGCGGACTGAACAAATTATTTGTCTTAATCGCGACGGAAGTAAGGACGTTGATTGTGGCCCTCCAGTGGAATTCGTTTCCGCTGACCGATCCAAGGCGGTTCTTCTGTCGCGGTTTATTTTTGTTATGGTTTGTCTCTGTGTGTTTGTGTCGCTTATATTATTTTATTTTGGATAGCCTATTGGTCATTCTTACAGAAAGTTACTGTCCTTTTGGCTTTCCGCTATTGATGTTTCCTTACGCGGTTATATTTTTGCTATGGTTTGTCTTGGTGTGTTTGTGTCGCTTATATTATTTTATTTTGGATTGCCTATTGACCATTTTGTGGGAAAGTAACAGTCTTTTTTGGGTTTGCCAACCGTGATTGGGCTAACTAGCATGCATGCAGTCTGTCGTATAACATTTATTTTTTGTACCCAACCTTTTATATCGAAGAGTGATTTTACGAAATGGGGTGCTGAAGTCATTGCGGATATATATTTTTCTGAATTTATATACTCCGTCTCCATAACATTCGGGTTCCGATAGGCCTTGTTGTAGAAGAAATTTAAGTCCAATATTGCATTTTAATATTAAATCAGAATGACGTCTATGAAATTTTGAAAAAGGCTTTGCATAGTTTATGGTAGCGATATCCCCGATTAAGACGTTTAGTGGTTAACAATTTATTACGAATGTTGAAGTCAGTTACATGACTACACGCACTGGCAAATCGAATTATTTGCGAACTATAAACGCCATAGGATTGCGCACGAGGAACATCACCATCCAAAAAAAAGGAACATTTATAATCTCAAAATCATCCTGTGTATCATAAATTTTGCAAGAAACAAACCCATCTACAATAGATAGAGGTAAATCCAAAAGCGGAGCCTCGGTATCAGACTGGTGGTGGGGGGGGGGGGGGGGGGGTAACTTGACTGATCAAACCATTGATAGGAAATAGGTATTGTCAATATTTAAATTATCAAAATATCTAGAAGGCGAGCTAAAAGCTTCAATTATTTCAGATTTATTTTCAGCAGAAAGGGACAGAATGTAGTCTCTCTCGTAAAAAAAAACAGATCAGCCACAAGGGGTGCGTAATTAGTACCCATCGGAATACCCACAACTTGTCGAAATAATTTTGTACTTAATCTTTTGTAAATATGAGCACTTCACCCTTTCTCTTACATGACCAAAAAGTATATATGTTATGCTCTTCAGAAGTGAAAAACGCATTTCTTACATTACATGCAAGCTAGAGAGTGTCTTCCCAATGAAATGTCCATTCAATTAAATCATTAAGTTTTTCTCTTATAAGATTATTAGGAAGTGTGGTGTTAAGGGTGGAAAAATCATAAGTAGACAGACTTGAAGCACTAAAACATCTGGATTTCAATTTATTAAAACCTTCAATAGATTTTTTATAGACCAAAAGAGATTTCTACCTGATCTTTCGAAGACTTTGTCGCAATATTTCATCACATGTTTTTGATGGCAGTTAAACATGAAGTTAAAGTTTAGGGAGTTCAGTGGTGGTACAAGAGCTTTAATTTGCAATAAAACGTGCTTTGTATGGTCTTTTATAAAGTTTAGGTAACAAATATAATACTAGGAAGCTTGTCTTGGCCTTCTGTAACACAGACAGCAAATTTGGTGGCTGAATGACAAATGTGGTCATCGACTTAAGCCCTCTCTACAGCTAAAGGCTGCAGTTCATAGGCCTTAGTGCCACCAAGTTCTTGCTGAAGAGTGTTAACATAGTGAAGCCGTCAAACAACGACCACATTGTAGCGGCCTTATCTGCTGGAGCCAAAAAACTTCTTATCAAATTCCTGAATACCTAGTTTAAGGTGAGGTAAAGACGTCTTAGTTTCCATTCTTTAAGAGCTTTATGCTCAACATACTCTCGTTTACACCATCGATTACCAAATTCATTCAAGGCAGCAGCAATTTCATCTCTACACTTATTGAAATCAATTTTAGAAGGAAATCGATATTTCGGTCCTTTCGAAATTATATTACGTATCACAGAATCAGGAATAATTTTTAACTTCAGAACTTATTATTTTCACTGCAGCTGGTGTTGTGCGGCCGTAAAACAACTCCCCGTACATCATCATAGTGCAGACTATAGTTTCTGGTCCTTTGGGATCATGGAGTTCATTTTGAATAATTTTGAAAATAAGAGTTCTGCTTAAGCCGGCGCTAGGGGGCGTGGCCGGGTTTGAACATTTCAATACTGGTCATGAACAGACTCAATAAATCCGAGTCTGCTATTTTCGATTATTTGGTGTATTCTTTGCTTCCAAAGTATCTAACTTCAGAACTTTTTTTTATCTTCACTACAGCTGGTGTTGTGCCATGTGGCGGTCACAAAACGTCTCCCCGTACATCATCATAGTGCAGATTATATTTTCTGGTCCTTTGGGACCATGGAGTTCATTTTGAAAAAAAAAATGAAAATAGAGTTCTGCTTAAGCTGGCCCTAGGGGGCGTGACCGGTGTTGCACATTTCAGTACTGGTCATGAACAGACCCAATAAAACAGAGTCTGCTATTTTCGTTTATTTGCTGTATTCTTTTCTTCCAAAGGATATAACTTCAGAACTTAATTAGGTTTAGGAGGTAATTAGTTCGTAATTTGAGAATAAAAAGAAATGCGTTTGTTCACTAATTTCTGAATGCTAGGTTTCCAATTTTTAAGAACTTTATGCTCAACATACTCTCGTCTACACTTTCGATTACCAAATTCATCCAAGGCAGCAGCGATTTCACCTCTGCATTTATTGAAATCAATTTTAGAAGGAAATCGATATTTCGGTCCTTTAGAAATTATATTACATATCCTAGAATCAAGAATAATTTTTAAATTGCCAGTAATAATATGACCAGCAGCAGGATAGCAATACACTGAATTTTTACAATCACTGGTATCAGGAGTGTATCGGAGTCTAACTGTTGGTTTTCTTTTGCTCCTGCACTTCAGTGGTTTCTTGCTGTCGAGTCCTAAGTGTTGTCTCATCTCTGTGGTTGTTTGATTTTTGTGTTCACGGAGATGTTGCACTGATGAGTTAGAAGGCCTTAATGCGGACTAAACATATTATTTGTCTTAATCGCGACGGAAGTAAGGGGCGAGGATTGTGGCCAAGTAAAATCGATTTAAGCCCCCCCCCACACCCAAGTGGAATTCGTTTCCGCTGATCGTTCCAACCAGGTTCTTCTGGCGCGGTTTTTTGTTTTGGTTTGTCTTTGGGTGTTTGTGTCGATTATATTATTTTATTTTGGATAGCCTGTTGGCCATTTTGTGGGAAACGAACTGTCCTTTTGGCTTTCCACTGTTGAGGTTTCCATTGGGGTCTGTTGTTTCATGTTTGTGTTTTTTTCCTTTGGTGTCTCTGATGGGAGCTGTGGGTTAATGAGCATTGCCTCCACTTCTATTTAGTGTCAATATCAAGATCATAAACAAGTTTATTAAAATTAAATATGATAGATCTAACAGGTTTATTGTATTTATAGCAAATTATGGGTGTTTCAGTATTTTTAAAATAAGCAGGAATATATGAAATCACCAAACTGTCCCGGAAGCTACTAGGTAAATCTATCAAATCCAAACCATCATTAATGAAGGATATTTTGATGTAAAGACGTTTTTGATTAATTTCCAAAGCCCAGTTCTACAATATAAAAGTGGGGTTGACGGGAGTCAGAATCATATAGACGTGTTTTCGTGATACACCCTAGTCCACCAGGTTGTCTATGCTCATTTAACCCTATTGGTTTCATTGGGCGACAGGGCTTGAGATGTCATTTCATCTCAGTGTCGGATAAAAGTCCCAAAACTTGGAAGCAACGTCTCCAAAACGACCTATAGAGGGTTGACGGGGACGTTAAACCTCAAATCTAACAAACAAACAAAAGTCATCCCATACACACAAGCTTGCACTTACGTAAAGCGAATGCTTTCTCACGTAATATGAAAAAGCGACCGTTGATAATTAATTAACACTGACAAATTTGTCAGAAACAGCATGGTTAAGACAAATTGTAAGGTAAATATATTCATGGCGGAACGTATCGAAACAAAATAAGCTTTACGTATAATGCCAATTGCGCTTTGATACATGTACTAACCATACATAATGAGCACTCAGCCCTCAGTTGTAGTTACGAACAATCTGTTCCAATGTACATCTTGAAACGTTATGTTATGTTTGATAGAACCAGATGTCCTGTAAAATACCGGCGCAATAAAAACTGAGCGTGAGTAATTTGGACATACAATTTCATTTGAATGTCAGTATAATACATCAAGGTGTCGAAAGTAATCTTCTCGGAACATTACTGTTTGAGTAGTGCTAAGTTCCTAAATTCTACCAGAACATACCTGAAACGCTTTCTCATAGGAATGTTTATATGTTCTAATTCCGAGATTCGGTGCTAGCATTGATGACTGTGAAACGTGGAGGAAGAATAGAAGTGCAATAAAAGTAAAGGCAATGATCAGGAATCGAAAAATACAGAAGCAAAACATGATAATATCCAAGGCAGTTGTAGTCATTATAGATCCCATGCTTTGACACGTGACTTTTTTACATTTCAATGCGCATGCGCGAATCAGTTCCCCTTGAAATCTGACATGGATTACTGTTCGTCGTGATTGGCGAAAAGCGTCATGATCCATGTAAACACACTGCAAATAGGGGCTTTGTTTCGCGTTTATATCAGTTGACTTTCACAGACAATCACAGATAATCACAGATAATCTATTGAATTACACTATAAATGGGTACTTAAATATATTCTAGAACTAATCCATGCATTTTCTGCTTTGGATCATTAGTTATACGCAATTTTATAAAAACAGAACTAAGACCATCCCGCCTTGTTACATCCCTAAATATGACAAATAAACATCATCAAAAAAGTCCCGAAACTTCTAGAAATCATTAATTACAAGTTTAGACATTTTTTTTAATCGTTTAAACGTCAAGATCATCATTTCAAATCCAAATAAAAGACAATAAAATTAAGTTTACAATGGCGATAAATGGCGAAAGACGATTTTGCCAACCACAGGTAAGTTCCGGCAGATAGTATGACTAGTGAAGACGTCGTGCTTGGAAGTATAAGCGTATCTAGCAATGTGGACTAAATGTATAAATAACTGTACATTTATTATTTGTACTAGTTCCCGTCATCACGAAATCTTCAGTTGTCCAGCAAACAAATGATATCTGGTGGGGTATCAAGCGAGAAACTAGTATTTTCCAAGTATAGCATAATAAACCGATTCATAGCGCCTGGCTACTGTAAACGAGGGGATACGTGCCAACATTTTCGGAAAGGGGTCATGAGGAAAGTTAAGACGGATCATGTATCTTATTTCCTGTAAGACGCATATGTCGTGTTCGAATCGTATGGTTGAAGATATTCACTTAAGTCCGCATCACATATGCGTTTTACTTCTTGTGTGTTTTGAAACATTTGAGCCAGCGCATGACAAAATCTACAAGTAGTCTTGAGCGACCAGCGAAGACTCAGATCAGTCTGCGCTTTCGCGCAGTCTGATCAGAGACTTCGCTGATCACATGTGCCTACTAGAGGCTCATACATGTATGTATGCAAAGAGACATAAGCAAAATGTCTTGTCATTGTGGATGGGTGCACAGGTTGATTTGAGCCTCTGCTGGTCGCACCAGTCTTATTGTAGGTTTTATCATGCGTCGGCTCATTAATTATACATAGTATCAAGAATTACCCGCATTATTGTTTCGTGCAAAATTTATGATAAACGCGATGACTTTAGTTTTGAGATTGTAAATTTTCCTTTTTTGGATGGAGATGTTCCTCGTCCGCCATCCTATGGCGTTTACCTTTCGCAATTAATTCGATTTGCTAGCGTGTGTAGTCATGTAACTGACTTCAACACTCGTAATGTATTATAAACGGCTTAACTTCTTAATCAGGGTTATCGGTACCATAAACTACGCAAAGCCTTTCCGAAATTTTAAAGACGCCATTCTGATTTAATTTCAAAATTCAATATTGGACTTAAATCTCTTCTGCAACAAGGTCTGTCGGAATAAGAATATTATGGTGACTTAGTATATAAATTCAGGAAAATATATAACCGCAATGACTTTAGCACCCAATTTCGTAAAATCAGTCTTCGATATAAAAAGATTGGGTACAACATGGATATTATACGACAGACTGCATGCATGGTAGTTAACCCAATCACTGTTGGCAACTTTGCTTCCCTCTTTAATTGCACGCCGGTTGGTCAGGCCTCAGATTCTATGACGGTTCCAACGTAAAGGCTTATTGAGAATTAGAGGGATCTAATTCAAGGTAATGTCGGTTGGTGCCTGATGCTCTGTCTCTGGTCGGCCCCATCGGAGTCTAACTGTTGGTTTTCTTTTGCTCCAGCATTTCAGTGGTTTCTAGCTGTCGAGTCCTCACCGTTGTTTCACCTCTGTGGTTCTTTGATTATTTGTGTTCACGGAGATGTTGCACTGTTGAGTTAGGAGGCCTTCATGCGGACTGAACAAATTATTTGTCTAAATCGCGACGGAAGTAAGAGCGAGGATTGTGGCCACGTAAAATCGATTTAAGCCCCCCAGTGGAAATCTTTCCACTGACCGTTCCAAGGCGGTTCTTCTGTGGCGATTTATTTATGTTGCTGTTTGTTACTTACTGTGTGTATCACTTGTGTCTTTTTATTTTGGATAGTCATATGACCATTTTGTGGGAAAGTAACTGTCCTTATGGCCTTCCTTTGTTTAGGTTTCCATTATGGTCTGGTCGCTTAATGTTTGTATTTCTTTCCCTTTGGTGTCTTTGACGGGTGGAGTAAGTTAATTGTATCGATTCCTGATCTTTGTTTTACTTCTACTTTACTGTTTTAATCTGAAACTGTGTTATCATTTGATCTAAACTGACAATCATTCTTTGTATATATTGTGTTGCCTGTGATAGCATATATACTATTAAATGGATGGCAAAGCTAGAATCAGTAAGCAACCTTCTCATGTGTGGCACCTACAGATAAACAAACAAGAGTCCCATGGGCCACTATGCTCGCCAGAGCTCCGATTAGCACCGCCCAATAGCAGTCATGTCTTTTATCATGATATGGTTTTAATCTGCCAATTATAAAGTCTCCCAAACAAACCCCATACACAAATTAGCACCTATTTGGACTGTATCTGAAATATTAGGCGGTCATGAAGAAGAAGGGGTTGGCGCATGGACCCAATGAAGCTCTGATTGATATCACTTAATGCCTCATAGACATATGGTTTAGAGTTGGGGATATGTATGGTTCCAGTGGAGGGACTGATACATGGCGGATCCAAGAAAACCCCAAGATTGTCGTTACTGAATGTGTCTTATCATAACGACCAAGAATATATATGGTTAAAGGGTGGGGACCTGAACGGTTTCATGGAGAGAAATGCCCCCTTCCCCCAACCTCCCCCCCCACCAACCCCAAAGTCGGCGTGACTGAATGTGTCTAATACTAATGAACAAGAATATATATGATAATGGAAATGGTTTCTGAGATATATGGCCTTTTATGAAGTGGAGGGGTGAAGTCGAGAGTCGAAGAGTGGAGCATGGCCCGTTGCGCCCCGGGTAACCCCTACATTTGTGTCACTGAATGTGTCTTATCATAAGGAACAACAATATATATGGTTAAGGGCTGGGATAATGTAAGGCTTATGAGATTTCGGGCCTTTTATGAAGTGGAAGGGGTGGGGCATAGCCCCGGCACATTACATGGGCCCCCAGGTTGGTGACACTTAATTCAGCTTTTCATAAGGAACAAGACTATTTATGGTTATCGGGTGGGGATTAATTGAAGTGGAGGGGGTGGGGCATGGCCCGGGCACATCCCAGGGGACCCCCAGTTTGCTGCCACTGAAAGCGTCGAAACATAAGGAACCAGGGCTATAATTTGAATAAGCTTGGTAGAGGTCCACTAGGTTAAGCTTCATACCAAATATCAAAGTCTTTGGCCTTCTGGGTTCGGACAAGAAGATTTTTGAAATGTTTCCCTATGTAAGCCTATGCAAAACAGGTGGGCCCTGGTAGGGCATTTAGGCTCCAGGGCTTTAATTTGAACAATGTTGGTAGAGGTTCACTAGATACAACTTCAAACCAAATATCAAACACCTGGGCCATCTGATTTCAGACAAGAAGATTTTTAAAGGTTTTCCCTATGTAAGTCTATGTACAACCGGTGGGCCCCAGCGCGGGGGCATTTTTGGCCCCAGGGCTATGATTTGAACAATCTGGGTAGGGGTCTGCTAGTTGAAGCTTCATACCAAATATCAAAGACCTGGGTCTTCTGGTTGCAGGTAAGAAGATTTTCAAATGTTTTCCCTATACAAGTCTACGTAAACTGGTGGGAGCCAGTGCGGGGGCATTTTTGGTCAAAGGGCTATGATTTGAACACTTTTGGTAGAAAACCAGTGAGCCCCGAGGAGGGCGCATTTTTGGCAAAAGGGCTATAATTTGAACAATCTTAATAGAGGTCCACCAGACGAAGCTTAATATCGAATATCAAACCCCTGAGCCTTCTGGTTTCAGAAAAGAAGATTTTTAAAGATTGTCCCTATATAAGTCTATGTAAAACCAATGGGCCCCGGGTCGGGCGCACTTTTGATCCCATGGCTATTATTTGAACACTCTTGATAGAGGTCCACTAGATGAAGCTTCACACCAAATATCAAAGACCTGGGCCTTGCGGTTTCAGCGGAGATGTTTTTTAAAGATTTTCCCTATATAAGTCTATGTAAAACCAAAGGGCCCCGGGGCGGGGGCATTTTTGGCGCCAGGGCTATAATTTTAACAATCTCAGTAGAGGTCTACTAGATGAAGCTTCATACCAAATATCAAAGACCTGGGCATTGCAGTTTCAGTAGAGATGTTTTAAGTTTTCAGTAAAACAAAATCTATTTTTGGCTCCACTGACCTAGATGTGCAACGGACCGGAACCATGTGAACATCTTTGAAAGGGGACCACCTAAGGAGCATTCCTATGAAGTTTGGTTAACATCCGATCAGTGGTTTAATA
This sequence comes from Lucinisca nassula, assembly GCA_963580285.1. Lineage (NCBI taxonomy): Eukaryota > Metazoa > Mollusca > Bivalvia > Lucinida > Lucinidae > Lucinisca > Lucinisca nassula. The sequence goes on from OY757011.1 coordinate 96,031,752, forward strand.
GATGTCGTTTGAAGAAAGTGTTTACGGACGGACGCACGCACGCACGCTCGGACGACGGGCGACGGACAGAATGTGATCACAAAAGCCCACATCGTCGCTGCGTGACAGGTGAGCTGAAAAAAAAAACACAAACTTCCAATACCCCAGCCCAGGAATGCCACACATGAAATTTTGGCCCAATCGGCCCAGTGGGTTCAGAGGAGATGTCGTTTGAAAGTGTTGACGTCATAGACGAAGACAACGGCTCAGACGACGACTTTAAGCTCCCCCGGCGCCTTCGGCTCTGGTGAGCTTAATAAAGTTCAATTAGTCATGTCTTAGCGTAAACAACTTTGATTCGTGTTTGATACAGATCCAACTCAACGGATAATCCGTCGGTACCGTATCTACTTTGTAATCGTGTTTGGTGTGTGGGCAAGGCCATCAGCAGTTATTAATAAGTGCGCTCATGGGACATTTGTGCAGATGCAGAACTTGCGTTTCCACAAAATTTAATGTTTTTAAGACCGCAACGAAAGGGAAACGTATACACGGATCTTAATAGCCTATCTAAGTTCTTTGACATTCAAATTAGTGAAGAGACGCAAATATCACCTGTACATTTTGACCCCCATAAACCACACTTTCATATAATAAAACTGCGGTTTTCAGGGTTATACATTATAATACGCATTTCTGCTCAAAAGTAAAAAGCATAGATATTGGATACTCGTTAGAACCAACTCAGAGAGGCGTTTCTAACGAGTTCAAACACTCTATGTTTTATGTGACGGGACCTACTTTCCAGGTGCCTAGTTTGCAAGTGTATAGAATAAAATATAATCCTTCATACCTGGGATGCACGTAATTATATTTGCTATATTTATTTAAATTGTTTTTCATAAATTGCAGCTCGATTCTTACATTTTTCAGTGTTGAAGGTTTGCGCGTGATGCTCCGTCTTTGGTCGGGCCTCTCGGAGTCTAACTGTTGGTTTTCTTTTGCTCCAGCAATTCTGTTGCTGTATGCTGTCGAGTCCTCAACCTTGTTTCATCTCTGTAGTTTTTATTTGCATATTCTCGGAGATGTTACACTGATGAGTTAGGAAGCCTTCATGCGGACTTAACAAAATTAGTGTATACCACGACAGAGGTAAGGCGAGGATTATGGCCATGTAAATTCGATTTAAGCCCCCCCCCCCCCCCCCAGTGTTATTCTTTCCACTGACCGTTCCAAGGCGGTTCTTCTGTGGCGGTTTATTTATGTTGTTGTTTGTTACTTATTGTGTGTATCAATTGTGTCTTTTTATTTCAGATGGCCATTTGGCAATTTTGTGGGAAAGTAACTGTCCTTATGGCCTTCCTTTGTTTAGGTTTCCATTATGGTCTGGTGTATTTTCATACAGAATGTAAAACGACGAGAGACTTTTAATCGAGCGTGCATGTTGTTTTTGCGTCTCTGTGGCGCGGTGACGTCAGAAACGTTGCACTTTTTGACGTCAAGTTACGCCACGTGTGCGCGACATGACATTGCAGGTCGTTTAACATGCCACACTGTCTGCAGTCTTTTTGGCGAAAGTTGTTAGATTATTTCAAAACCCATTGATTATTCAGATTGCGGTATAAACTGCATAAATAATGAGTATTTCGAATAATAGAATTAATATAATCGATTCGCCCCGACAATTTTATAGGGGCACGCTGAGGCTCGCACCTATGAAATTATCAAAGGCTCACCGATCATATTTTATTACTAAAGTCACTAACCATGTATTTGGTATATAGATCTAGTGACAAAACTTTCAAAAAGAGAACGGACATCTGACAAAAACGGGATATTTTTAGCTCACCAGAGCCGAAGGCTCCGGGGAAGCTTATAGGATAGGCACTTGTCCGTCGTCGTCCGTCGTATGTCGTAGGTCGTCTGCATAAACACTTTCAAACGACATCTCCTCTGAAACCACTGGGCCGATTGTGCCCAAATTTCATATGTATTATCCCTGGGCTTGGGGATTGAAAGTTTATGTTTTTTTATGAAAATCGATCTTTAGTTTGGTTACTATGGCAACTTAGAGTTTCCATAAACTTATAATGGGGAAATTGAAAAATGGCATTTACTGCCAAGTCATTGCAGATATTTTGACAAAACTTTTATAGAAATGTTCCTTGAGTAAACATCTCTCAGCCATATGCTTTTATGCCGGGGCCATGCGCCACCCCCTCCACTTCATAAAAGGTCATATAACTCAAAAACCATTCAGATCCCTACCCCTAAACCTTATATATTCTTGTTCCTTATGATAAGACGCATTCAGTGACACCAACCCGAGGGTCCCCGGGGATGCGCCGGGGTCATGCCCCACCCCCTCCATTTCATAAAAGCCCCCATATCTCGGAAACCTTATAGATCCCATCCCCTAAACCATATATATTCTTGTTCCTTATTAAAAGACGCATTCATTGACACCAACTTGGGGATATCCTGGGGTGCTCCGGGGCTTTGCCCCACCCCTCCACTTCACAAACGGCCATATATCTCAGAAACCTTTCAGATTCCCACCCTTAAACCATATATATTCTTGTTCTTTTTGATAAGACGCATTCAGTGACACCAACTTGGGGGTCCCCTGGGATGCGCCGGGGTCCTGCCCCACCCCCCTCCATTTCCTAAAAGGCCCAATATCTCGGAAACCTTACAGATCCAAACCCCTTAACCATATATATCCCTGTTCATGATGAAGAAACGCATTAATTGACACCAACCTGGGGGTCTCTCTGGGTACTCTGGGCCTTGCCCCACCCCTCCTCTTCACAAAAGGCCATATCTCTCAGAAACCATTCAGATTGCCAACCCTAAACCATATATATTCTTGTTCCTTATGATAAGAAGCATTTAGTGGTATCAACTTGGGGATCCCCTGGAATGTGCCGGGGCCGTGCCCCACCCCTTCATTTCATAAAAGCTCCAATATCTCGGAAACCTTACAGATCCTTTACACTAAATCTTACATATTGTTGTTCCTTATGATAAGACCCATTCATTGACACCAACCTGGGGGTCTCCTGGGTCAAGTCAGAGCCTTGCTCCACCCCTCCACTTCACAAAAGGCCATATATCTCGGAAAGCGTTCAGAGCTCCACCCGTAATCCATATATATTTATCTTCCTAATGATAAGACGCATCCAAACTTCACCAGCTTGGGAGTCCTCAGGGGTGCCCGGGCAATGCCACACTGCTTTATTTCATTAATAGCAGTATAGCTCAGAAATCATTCAGATCCCCACCCCTAAAATATATATTTTTGTTTCTTATGATAAGACTCATTCAGTAACACCAACCTGGGGGTCTCTTTGCGGGTGGGCAATGTGCCCCGCCCCTCCACTTCATAAAAGGCAATATATTTCAGAAACCATTCAAATCCCCCACCCCCGAGTCATATATGTACTTGTTCCTTAACAAAAGCACACCAACTTGGGAGTTCGCAGAACCCGTTCCACTCCTCTCCACTACATAGAAGGGCCTCATATATTAGAAACCATTCAGATTCCTACCAATAAACCATATAAATTCTTGGTCTTTATGATAAGGCACATTTCGGGACAATAATCTTGGGCTTTCCTGGGATCCATAGGACACGCCCCAACCCCTCCACCACTTAAGAGGCCATACATTTCCGGCATACAGATTCCCACTGCTAAACCATATTATATTATTGTTCCTTATGATAAGACGAATTTAGTGATACCAGCCAGGGCTCCATTGTGTCCATGCCCCTCTCTCTCTACTTCATAAAAAAGGCCTAATATTTCAGATACTGAGTCCAAATGGGTGCTCATTTGGATATGGGGGTTCAATTGGGAGACTTTATAATTGGTAGAGTAAAATGATATCATCATGTTAAATTACACGGCTGCCATTAGGCAATGCAGCCTGAGCTCTGGTGAGCGTTGTGGCCCATGGGCCTCTTGTTTAATAGTTCATCTCAAAACGTTTGTGGGTACCCGGTATAACCGCCTCGGCGAAGCGGTTCTAACGAATACCCACAACCTATGTTTTATGGAGAAATACGAAAATAATGCATACCCTGTAAACCCTAGATTTACCATATGAAAGCAGGATTTAAACTGGTCAAAATTATATAGAATGATGTGTTTTGGTGTGGAGCCTGCATATAATATTAACGGTTCGCTTTGTTGATAGCAACTGAACAATAACTTCTAGAGACTAACGCGAAAGCCATGGATGAATATAGAATAAATCCAGAGACACTTGCTTTTTTGCTTGGATTGTGGTTTAACATCCCCGTCAGCACTATTAAGGTCATTTTGGAAACACCGATTCCAGTTTTGTGGGACTTTTACCCGACATTGAGATGAAATAGCATCTCAAGCCCCGTCGCCCAATGAAACCACAAGCCATTGAACGGCCTGACTCACATCACGTTGCCTGGGCAGGCTTCGCACTTCTAAGTGATTTATCAGTACTCATGTGTGGCGAGTTTCAGCTCTGAGAACCATGCAGCACACTCTATTTCTCCAAACCCCGACGGGCGGGGGGCGAGTACAAAGACAATGTTTGCTTGTTGGTACTCCATTTATATCCAGATGCAATGCTCCGAGTGTTTGATACAATTTCAAAACGGTTTACAGTGGTCGTTAGATACCATTTCTATCATCCTAACTTTCATAAATATAGTTTTATAAGTATGAAAATGTCAGTATCAACAACATCATTCAAATATAATTTCCCCATGCAGAACGGATAGAGAAATGAAATTGTAAAACAGACATAAAATTGCCTTTCTAGACAAGGTGTGTGTGTGTGTGTGGGGGGGGGGGGGGGGGAGTAAAACGTATATTTCTGTCTTTTGTTCTTCAATATTATTTGAGTTATAAATCCCTCAGTACTTCGCAGAGAAAACATATATTATTTATTACTGTAATGGTCTGCGTTTTTTAATACGTTTAAAACGGCCTCTTACATGTTTGTATCAGCCTGTGAACACTAAAATGAACAGTTAACCCTTTTTGTACCAAATGAAATCTTCCTCCTTATATATATAGGAGGAGCCCATTTCACAATTTAGGGGCTTCAGGTTGTGTTTTTTCAAAATCTATTTGGAAAATGGCTGGACTTTTAGCAAACAGTGTAGGCCCTGATCAGACGCCGCGTTCTGATCTGCGGCTTCACTGTTTGCCAACTACCCGTTTAGGGTTTCTGTACTAAATGGGTTAACTTGTGAACCAGAATCCGTAGGTACGTCGGGCGCGCATCTGAATGGTGATATATATCTGCCGTGTCGGCAAAATACTTTCGGAAATCACTCATTCTCTCCCTTCCGCTGATACAAGAAGAGCAGCTGTCAGTTTCTGGCGAACGAAAGTGCATTTTACTGGTTACCTGCTTACGTATAAGTCTGACAAGGAAATTATCCTCTTATGTATAAGTCTGCCAAGGACGTATGGAAAGTGACCGGCTCGATAGAGCCTAAATAGCATATAACGAGCTCAGCTCCACTCCCACCCCAACACACACGCAGAAAAAAAAGACCTGCCGGGTCTGCAACATTCATTGTGAGTGATCATGGAATATTTTCTAAGGCAAGAATATATCTTCCGTTGATTCACTAAGGACAGTTATTAAATAAGAAATGTCTTCGTGGAAGTCTTTCTCTGTCTTTTGTTTTCTTCCTATATTTGTTGTTTAAGAAATGTTGATTTGTTTGATTTGAGGTTAAACGTTCCCATCGACACTGTAAAGGTCATTTTGGAGACGTTGCTTCCAATTTTGTGGGACTTTCATCCGACATTGAGGTGAAATGACACCTCAAGCCCTGCCACCCAATGAAACCAATAGGGTTTATAAGCATGGACGGGCCGACTCGAACTGCTTTGCCTGGGCAGGCTTAGATCCTGTAAGCGGTTTACCAGTACTCGTTTGCGGGTCGGTTTCAGCTCTGCGTGGAAGCATCATGCAGCCCATATATTTCTTCAAACCCCGATGGGCGGGGGCCATGTTTCAGAAATAGATCAGCTCTAATTGTGATTTTTTGAGTAATAAATCACAGTGTGGAGGTCAATTGTAAAGTAGACAAATCACGAGCGCGTAGCGCGTGATTTGTCTACTTACAACCGACCGACAAAATGCGATTTATTACTCAACAAATCACAAACTGGAGCTGATCTATTTCGATTCTAACAGGCTTAAAATCGGCAATAATGTTCTGTTTCCTTCAAAATCTCACAACTTTTCGCCAATGTTAGAAGAAATCCTGCTAGACTTATCAACTGAAACACATGCTTCTATATCCTATCCTATTTCGATGCGAGAAAATGACGTTACACAGTCTAACGTCAAGGAAACCGACTAGTGACGTCATAAATTGCCAGTTTTAATGACGTCACTAGTCACGCCTTCCTTGCCGTGATTTGTTGTAGAATAAAACTCAGTTATTTTGCATTGCCTATATAGGCGCCCTGTGTTAAAATATTAATTAACGTTTAATATACTGATTATTCAGATTATAACAATGGGTGGGCGCCTACGGGCAAGGCCAGTTGAAGATATCTTTTCAGATATGCACAGGTGCAAGCAAAAAGTACACGCGTCATTACCGTTTTTGATTGTAGATGCTTTTGTAATTTTCTGAAGTGGACTGCGAGGCTCTAAGACAGACATCTAGGGAATTGCTGTCACATATTTATTACAATACAGTTCTCGGCCTACTTGCAAAAAGATCTTCTTATCAGAAATAAATTGCATTTGTGAATCATAAGTTGGTCTATCTTTACTAGATATTATATAAATCCAATTAAGTGGCCGATCAATAACCTATTATACGGATGAAACAGAATTTCATATGCGCCGGACCATAGTTTATGGTACCTACTCATAAGCGAACAAAGAACTGTTCATTCTACTTGCATATAGCTGCAGATCAGACCAGTCTGTGATGTGTCTGGTGTATACAGAGGATATTCTGACAAAGAATGTTCACAGGTAGACAAGTGAAGAAGCAGTAAAGATTCCGCAGATTTGCAATCCCAACAGATTTTAAGCTTGTTGCACATTCCGACTTCGGCTTTGTTCTGTTCCAACGCTATGCCATCTTCGTGAGAAAAATGTTATTGTCTTTGAAAGTGACATTTTGATAATGGGAAAAAATACGATAACCCACCCGTGAGACACAGTGCATTTTATATCTAAAAAAACAGACATTTTCTTCTTTTATGAAAATTTCTTATATTTGTCTGATTTTTACTCTAAACATAGGTTGCGAGGTGGTTATTATGACTACCTACAACTTTTTTATTGGAGCAGAATTACGAAAATAATGTATACCCCTGTAAACCCCAATTTTCTCCAAATAAATAGGGGCTTAGTGGGTTATTCATTACAATGACGTGTTAACGTAATGAAACTCTGCACACATTTAACTCATACACGGCTCATAGAATCTTCAACTTGATAGCTGTGGAATGGTACATTAAGTAATTTTCCGATTTGGTGTGTATTAACCCATATTGTACCACAAACCCCAAAACGGGTAGAAGGACGCGGCGTCTGATCAACACCTGGACTGTTCGCTAAAAGTTCAGTCATTTTTCAAATCAATTTTGATGAAAACACAATCTGACACCTCTAAATTTTGAAATGGACTCCTGCTTCATAAAGGAGGAAGATTCCATTTGGTACAAAAATGGTATCTGATAGTTTGCCAACAAATCCTATTTTGGCAAACCGTCATGCCCCTGGTCTCTGATGCCGCGTAGGATGTCGTCTGATTGTTTGTGATACGCTGTTTATCATCTTCCGTTTATGGTGCGATAGGCATGTGGAATAGACGTCCTGCATTTGACAATCGTTAGTTTTAACCGTTCGTTCGGGTTTCCGTTAAAGATGTTGTACAGACAATGCGGAAATATGTTTGTCTTGATTAACAAATGCGGTCTTTTTTTTTTGGACAAAAAGGACAAGATAATAAGAGGCAAAACATGTTCTTTCGCGTAAACCCAGACCAACTCTGCGAACGGCTAGATTTACTGTCAGGCAACAATGTAAACACAAAAGTTACAGCGTCTGAAGAACTATTGGAACATGCCAATTGTATCACCGCTGCTTAAGTGGCACAAGAGGGTCTGTTCTTGGCAGTTTTAGGGAATAACTATAATGAAATTTGTCATTTTGGGTAGTAAATCGGGATTTCCGTTTCAGAGCGACGTGCCAAATGACAATTTTCAATTCAGTTATACCCATTGTCCTTTCTAATGCACTTATTTAAATTTTTTGTTCGACAAAAGTTTCTGGTTCCCCAAACGACTAGCGCAGTGAGCTCCGTAAAACCAAACTCCAACCAATGGAAAGCGATGTTACATATTGACGTCGGGTTACCGACAATATTTTATCGCAAAATACACCGCCGTAAATTATAATGTTTTCCAGTTAGAAATCGCGTTACATACGCAAGTGCATTAGTTTGTTGTTTGTTTGATTTATAGTTTACCGTCCCCGTCAACACTGTAAAGGTCATTTTGGAGACGTTGCTTCCAATTTTGTGGGACTTTCACCCGACATTGAGATGAAATGAAATGACATCTCAAACCCTGCCGACAAATGAAACCTGTTTGGTTTATAAGCATGGACGGGCCGACTCGCTCCGCTTTGCCTTGGCAGGCGTAGATCCTCTAAGCGGTTTACCAGTACTCGTGTACGGGTCTGTCTCAGCTCTGCGTGGAAGCATCATGCAGCCCATCAATTTCTTCAAGTGTATTAGAATCGGCTATATGTTGTTGATATTCATATCGGTGTGTGGTTTTGTGTGTGTTATCACTATTTTAGTTCCTAGATTGCCATTAAGAAAACACGCCTATTCAAATACATTGTCAATTTTGCGCAACGAAGATTTTCAGATTAAAAATTGGGATGTTTTTCTTATTTCTACCCAAAATATAGACTAGACTGAGGGTACATGTTAGAACCGCCTCAATTATGCGGTTCTAACAAGGACCCATAGTCTACATTTTATATCAGGAATAAGAAAACAAAATAACCCTGCAGACCCCAGTTTTACTATATAAAAATGTTGTTCAAGTGTGTGTGTGTGTGGGGGGGGGGGGGGTGCAGATTTATATTGGCGTGTTTTTGTGATGGGTCGTTTTCATGGTTTGTACTTTTACCTGCGAAACGTTTCTTTTTGTACTAGTATACAAAGAAAACAAAAAAAAAAAAAAAACTACCTAAGCATATTTCGTACAGTGGTGCCTCAAAATATTCAACATAAACAGAAGCCCATCTTTCCATCATAATAATATTTATTCTCAAATGTTGATATTGGTTGAGATTTTTCCACAGCTTGAAGACGTAGTACATGTATATCACACAAAAGCCTTACTGTTTCCTGATTTCAATAATGATACAAAGCATGCACTGCTGTTTCCTATAGACGTATTTGTAAGTTTACGTTACTTATTTGTCTTGGATTGGACTAATAAACGCTCCTTTTTTGCAACCGAGAGGGTAACCGAATTTGTTTTTTTTTATATACACAAACACATACATCAAACACTGCATCGCAAGTGAATAGAATATGCACTTCTGAATTCTAAATCATGATACTTGACGAAGATAGAGGCGTCAATAAGACTAAACTGCTTTTGTTTTGTTTGGTGTCTTTGAATGGAGGTGTAAGGTGATTGTGTCGATACCTTATAATTGTATCGAATTTTATTCTTGTCATTTAATCTTGTCTATTGTTCTGCTGCAAGTTTGGACATTTTATGTAAACTGGATCAGTTTCTCGCAATGGTAACAACATACAAAGCTGTGCGGTTTTCTTTGCCAAGGTGCATAGTGTTTTGTTTAGCCAGCTATGAGCCTTACAGTTGTTCCTGTCGCGTTTAGAACTTTGGTTTTGTTTGGTATCTTGGAGGGGAGGTCTTATGGCATTGTATCGATTCCTGATAATTGTATGAACTTTTATTCTTTTCAGTTTTGTCTGTCGGTCTACTGCAAATTCGGATTTTTATGTACATTGGATCAGATTCTCGCAACGACAACAACATACAAAACTTTGCGGTGCTCTTTGACAAAGTGCGTAGTGTTTTGTTTTGCAAGCTATGAACCCCTTAAATTGTTCCTGTCGCGTTAAGACCGATAATGAATAGCCTTGACTAAAGCGAGCATTTATGTTTGCCTTCGTTTCCAAAGACAACTGTTTCAGCATTATCTGTTAATACCGGGTCCCACTGACCAATATGTGTCAGTATTATCTGTTTCGGCCATTTCGATAAGGAGATTTCCTTTTTTTGTAAAAGTGTTCTTGCCTTTGTCCGTTCTGTTTTTGAGGCGGTGCGTTTTACATATAATCTATGGTGTGCTGCGGTAAGATCACTGCCTGGCTTACATTGGGACTGTCGTATTATTATTTTGAGAGGAAGAGATAATTATAAATCAGGCCAACGATCCACTAGATAACTTTAGATGTACGAAACACTCAAATGGCGCATATTATGATGCTTGTGTTCCGTTTTCCGCTGTGAATTTTGGAATTAGTCTTATCAATGGTGCAAACCATTTCCTCTGTTTAAAGATCACGGAAAAATATGTATATTAGTTTTCGATATTTTAAAACATAAAAGTATAGTACGATGTAGAGCGAAAATAACGAGCAGTGTCAATACTATGTTTACAGCAGAGAATATAATAAAACGTTATCACATGTTGAGTCTCATCACGTTAATAAGCCCATGAAATGTACATCCCCGTACACACATCTTTATATATGGAACATTGGGTTTAAAGGGTGTTTACATCTTTTTCTTGTTTTTGCTACTCTTTAGAAATAGAAGTGAAGGCAATGATCAGAAATCGATACAATTAACCCACCATCTGAGACACCAAAGGGATAGAAACACAAACATGAAATAAATAGACCCTTATGGAAACATCAATAGGAAATTTTGGAAAGCCAAAAGGACAGTTACTTTCCAACAAAATGGACAAAATCGATTTTACGTGGCCACAATCCTCGCCCTTACTTCCGTCACGATTTAGACACATAATTTGTTCAGTCCGCATGAAGGCCTCCTTACTCATCAGTGCAACAACTCCGAGACAGCAAGAAACCACTGAAATGCTGGAGCAAAGGAAAACCAACAGTTAGACTCCGATGGGCCCGATCAGAGCGCTTCTAACGAGCCGCTACATGCACAACCTATGTTTCGGATATACGAGCGCAATATTACTTTTCATCAGAAAATATGACCCTTTTTGAGATATGAAAGAATGCACTATGATACACGGATGTGTTATCATAATGGATTAGAAAAAGTCACTTGTCCAATTTAACCAGACTGTAGCATGTCTAAAACTGGTATGTTAGCATAGAGTGTGTATAATACATATTTTAATTTCTAGAACGAGGGCAACTAGTTCCGTTTGACATAGCATTCAGTGTCGTCAAGAGAAATGTTGTATTCATAAATAATGGGTACTGGCTAACTTTACCGACATTTAGTATGTAATTTATTTGTAAAAGATTAGATGTTTTGGCTAGACAATTTAACTTCACTTCAGTTCGGCCATATCGGTGGCCCCCTTATAAAAATCAAAACTCGGATTGAAAATATAATGCAATTATGTACTTCAGTTCCACTATGTTAAGATATTAAGACAACAAACATAAATAAAAATTGATAATAATAATGTGAAGGCATGCTTAAATTAAAGAAAGTCAAACCTTTTTGGAAAATGCATAGTGTTTATTTCTGCTAGACATAGAATGCGGTGATCATTGAAACACACGCATAAGGCGGTCGTGACTTATCATTGACAATTTTAACATGCTGCATCAGAAATAAAAATCATAATGCATACCGATGTAAACACAAATTTTGGCCTATATAGGATTGGACTATAGCCTAATGGTCATATACAAAGGTATAGAAATCGTTAGGCTTAAAAAGACATTAAGGTTAGGGATTGAAGGGCGAAAACAGAATCAAATTATCTGTATTAGTCTTCGAGACATTACAATTGGAAGTGCGAAATACTTCATAGCAACAGAGCAACTTTAGGGTTCTCTCTGAGGTTCACTGATGAGGCCTAATTGGCCGAAACTAGCTAGTCTGGCCTAGAAAACATATACACTCCACAGTTGTCAGTCCTGTGGTGTATTCCTTGCTTCCAAAGGATAACCCTTTTATAGAACATATTTAACTTCACTACAGCTGGTGTGTGGGAATGTGTGGCGGCAGTCAAACGTCTCCCTGCCCTACATCATAGTGTAGATTATATTTTCTTGTCCTTTGGGATCATTGATTCCATTGTGGAATTTTGAAAATATCTGAGGGTCACTGATGAGGCCTAATTGGCCAAAACTAGCTAGTCTGGCCCAGAAAACATATACACTCCATATTTTTCAGTTCTGTGGTGTATTCCTTGCTTCCAAAGGATAACCCTTTTATAGAGCATATTTAACTTCACTACAGCTGGTGTGTGGGAATATGTGGCGGCGGTTAAACGTCTCCCTGCCCTACATGATAGTGTAGATTATATTTTCATGTCCTTTGGGATCATTGATTCCATTGTTGAATTTTGAAAATATCTGAGGGTCACTGATGAAGCCTAATTGGCCGAAACTAGCTAGTCTGGCCCAGAAAACATATACACTCCATATTTTTCAGTTCTGTGGTGTATTCCTTGCTTCCAAAGGATAACCCTTTTATAGAACATATTTAACTTCACTACAGCTGGTGTGTGGGAATGTATGGCGGCGGTAAAACGTCTCCCTGTCCTACATCATAGTGTAGATTATATTTTCTTGTCCTTTGGGATCATTGATTCCATTGTGGAATTTTGAAAATATCTGAGGGTCACTGATGAGGCCTAATTGGCCGAAACTAGCTAGTCTGGCCCAGAAAACATATACACTCCATATTTTTCAGTTCTGTGGTGTATTCCTTGCTTCGCAAAGGATAACCCTTTTATAGAACATATTTAACTTCACAACAGCTGGTGTGTGTGAATGTGTGGCGGCGGTAAACCGTCTCCCTGCCCTACATCACAGTGTAGATTATATTTCCTTGTCCTTTGGGATCATTGATTCCATTGTGGAATTTTAAAAATATCTGAGGGTCACTGATGAGGCCTAATTGGCCGAAACTAGCTAGTCTGGCCAAGAAAACATATACACTCCATATTTTTCAGTTCTGTGGTGTATTCCTTGCTTCCAAAGGATAATCCTTTAATAGAACGTATTTAAACTGCCTCTTTTATACTCACATTACTTTTTTGAAACTTTTTTTTTACATGAGGCTCTTACATGAGTGCTCATGTGTTATTGAATTTATAAAACGAGTTGAGGAAAAAGGATAAACTGCGAGGCTCTGCCGAGCATTTTATCCCTTTTCCTCAACGAGTTTAATAAATTCAATAATACATGAGCACGAATGCAAGATTCTATTTATCACATGACATTTATAACGCATTTTATTCATGTTTGTTTACAAAAATGTCAATATTCCGCCATTAGTAAACACGACATCGTTAAGCACGTCGTACATGAAATGTTACGGGACGTATCTACCTAATTTGCATATTTAATCCACAAGTGATTATCGAAAATATTACATGGCGTTATTACACTCTCAGACGCGACGTCATATGATAAATATGAAATAGCTTGTTTTTAAAGTTATCAGGAACTGTACAATCACTTATTTTAATTATTGCAAGTGATCTCAACTGAAATGCTCAATCAGTTTTCTCCTTCTTTCAATCACAAATCTCAAATTCAATTTTTAAATAATTTATTAAAATTATTTAAATTCCAATTTTTGTATTTGCAAGTGGCTAAAGAACCGTGCAGAACTTCCTGATCTACGGAAAGAGCATGTAAATCACTTACCTCATTTGGTCTTAATGAAATTGTGAATTAAACAAGATGTGTTTGTGAAACACTGATGCCCCCGGACAGCGCCAATGTTAATGTTTTAAAATTTTTTGAAAAAATAGGTCAAAGGTCAAGTTCAAGGTCACGAGATCAAAAATTATGGTACCACTGGAAAGGTCTTGTGATAAGGTATACACATGTGAAATATGAAAGCTCTATCTATTACCATTCAAAAGTTATGCCCAATGTTAAAGTTTTTGCAGACGGACAAACGGACAAACGGACAAACAGACAAACGGACAAACAGACGGACAGACCAAAAACTATATGCCCCCGAATCTCTTAGATTCCGGGGGCATAAAAATTGATTTATATATGTTTAAAAATTATTTTAATTTATATCATAGTTTGAATGTCACAATCGAATTTCTCATTTCTATACCAAATTGTAAAACAGATACACAGTCATAGAAGGACCTGCGCAGAATGTATAAGGTAACTGCAAAATGGAAAATAGTTAAACTTGTTTTAACAAAGTATGAAAGCACTATGACATCACAGAATATTGCATTTTTAGTTTAAATCAAAGAACATTCAAGGGAGGTTACTCTTTGAGAACAGTAGATATGTATCAAATATAATTAAGGCGTAACTATACCAAATTTAGTGACACAGAGGCCTTTCTGATATTTAATCTTCATCAGTGTGTCTCAACCCCAAAGACTTGAAACCGAAACGGATGACGAACAAGACCCGGCAAACACAGCACATCCCCCTCCGAGCACACACCGACCGACATAGCTCATGAGACAGGTCAACTGGAGGCATCAGGCAAGAGACGCCCACCTGCGGACTTACAGGCGTCCCCCGCCGAGCCAACATCAGCAAACATGGCCCACACTCCATGGAAGTCCCGGGCATCAGGAAGGAGATGTCCAAATAAATGAGCATAACTTTAGAACAAATGAGATTTTTTTTTTCGATTGATTTCAATAGAAATACATGTATTGTGTCTGCTCCCACCCTGCCTAATTACTCAGAATTTAATTCTTTCTTTACCATTGCACTTTAATTTTAATGGCTTACCTTGCATGGACTTGTGATCGCCAGCATTCAGCCGTACCTTCAATGCATGCAGGTACCAAATAAGTGCTCAGGGAATTCTGTGAACGGCAATACATCGGTCAATACTATAACAGTTGAAGTCGCATCGTGAAAAGACAGTGACAAATTTGTTGTCTTATATACATAAACCATAAACTTTACATAAACATACTCTAACATTAAGCACTTGCTTCAAGTGCATGAAAAATGTACACCAGTTTCCAAACGCGTCTATTTAGACCTCAATGGTGACACTCGCATTAATTTTGAATATCCTAGAATGGATTTGTCGCCACCTAATGGCATGCTTTAGTATAGTATGATTTAACACCGCTAGACGACAAAGATATCAGCTGTCTTGCAGATAAATCGATTATAGAAGAGCTGAGGCCACTATTTAAAGTATCCTTAGTTTTAAGTATTGTATTAAAATAGAAGTGAAGGTAATGATCAGGAATCGGCACAATTAACCACAGCCCCCATCAGAGACACCAAAGGGAAAGAAGCACAAACTTGAAACAACTAGACCCTAATTGAAACATCAATAGCGGACAGCCAACAGGACAGTTACTTTCCCACAAAATGGCTAATTGGCCATCCAAAACAAAATAATATAAGCGATACACACACACACACACACACACACACACACACACACACACACACACACACACATAGACAAACCTTAACAAAATAAACCGCGACAGAAGAACCGCTTTCCACTTGTGACGTTTTAATTATGATGAAGTTGTTTGTGTCTCTTTCCCTTTAGTGTCTTGGATGGGAGGTGTGAGGTACGAGGGACGTTCATTTAATGTTGCTCTGGGGGTTCTACAGGGCTCTATTACTCCAATTCACATTTCATTTACTTTAACCCTTCAAAGTGTTCTCCATTGAAGGTAACACACTTTTGAAGTATCGAATTCCATTATGTGAAGGTAGAGAAGTACACCATTTTAGGCATACCCTGGATACAAGGGAATTTCACTATCAAGTGCTCATCGGGATTCATAACGACGACCACAAAGGGTTTTCTTTAGTCAAGGATCCAGACAAAAACGTCGCAGGGAACAAGGTCTGGCGAATGAGATGGGTAAGAGAGCTAAATGGTATTTTCCTCTTTCAAGAAATCTTTGACAAGAGCACACTTATGAGCAGTTGCGTTGTCTTGGATAAGACACAGTCCTCTTAAACCGGTTGCAGGTCTTCTTCTTTCATAGTGTGCCTTTGCTTTTGACAACACATCATTCTTATAAAATTTACTTGTGGCTGTCTTGTCATTTGGTGTGGGAATTTGAACAATGGGTCCATCTCAATTTAAAAATACCGCATACAAAGCTTCTGTCGCGCTTTTAATTCGTTTTTCAATAACCGACCTTGCTTAGTCTTTTCGCAGCCACTGCTTGTAAGTCATGCGTTTTTTCGACTCAGATTGCACCACCTGTAAACAGCTCAGAAATGCTACGTGTGCCATTTTTAATACATTTTCTAAAGACTTTTCCTCACTTTTACACGGGTAGTCTTTTGTTCTTTGGTCAAGCTATGCCTGGCCAATCGTGCTCGAACTTTTCTAGTTTTAAACTCTTGAGTAAATTCTTATGAACTGCTCCCGATGAAACACTATCAGCAATTTCTTTCACCGTGAACATTGAATCTTGTTTGACCATATCTGCCACAGCAGCAACATTAGCCCTTGCAACAGCTTTTCTTTGATGGTCTGGACGGGGCTTATCTATTAAGTCAAATCATTGTATACACTTCTGTTTACTACCTTTAAATTGTTCTGTTTCATGCCACCAGAAAATTGACGTTTGAAGACATCGGATGTCCCGTGTATTCGACATAGTTCACTATATATCTCTCTGTGAAACCGAAACATTCAGACATACGCGATGTTAATCTAGGCCCTTATTTTATTATTTTTTTTTTTCATTAGTAAGGGTTGACTGACCCAACTTTAACTTTCAATAACTTTGAAAGATTGAGGCGAATTAAACTGAAATTGCATCCTGTTATAAAAAATCCCCCCTCCCCCGTGAAATCAACGCAGTTTTCACTTGTTCCTTTTAGCCACGCGGTATGGTGGCTCGTTAGTGGCACAACTGAATAAACGCCATTACATGTACTGATTCCTGAACATTGCCTTCACTTCTGTTTTATATTTGATTTTTCGATAGTATTGTTGAAAAAAATGTGACTAATGTTGTTTGGTATTGCAAAAGCTTCTCAATTGTTTGTTTTCGACAACATCATCAAAAAAAAAAAAAAACAAAAAAAAAACAGTATACTCGCCTTAGTAAATGTTCACATTTGGTAATTGTTAACTATTAACTTTGGCAGCTTTGTACGCCTAGTCCAAGAGTTTATTACGATAACGCATACATGTGCTATCATCACATTAACCAGTCCGTGAAATGAACACGCCTCTAAACCCCACTTTATATAAAGGACACTGGGTTTAAGGCGATATACATTTTTTTCTTATTTCTGCCCCAAGATATAGGTCGGGGTACTCGTTAGAACCGCCTCCCTCTCAAGAAGCGTAGCAGTCAACAATTCACCACGAATGCCGAAGTCAGACACGCGACCAGACACGCCGACAAATTGAACCAATTGCGACACGTCGCCGCACGAGTCAAACCAAGGACACAACGGTACACTTAGAGTAAATGATGCAGGAATGACCATGATTTTTCCTAACACATAATTACGATCACCGTGTTTGCTGTGCAATTTCTTAGCATATGTATCATACTTATAAGCGTGCGCCCGTGAAAGTTTGCGAATTTGTGTGTTTCTGCCATACTATATAAATTGTCAGAAAGAAATGAAACAAACACAAGTAAATATTATCGAGTGCTGAGTTGCACTCGATATTAGAAATACAACAAGTATCAAATTAAGGACCAGTGGTGTCAGACAGTATCGAACAATATTCATTTATCATTTCGAATATGACACTCTATAAACCTATATCGTACTAAAATAACTTGTGCGAACTGATATCAAAACAAGTAATAACTAATTTAATCTTCTTCAAGTGCATGTTTAACTTTTTTCTTACCAATGTTGTTCATACGCAAACGATACCAGCCATTGCGAAATTCAACTTGCCCCTTATGGAACATACTTTATGGAAAGGGCGGCAGGGCTTGATATGCCATTTCATCTCAACGTCGGGTAAAAGTCCAATGAAATTGGAAGCGACGTCTTCAAAATGACTTATGCAGTGATGACGGAAATGAACAAAAACACACTTTCTGGAAAATCAAATTTGAATTATGTTAGTGTCGCAAATATTCGCCATTCATTCATCGTCTACCTGTTATACATATCCATTCTGCTTTGTGTCCATGTAGATAACATGATATGTAGCGAATATGTCTTACTGACATAGCTTTTAAGGGGAATAGAAACACCTGTCACAGTGTCCCATTATTTTTCAAAGAGAGACAACTTTTGGGACTTCCTGTTCGCTTTTCTATAAGCCCTGCCCACTGAAAAAGGGGTCAACTCTTATGGAAGCAAATTCTTGCCTTAAAGATTAGACCCCTATTGCCATGGGAGACAAAAATACTTTTGCATGAGTTGCCTCCCTTGAAGGTGTATCCATTCCTCTTAAATGCCTCTTGTGGACAGATATATATTTAACTTTGTGACTAAAGTACTACATCTTTTAAGTTAGCATATTTTATTGCTTCTCTTCAAAGTCAGGGCACAGCACAATGTACATGTTGGTAAGTTCGATACATAACTTCCCATTTAAAAACGCCAATGGTACTGAGTCCACTATGTTTCTTACGCACCCTTATAATATCCGTCAAATGATCTTTCAATATTGCATCCAAAATAATCAGAACCAATATTGTTTTTCACAAAGTGTCTATGGAAAAAAGTTTTAATTGCGGACAATGAAAAAGTGGCATGCAAATCCTTTTCTCTTACTGAACTGCAAGAAAAATACACAGCTCTATTAATAGATCATGTAAGCAACTCGTGTTAGAATTAATGTGTAATAGTTTAAAAGAATAATTTTAGTGACTTTAAAGAGTTAGGTCAATCAAAAGCTCGAGTCAAAAAAATACTTGAGGAACTGATCGAATCAGAACCCAAACTGCCTATCAGAAACATCAAAGGGAGAGACGGATAAACGCATCTTAGCCCATTTAGTACCAGAAACCCCAAAACGGGTACCCTGGCAAACCGTGCAGGCCCAGATCAGACGCCGCAGGCGTCTGATCAGGGCCTACACTGTTTGCTAAAAGTTCAGTCATTTTCCAAATACATTTTGGTGAAAACAAAACCTTACACCCCTAAATTTTGAAATGAACTCCTGCTATATAAAAGGAGGAAGATCCAATCTGGTACAAAATGGGTTAAGAAACAACAAAATCACAAGCGACAAGCCGCATTAGGAGCTCTTTCCCAAAAAGGTGGATTCTCAGTTACTTTTACCGAATTAAATATTGTGGACATACAGAAGTGTTAAAATTAAAATATTTTAAAACTTGAACAACATCGAACAAATCATATGAGACCGCAACAAAAGTACCACATCCGGACGGCCAGTAATGTTTACTGAGATGGGTGGTAAAAGGGTTTTACGGGGCCAAAACTTTCATACTCAACTTGCGCCACGGTATACACAACTTGGTTTGCTTTTCAGCTCGCATGGAGGTCTCATAGTTATTCAATATGTCATCACCGGCAACAATTAAAAGCAACGAAAGGCTATAATGTAACACGGATGAGGACTTTTGTGGGAAAGTAATTGTCCTTTTGGCTTTCAGCTGCTGGTGTTTCCATTAGGGTCTAGTGATTTTTTGTTTGTGTTTCGTTCCCTTTGGCGTCTCTGATGGGAGACTGATTCGGCGTAAATGATACATGTAGATGGAATCTTATCCAGAAAACACGCATATATAATTCTGACCTCCTTGAAACCTACTTTGATATGGTAAATGAATACCTCACTTTATATAGAGAACTGGGGTCTACAGGGGTAGTTATTATTGTTCTTCTCTCTGCTCCAAGGAAAAGCTCCTGGGTACTCGTCAGAAACGCCTCAATAAGGTGATTTTGACGAACAGCCATGTTAAGGGCATTAAGAAGTTTGTTTGTTTGATTTGAGGTTTATAGTCCCCGTCAACATTGAATGGGTCATTTTGGAGACGTTGCTTCCAATTTTATGGGAATTTTACCCGACATTGAGATGAAATGACTTCTCAAGTCCAGTCGCAAAATGAAACCAATAGGGTTTATAAGCATGGACGGTCCGACTCGCACCGCTTTGCCTGGGCAGGCTTAGTTACTCTAAGCGGTTTACCAGTACTCGTGTGCGGTCGGTTTCAGCTCTGCGTGGAAGCATCATGCAGCCCATCTACTTCCTTCAGCCCAAATGGGCGGGGGCAAGGGCATTAATAAGAAAAAACGTTACATGTTTGTACCAGAAAAAAGATCGTTTTTTTTAGATATTAAAGCGAGCACTATGCAATACGGATGTTTTATCATAATGATGATGTAACATCACGTGCACAAGTCCTTGGTATGAATATCTCCCTAAACCCAACTTTATGCCTGATGCTCTGTCTCTGGTCGGGCTCATTTGAGTCTAACTGTTGGTTTTCTTTTGTTCCAGCATTTCAGTGGTTTCTTGCTGTCGAGTCCTCACCGTTGTCTCACCTCTGTGGTTCTTTGATTTTTGTGTTCACGGAGATGTTGCACTGATGAGTTAGGAGGCCTTCATGCGGACTGAACAAATTATTTGTCTAAATCGCGACGGAAGTAAGGGCGAGGGTTGTGGCCACGTAAAATCGATTTAAGCCCCCCCGGTGGAAATCTTCCACTGACCGTTCCAAGGCGGCTCTTCTGTGGCGATGTATTTATGTTGTTGTTTGCTACTTACTGTATGTATCACTTGTTTCTTTTAATTTTGGATGGCCATATGGCCATTTTGTGGGAAAGTAACTGTCCTTATGGCCTTCCTTTGTTTAGGTTTCCATTATGGTCTGGTCGCTTAATGTTTGTATTTCTTTCCCTTTGGTGTCTTTTATGGGTGGAGTAAGTTAATTGTATCAATTCCTGATCTTTGTTTTACTTCTACTTTTTATATAGAAAAACACTGGGGTTTACGGGGTATACATTTTTGTCTTATTTCTGCCCCAAGACATTGGTTGTAGGTACTCGTTAGAACCGCCTCATTGAGGCGGTTCTAACGAGCACCCACAACCTATGTTTGCAGTAAAAATTCGAAAAGAAATACGGATTTTCATCCGAAAATTACCCATTTTGTCGCACGAGGGTATTAATTAACCGCCTCAGGCAGACTGTGCATTGGCGGGTGTGCGCCCATTGAAGACTCGTATAACCCTGAGCATTCAGAACGATAACACCCCCGTGCGAGATAGTTTCCAAAATGACTACTTTTCTGATAAAAATCCGTGCTATTTTTCTTGTTTATACTGCGAGCATAGGTTGGGTGTGCTCGTAAGAACCGCATCGTTGAGACGGTTTTAACGAGTACCCACAACCTATGTCTATGGAGCAGAAATACGAAAAACTACATGTATGTATACCACGGTGAACCCCAGTTTCCTCTATATGAAGTGGGGTTCAGGGGGTGTTCATTTCAAGGACTTGTTCCCGTGATGTCCGCGCAGTCTGATCGGCCGTCGCTGTCAGCAATATGCCTTTTGTGCTAAAAGTTCTTTACAAAGGCTCAGAAAGTTATATAATAACCGAGTTCGTACGCAGGTCGATTTAAGTCTTCACCGATCGCATATTTTTGGAAACCTTTTTGTCTGTCGAGGTTCATATTATTGTCGTTTAATGCCAACTCATTATGGTTTATTTCACTGAAGAGACAGTTACAATAAAAAAGGCCATTCTTTGCAATAAATTGCGCTTAACACTTCAAATTGCTAGCTCTTAAACCATCCACATCGTGGCTAGTTTTGATTCATTGGTCTGGATATATCTTGCGTCAATGGAAACGGAATCCAATTTTCTGAGTATATTATTTAAACAGAAAACGGAACTATAATCAATCAACTCACAGACCAACAGCGATGACAGATAATTTCTCTGGCAGTATTAAAAGCATATCTATCACTCCCAAGTGAGGGGAAATAAGTGAGGTGATTGCATGTTGCGAGTTCTAGATTGACTGGGGTCATAAAATAATCAAACGAAGTTAGAAGTTATCTCACATTTTTCTTTTATGTGTTTGTCATCGCTTGCGATCACTAGCATTAGGGAAGTGCATGTAGGTAGCACTTCACTACATTTGAAATTTACAGTGATACCACGAGTCCACGACAAGATACAGAACCCATATAAACCATAATGTTTACAATGAACAACCCTTCAAACCCCACTTTTATAGCGAAAATATAGCGACAAAGGGGTATATACTACGAGGGCAAGTCAATAAGTAACCAGCCTATCCCATGTCCAATTGACCGAGACAACCAGGATTTTCATGCCTTGTTGCAATACATGTTTAAGGCATGAGGGCAAAAGTGCACCCTTATCGTGTCATTCGCTCATAAGATATTGAAAGACAAACATGGCTAGCGATGCAAGCTTCATAGTGAAGACTCCCTCTATCTTGCATGTAATGTAAGAAATGCTTTTTTTCACTTCTGAAGAACATAAAAAATATACTTTATGGTCATGTCAGAAAGTGTTTGACGCTCTCACCTTTCTTCCTTACAATATTTACATAAGATTTGGTACCAAGTTATTTAGACAAATTGTGGGTATTCCGATGGGTAGAAATTGCGCACCCCTTGTGGCTGATCTGTTCTTGTTTTGTTATGAAAGACACTTCATTATGTCCCTTTCCGTTGAAAACAAATCTGAAATCATTAAAGTTTTAAGCTCGACTTCTAGATATTTGGATGGTTTACTAAATATTGACAATACCTAGTCCGATGGTTTGATCAGTCAAATATATCCGCCAGAACTTCAGTTAAATAAATCAAATTCTTCTGATACCGAGGCCCCGGTTTAGGATTTACATCTATCTATTGTATA
This sequence comes from Lucinisca nassula, assembly GCA_963580285.1. Lineage (NCBI taxonomy): Eukaryota > Metazoa > Mollusca > Bivalvia > Lucinida > Lucinidae > Lucinisca > Lucinisca nassula. Next base: position 96,054,760 of record OY757011.1, read on the forward strand.
TGGATTTGTTTCTTGCGACTGGGACTGTGACCATTTGAGTTTTACGTCCCACCAACGGAGACGGGACCTCGGTTTAAAGACTCATCCGAAAGTCTGGAGAAGCCCAGGGTCGATCCTGCGACCCCTGGTTTACAAGGCGAGTAGCATAACCACTACACCACGCAGGCTTCTTGTTTCCTGCAAAATTTATGATAAACACGATGCTTTTAATTTTAGATTGTAAATTTTCCTTTCTTGGCTGGTGATGTTCCTCGCGCGGCATCCTATGGCGTTTATATTTCGCAATTAATTCGATTTGCCAGAGTGTCTGGTCATGTAACTGACTTCAATACTCGTAATAAATTGGTAACTGCTAAACTTCTTAAGCAGGGTTATCGGTATCATAAACTACGCAAATAAAAATCAAAAATGAGTTCCTTTAAGAGCAATGAAAACATTCATAAGAAAGAAGATGGGTCATACTACGTAGTTTCGGCCAATAAAGCCTCATCAGTGACCCTGTAATGATCCGGCAAAGAAAGCGAGAGGAAACATACTGCAATTTTGCGAATTTCGAATAGGCAGTCGATTCAAAGACTGATATAAATCAAAATGGGGTCCAAATAATTAAAAACCTGTCTAGAATATGAGTCTAAACCAATAATTTATTTCTGATTTCTCAGAATATTCACGCTGATCTCGAAGGACCAAAAGTAAAATATAAACTGCACTATGGTTGATGTACGGGGAGACATGAGACAAAGCCATTTCAAAATTTTATAGACGTCATTTCGATTTAATTTCATCATTCAATGCTGGACTTAAATATTTTCTGCAACAATGTCTATCGGAACCCGAATTTTATGGTGACATAGTATATAAATTAAGAAAAATATATAATTGCAATGACTTTAGCACCAAATTTCGTAAAATCATTCTTCGATATAAAAAGATTGGGTACAACATAAACGTTATACGACAGACTGCGTGCATGGCAGTTTACCCAATCGCTGTTGACAACCTTGCTTCCCTCTTCAATTGTACGCCGGTGGGTCAGGCCTCATTATATGACAATTAGAAATAAAGAGAATCTAATTGTATGTGATGTTGGTCGGTGCCTGATGCGCTGTCTCTGGTAGGGCCCGTTGAAGTCTAACTATTGGTTTTCTTTCGCTCTAGCAGTGGTTTCTTGCTGGCGAGTCCTCATCGTTGTTTCATCTCTGCCGTTGTTTGATTTTTTGTGTTCACGGAGATGTTGCACTGATGAGTTAGGAGGCCTTCATGCGGACTGAACAAATTATTTGTCTACATCGCAACGGAAGTAAGGGCAATGATTATGGCCACGTAAAACTGTATCTTGGGGCGCACAAGGCGTTATTATGTTGGACTTTTCAGCAAGGAAAAATTCAATAAAGGTGCTTATTGCGCAAATTTGCTCGACCAACTATGAAATGGGATCCGTGGAAAACGCCGAGGTAAACTCTACAAAGGAATTCTGCTCCCACAGGACAATGCAAGCGAAAACACTTGCAAAATTACAATGGATGCTGTTAAGCGGTTTGGGTACGAGCTAATACTGCACCCCGCCTATTCTCCGGACTTAGCTCCTAGTGACTATTTCCTATTCCAAACATTAAGATATATCCGCGAACGTCATATCTTGTCCAACGAAGAAGTCGTGGCAGCAGTTGAGGAGTGGGTCGGAGACAAGTACCCTGGCTTCTTTAGTTCTGGGCTGATGGTACTAGAACATCGTTGGTCCAAGTGTATCATTCTAGAGGGTAATTGAATCGAAAAAGAAGAGATCGGTCTCACCCAGAAATAAGTTAGACTGTTTTTATTGACTCCACCTCGTATTTTTTCTATTATTTGCTCCAAAACATGGATTGTTGGCACTCTTCAGCCTCAGTGAGGCTGTTCTAGCAAGGACCAACAACGTACGTTTGGACCAGATCTTAAAAAATGTTCACTCCAAAAATTGCTATACACTAATCTTTAGATTTGAGAAACATAATAATGTGATCGTGTGTGATACGACTTTTTAATGTCAATATTCCACCGTTACTCGTAGTAAACGAAACTACGCTAAGGACGTCGTCGTGTAACGCTACGGGGCATATCTAACTAACTTGCATATTTAATCTACTGGTGGATAAACGAATTTTAGTTCATGACATTATTATATTCTCCGGCCCCCGCCCATCAGGGCTTGAAGAAATATATGGGCTGCATGATGCTTCCACGTAGAGCTGAATCCGACCCACATACGAGTACTGGTAAACCGCTTAGATGATCTAAGCCTGCCCAGGCAAAGCGGTGTGAGTGTCGGACCGTCCATGCTTATAAACCCTATTGGTTTCATTGGGCGACATGGCTTGCTTGAGATGTCATTTCATCTCAGTGTCGGGTAAAAGTCCCACAAAATTGGAAGGAACGTCTCCAAAATGGCCTTTACAGCGTTGAAGGGGACGTTAAACCTCAAATCAAACAAACAAATTACATATTCGGGCGAGCGCCATACGACCTTGGGTAAAGCAATTGAAATGAGTACATGTATGTGAACGTGACGAGGTACAGTTCGGCATGTGCGGCCAGTTAAGAGGACAACCATCCTTTGCATAGAATGCAGTCTCATCATTGTCTTCGCTGACTTCACTGTATAGGTATAGCAGTATCCACAGGTGGTACATGTGCCCTGCATAGAGTTTAACCAAACTTCGTTTATGCGCGAATGTGAGCGAGTTTTTTCCCCGTTCAGGACATCGGTTGTGGGTACTTCTTAGAACCGCCTCGTCGAGAAGATTCTAACGCGGATCCAAAACCTATGAAGGACAATATTACAAATTTCAATCACAATAATGACAGTTTTCGAGATATGAAAGAAAAGCTGTGTGCCACATAATCATTATGTAAGCATTATGTTTGGTATTAGCTATGTTGGTCTCCGTTGACTCTTGTCTGTTTGTTTGATTTGAGGTTTATCGTCCCCGTCAACACTGTATAGGTCATTTTGGAGACGCTACTTCCAATTTCGTGGGACTTTTATCCGACATTGAGGTAAAATGACACATCAAGCCCTGTCACCCAATGAAACCAATAGGGTTTTTAAGCATGGGCGGTCCGACACGCCCGCTTTACCTGTCCAGGCTTAGATCCTCAAAGTTGTTTACCAGTACTCGTGTGCGGACGGTTTCAGCTGTGCGTGGACGCATCATGCAGACCATTTATTTCTTCAAGCCCCAGCAGCGAGGAAAGCTCGTATTCGGGCTTATCGGGTGTGCTTGTTGTGAATTACGTTTGCTGTACGAACGTCCACAGACAGAACAGAATTAATTTTGATTCGATATGCGGTGCCGTGACGTATATAGATGTAACACTTCGGTCAGTTTATTAATTAACAAAGCAAACATGATCGAAATAGCTAACTAATTAATACAATTTATGTCCACAACCGTTTGTCAATCAGCACACACTTGAAATACAGCAGCGACGTGTTCACCCGATTAGTACTGACCAATAACGATAACCCATGAGCAAGTTTAAGGTACTTTGTAGTGTGCAAGGTAAGCTCCTCCCTAAAAGCTTTGTTAAACCCCAAAACGGGTACCCTGGCAACAGCGCAGGCCCAGATCAGACGCTGCAGAACGCGGCGTCTGATCAGGGCCTACACTGTTTGAAAAATGTTCAGCAATTTTCTGAACAGTTCTTGACGAAAACACAACCTGACACCCCTAAATTTTGAAATGGACTCCTGCTATATATAAGGAGGAAGATTCCATTTGGTACAAAAAGGGTTAAGGTCCGGACGAAGCCAGTATAAGAGGTATCAATGTTTCATGTTTTGGACGCTAGTTATATATGGCCTAATAATGAAAGAATAAAGGACCAACTAGGACCAGAACGGCATTGCATAAGTTAATTATTATGGGACTATTTTCTTTTTTGCATTGGCAACAGCGCAGGCCCAGATCAGACGCTGCAGAACGCGGCGTCTGATCAGGGCCTACACTGTTTGACAAAATGTTCAGCAATTTTCTGAACAGTTCTTGACGAAAACTCAACCTGACACCCCTAAATTTTGAAATGGACTCCTGCTATATATAAGGAGGAAGATTCCATTTTGTACAAAAAGGGTTAAGGTCCGGACGAACCCAGTATAAGAGGTATCAATGTTTCATGTTTTGGACGCTAGTTATATATGGCCTAATAATGAAAGAATAAAGGACCAACTAGGACCAGAACGGCATTGCTTAAGTTAATTATTATGGGACTATTTTCTTTTTTGTATTGGTTTTATATGCCTTTTCAAGATTATTTCACTTATTTATCAGTAGTGGGCGAAAACCGGGGTACCCTGAGGAAAACCATCTGACCTTCCTTTGCAGAACATGGCGTTTCACAACTGTTTGTTTAGGGCCGCCCAGAGTCAATCCACCCACCAGAGCTACATGTATCCGTGTTCTAATTACCTTTTGTGCATGCACTCAGGTTGAATGCGTTTTGACTCATTGTATAGTAGTCGCAGATAAATTTGAATAGGCGGATCTATTCAGGTGTGGTCAATTTATGATAAATTCGCTAAGTCCACCAGAAGATTCCGTAGAGCGCCTTTCGCATGCTTTCTGCAAGCGGACCAAATGGCCATATACGGGTGACTTGGTTTACCGTTTTGTTAATAGATCATTCCAAAGGTAGGAACTAACGATAGCCCCGCCTAGTCAATTTTATCTGCGACTACCTTAAGTCTTTTTTGTCATTCATTGTCTGACGTTATGCATTTGTATTTGGTATATTCTTAAAAATATATTTGTACCTTAATTAGTCCGTTTTCGAGCTAACAGACTTCAGTGTATCGATAGTGGACACCCGTACCTTCTGTGCACACCTCCTCTAACTGTAGTTGGTCCACTCGTTTGTAAACCATTCCGAAAACACGCCTATACAAATACATAGTAAATGTTACCACTGAAAAATGAAAGATGAAAATGTCTATATTTTTTCTCATTTCTGCTCAAAACATAGATAGTGGATACTCGTTAGAACCGCCTCATCGAGGCGGTTCTAACGAGTACCCACAACCTATATGTTAGAGCAGAAATAAGAAAAATAAGTTTTACCCCTGTAAACACCAGTTTTACGATATAAAAGTGGGGATCAAGCGGGGGGGGGGGGGGAGTCAAATTTATTTAGGCGTGTTTTCTTGATGCATTGCTGTTTTTATCATGGCCTGGAGATACGTATATGGTTTTGGTTTCTCCATAGAGTTATCTATGTGTCACTTCTGTTGCATTTAATACGTCATTGTTTCGCACTATGTTTTTATTGTGTGTTCATTGTTCGTTTTATCCTCTTACAGAAGTGGACCAATCGTTTGGAATTTATCATGGTCCGATGAAATGCCTTTTAGCTCAAACAGTATTTGCTTGTGTGTATGATAATAAGCATCTTGTATTTGCTTTTGCTTGTGTTGAAGTTTTATGCCCACGTCAACATTATTTAGGTCATTTTCATTTTGGATAAACTCTTACCCGACATTGAGATTAAATCACATCTCAAGTCCTGTCGCCCAAAGAAACCGTTATGGTTTCAGATAGTCTGACTTGCACTACTTTTCTTGGCCAGGCTTAGACCTATATGGTTTACCAGTACTCATAGCTCTGTGCGGAAGCAGCATCCAGCCCAATCTATTTCTCAAAGTTCCTATTCAGAAATTACAAAGTTATCGACAGATGTTTTGAAGCTATCTACTCTACTATTTCCGCACGAATGTGGCCGCCAGATGAATTAATCGAATCACATGCATTGTTAGCGAAATATAAATTTCCAATTATTATTGGGACTACACCAATTATGATGGGTTGGGGAGGTGGAAACTGTAACACTCAGAGTTTTTAAAAGTCTTTCATTCCTAATAGGAGTCATTGGTACCATAGTCTTTACAATTTTGAATAGCATAATCCGTCTCTATTCATGTTTTTTTTTCTGTCGGATTGTTGTCATGCATTTACCTGTCACAACCAATATGTGTGTGTGTGTGTGTGTGTGTGTGTGTGTGTGTGTGTGTGTGTGTGTGAATTCGGGTTTAACGTCGCTTTCAACAATTTTTCAGTCATATCACGACGGTGTCTGGTTGCGACAGGGAGCTCAATGCTCACTTTTATAGTGCTGCCTCACTGAAGTATCATGTCCCAGACACATTACATGATACCACACCCAGTCACATTATCCTGACACTGGGTCGACCAGTGCTAGCTCTACCCCGTAAATCTGAGTGCCAAGCGAGGAGCAGCTAGTACCATTTTTAACGACTTTGGTATGTCGCGGCCCGGGATCGAACCCTGGACCTCCCGTTCCCCGGAGCGGACACTCTACCAACTGAGCTATCGGGGCCGGTGTCACAACCAATATATCGTGTTTGATAATAAAAGTTATAAAATCTACCCTCTTGGCGTTATTTTTCCAAAGGACTAAATGGTCTGTTGATTAAACAGATCCTTAGTCCATCGCTGAATATTTCAATGTACTATGTTTGTTGATCTATTGCATTCAACATGGCACTAGTCCGATTGTGATCTAAAATATGCTTTCGGTATATTTATAAAATTATTTTCGTTACTTTATTTTTGCATTTTGATCCCAGTCATTTCGAGCTAAAATGTTACAGTACTGTGGGTATACAAAGTTAGTAATAAGTGATATTTTCAAAATGCTAGGGAGTTCTAGTTGAACCAGATAAATCCACATCAGCATTATACGGCCATTTCCACAGTAAATGAGCATACTCACTGTGGTTTGACCATCACGACAACATGCCTATATAATTCTGACCCCCTCAAACCCTACGTTTGTATAGTAAAACTGGGGTTTACAGGGGTATTTTTATTATTTTTGCTCAAAATATAGATTATGGGAACACGCTAGAACCGCCTCATTGAGGCGGTTCTAACGAGCACCCACAGCCTATGTTTGCAGTACATAGAACTAATAGGGGCCAACTCTTACAGGAAAAAAAAACGCGACTGCGCATTGGCCATACTAGAGTTACTCATTCTTATATTTTAAATGGTGATAATCAGCCTTCTAGTGTAGGATGTGATCAGCCATTCACTGTTAAACATATCTTACTTGAATGTGTAGACTTTTCACAGTCCCATAACTTATACTTCATTGAACTTTTTCATAAGATTTAATTTTGTTTCAGATTTTTATACATTTTATACATTTTGTACAGGTGGGTAAATATTGGTGGGTGAACTCCCTTCATTTATATGGTCGATCATCAGTATACTTTTGCCAAGGACCGATGATCGATCGAGAATCAGAACTCTTTGCTTTATAAGTCTCTCTTTTTTATAATGCACAGTGTACAGGCAACACTCGACATTTTCAGAATATGTTTCCATACTGATGCATGCAATTGGTTCCGGGGTTGCCAATATATTTTGAATCAAACTGTAAATATTGTACATATAGTTTTGTTTCAAACTAAATTTTCTCACCTTGTACTTACAGTATTTGTTTGTTTCATTTGAGGTTTAACGTCCCCGTCAACACTGTATAGGTAATTTTGAGACGTTGCTTCCAATTTTGTGGGACTTTCACCCAACATTGAGATGAAATGACTTCTCAAGCCCTGTCACCAAATGAAACCAATAGGGTTTCTAAGCATGGACGATCCGACTCGCATTGCTTTGTTTGGGCAAGCTTAGATCCTCTAAGCGGTTTACCAGTATTCGTGCGCTGTCGGTTTCAGCTCTGCGTGGAAGCATCATGCAGCCCATCTTTTTCGCCCCGATGCCAATTGTACTTAAAGTAACCTTTATCCCGATGCATAAAATAATTAAGCCTTTCCCATTGCTGACTAGCAACCAATCAAATTACGTGATATAATATATTCATTCAATTCACAAACTGCATGATAAAAAGTGTAGATCCTGATCAGACGGCTTCTTTAGATCTGGATCTACACTGTCTGCAAAGGTAAGGGATGCCGTGAACTGCGGGGTAAGGGTTTATCAGTTAAAAATAACCTCTTTGAAATCTTGGGCGATCTTGTTTTCAAATGTTTCATCTAAGAATAGCGTGACTGTGGTAACAAATTATTTCGAGTTTTCGCATGCGTCTTTTATGCAAATTAGATGGTTCGATTTCTAGTCGCTGTCAAAATTATATACAGTGTCTACAAAATTATATCTGAATCCGCCCGTATCGCGTTTGGTTCATAACGAACACACTCCTATACAAATACATTGTAACCTTTATCGCCGAAAAAAATCTAGGTTAAAAATTGTATTTTTTTGTTATTTCTGCTCAAATTATAGATTGTGATACTCGTTAGAACCGCCTCATCGAGGCGGTTCTAACGAGTACCCACAATCTATATTATATAGCTGAAATAAGAAAAATAAGGTTTACCCAAGTAAAACCCAGTTTTACTATATAAAAGTGGGGTTCAAGGGGGTCTAAATTATATAGGCGTGTTTTCGTGATGAAAATTTAGCATTTTTAGACACCCATAAGGTCCCCTTTTGGTCCCTGGTGAGTCACATGTCAATGTAAAGTTTATTTTTTTCTAATATTTGACAAAATGGCATACACACGTTTGAGTCTAAATTCTGAGTAGTGCTAGATTTGAATTAGGACCCCGCCCACCACAGCTTGGTGAAATAGATTGGACTACATGGTGCTTCCACGCAGAGCTGAAACCGACAACACACGAGTACTGGTAAACCGCTTAGAAGGTTTAATGCACAGGCAAAGTGGTGCGAGTCGGACCATGCATTTGAAATAGAAGTGAAGGCAATGACTAGAAATCGATATAATTAACTCACACCTCCCATCAGAGAAAAGGAAAGAAACGCAAAAGTGAAATAACTAGATCCTAATGGAAACATCAATAGTGGAAAGCCAAAAGGACAGTTACTATTCCAAACAAAATGGCCAATTGGCTATCCAAACAAAAACATACGAGTAAAAGCGATATACACACTCAAAGACAAACTATAACAAAAATAAACCCAAACGGTTTGTTTGGGCGTTAGGGCTTGAGATGTCATTCCATCTCATTGTCGGTTAAGAATTCCACATAATGGGAAGCAACGTGTCCAAAATGACCAAAATAGTGCTGACGTGGACGTAAAACCTAAATTCAAACAAAAAATCAAAATGTTGTATTTGTGATGATGTTCCCTACGGTTCTATGACGTATTTAACGTGTTCACTGTGAACTATGCCAGTTGCAAATTGTTCTTCGAACCTGATGCACGACAACAGCTACATTGAGTCATATGCGACCAGACAATACTAGCCAGAACATTTTCCTACTGTGGAAAGTAATGCCGTTTATATAAGGCTCATGCGATTAGCTAGGACTCAGATCAGACTGCGCGATGCGCAGTCTGATCTGAGACTTCGCTGGTCGCACAAGAAGTCTTATTGTAGGTTTTATCGTCCGCTGGCTCAGATATCAAACCGCGTATTAAGCTTAAGAAATTTGGGTCAACATGGTTTCATATAAGACTAGTTCAAAGGGTCGGGCTGCGCAGGTTGATCTGTAAATTTGCTGTGCGCATATGGCAAAAAAAGCCTTATTGTGTGGCATTTGACAAACTTAAATTCTAAAAAAAATCCTCATATGACTTTTGGCAGGTCTACTTTGAGTGTTAATTGGAAAATCAAAACCCACACATTTAATAAGGAAACTCCAGTCGGAGGTGTAAATTAGATTCACCCTTGTTGGTCGCTTGCCTCTGAAAGAAGGCTGGGGAAATGGTCATGAACGAGCATCACGTGAACATTCTGTGAAATGAAGATCCCCCCCTATACCCCACATTATATTGAGAAAACTGGGGTTTATGGGGGTATACATTATTTTTCTTATTTTAGCTCCAAGACATAGGTTTAGGGTACTCGTTAGAACCGCCTCAATGAGGCGGTTCTAACGAGCACCCACAACCTATGTTTGCAGTATTTATAAGAACAATTTTAACGGATTTTCATCAGAAAAATGGCCATTTTGGAGATGTGTAAAATGCACCTACTCGCACAGGTGTGTACTCGTAATGAGTATTGAGGTTGTTGTTGTTTTAAAATAACTATGTACAACCTGATCAGACGCCGTATTCTGTGGTATCTAATCTGAGTTTACACAGTTTGCCAATACCCCAGTAGATGAGCCCTCTCAGACCTAACATTTACACAGTGCTCTGACCTCAATGAGAGAAAAGTGCTGCTATAAGTAACGGTTAGAATTTGTCAGTCAAGAGAACAATAGCAGGCGGGAACTTGCGTCGTTATTAACTTTGGGTCCATACAAAATCGACCCCAACAAAAAAATAATGTAGAAGTGAGAGTGTTTTTAAACTTACCCTTCTCTTTGTCGTAAGAAGGTTCTATTGGGTACATGTACCTACATATACAACTTACATATGGAAATTGTGGCTTCGCCGGTGTATAATATTCTTATTACTTCTGCTCTAGGTCAAAAGGCGGTTTTACATGTACGAGTTCCATCAATCTACTATTGCAACAGACATAAAAAGTAGGTCATTTCACCTAACCACAATTCCCATCACGAAAACACACCTATCTAATTCTGAACCCATTGAACCCCACTTTTATATTGTAAAACTGGGCTTATTTGCTCTAAAACATAGACGGTGGGCAATAATACAATCTGACGGTTCTATTTCACGGACTTGTTGGCGTGATGAAAAATAATATTTCTTTTGAAAAACTCATATTTTTCTTATTTCAACTTTAAACAAAATTCGTACAGGTACCTGTTACAACCGCCTTATTGAGACTAGTATGTTTAAGCACAATACATTACGAAATCACGCTTGTTCAAATGTATTGGAAAAGTTTACCACAAAAAATGAACATTTTTTTAGATATTTTTTATATCTTTCATATTTCAGATCCGAACACATTAGGAGAACATATCCGTGTGAAATAATGGTGTCAGAAATGACGAATTTTATGTAAAAATGATAACATCTTTCTTATTTCTGCTTTCGACATACATTGTGGTGCTGGTTAGAACCGCCTCAATGAAGCGGTTCTAACGAGTACCCACAAACTATATTTTGAGCAAAAATAAGGAGGACAATGGATAACCCCTTAAAGGGTCTTCGTTTCACGGACTGGTTATCGTGATGATAGATTGTATAAACTCGTAAGAATCGCCTCAGCGAGGCTGTTCTAACGGGTACACACAATCTATTTTTGAGCAGAAATAAGCAAAATGTAAACCCGAGTTGTACATTATAAACGTGTGGTTTAAGGGGTCAAAATGATAAAGGCGTGTTTTCGTGATGACATGGAAAATAATGTACGTGTAATACCCCTACAAACCCCGCTTTCTCCAGGTATCTTTATTGCATGGACATGTTAACGTATGCTTTATACATGTACATACATTTTGTAGTTTAGGTTGAAGTCCTGTCTACTATTAATTTAAACCCGATTTCCCAATACTGTTGATGCGTCCTTTAAATGCTGTTTAACAAAATAAGATGAAATCCATATTCAGCAACGCTTTCATACAGAAGGCTTTCGGTGGCTTCATAGTAGTTGATATAATTTGAATGTCATTGACGACGAGTCTAGGATTATCTTTTTCGGCAAAAATTCTCCCCAAGGTTTCGGTGAGCAAGACGTTTATGCATATATGCATTTCTATATGTTTCTCAGGCTTTCGTTACCAATCATGCGAAAATGGTTTCATTTATGGCTTAAAGACTAGATGTTGTCTATTTATTTATTTCAGAAAATTTGATAATTTCTTAGTACTGCTACAAACATGATATGTTGTGAGTTCTCGTTAGAACTGCCTCGGTGAAGCGGTTTAAACGAGTAAATGTATTTTATTAGTACAAAAAAAAAAAAGAGTCAACTTCCGCTTTTTCCGTAAGTTTGTTTTGGCGACTTTCATGGACTTTTTTATTCGTTTCTTTGTTTTCACCGTTACATGTACATGTATGGGTCATTTTACCATCACGAAAACAAGCCTATATAATTCTTTATTAGTAAATCTGGGGTTTGGTTTTCAGGGTTGCATGTAAACCTCATTTATCTTTTTTCTGCTCTAAAATATAGATTGTGGGTACACGTTAGAACCGCCTCATCGAGGCGGTTCTCACGTGTACCTACAATCTATATTTTGAGCAGAAATAAGAAAAATATCACACTTTTTCCGTCTAAAATTTTCGGGTGTTTTAGGTGGTAAATTTTACAATTTACAATGTATTCGTATAGGCTTGTTTTCGTAATGCACATTTTTCTTATCACAGGCTCAACAGCTTAAAAAAGGAAAAAAAAAGTGTTTCAATCAGAGTTCATGTTATTTCTGGACATCTTAACATGAAATCTGAATAATGCGCAGATCTGCATTTGAGTATTTAACAGAGGTGGAGATGCGGAAAATTTCCAATACTGGTTTTACTAAGCAGAGACTAGAGCAAGCGAATCTCTCAGAAAAGTTTCTCTTTTGTAGCAAACGGCAAAAGCGAGAAAGGACTAGTCTAACGTGAAATATTCAATAATTCAAATGGAATTTTCAGTTTGAAAAATGCAACACATGTACAAAGAAAAAGACACAGTTTATTACAAAAGGAAGCCAAACTAATGCGGCTGCAGTCAAGATCAAGGATAAAGCTACTTTAATATGTCAAGCGGAATTTGACTTTTTTGTTGAATTAATGAGTTTTAAAGGCTGTCTTGTTAAAAAGGTGAGTGGATAATATTTTTATAACAGTTTTAATATGTTAAATAACACCACAGCTGATAATAATAATAATAATAATAATAATAATAATAATAACAATAATAATCTATTATTATTATTAATAGTATTATTATTACGACAACACATCTACGTGACATAGTAAATTCAATCATATTCTCGAAACAATAATTTTTCTGACGAAATCGTGTCATATTTTTTTTTTCTTATTTATACTCTAACAAAGATTGTGGGTACTCGTTATTTCTGTCTCACTGAGGCGGATCTAATTTATTTTTATTTATTTATATCATCACGAAAACATGCCTATATAATTTTGACCCATTAAATCCCACTTTTATTAGTATAGTAAAACTGGGGTTTACAGGGTTAAACTTTATTTTTCTGATTTCTGCTCTAAAACATAGATTTTTGGGCAATCGTTAGAACCACCTCGAAGAAAAATATCGGAATTTTTAATCTTATTTTATTTATTTTTTTTCGGCGGAAAAATTTGCACTGCGTGTTTTCGTAAGGAAAATGTTTAAAGAGCATGACACAATTAGCTAAAATAACTATTCAACCATGTGGTCCTCATTACATTTATACAAACTTATCAATGCATATTGCTTCTTTTCTAAACCATGGGCCGTATAAAAGAAGCATTGTCTTGAGGCCATTGCCCATATTTAAGTAAAGTGCAAGAAAAATAAATGTCAAAATATATTTAATAAACATTTATTGGGCCTAAGGCGCACGAGTTATCAAGTGACTTTAGTGTTTTTTTTAAATATGTCGAGCGCATAAAACTCTGGATCTACAATAAAAGTCAAAACGATACTGTATAGAGACTGAATGGTATACATTGTAATAGCAATGCAATACTACTCAACAATACTAACTATCGCCTTTAAAATCATGTACAAGAGAAAACACACCTTGCATCCCACTTTTATATTGTAAAACTGGGTTTCACAGGGGTAAACCTTATTTTTCATATTTCTGCTCTAAAATATAAATTGCCTCGATGAGGCGGTTCTTACGAGTACCAACAATCTATATTTCGTGCAACAATAAGAAAAAAATAAGGTTTGCCAATGTAAACCCCAGTTTTACAATATAAAAGTCGAGTGCAGGGGGTCAAAACTATATAGGTGTGTTTTCATCGAGGCGGATCTAACAAGTACCCACAATCTTTATTTTATGCAGAAATAAGAAAGATATTACAATTTTCACCTTAAAATTTTCGTTGTTTCGATTGTAAAGTTTACAATCCATTTGTAAACGTGAGGTTTCGTAATGTCTTTAAGTTAAAATATAGTCTTAAAAGTCTGCTTAAAAGTAGACAGTAACGCCGCAATTTTGACTGTTTGGAGTAGGCTAACCCCAGTCTGTAAACACCAGTTTTACTGTATAAAAGTGGAGTTCAAGGGGGGTCAAAATTATATGGGCGTGTTTTCGTGATGGTAAAACGCTGTTCATGGTTTCAGCACGTAAAATGAGCCATTACGAAAACACGCCTATACAAATACATTGTAACCTTTATCGCCTAAAAAAATGAAAATTTTAAGATGAAAAATTGTGATATTTTTCTTATTTTTGCTCAAAATATAGTTTGTAGGTACTCGTTAGAACCGCCTCATCGAGGCAGTTCTAACGAGTACCCACAATCTATATTTTAGAGCAGAAATAAGACAAATAAGGTTTACTCCTGCAAACCTTAGTTTTACTATATAAATCTGGGGTTCATGGGGGTCAATATTATATAGGCGTGTTTTCCACGGTGATACATTTTCGGATGACCTCAAGTTAAGAGAATGCATCCAAGATACAAGTTTCAAGTGTTCCAAGAGTTCTGTAAAATATTCCGGTGATAAATTATGCTACAATTTTGTTTGAACAACAGATCAGCAAAACTATTACTAATTTGCCCAATCCCTTATGTAGCCATGAGAAAAAAAATAATCATAATTTGGTCACTTCATTACGAAAACACGCCTATACAAATACATTGTTAAATTTTAACTCCGAAGAATGCATTTTTTTTAAGATGAAAAATTGTGATACTTTTCTTTTTTCTGTTCAAAATATAGTTTGTTGGTACTCGTTAGAACCGTCTCATCGAGGCGGTAGAACCGTCTCATCGAGGCGGTTCTAACGAGTACCCACAATCTTTTTGTAGAGCAGAAATAAGAAAAATAATATTTACCCCCTTAAATCCCATTTTTTTCCTGCATAAAAGTTGGGTTGAAGGGGGTCAGAATTATATAGGCGTGTTTTCGTGATGGGACGTGCTAGCATAATGCATAAAATCTTCACGTTATTTTGACAGTCTGTAACAGATCTCTGAACGCGCTGACACTTTATCATTAGGTGTCTAACTCGCTCGGGTCACACGTCTGGAGACGTCAAGTTCTGCAATAGAAGGTTTGGCGGATTTTCCCCGGGTATTACTGTTTTCGCCCACCTCTGATTAACGATCGGCTCGAAATAAGTGGAATAATTTTGAAAAGGTCGTAAAACCAAAACAAAAAAGGAAGAAAAACATTATCAGTGCATTTGCAAGCATAAAATCTATCTACATTGAACTATTGGAACGTAATGCCTAAAATATTTAACTTGACTCACGCGACGTCACATGGACTTTTCTGCTACAGATAGGAAAACTGTGCGCAGTTGTTTTCTTGTTTGAATTTTGCCCGCAGGCAAGACGTTTTATTATTATTATTATTATTATTTTTGTTTTTGTTTTTGTTTTTTGTCAATAATGGATGGAAAACATGTCCGTGTGAAATAATGTTCTCATACATTGTGTCATAAATGACACTTTTTCTGGTAAAATGATAACGATTTTTTTATTTCTGTTTTCAACATAGATTGCGGGTGCTCGTTGGAACCGCCTCATTGCACTATGATACATGGATGTGTTATTGTAGTAAACGGGTACACACCTTTTGTATAAACAACGAAATACGAATGTATTTTTCCTGGAGGAATGACCTTTTAGACTTCCTTAAACCATTATGAAAACACGCCTATTCGTATCTATTTATAATTTTACCATATCTGATATTTTTTTAATATTTCTGCTCAAGATATAGACTGTGGGTACATGTACACGTTAGAACCGCCTCATCGAAGCGATTCTAACGAGTACCCAAAATTTATGGTTTTGAACAGAATTAAATAAAATAGACCCCTGCAAACCTCATTTTTTCTATATAAAGGTGGGGTTTGAGATTTGTTTTTTACTCTTTTTTTTTCTTGATGCCTAATGTTTTTCATAGAACAGAAAGGACTTCCGCATTTGCCTTTATATTTCCTTCAAAAATGTCAAACGCTTTTCTTTCATTTTAGTGAAATACTAAGGGACATTTTTGAGCATGAAAACTACCTTATATTAGGGCCATGTATGGGTATATCGGGTATATCTATGACATAAGGATAACAATATTAAAAATGTATCCCCCCAAAAAAGAAAAGAAAAAAATCCGATAAAATATCTGATGTTTCTGCTCAAATTCTAGATTGCAGCGATGCGGTTCTAATGCATTACGAAAACACGCCCATACAATTACATTTCAATTTTTACCGCCGAAAAATCAAAATTTTCAGATGAAAAATTTCGATATAATTTTCTTATTTCTGCTCAAAATATAGGTTGTCGATACTCGTTAGAACCGCCTCGGCGAGGCGGTTCTAACGAGTACCAAAATCTATGTTTTTGAGCAGAAATAAGAATATAGCTTATACCCCTGCAAACCCCAGTTATACTATATAAAAGTGGGGTTTAAGGGGGTCAGATTTGTATAGGCGTGTTTTCATGATGGAGTATCTATGTTTTAAGCAGAAATAAGAGAGCATAAAGTATACCCATGAAAACCCCAGCTTAAGTAGGGTTTAAGGGCTCAATAATATACATGTAGGTGTGTGATTGAGATACATGTAGTTGATTCTTTCATATTTCCAAAACTGATATTTTTTTCTATTGCGATATTGTTTTGCTTAATCTGCTCCAAACAAAACAAAACCTAATTAGCAGATAACAATCAAAGCACTGAGATACTGGTGGGTCGACTGTCTCTGAGTGTGGGCTGGGAAAATAGTCCAGGACTGAGATTTAAAGTGTTTCGTTTGACGCTTAAATTCCAGTTTTTTAAGCAATCAGTTTAGACCCTGATCAGCGGCGTCTGATCTGGGTCTACAAGGCCCAACCCATGATCCAGATTCTATAGATAAACCCCCTTACGCTACACTCTGACCTCACAGCGGCAATTGCCAATCAGTTGACGTTATTTCGACAAGTCAGTGATAGTCGGAAGAGCTTTTATTATTTTCTTTTGCTCAAAACAAACATTGCGGGGATTCGGTAGAACTGAGGCGGTTTTAACGAACCTGGCAAAGGTTTTGAGCTGTTCAAATTATTGGCCACGAACTCTCGATTCCAAAAAATCGTAGTTAATTCGTAACAGATTCGTAATGCATTCTTAGGCATTGTAGCTGAATCGAAATTGAGTCGGAGGCATTCCATTACGCTAACACACCCGTGCGAATTGGTGAATGTTTACACATCTCCAAAATGACAATTTTTCAGATGAAAATCCGTGATATTTTTCTTATAAATACTGCAGACATGGGTTGTCGGTACTCGTTAGAACCGCCTCATTGAGGCGGTTTTAACAAGTACCCACAACCTATGTCTTGGAGCAAGAATAGGAAAAAATTATGTATACCCATAAACCCCAGTTTTCTGTATATAAAGTAGGGTATCGGGGGTCTTCATTTCACGGACTTGTTCACGTGATGGTAGGTATTCTTAACTCATTCGGTGATTCGTGAATTTGTGGCTTGACCACGGATCGGCCACGAATCTGTCACGAATCCCACGAATACACGGCGAAGCAGTTAAAGCAAGAACGAGCAATTGTGAAGGAAAATCCCACGAATCGTCAAGAATAATCACGAATTAGTTTTTATTGCACACGCATTCGGTGTATTAAAATCTGTTCGTGTGTGTGTGTGTGAATTCGGGTTTAACGTCGCTTTCAACAATTTTTCAGTCATATCACGACGGTGTCTGGTTGCGACAGGGAGCTCAATGCTCACTTTTATAGTGCTGCCTCACTGAAGTATCATGTCCCAGACACATTACATGATACCACACCCAGTCACATTATCCTGACACTGGATCGACCAGTCCTTGCTCTACCCCGTAAATCTGAGTGCCAAACGAGGAGCAGCTAGTACCATTTTTAACGACTTTGGTATGTCGCGGCCCGGGATCGAACCCGAGACCTCCCGTTCCCCGGAGCGGACACTCTACCAACTGAGCTATCGGGGCCGGTAAAATCTGTTCGTAACTGATTCCGTAAGTTCGGGCAGTATTTCCCAATAGAATCTTGTAAATCGTTGTGAATTGTTGATACTATTCGTGCGATTCCACCCGAATCCAGTTGAATCCCACGAGTATTCGTTCATAACCTGTATCGTAGAGCGTCACGAACTGGACCAGAAAATTTATAAAATTTCACGCATCGTAAAATTCATCAATTCGTGGTGATTCGTGGTCTGTGTGGAATAGGGGCATAAGAAATACGCTATTTACATAAATGTCAGTACAATTGTCACACGGATGTGTTGTGTTGTGAAATGGGCGACTTTTTTATTGTGGTTAGTTCAAACTATTGTTCATATGTAATCGAAATATAATCTGCTAATGTAATGACCGCTTGGTCAGATTTCATATTCGATAAGAAGATCCGCGCCCATCGGGGCTTGGAGAAATAGATTGAGCTGTGTGATGTTTCCACGCAGAGCTGAAACCGACCGCACAAGAGTACTGGTAAACCGCTAAGAGGGTCTAAGCCTGCCCAGGCAAAGTGGTGCACGTTCTGGTTTGTTTGGGTAGCAGGGCTTGAGATCGTATTTTATCTCAATGTTGGGTAAAAGTCCCACAAAACTGGAAGCAACATCTCCAATATGACCTAAATAGTGTTGACGGGGACGTAAAACCTCATTTCAAACAAACAGACAAACATTCGACAAGAATGATCCAGTTAACCGGTTGCTCAACATACAATCAGTGGAAATTAAGGGGAATGGAAACACCTTCAGTGGTGGCAAATCCAACTCCTGCAAAATATTTTTTGTCTCCCATGTCAATAGGGATCAACTCTTGATGGAAAGAATTTACTCCTAAGAAACAAATTCTTTCCTTTAAGAGTAGATCCCTTTCTCAGTGGGACAGGTCCTATAGAAAAGCGAAACGGAAGTTTCGGAAGTTGTCTCCCTTTAAAAATGGTGGAAAAAAGTCTGCCAGGTGTTCCCATTCCCCTTAAGGCCCTAGCGAACTCGTCCGGTGGCTCCTAATGCATTAACCCTTTCCCGCTAAACACGACAACCTATGTATATCTTTGCAAACAGTGGAAAGCCAGACCTTAAGAAGCCATCTGATCAGGATCTACACTGTTTGTCATTCAGTTGGTGACTTTTAATGAAATACAATATATTAATTAATTTGATTGGTTAGTAGTCAGAAATGG
Source organism: Lucinisca nassula (assembly GCA_963580285.1). NCBI lineage: Eukaryota > Metazoa > Mollusca > Bivalvia > Lucinida > Lucinidae > Lucinisca > Lucinisca nassula. Next base: position 96,074,005 of record OY757011.1, read on the forward strand.
GTGTGGTAATATCAATCTATTCAAAAGGATAAGGGTTAAGAAATAACGCGCAGTAAACATAATTGTGACAGCTCAAGAGAAATGATAACCTTCGTTTAAACTTGAACGACAGCCTACATGTACATTTATATCTATGCAAACACTGTTGCATAGATATACGAATCATTGAGGTGGTTCTAACGAGTGCCAACAACCTATGTCTCGGAGAAGCAATAACCAAAATAAGGTATGGCAAAATGGAAGTGATGGCAATGATCAGGAATCGATACAATTAACCCACAGCTCATAGCAGTGACACCAAAGGGAATGAAACACAAACAAGAAATAAATAGACCCTGTTTGAAGCATCAATAGCGGCAAGTCAAAAGAACAGTTACTTTACCACAAAATGGCCAACTGGCTATTCAAAACAAAATAATATAAGCGAAACACACACTCAAAGACAAGCCATAACAAAAATAAAACGCGACAGAAGAACCGACTTGGAACGATCAGTGAAACGAATTCCAACGGGAAGGGAGGGGGGACTTAAATCGATTTTACGCAGCTGCAACCCCCGCCTTTACTTCCGTCGCGATTTAGACACATAATTTGTTCAGTCCGCATGAAGGCCTCCTAACTCATCAGTCCAACATCTCCGAGAACACAAAAATCAAATAACCACAGAGATGAAACAACGGTGAGGACTCGACTGAAAGAAACAACTGAAATGCTGGGGCAAAAGAAAACCATAAGTTAGACTCCGATGGGCCCGACCAGAGACAGAGCATCAGGCACCAACCAACATTACATAAAATTAAATTCTCTCTTATTCTCACTAAGGTTTTACGCTGGAACCGTCATAGAATCTGAGGTCTGACCCACCGGCGTGCAATTAAAAAGGGAGTTGTCAACCATGACTGGGTTACATGTAACTACCATGCATGCAGTCTGTCGTAGAAACCTTGAGTAGAACTAGTCTTGAGTAGAACTTGAGTGAATTAGTCTTGAACGGGCCAAACCAAAGTCATGTGCGGTCGGTTTCGAATCTCCATGACTCTACACGGAGCCACCATGCAGCCCAACCTTTTTCTCAAAGTAGCGATTGCCGCACGAGGAACGTCGCCATCCAAGAAAGGAAAATTTACAATCTAAAAATCATAATCATCGCGTTTATCATAAATTTTGCAGGAAACAAACACATCTACAATATATAGATGTAAATCCAAAAACAGGGCTTCGGTATCAGGAGAATTGGCTTTATTTAACTGAAGTGCTGAAGGTAAATTTGACTGATCAAACAGTCGAAATAGGTATTTTCAATATTTAATATATCATCCAAATATCTAGAAGTCGAGCTCAAGGTTTCGATGATTTCAGATTGGTTTTCAACGGAAAGGGACATCATGAAAATTAGAAGTGGAGGCAATGATCAGGAATCGACCAATTTAACCCACAGCTCCCATCAGAGACACCAAAGGGAAAGAAACACAAGCATGAAATAACAGACCCTAATGGAAACATCCATAGCGGAAAGCCAAAGGACAGTAACTTTCCCATAAAATGGCCAATAGGCTTTCCAAAATAAAATAATATTAGCGACACAAACACCCAAAGACAAAACATAGCAAAAATAAACCGCGATAGAAGAACCGCCTTGGAACGGTCAGCGGAAACGAATTCCACTGGGGGGCTTAAATCGACCCCACGCGGCCACAATCCACGCCCCCACCTCCGTCGCGATTTAGACAAATAATTTGTTCAGTCCGCATGAAGGCCTCCTAACTCATCAGTGCAACATCTCCGTGAACACTAAATATCAAACATTATTTTGTATTGGAGTTTAACGGCCCAGTCAACACTATTTAGGTCATTTTTGAGCCGGTCAGTTTACATATCCACACTTTCCTGGGCAGGCTTATACGTAAGCGGTTAACGAGTACAGTGCACATTATTTCGCCAGAAACTGACAACTGCCCTTCTTGAATCAGCGGAAGGGAGAGAATGACCGTAGAAAAGATTTCATGATCAATCTCCACGAAAGAATGTTGCCGACCCCGACGGCAGTCGGACCCGCGTCCTCCTGAACACCGGTCAGACGCGCATCCGACTGAGCCACCGAGGAGGGCCAAATATCAAACAACCACTGAGATGAAACAACGGTGAGGACACGACTACAATAAACCACTGAAATTTAAGAAATGAAATTTATTTTTCTGCAGTTCATGGAAGTATGAACGCAGTGGGTCGCGTGCAAAGTAAATGAACCCCGAAGGGGTTCATGTAAACTTTGCTAGCGACCCACTGTCGTTCATACTTTCATGAAAAGCAGAAAAATTAAGTTTATTTTTTATATTTACATTATTTGCCCCTAATCACCTATCGAAAAAAAAATGCTTGTAGGGCAAACTATTAAAGTTGAAAAACATTTACATGTTGTTTTTCTACAAAGAGCGGAGCAGCGTTGACGTCATCAACGCCCGTAGAGAACAATGATTTAGAATGAAGTCACTTAACGTCACTGAAATTCATGTGATTCGATGCGTTCATGGAAGAATGAACGCAATTGTTTTCCATAGGATTACATTAGACTTTACACTGGAAATGTAAATATTGAAAGTATGATTTGAGAATAGTCACTGGTTAAAGTGCAAACATATCGCCTACTGTTTGTCGAGAATGCTTCGTTTAATACAGATCATTACGTGTCACGTTTTAGCACTCTTTAGCCATCCATCCTTCATGCAAATGCTATTTCCTGAGTTAATATGTCTGCTTAATACAGTTGTCTCGGCAGATAACGCATTTTCTGTGACAGATTATTGTAAATGCAACCCATTATAAATATATTGTTTTGCCGCTAAGCTGACAGGCTGGTCTTTTTGTGAATGAGCATTTTCATTTCGCAAACAACATAGCTAACACGGACTGGTTACACTGTATGTGCGATAACAATATCGGCCTCCAAAAATGTAGAAATAGATGTCCTGGAAAAGCCACCAGCAAAGATTACAGCTTACCAATGGTTCCAAGAGGAAGTGTAACTGACAATAATGAAAACAAAACAGCTAATAAACGAATCACAAACAATATAGCAACCGACTTCCTCTTCCCTAAAAGAGGTGATTATGTATAGGGTGCCGTTTTACTATTTCATCCATATTTATAGATATCCGTAATTCGTTTTATGGATAGCCATAAATCAGCCGAATATTGGATATCCATAAATCAGCCGAATAATGGATATCCATAATTCGAATTATAGATATCCATAAATCGAATAATGGATATCCATAATTGGATTTATGGATATCCATAATTCAGATCGATTTATGGATATCCATAAATCGAATTATGGATATCATTAATTCGAATTGTGGATATCCATAAATAATCATTGCTTTTCGTTACTAATTATGGATATCCATAATTCGATTTATGGATATCTATAAATAATTATGGATATCAAATAGCAACAGGGCGCGCCCCATAAGAATGGTGCAATAGGCACAGGTAGTTGAAATTAAATAAATATTAATAATAATAATACACAATAAGCACATACATCACGAAAAGCCCCGTCGGAAAATCCGACAAAGCTACATTAACCCATTTTCTACCGGAAACCCCAATGCGGGTACATGTACCCTAGCAAACAGTGCAGGCCCAGATCAGACGCCGCAGAACTTCTGCGGCGTCTGATTAGGGCCTACACTGTTTGCTAAAAGTGCATTCATTTTCCAAGTAAGTGTTGATGAAAACACAACCAGACACCTCTAAATTTTGAAATGGACTCCTGCTATATATAAGGAGGAAGATTCCATTCGGCACAAAAAGGGTTAGCAAAAAACAATATCAGAACAACCAGTAGCGAGAACAACTGGGGTGTTTGAATGGATTCTATGGGCCCAAGCTTCGCTCTAGGTTCTAATTAAGAAATAGATCAGATCTAGCTGTGATTTGTTGAGTAATAAATCCCAGTTTTGAGGTCAATTGTAAAGTAGACAAATCACGGGCGCGAAGCGCGCGTGATTTGTCTACTTACAACTGACCGACAAACTGTGATTTATTAGCTAACAAATCAGTGGCTAGAGCTGATCTATTTCGATTCTAACACGCTGTAACTCGGCAATAATGCTGTTGTTTCCTTCAAATCCTCACAACAGAAGAAATCCAGCTAAAATTATCGACTGAAACACATGCATTTATATCCTTTTCTAACGTTTTCGATGCAAGAAAATGACGTTACACCGTCCAACGTCAAGGAAATCGGCTAGTGGCGTAATGAATTTGCAGTTTTAATGACGTCACAAGTCACGCTCTTCCTTGCCGTGATTTGTTGTAGAATAAAATAGTTATTTTCCATTGCCTATATAGGCGCGCTGTGTTAGAATAGTTTTTAAAACACACAAACTAGTTAGTGCACTGGTCCACCTGAAGGTAACTAAATCAATAAACCATCAACGAATAACTTACAAAAGAACAAACTGAAATACAAATCAAATTAAATATAACTGTGATGAAATAAGAAAACTAGGAAAATAGCCCCAAATTATTTTTAACATTTATTTTTTCTTATTCTGAGCCAAGGATACTCAAGAACAGGTACGATTTGTTTGATTGCGTTTGATTTGAGGTTTACCGGCCCTGTCAACACTGTATAGGTCATTTTGGAGACGCTGCTTCCAAGTTTGTGGGACTTTTACCCGACATTGAGATGAAATAACATCTCAAGTCCTGTCGCCCAATGAAACCAATAGGGTTCCAGCCCCCGCCCATCGGGGCTTGGAGAAATAGATGGGCTGCATGATGCTTCAACGCAGAGCTGAAACCGACCCGCACACGAGTACTGGTAAACCGCTTAGAGGATCTAAGCCTGCCCAAGCAATGCGAGTCGGACCGTCCATGTATAAACACCTTATTGGCTTGATTGGGCGGCTTAAGATCTCATTTCAACTCAATGTCGGGTAAAAGTCCCGCAAAATGGAAGCAGCGTCTCCAAAATGACCTTTACAGTGTTGACGGGGACGTTAACCTCAAATCAAACAAACAAACAAAATCCAATAGGGTTATAAGCATTGGCGGTCCAACTCGCACCGCTTTGCCTGTGCAAGCTTAGATCCTCTAAGCAGTTTTCCAGTACTGATGTGCGGTCGGTTTCAGCTTGGCGTGGAAGCATCATGCAGCCCTTCTATTTCTTCAATTCCCGATGGGCGGGGGCATCAAGCAACGGGTATGAATCATTCTCGGTAAATCAGCCATGGCACATATTTGAGTTACTGACGTTTCCCTGCACTGCATAACTATATTTTCACCAGTCCAATCGTGAAGATCGGTTAAGCTACATGTACATGTCCTTACGATAACACACCCGTGCGACATAATGTATTTTTCTACATCTCCAAAATGACTACTTTTCTGATGTAAAACCAGTGATATTTTCTTATTTATACTGCAAAGACAGGTTTTGGGTGCTCGTTAGAACCGCACAACCTATGTCTTGGAGCAGAAATAAAAAAAGTAATGTATACCTTCATAACCCCCAGTTTTCTCTATATAAAATGGGGTCTAGAGGTGGGCTCTTTTCATGGTTTTTTTCACGTCGTGTGTGGGGGGGTTTGGGGTATGGGGTGGGACAGGGGTCATTTCGCGGACGTGATGTTAACGTGATGTACATGTACCTATGCAAACAGCATGGATCCAGAGAAACGGCTCAAGTTGAGCTGTTTTATTAGGGTCGCACTTGATTCCCCGTCTTCCGGGTCTTCCAGGATATCCAGAAGGCCCTCGATAAATCAAGTGACTTTGGGCAGAAAGAATCTTCCGGGATAAAAATACAGCAACACTGTTCTTAAAAACATTTTTTGGTGAAAATGAAAGCATTTCATAAATAATTGTCATTATATTATAGCAAAATACGTTACATTTGAAGCTATGCAGCTAAAATACATAAGAGCGATTTCGCCTTGAAATAAGGTAGCTACCTTAGTAACCAAAAATACAGTCAGACACCAACGGTAGCTTTCAAAGTGACGCCATCGGTCTACCATTCTTTGGATGGCGGTCGTGGCTGAAACGCATGACCTTCGAATGTACATGTCACAGGTGTCTCTCCAAAATGTTTTGTAATCAGAAACAGGACTCTTTTTATGTTTTGGTGATAATAGATTTAAATACTGGGTTTTAGTCAATATTTCTTTTTTTCAGGACAGATCTCGTTCTTAGTCGGAAATGTCGTTTTTAATGGTAACTATGTAACTGACATAAAGCTGCAAAAGGCATTTTGACGATAATATAAGATGAAGGTCCTATGACATATTTATAATTATGTTGTCATAGCAGTCTACTTAAGTAGCAACCATAAGTGTTCCTGTAATAATGCTAGTACGCGTGTCATTGGTACCCAAGTACCTACTTTAGTTCGAGTCGAAGTCGTTCCTAAATGTAATGGGGGACTACCTTAATACGAAGTTATCTACCCGATTGCTTCCCTTTACCGCTAGGTGGCGCCAATATTGATGTGTTCCGGTTTCATGTTGTTTGGGTAAACAGTTTTTGTAGATTGTTTTGTGATCAGCGGCAAAGTGATTAGTCTGCGTATCCGTGCAGACTTATCTGTCTTGTCTCATATGTCGGTGATTGTATGAGCCTTGCGTAACCCAATGACTATCAGATATAAGCAAAAGGGCCAGTTGTTCAAAGCATTGTTAGCTTAACGGGCATGTTAGGGGTCATATTGCCCAAGACTGCCAGTCTTTGGAAAAACTACAGCACGAAGCTGCTCGTATTGTAACGGGTCTTACTTGGTCGGTATCCCTAGATAAACTTTATAAAGAATGTGGCTGGCTTACTCTTAAGGAAAGAAGGCACAAACATAAGCTATCATTTATGTATCATGTCGTACATGAAAATGTAGCATCATATATTTCAGACAAAATTCCTCCTTTGGTAAGAGAAATGACACAGTATCCACTAAGAAACAGTAATAACATAACGATTCCCCATACTCGGACTGAAATTTCTCGACGATCGTGCATCCCATCTTCTATTTCGATTTGGAATTCCCTTGATAATAACCTTCGATAAGCACCTAGTCTAAATTCTTTTAAATACCAAGTTAGGATTTTTTTATTTTTCAAACACTTGCGTTTCAACCTATTTCATGGAAGGCGAACGGTACATTTCTGTACTGCATGCCAGAATAAGAAATAATTGTAGTTATCTGAAAAACGATCTGTATACAAATCACTTGGCTCAAAGTCCTAACTGCAACTGCTCCTGCAGAAGTTGGCGAGGATGCTAAGCATTTCTTCTTTACTTGTTCCAATTTTACAAGAGAACGAAATACTTTCTTTCAGTCGACACGGACGTTTCACCCGCTCAATTTAAATAAGGATCTCTTTGATGATAATACATAATCAGCTCAAGATAAAGGTATTCTTTTTAAAGCCGTGCAAACGTATATTAAAAACACTTGGAGATTTAGCCAAATTGCCTAATTTAATCTATCACATATTGTTACACTTCTATATGCCTCAACCCTAGGGTTTCTTGACGACTTGCAATTAGCAGTTTATTTATTTGTTTTTTTTATTATTTGTTGATTTATCTATCTGATATAATTCTGCGTTTTATGTAGTTTGCTTGTATGTGTCCTACTTGTCATATATAATCGAACAGCCATGTTCATATGTTCTACTTGTATTAGTGTCAACTTTGTATGGGGAGGGCCGTAACTAATGTTGTGAGAACCTGTGGCCCGACCCATTTGCTTTGTGGTTGCAATAAAATAGGATTAAACTAAACTAAACTATATTGTTAAATGTTCTTTTAAGTTGAATATTTAAATATATGGTATTTTTGCTGAAAAATGTGAGCAGCTTTCAATTTAAGGCGGCCACCGTATAATTTTAGAAATGAGAAGAACACAATTAGACGCGTCTTGTGTGTGCTGTTTTGCATTATTTGTCAGTGCCTTTTTGTGCCGTATGGTCATTGTTCCTTGCAGAGACATTGAAAGACTAACAATGAAAAAAAAAAAAAAGACAACAGAGAACGAGTTTGCTGTATCTGGTTTATGCAAAAAAAGCATCACGATAACATATCCGTGAAACGAAGACCCCCACTAAATATGTTCTATTAAAGGGTTATCCTTTGGAAGCAAGGAATACACCACAGAAGTGAAAAATATGGAGTGTACATGTTTTCTGGGCCAGACTAGCTAGTTTCGGCCAATTAGGCCTCATCAGTGACCCTCATATATTTTCAAAATTCCACAATGGAATCAATGATCCCAAAGAACAAGAAAATATAATCTACACTATGATGTAGGGCAGGGAGACGTTTTACCGCCGCCACACATTCCCACACACCAGCTGTAGTGAAGTTAAATATGTTCTATTAAAGGGTTATCCTTTGGAAGCAAGGAATACACCACAGAAGTGAAAAAATATGGAGTGTACATGTTTTCTGGGCCATTTTATATAGAGACCATTTTATATAGAGAAAAGTGGGGTTTACGGGCATATACATTACCTGCCTTATTTGTGTTCATCGAGGCGGTTCTAACGAGCACCCACAGTCTATGTTGAAAGCCGAAATAAGAAATATGCTTTCATTTTTAGCTAATATTTGTCACTTCTGACACCATGTTGGGCGTCATTACTTCACACGTACGTGTTTTCCTAATGGAATATGTGCGGACTGAGCGGCGGGAAATTCTAGCACGAGGAACAGCATCATAAGTCAGGATAGTTCGAGCTGATTTAAAGGGGCGAATCTACTATTAAAGAGGCAACGAAGAATGTGCGTTCGCGTTAAGCTTAAAACCGGAACTACCCGTTCGTGGCGCCCCTGGCAGCCAAGACGCGATTACGGAAAGTAACTCTTGATATAGGTAGTGAGCCATTACGCATTGTACTTACATTTGCAAAGCATTCCTGCGAAGTAATTTAGGCCGAAACAGTTTATAGTGAATAATACAATTATAAGTTTAAAAACGAGAATATTGCAGATGTATATCTTTTTGATAAGTCCATTTGAGCAATTGAATTAAATGTGTCGCGATTCTGCTCAACATTAACAAAATTTGATGCCATCGCGGAAACGCGCCTATATTACGTTGATACCCTTCAACCCCACTTTTAATTAGTGAATATGGAGTTTGCAGGGGTAAACCTTATTTGTCTTATTTCTGCTCTAAAATATAGATTGTGGGTACTCGTTAGAAACGCCTCGATGAGGCAGTTCTACCGAGTACTCACAATGTATATTTTGAGCAGAAATAACAAAAAATATCACAATTTTTTCATCTTAACATTTTCCTTTTCCCGCGATAAAATCTACAATGTATTATATTGGCGTGTTTATTTAATTTAATTTTCTCCTCCTGTTTGCCATATTGAACACGTAATCCTCCCAATTCACCCCTCCTTTATAAAAGCAGAGTTGGGAGAGCCTTCCGAACAATCTTCGGCACCACTTTATTTCAGAAGAGTCATGAGGTCACGTTAAATCAAGCACGACCCAGGATGAACAATGTTAGCCATCCTGTAAATGATTTTGACTGACGTCACAATGAACAAGAACGGATAAGTGTAAAGTTCAAATATGGAAAGGTCCACTTCCGAAACTCAGGGTCGAAAAGGTTAACTGAGTACCCGGAAAATAAAATGTTGGAAACACGACTTAACTACATGTTCGTCCCAATCACGTGAACAGGTCTGAGTAATGAACACGTTGAACTTGTAAACTACAACTTTAATAGTGAAAATTGGGTTTGACAAATCATCAGGATAACGAACACCGCTCTAAACCCCTTTTTATATACCGAGAAAAGTGAGGTTTACAGTGGTAGTCATTATTTATCTTATTTTTCTGAAAAAAAAAAACAAAAAAAAAACAACAACAACAAAAAAACACACACACACATATTGTGGGAACTCGTAAGAGCTGCTTATGATGGGTATTCGTTAAAAACTGTTGGTTCTTATAAGAGTCGCAATAATATATATTGCAGTAGCGTGTTTTTCTAATGCTGTTTTTAAGTTTGAGGGTTTATTATACAGCTATAAATATAAAATAATAAGAATAGAACGATAAAATCCAAGGAACAATCGTGCTGATATCAAATATAAAATCATAAGAATGGAACGATAAAATCCAAGAAACAATCTTGCTGATATCAAATATCAATTAATAAGAAATGAACGATAACATCAAAGAAACTATCGGGCTGATATCAAATATAAAATAATAAGAAATGAACGATAAAACCCAAGGAACAATCGTGCTGATATCAGTCGATAACAACACGCTTACTTGATCTTGCACGTTTCAGCGTGAGACATAATATATTTTGCCACATCTCGAAAATGGCTCTTTTTCCGATGAAAATCCGTGATGTGGTCTTTTCTCTCTCTCTCTCTCTCTCTCTCTCTCTCTCTCTCTCTCTCTCTCTCTCTCTCTCTCTCTCTCTTTCAGTTATATTGCAAACATAGGTTGTGGAAAAAAACGGAATTTGCGACCGTAAAATTGCCAATTTACATGCAACTCCCCAAATGATTTTTTTTTCAATACAGTTATCCCCCTTAAAATGCACCTATTCGGTTGTTTTGTTAAAACTTGCATTAGTTTTGCACAAAACGACAGGCTCCGTGAACTGCCTAAAACCAAATGCCAGTCAATGAAAAGCGACACCGAATGTACTGTCGCAAAATTCATCACGTGAACAAGTCCGTGAAATAAACATCCCCTTACACCCCACATTATATATAGAAAACTTGGATTTGCGGGGGTAAACATTATTTTTCTTATTTTTACTCCAAGACAAAGGTTGTGGGTACTCGTTAGAACCGCCTCAAAGAGGCGGTCTAACGAGCACCCATAACCTATGTTTGCAGTATAAATAAGAAAAATGTCACGGATTTTCATCAGAAAAGTAGCCAATTTAGAGATGGGAAAAATGCACTATGTCGCACGGGTGCGTTATCGTAATGTTTGTCGACCTTATCCAATTCAAACGTCGCGTAACATACGCAGGTGCATTAGATTATGGGCTCGTTCACGAACTTGTCTCAAAATATAAAGCAGCCTCGATAGCTCAGTGTTTAGAGCGTTCGACTTACGATCGAGAGGTTGTGGGTTCGAATCCGGCCATCGGAGCCGAGGTGTGTCCTTGTGTCCACACGTAATGCCACTGTCCCACTTCACCAAGGTGTAAATGGGTACATGTACATGTAGAAGTGGTGTAAAAGTCACTGTCTACCCCTAGCGCGCGTGATAACGTCCGCAAAGAGTGTTCGAGGGCGATTCAAATAAGCTTGAAGCTTTCATTGCAATCGAACTAAAATAAATTAGTATAATTATATAAAGCAGTTATTTTCTCATAATAAGGATTACACTTGTCTTACGTCTCCGCCAACTCAACACAACAAAATTGTATCATGAAGAATATTGCACCGTTTGGCCGCCAGTTGAGTTCAAACAAGAAATTGGCATTTTTGGTTAATTAAATTTCTGTCGCATGAGCGTTGGAAACTATGTCTTGAAAATCAATCCGTCTTTTCACAAGTACTCTAAGGTGCGTCAAAATACAATGTTATTGACGCGAACACCAAAACAGCCATAAGGTTTCTTATTCCAGAGTCGCACGTACATCAGGCTAGTTCACTTATAAAAGCAATCTTGGCATTCCGTTAGCATGCACTTACGAATGAAAGGTGACATACACTGTGCATGTATATCGTGTTTTTACAAAAGAGAACAATCGGATTCTCTAGTGCGTAAAATAGGGAAAGTGCGTTGAACGAGAAAAGTTACAAACATCACGAAAACACGCATATATAAGTCTGACCCCCATAAACCCCACTTTTATATGATAAAACTGCGGTTTACGGGGATAAACCTTATTCTTAAATAAAGATTGTGGGTACTCGTTAGAACCGCCTCGATGTTGAGCGGAAACAAGAAAAGATATAACATTTTTTTATCTGAAAATTGTCGTTTTTCGGCGGTAATATTTAAAATGTATTTGCATAGGCATGTTTTCGTTATGAACACATAGAGGATATTTTATTTTTTCAGTATAAGATCGAATTTTGTTTCACCGAATGAACACCAAAACCAGTATTTTCATGAGTGGAAATACCAGTTTTGGTGTTCATGAGTGAAATAAATTTTGATCTTATGCTAAAAAACAACAACAAAACTGTTTCTTGCATGCTTCAAAATGGCAATATTTATATAGCTTTACTAATCGCGTCACTCACCCTCAGAGAAAACTAACTTTGTTTCTGGTCGTTTCGCGTCAGTTTAGTGATGTCCAACGTATTTACTGGGTAAAGTATTTGGTGTAAACTGAAATTTGCACCGCTGAAAGTTTGCACCTGTGAAATAGCCTGGGATGACATTTCTATGAATGGTTACATAAATAATTGAGAGATTAATTTCCCAATGAAGATGCGGACAGATCTAACGTCGCGCGACAAAATACGTGACGTCAGCATCGAAAATGACGTCATTAAAGTCCAACGGGCTTAGCGTCAATTCGTATACAGTTAATTAATTTTCAATTATCTGACAATAAAAACAACTGACCACAGAATTAGATTTCGAGAAAAAAGTAGTCCCAAACAGTGAAAAATAAAATTGATATCAGTTACTGTTTTTGAAACAGTGACTTTCACTGAGAAATCTCTAGATTTCATTGAAAAAAAAATGCAAGAAAGTGGCGTCTACAACAGAAAACAAGAGCTGTCACTGTACGCGACCAATGCTTCCCGTGGGAGCCAATGTTAAGTATAAGAGATGTGTGAAAGTTCATGAGGCTACATGTAGGTCAAATACTTTTAAATGTTAAGGCCAAGGTTAAAGTTTTTGTGACGGACAGACAGACAGACAGACAGACAGACAGACAGACAGACAGACAGACCAACAAACAAACAGACAGGCAGATAAAAAACTCTATGCCCCCCGAATCAAAGATTCTCGGGGTGTGTGTGTGTGTGGGGGGGGGGGCATGTGTGTGTGTGTGGGGGGCGGGGGGGGGGGCATAATAAGTCACATAGACGTTAACCACTCACTGGGCTTATTCAGCAAACTCATTACGCAAACACGCCTATACAAATGCATTGCCGTCTTTATCGCCGAAAACATGAACATTTTATGATGAAAAATTGTGATATTTTTCTTATTCCCGCTCAAAATATAGATTGTGGGCACTCGTTAGAACCGCCTCATCGAGGCGGTTCTAACGAGTACCCACAACCTATATTTTAGAGCAGAAATAAGAAAAATAAGGTATACCCATTCGGGTTCAAGGGGGTCAAAATTTATATAGGCGTGTTTTCGTGATGCTATTTTCTGTACTCGTTAGAACCACCTCGCGGAGGCTGCTGTAACGAGAACCCAGAGTCTTTATTTTGAGCAGAAATTTGATAAATGTCAGAATTTTTCATCTCTTTGGTGGCACAATTTTCAGTTTATTTGAAAAGGTGCATTTCCGTAATGTGAGTATTCGGTGGTCGAACATGTCTTAGCGTAGGTTTTGTCCTGTGCCGGCTTAAATATATAGGCAACATCAACAGATAAGGTGGGCATCTGGTAGTTATCAAAGGATGATTTTGCTTACAATTTTTGTGGGACTTTTACCCGACATTGAGATGAAATGACATCTCAAACCCTGCCGCCCAATGAAACTAATATGGTTTATAAGCATGGACGGACCGACTCGCACCGCATTGCCTTGCGTGGAAGCATCATGCATTCCATCTATTTCTTCAAGCCCCGATGGGCGGGGGCTATAAAATAGTATTGACTGGGCCGTTAAACTCCAATACAAACAAACAAAACATCTCAGAGTTCATCAGTTTAACAAGTTCATGAAATTAACACCCCTCTAGACCCCACTTTATATGGAGGAAACATGTGAGTATTCGGTAGTCGAACATGTCTAAGCGTAGGGTCTGTCCTGTGTCGGCTTAAATATATAGGCACTAGCAACAGATAAGGTGGGCATCTGGTAGCTATCATAGGATGGTTTTCCTTACTTGTCTATATAAACCTATGGCGGTTGTAATGAATAGCCATAATGGGTTCGGCCTCGGTAGCTCAGTCGGATGCGCGTCTGACTGGTGATCAGGAGGATGCGGGTTCGATATATGCCGGGATCGGCGACATTCGTTCGTGGAGATTGGTCATGAAATTTTTCTACGGTCATTCTCTCGCCTCTGCTGATTCAAAGAGGGCAGTTGTCAGTTTCTGGTGAAGGAATGTGCACTGTACTGGTAAACCTCTTACGTATAAGCCTGTCCAGGAAAAGTGTGGATTGGTAAACTGACCGGCTCAAAAATGACCTAAAATAGTGTTGACTGGGCATTTAAACTCCAACACAAACAAACAAAACATCATAGGGTTCGTCATGTTAACAAGTCCATGAAATGAACACCCCTCTAGACACTACTTTATATGGAAGAAACTTGGGATTACAGTGGTATACAATATTCTAATTATTTCTGCTCCAAAACATAGGGTTTTGGTACGCGTTAGAACCGCCCCATTAGGCGGTTCTAACGAGTACCTCCAACCTATGCTTCGAGTATAAATAAGAAAAAAATGACAAATTATGATAGCTAATGTAGTCAGTTTGGAGATATGAAAGAATGCAGGACGTCACACGGTGTTTTATATCGTGCTGTTTAATGGAGAACTGTGTGTGTGTGAATTCGGGTTTAACGTCGCTTTCAACAATTTTTCAGTCATATCACGACGGTGTCTGGTTGCGACAGGGCGCTCAATGCTCACTTTTATAGTGCTGCCTCACTGAAGTATCATGTCCCAGACACATTACATGATACCCCACCCAGTCACATTATCCTGACACTGGGGTCGACCAGTCCTAGCTCTACCCCATAAATCTGAGTGCCAAGCGAGGAGCAGCTAGTACCATTCTTAACGACTTTGGTATGCCGCGGCCCGGGATCGAACCCGTGACTTCCCGTTCCCCGGAGCGTACACTCTACCAACTGAGCTATCGGGGCCGGTAATGGAGAACTGGCATACATGTAAGTGATCATTCAGTTATTACCAAATACCACCTTATCTGTTTATATAACAGGTTCCTGAAGTTGTTTCTATTGTCCTTAAGGGGAATTGATACACCTTCAGGGAAGGCAACTCCTGCAAAAATATTTTGTCTCCCATTTCAGAAGGGGCCATCTCTTAAAGGAAATAATGTGCTCCTGATGAGCAGGTGCTTTCCTTTATGTGAAGACCCTTTTTCATCTGGAACTGAATTTATGTAAAAACGGATGGGAAGTCCCGAAAATTCGAAAGTTGTCTCCCTTTGGAAAATGGCGGAAAAATCTGCCAGGTGTATACATTCCCTTTAATACTATCACCAAAAGAGCAGATAGTTGCCCACAGGGTATAGTATACTTATTATTCAGTAATCTAACACTATTCTGCTAATTTCCTGAATTATTGCGGTAATAACCTCATATTTCCTATTCCCAGAATGGATACATAACGGCTTCCAGTTCCTGTCGATTATTCAGCAGAAATGCGACGCGTTAAACTGTATCTTATATGTGGCAATTAATTTGGCACGATAAACAGCTGACCGCCTCTTAAACTTGCGCAAAGGCATCATGATCGCCGCACTGATATCCAAGGTGGTATGTGTTGAGGTTTTACGTCATCGCCAACACTATTTAGGTCATTTTGGAGACATTTCTTCCGGGTATGTAGGGGTTTCATCTGGCATTAGGATAAAAAGACATCTCAAGCCCTACCATCCAAAGAAACGGCCAGGGTTTATATGCAGGAACGGTCCGAATCGCACCTTACCTGGACACGTAAACCATTGCGGGTAATGTTTTGTTTTGTCTTCCAAAGAAGGAGAGAAAAAGTGATAAAACGGACAGTAGGGGAGATGAAATTCATTACGATATCACACCCGTGCAACATAGTACATTTTTTCATCTACAAAATGGCGACTTGATGATATTTTATCTTAGAAATACTGCAAATATAGGTCTGGGGGGGGGGGGGCTCGTTAGAACCGCTTCATTTGCAACAGGCCTTGCTTAATCGAAAGCCAATACCAGTTGGACGCCCAAGTGACACAAGATACATGACACCATCGTTTCACCAAACCATCCCCTCTAAAAGGTCAGCATAATGTCTCGTACAGGGAAATTGGCATCACGAAAACACGCCTATATACATGTAATTTTGATCCCCTTAAATCCCACTTTTATACAGTAAAAACTGGCGTTTAAAAGAGTAAACATTTTTATACTTATTTCTGCTCCAATATATAGATTGTTGGTACTCGTTAGAACCGCCTCAATGAGGCGGTTCTAACGAGTACCCATAATCTATATTTTGAGCAGAAATAAGGAAAATATCACGATTGTTCGCCGTAAAATTTTCTTGTTTTTTCGGCGATAAAGTTAACAATGCATTTATATAGGCATGTTTTCGTAATGGATCTGCCAGAAGGGTAAAGTCAAACTGGCTTTTGGGATTCAGGTGAGCAAGAATGTCCATATTCTCTGACAAGTTACAATACCATTTTCAATGTTGCTGGACTGGGCGTTTATTATGCAAACGCACGTTCAAAACATGCAACCTGTCCTCATCTTTGTAGATAACACATTCGGACTGTAGTTACATGTACATGTACCAGGATGATAGGACTAATGTTACAAGTACATAATAATTATTATTCTAGGTGTTGCCCATTTAGTTGCGAATTCCGTATTTCCCTGTCTTTTTCTATCAACTCGTACGTCATTCGGTGTCATTAAGCAGCTGTTTAGTTATTTGCATGATCAAGGAAATGTCAACAACAGACTTTTAAGAATATTTCGCCAGATGGGTTTGATTTGTGGTCTATGAGATTATCGACCTTTCTTGTCACTATTTCAGACACTAATATGCCAGAAACAGAAAAAAAAATGTATAAAGCTATTCTATGGCGTAAAGTATAAGCGTTGTTGTGTTTAAGCGCTGCCCTTCCAAAAGACTGCAGTGTACCTGTAAGTGTTTGTTTGAACGGCCTTGATAGATCACAATCAATGCGTTAACTCTTATGGGTACCATAAACATAGAGCTTGGAGCAAAAATATGAACATAATTCGCACCAGTTGTAAACCAAATTCTCGAATCATCACTTTAACAAGTCTGTGTAATGGACATCCCTTGAAACTTTATATAGGGAAAACTGGGGTTGCGGGGGTTCACAATATTTTTCTTATAGGTTGTAGGTACTCGTTAGATCCGCTTCAATGAGATAGTTCTAACGAGTACCAAGAACATATATTGGAATTATAAGAGTAGACCCCTTTTTTCAGTTGGACAGGGCTTATAGAAAAGCGTACAGGAAGTCCCCAAAAGTTGTCTCCCTTTGAAAAGTGGCGGAAAATTTGCCAGATGTTCCCATTCCCCTTACATAGCCCCAAAAAAGTCATTAGGAGCCATAATAATGAGAGGAGGCCGTAAAAGTACAGAAAGAATTATATCACGAAAACACGCCTATATTATTTTGACCCCCTTGAACCCCACTTTTATATAGCAAAACTGGGGTTTCCGGGGGTGTACCTTATTTTTCTTATTTCTGCTCTGAAATATTGATTGTGGGTACTCGTTAGAACCGCCTCATCGAGGCGGTTCTAACGAGTACCCACAATCTATTTTTTGAGCAGAAATGAGAAAAATATCACAATTTTTCATCTTAAAATTTTCATTTTTTCGGCGATAAAGGTGGCAATGTGTTTGTATAGGCGTGTTTGCGTAATGAATGCGTTAACAGGCCCATGTAATAAACCACTTGAAAAAAAAAAAAAAAAAAAAAAAAAAAAAAAAACACGAAATAATTACATTACGGTAACATACCCCTGTGACATAGCGCAATTTCACATCTCCTAAATGGCTACTTTCCTGATGAAAATACGTTACATTTTTCACCGCAAATATAGGCTGTGGGTGTTCGTTAGGACCGCTTCATTGAGGCGGCTCTAACGAGTACTTATAACCTATGCCTTGGAGCGGAATAAGAAAAATAATTATACTCCCGTAAACCCCAGTTTTCTCTATATAAAGTTGGGTTTAGGGGTGTTCATTTCATGGACTTGTTCACATGATGGGTTAGATTTTATTTTTGTTATCGCTTATTGTTATGTGACCAACCTCAAATTAATCGATTTTCATCTCCTTGTTCCTTAAAGCTTTTATGTGAAGTTTGATTATATATGGCCCAGTGGGTTCTGTGGAGTTTAATTTTCATATCTGAATGACATTGGGCCAAGGTCAAGGAATGACCTTAATCTCGAATATTCCTGTAGTTTCAATCACTCATTTAGCTTACTGCATCGACCGATTTTCAGATCACAGTCTGCTATAGTTTCGAAATATTACTCAGTTTGGACTTTTTCCCCATACAAATGTCTATGTGATCAAATTTGACCTTGGTATAAAATATGTCAAGGTCATCTTGTTTTTTATTGTTTTGTTTGTTTTAAATAAACTAACATATTTTCAATTTTTGCACTAGTCTAATGCAGTTTTCGGATGCCCTTTGCCGGATTACGTTGTATGTTGTTCATAATTTAGGATATAAACTAGAAATTTGATTTCGAAATTCAGATTAAATTTACATTTCTAAGTAATTTTTAAATGTTTAAAACTACCATTTAATTCAAAATTTCATTTAGACTAGTTAATGTTATTGTTTTTATATGTTTAAACAGATCAGTAAGTTCTGTACGTTATTTCATCCTCTTACAAATGCAGACACTGCAATTTACAAAAAATGTAAATTATTTTAAAAAATGTTTAAAGTTTGAATGTAAGGTTTGCGATTGAAAATAGGACTGAGAAAACTTGTTTTGCAAGTTTCAATAATTCAAATAATTATGTGACTATACAGTTCCTCAGGACTATAAAACACATGACATTTCACATTTAAAAAATTTATAAAGATACATGTGCACCCATAACATCATAGAATACCTCATGAATATTAATGAGGTAGTCTGCATTAATAAAACAGTCTTTAGCAGATTTTCACATTCATTACGCAAACACGCCTATATAAATACATTGCCACCTTTATCGCGGAAAAAAAAAAGTTTATGGTGAAAAATTGTGATATTTTTCTTATTTCTGCTTAAAATATAGATTGTGGGCACTCGTTAGAACCGCTTCATCGAGGCGGTTCTGACGAGTACCCACAATCTTTATTTTAGAGCAGAAATAAGAAAAATAAGGTATACCCCCGAAAACCCCAGTTTTACTGTATAAAAGTGGGGTTCAAGGGGGTCAAAATTATATGGGCGTGATTTCGTGTTGACCAGCGAACAAGTCCGTGAAATGAACGCCCCTTAAAATCCACTTTATTTAGAGAAAACTGGTGTTAACGGGGGTTTATATTATTTTTCTTAATTTGCTCCTAGACCTAGGTTGTGGGTACTAAACAGACACTGGGGCGGTTCTATCGACCACCCGCAAAACATATGTTTCGAGTATAAATGATAAAAAGATCATGGATTTACATTGGAGAATTTGCCATTTTGGAGATGTGAAAAATGCACTTTCTTACATGCTTTTCAATAAATGATAGAGAATCCTCAGTGAAATCTAAAATCGACGTCTTCACTGTGCAAACAGTGGCAATACGATTTTACTTTTCCCTGTTTGTCGATTCGACGTATCCTAAAAATAGCTTGTATTCTCTGTTTGCGAAACGTCAGTGAGCTAAACCTCATGAATGCGTGACAGAAATTACTTCACACATTTCCACGTCATTCCGGTGTTGATCACATCAATTTTTGAACCTCCGCAACATAAATATTGCAAGCGGCGCCAGACAAGCTTAGCAACAGTTAATGCGGACATTATTTAAATGCAAAACCATTTGATATACATGTAGTTACACGTACATTCAAAGTTGTTTTTAAGGTGCAAACTTTTAGTTTACACCCAATACATTAAAAATTCCACTGTTAAGACCGCCAAAAATTAAGACTAATTCTGCATTGAAAATAGAAGTGGAGGCAATGATCAGGAATCGTTACAATTAACCCACAGCTCCCATCAGAGACACCAAAGGGAAAGAAACACAAACATGAAACAACAGACCCTAATGGAAACATCAACAGCGGAAAGCCAAACAGACAGCTACTTTTCCACAAAATGGCCAATAGGCTATCCAAAATATAATAATATAAGCAACACAAACACCCAAAGACAAACCATAACAAAAATAAACCGCGACATAAGAACCGCCTTGGAACGATCAGCGGAAACGAATTCCACTGGGTGGGGGTTGGGCTTAAATTGATTTTACATGGCAAGAATTCTCGCCCTTACTTCCGTCGCGATTAAGACAAATAATTTGTTCAGTCCGAATGAAGGCCTCCTCAGTGCAAGATCTCCGTGAACACAATAATCAAACAAACACGGAGCTGAAACAACGGTAAGGACTCGACAGCAAGAAAACACCGAAATGCTGGAGCAAAAGAAAACCAACAGTTAGACTCTGATTGGCCCGACCAGAGACAGAGCACCAGGAACCAACCAATATAAGCCTTTACGCCGGAACCGTCATAGAATCTGAGGCCTGACCAACCGGCGTGCAATAAAAGAGGGAAGCAAAGTTGTCAACCGTGATTTGGTTAACTACCATGCATGCAGTCTGTCGTATAAAATTTATGTTGCACTCAATCATTTTATATCGAAGAATGATTTTACGAAATTGGGTGCTGAAGTCATTGATATTATATATTTTTTCTGAATTTATACACTAAGTCACCATAAAATTCGGGTTCCGATAGACCTTGTTGCAGAATAGATGTAAGTCCAATATTGAATTTTGAAATTAAATCAGAATGGCGTCTATAAAATTATGAAAAGGCTTTGCGTAGTTAAGCTTATTTATTTCTTTGTGTTTTCTGCATACATCGTCATCCGCTCACAGACCATCTTTGGGACTGTTCAAAAGTGGTCTTAAAGACCACTTTTGAACATTCCCTAAGGTGGTCTTTATACAGGAATTTTACTTTATTTTATCCAGTTATTGCTCGAACAAATTGACCTGAGACTGGTGAACGCTATTTACATTATTTCACACCCGGCTGAAATGCATGTATTTATCTTCGTCGTTTTTCGAAGATGGCGATATTGTTATACAATACCTAGAGGTCGGTCAATGGGTCGCTATTCACGAGTGCCGAAAAGTCACGAGAAGTTTACGAAAGCCGACGTATTAGGCGATAACAATGACTAATTTATTCCTTGCATAAAGTTCGAACTATAACACGCTGAACACTTCTAAATCGACGCGAAATCGCCTTGGAAAAGGACATTTTGGAGATGTGTTATCGTAATAAACATACATTTTTATCAGTGTAGTATACTGCACAATACTGCACAATAACATCTAAAGATACACGTACACCGTCTAATACATTAATATACCCTTATGCATTTCATCGTTGACCGCCTTTATTATTACTCCCGGTATTTTCTTCCCATCAAACGAAATTATCAAGCCAATTAATCTGAAAGAAGTTGACACCATAACAGAAAAAAACGTGCAGATTTCAAATAATTAGGTGTATCTCTCAAAGACATATTGTCATGATGGAGGCAATTAATTAACCTACTAGTAAACTCCGTTCAGAAAATCTGAATCATCGATTTTTTCGTTTTCGTTTCTTGTTTTAATACTCATTTTAGCCCAAACATCACAATGGGAATGTTTGAGGCCTGACCCTCCGCCAATTTATTGCGCCAGTCAGGAAATGCTGTTATTACATGTGTATTTGGCGAAAATTGCAAAACAAAGAAATGGGACCTAAGACTAAGTCCATTTGACGATGATTGTCAGGTGAATAGGTAATAATAATAATTTTAATCCACGTTACACACTATATAAAAAATATATGCATTTAAGACAACCATTCATTCGGAAACCTGGATAGACGCTCACCAGGGACGGGAAGCCTCTCGCATGGCCATGCTTCTTTGTTCGTTTTTTAAATCCCTTGGTCCTCCTGTCAGCCGTTTTAAAACATTACACAAAGCACTAGAAGCCAAATTTCAGACATGACCTCCAGGCGAAAGTGGAAAGAAAGTTTATTCCCATATTTTGGGGATACATGGCCAAGGTGGCCACCAAGCCCATATGTGGTAAAACACTTAGAAACTCGTTTTCTATGGAACCAAACTGCCAGCGACATCTATCACGAAAACACGCCTATATAACTTTAACCCCCTTGAACCCCACTTTTATATAGTAAAACCGGGGTTTACAGGGCTAAACGTTATTTTTCGTATTCCTGCTCTAAAATATAGATTGTGGGTACTTCTAACGAGTACCCACAATCTATATTTTGAACTGAAACTAGAGCTGTCAGTGAAACTGACTAGGGCCCCAGCAGCGCTATCAGAGGAGTAGGAAAAGTTGTGGACGGACAGACGGACAGACAGACAGACGGACGGACAGAGTGATTACTATGGGGCACCCACACTTTCAGTGCGGGGCCCTAATAAGAAAAATATCACAATTTTTCATCCTAAAATTTACGTTTTTCGGCGGAAAAAATACAATGTATTTGTATAGGCGTGTTCTGGTAATGGGAACGTAGTAAACAGCACTAAGGATTATGTTACTGCAAATATTCGTTTTCAATGGAGTGCTTAGATAAGTCCTAAGCCGGGTTATATAGCGGTTTGTCGGCCTCGGTAGCTTAGTCGGATGTGCGTCTGACTGGTGTTCAGGAGGACGCGGGTTCGATACATGTACCTGTCGGGGTCGGCAATATTCTTTCGTGGGGATTGATCTTTTCTTCGGGCATTATCTCCCTTCCACTGATTCAGGCAGGGCAGTTGTCAGTTTCTGGCGAAAGAATGTGCATTGTACTGGCTAACCGCTAACGTATAACCCTGCCCAGGAAGTGTGGATAGGTAAACCGACCGGCTCAAAATGACCTAAATAGTGTTGACTGGGCCGTTAAATTCAAATACAAACTAACAATACAGCTGTTATTTTGGAAGTGCAGCGATGAAGGTTTTGTGTAGTTTTCAATACCGGGGCGTTTGGCTTCTGTAGGGAAATGGACGGTTGTGCTTGCAGCATTTGTGGAATTTCAGCTTTATTTCTCAGTGTATTTTTTCTCTCTAATATATTTTCCTTTTTCTAATGGGCCATTTCTTGGTAGGTGGTTTGATGTGGACGGTTGCTTGAGGACTCGACCTTTGACATAACGGGTGTGGTCTGCTACAGTCAGAGTAGAGGGTCTGATCTCAATAAAAATTGGTGGTAAACCGCTTAGAACATCTAAGCTTTTCCTCGAACTGTGTACAGTAGAGCTTCGATGGCTCGAACAACGATGGCTCGTTTAACATGGCTGAGTCGAACTCGCTCTTGAGCCCCTGGGGAAATCCTCTTCACAAACAATAGTGGGTGATAATTAAGAAGATTTTAGTCTGTTATCCTGCAATGTATGCTGTGTGTACTCATTAGAATCGCCCTCGGTGAGGCGATTCTAATGAGTACACACAGCATACATTTTCATTACAGAACATCGAAAAGATGTTCAAAAGTATCTCGTTATGCCTCCTGGCAGTAACCCTCAGTGTCTCGAACTACCGCTGTGTCGAATAAATTTCCATGGTCCCAAAGTGGTTCGAGCCATCGAAGTTCGACTGTAGCTAACTGACTAGCTCGACATGCATTAGCTGTGACACAGGCCATAAAACTACAACGCAAAACAAATACAGGGATAACATTGACTGCCTTAACCAATTGATTATCACAGTTTTCGTTAATCTTCGCACGACGGGGCGGGACGGGACGGAAAATGGATTGAGACCGGGGGAGAGAGAGACATTTAATATATATACATCGCTCAACTTTAATTCTTAAAACATAATAATTCATAGCAATTGTGTAGGAAGAAAAATGGACATTGGCACGTCCGGTTCATCGCAAGGCCGAAATGAAGACGTTGTAAACGAATATCGCTTCTGTGAATCTGAAGGGAACATTACGTCATGAATAACGTCGACGTGATTCAAAGATTCCCGCGTTAAAATATAACGATTTCACTGCAAAAGTAGTATCTTGTATCTTGTAAAAATGTAGTTCCAATTACACCGGCTAAGAGGAAATATTTCTTCGTAGCAAAAAAAAAAAAAAAAAAAAAAAAAAACATGTTTATTTCTAGTGTAGAAATCATGGCATTTCTCTGTTATGCATGTAATATAGGACGCTACTTCATATACCCATAATCTAGGCGCTGTGATAGCATTCTATACCTTTTTGCGTTACAGATGACAGGGCTGGATGGAGGTTTCTTGAACGGAGAAGCCCCGGTTATTACGAAAACAATCATCATCCTACTAGATTTAGACAAACCTATTTACAAGTAAAGGGCAATCTGCTTCATCTCAGTTCTTGATGCAAACACAGGATTACTCGTAACTACTTTAAGTTACTGCAGGAATCAGAACCGAAAGCCCATCCCAAACATCGACGGGAGAGACGAACAAACATCTAAATAAGCAACAAAATCACAGGCTACCAGCCGAGTTATCAGCTTTTGTCCCAAACAGAGCTAAATAATTAGGACACACAAAAATGTTAAAAATAAATAAAAATTGAACAACACCATATACAGTAAAATTCCTATATTAAGACCACCTTTGGGACTGTTCAAAAGTGATCGAAGACCAGTGGTCTAATACCACCTTTGGGACTGTTCAAAATTGGTCTTTAAGACCAATTTTGAACAGTCCCAAAGGTGGTCCTGACCAGAGGACATTGTGTGAAGATAACACAAAGAAAGAATTATTGTACCCTTCTAAATAATGTTTTTAAAGTAGAATTAGTCTTAATTTTAGGTGGTCTTAATAGTGGAATTTCATTGTATAAAATAAGCGAAAGTACCACCTTAGGGGTTGTTTTTTTGTTTGTTGTTTTAAGGCCCTTTTAAGATTATTTCACTCATATCGGGACGATAATCAGAGGTGGGCGAAAGCGATATACCCAGAGAAAACCACATAACCTTCCGTTGCAAAACTTGGCGTCTCAACCTTCACCCTTAGTGAAATGTCTCTTTCTTTACATCTGATTTGGATTTTTATTGTTTGTCAGTATTCCTTTTTGGGGCTGTAGTCGTATATGATAGTTTCAAACACAACTTCATCAATAATATACGCTCACCTTACGCATATATGTTTGAAAACAGCCGTTTTTTTTTTTTTTTTTGAATAGCATCAACTGAAACGTGTTTCGAGCATGTGCGGCCTGTAACGAGTAAAATCAAACTGTCCATTTGTGCAGGTGGTGGAGGGACATAGAGTTGCTCCACATCACGTGAACAAATCCGTGTAATGAACACCCCCTTAAACGCATTTTTGTATAGGGAAAACTGGGGTTTACGAGGGTAAACACCATTTTTCTTATTTCTGCTCCAGATCATGGGTTGTGGGTATTCGTTAGAATTTCGAAACTAAATCGGAATTGTGTCTATATGCGTAGTTTATGGATTAAGAATTTTTCGCAGTTAACAATTTATTACGAAATAGAAATAACTGCGAAATATAAACGCCATAGGATGCCGCACGAGGAACATCACCATCCAAGAAAAGAAAATTTACAATCTCAAAATCAAAATCATGGCGTTTATCATTAATTTTGCAGGAAACAATATCTAGATGTAAAATTGTAAATAAAAAAAAACTGGGCCTCGGTATCAGAAGCATTTGCATTATTTAACGGAAGTTCATAGGGGTAATTCTGACTGATCAAACCATTGAAATAGGTATTGTCAATATCTATTAAATCATCCGAATATCTTGAAGTCGACCTACAGGCTTCAATGATTTCAGATTGGTTGACAACGGGAATGAACATCATGAAGTCTCTTTCATAACAAAACAAGAATAGATCAGCCACAAAGGGTGTGCAATTCGTACCCATCGGAATACCCACACTTTGCCTAAATAACTAAGTACCAAACCTTATGTAAACATTGTCAAGTAGAAAAGTGAGAGCTTCACACACTTTCTGACATGATCATAAAGTATAATTGATTATGCTTTTCAGAAATGGAGAAAAAAACATTTCTTACATTACATGCAAGATAGAGGGAATCCCTATGATATGTTTATTCAATTAAATCGTTTAGTTTTGTTTTCATTTAATTAGATTGAGGAACTGTAGTGCAAAGGATGGAAAACCCATAAGAAGACAGACTTGATGCACGAAAACGTCTGGATTTCAATTTATTTAAAACTGAATTAGAATTTTCTATAGACCAAAACAGATTTCTCCCTGATCGTTCAAAGACTTTGTCGCAATATTTAAACACAGGTTTTTCATGGAAGTAAAACATGAAGTTAGGGGGAAATGAAACCTCCCGTAAACCCCAGCTAACTAAATCGTGGGGTTCAAAGCGGCCAGTATTATATAGATATATAGGCGTGTTTTTTTTTCATGATGTCATGTTTAAAAGAAAAAAAGTTTTCCCTCCCTATTCCCTCCTTGCTTTAGTAAGTGGGGTATGATTGGGGACGGGCGGGCTTGCATAGACCCAACGTTTGTCCACGCTTCCGGATCTCTGCATTTTCGCTTTCGGCAGAGGTGGAGGGATGGACAGACAGGCTGAATTAAAGGCTCTCTCCAGGTTTTAATTTTCTTATGTGCTTCTACTTTGTATAATCCTGTACATGCGAGCTAGGAAGCAGGAGTGTGTCTCTTTCACAGTGCGATATCTTTATGTCTGCGCATGTGCACCAACGCTTGGTGTGGGCTAGGGGCCCATGCTGCTTTGACCAACACTGTATCTCTTGGAGGCGGCGAAGGCTCCTGCGGGACTGTGCGAATGCGCAGTCTCGCCTGAGCCCGAGCTGCTCCCAAATGCGAAAGAGACTAATATCTTATTCTTTCATAATGTAATTGGCCTATTCTTTTTTATATAAAACACTATGGGGCCCTAGGAAGACTCCAAAGGACCAGTCTGGCAGATACAGGGCGTCGGGACGGCGTCGGGCTTGCATCGAGGCGACGTTACCGCGTCGTGTCACTGTTAGCCCGTCGGTGGCCCGACATTTGTTTTGTGTTGACACGTTCGGACAGGGATGAAGATGTAATTTTTTATTAGGTTATACATGTATGTTGTCATGAAAGATTAACACCTTTTCAGGAATTGTTTTTAAGTAATGGCTTTGGCGAAACAGGCCGAGCCACTCAACAACAATATACATAACAATCTATGATACCGGACAATCTGTTGCGAAGACGGCGGGTTACAATGGTAGACAACTATGTAATGTTCTGTTTGAAGAATACTAGAACACGTTTTTCATAACTACCCATATACATACATACATACATGCATGCATACATCACGTGCGTGCGCGCGTGCGTACGGGCATGCATGTATGCGTGTGTGTGCGTAGGCCTGTGTGTGCGCCGGCGCGTGTGCGCGTGTGGGTGTGCGCGTGTGGGTGTGCGCGCGAGGTTATGTGCGTGCGCGCGAACGTGTTTAACGCGCTGACAAATATACTATTGTACTCTGAACATAAGCTTGATATTCAAAGATATTTGATATGAAGTTAGACCGAAAGGTTGAATTTTTCTGTATATTTCATACAAACACGTATGCATGCACGCGCGAGCGCACGCGCGCTCATCCGCGCAGGCGCGCGCGCACGCGGACACAAAAACTGAAGAAAACCGCTGTCTTCGTAACATGAGTGGAATTTATATATAAATAAATATATGACATATTGTTGGAAAAGGCATACAGAGAAAGTCTGACTATCTATTAAATGAAGACGTTATTTATTATGTATTTATTTTCATACGGGTATTTATAAGAGCATAAAAGCATGAGATACTGACGAACTCATATTAGAGATATTGAAGAATTCATACTATACACACTGCAAAATTAATTGCTGACAGCCGCTCACTAATGCTATTTGTACACCCTTGGCTCTGTGGCTCAGCCGGATGGGCGTCTGACTAGTGATCAGGAGGAGGCGGGTTCGACTTCTGCCGGGTTAACATTATTCGTTTGTAGTCATGAAATCTTTTCTATGGTCATTTCCACTGATTCAAGAAGGGCAGTTGTCAGTTTTGGGCGATATGAACGCGCACTGTATTGATTAACTGTTTAAGGATAAGCTCGCCTAGGCAAACTGTGGATAGGATGACTGACCGGCTCACAATGGAAAAAAAAGTGTTGACTGGGCCGTAAAACCCCAATACATACAATACAAACCTCGTTGGCTCGGTATAGCCAGGGAGGACTGGAACAGAAATCGACCAGATCGGATTCAGTGCGCTGATATATAGTTGATTCGTTGCGATGTGTGACGCTGTCACAACATCTCAGCGTTACCATCCTGGTAAGTCAGCAAAAAGGTATGTAGTGGGTGGCTGTTTTGTGTTTTGGTAAAAGGTTTTCTGCTAAAAACATTGACCAAGTCTCTCCAAGTATCCTGTCTAGGGAAAACCAACATTTATACGAATTTGTTTGGGGTGTGACGCGAAATGGGTCATGCGTTCCAAAAATACGGCAACACAAGCCATATAGTGGACTTATCACTATCTCGTCTGTTTTTCACGTCAAAGCGAGGGCCCTGGTGAGATGGTGCGAATGTGCAGTCTCTCTTGAGCCTCCGTTGGCTACACATTTGATGAGTGCCATTATTTCGCGTTACTGGCCCATATGAGTTTTATATGTATGATTATCTGTCTAGGAATACATTAAGCCCTTTGCCGTTTTTGTATGAAAAATGTCGACGATTATTTATACGCTTTATACTTGTCTTACCGTTTTTTTTATTGCTTGCTTTTGCTGTCTTCAGGTATCTTATAGGAATTGCAACACTTAGCTACATTTAACGCACATTAATTTATCTCTGTGTTCATACAATGTTAGAGGTCTGGGCAATAAAACTAAACGTGAGCAAATTTTTGCATGGCTTAAAACTAACAATTACTCGATATGCTTCCTACAAGAAACTCATTCAGGGGTTGGAACTCATAAATTATGGAAACAAGAATGGTGCAATGATGCGTTCTTTTGCGGCCATAACAACAACAAAGAAGGAATAGGAATATTGTTAAACCCGAATTTCTCATATACTTTCAATAACCATCTTGAAATTATTGATGGTCGTCTGCAAGCTTTAGACATTCAAATTAACAATAAGGAAATCACGTTAATAAACATCTACGGACCAAACGATGACGATACGACAGTTTTCAAAAAGTTAAAGGAATATATCATCGATAACCAGGAAAAAACAATCATAGTAGGGGGAGATTTTAATACGGTATTAAACGAAAAATTAGATAAAAGAAACGGTAGGGTAAATACACACAAACTATGCAGAAACCAGATTAAACATATTATTGATACATTTAATTTGATAGACATTTGGCGCGATACACATCCTAACTTAAGACAATATACATGGCACTCATCGCATAAGCCACCTATATTCTGTCGGCTCGACTATTTTCTGATATCAGAAAATCTCAAAAACCATACAGTATCAAGTAAACATACCACTAGTTATAAATCGGACCACAGTCTTGTTTCGCTTTGCATCGATATAAACGATATAAGTAGGGGCCCGGGATATTTTAAAATAAATAATAGCTTACTACTAGATGATGAGTATAAAGGCATAATCAATAAAAGTATACATGAAATTGTCTCTATAAACGTAGACGCAAACCCAAATACGCTTTGGGAGTTAATCAAAGGTACAGTAAGAAATCAAACGATACAATACGCCACAAAAAAGAAAAAAGACATAAACAAACGTGAGGACACACTAAAGAAAGACATTGAAAAACTAAAAGAAACCATTTCGGATCAAATAAATGCAGGAAGGCTAGAAACTATAAAAACTGAATTACAAAGCAAAACTGAAGAACTAGAAAAACTAACTGACATAAAATTAAATGGTCTAATATTAAGGTCAAAGGCCAATATCATAGAACACAATGAGAAAATTAGTAGATACTTTGCTAGTTTAGAAAAAAAGAGATCAGAAAGTAAATTGATCTCAAGATTACAAATAAACAATAATATTACAATAGACCAGAAACAAATTTTAACAGAAACTGAGAAATTTTATAAAGCCTTATATGCTAAAAAAGAAATTAAAAATTCAAGATATAATTTTTTTGATGATTCGCTAAATAAATTAAGCCAAATGGATCAAGAAAAATGTGAAGGTCGAATTACAGAATCAGAATGTGCTAAGGCCCTGAAAGATATGAAAAATAAAAAGAGTCCTGGTTCCGACGGTATCACCGTCGAATTTTATAAAATATTTTGGAATAAAATTAAACAATTTTATGTTAATTCAATTAATTATTCGTTTGAAATTGGTAACTTAACAGACCTTCAAAAACAAAGTATAATTACACTTATTCCAAAACAGAACAAAGACATAACTCTACTAGAAAACTGGAGACCTATTAGTTTACTCAATGTTGATTATAAAATCGCTACAAAGGTGATTGCAAACCGTATAAAACAAGTTATCACAAAAATAATAGACAATACACAAACAGGATTTATAAAGGGTAGATATATCGGAGAAAACATAAGGTTATTGTTTGAGATAATAGAAAGTTGTGAAGAGGAAAACAAACCGGGATTGATATTCTTTTCGGACTTCGAAAAAGCATTTGATAGCTTAGATCATGTCTATATGATGGATTGTTTAAAACACTTTAATTTTGGTGAAAACTTTCTGCGTTGGGTTTACTTATTTTATAAAGATGCCAAAAATTGCGTAACAAATAATGGTACCCTATGAAATTTTTTTCCCGATTGAGCGCGGAGTCCGTCAAGGGTGTCCTCTGTCCCCATACCTGTTTATTATCTGTATCGAACTGCTATCCTACAAAATTTCAACATCAGAAAATATAAAAGGTATATCTTTGGCAAAAGAAACCTTTAAAACATCTTTATTTGCAGACGATGCATCGTTTATAATGGATGGCTCATTACGGTCCTTTGAAGAATTAATAGATGTACTAGACAATTTTAGCTATGTATCGGGTTTAAAACTCAATACAAGGAAATGTCAAATTTTAAGAATAGGCTCAATGGTTCACAGTGATGTCACCTACTTGAAGCGTCGAAAATTTCAATGGAGCTCTGAGGAAGCTTCATCACTCGGGATGACATTTACTACTAACAGAAATAATATATACAAAGCAAATTTAGAACCAAAAATTAATAACTTTGAAACATGTTTGAAACAATGGCAACATAGGAAATTAACTCTAATGGGAAAAGTCACAGTAATAAAAAATTTTGCACTTCCAAAACTAGTCTATGCTCTGTCTACACTGCTAAATCCGCCTGCAGAAACTTTAAAAAGAATTGAAAACAAAATGTACAACTTTCTTTGGGACGGCAAACCAGAAAAAATTAGGAGAGATATAATAACAAGGGAATACGAAAATGGTGGTCTGAAAATGATCGATATTCAAACTTTTGTAAAATCACTTAAAGTTAGTTGGATAAAAAGAATATTGGACTCTGAAAATAAAGGAATTCTTAATCAAATATATTTAAGTAAACTGAGACCCTTTGGTGGGAATCTATTATTTGAATGTAACATTTTAGAAAATGATATTAACTATTTAGCTCAAAATAATGATTTTCTGAAAGATATTTTAAGAGCATGGGTCAATTGCGCCTCATCGAAAGCTACTTTAAGTTTCAGAAACGAAATTCTATGGAATAATAGCTATATACGGTCTGGCGAAAACACAATTATGTATATAAATTGGTACAATAACGGTATTAAGTATTTAAAAGACATATTCAATGATGAAGCGAAAATTTTTCATTCGTTTGATAGACTAAAACAGTTCTATAATCTTCCACAAAGTGATTATCTTAAATATTTAACAATTCTGCATAGCATTCCGACTAGATGGAAAACGAATATCAAAACTGAGAATATCGATACACCAATGCAACCAACTATGATTAGTCGTGTAATAACATCTAAACAAACTAATAAGTTTGTTTATAACATTCTTAGAAAACCGTTTTTAAATACAGAAAAACGTTCCGAACGGAAGTGGGTAGAACAATTCGGGGAAGATAATCTTATATGGGGAAAAATTTACACGGTCTCGCTTTATACAACTAAGGATATCAAGTTACAAAACTTCCAATACAAACATTTGCTGCGAATAATACCCACCAATAAGTTTCTGTTTACATGCAATATTGAAGAATCATCTCTCTGTGACTTTTGCTCAATGAATATCCAAACACTAAATCATTTGTTTTGGGAATGCACGCAAGTACAACACTTTTAGACAGAAGTATCGACATGTCTAAATAGCTTTAACGTAAATATCACATTCACTTTACAAAGTATAACATTTGGAATTTTTTCTCTAGTATCAAAACCAGAAACACAGATAATAAATTTTATAATATTACTTGGAAAATACTTCATATTCAAAAACAAATGCCAAAAGAAACCTGTAATTTTCGTACAATTCAAATCATTTTTGAAACAAAGGCTTATGATAGAAAAAGAAATTCATTTTATAGGAGACAAATTTGCCCAATTTGAAAACAAATGGAGAAAGTTGGAGACTTTTATTACATAGACTCTTATTATGGAATACAACCTGAAGACAGCAAGCATAATATTATATTTCTTTATCTATATATTGATTTATTTAATACATATGTTAGTCATTATCAACTATCTTTACTTATGGACTCTTTTATATGTCTATTTATTTATTTCTTTATTTATTATACTTTTTTTCTCTCTTCCGTTTTTTTTTTTTTTCAGACACCTATCTCGTATCAAGACTTTTCATGAGGTTTTTTTTTTCTCTGTTTTATCTTATATATATATATCTATACATATATATATTTTTTTCACCTAAATCTTCAAAAAGTATTTCTGAATGTTAAAAAAAATCTTACGGTAGAAAATAAGGAAAGTATTTAAAATAGATATGTATTACCTTTGATTTGACATGTGATTCTACCTTCACTTGCTCATATATTTGTATGTATGATGTTATTTCAGAAATAAATACTAAATAACAAAAACAACAACAAAAAACATGGAGTTACTAATTTAAAAAAGTTCTGTAGTGGTATAAGAGCTTGAATTTGCAATAAACCGTGGTCGTTTCCCTTTTTCATTACGCAAACACGCCTATAGAAATACATTGCCACTTTTATCGCCGAAAAAAAATGATTTTTTTTTATGATGAAAAGTTGAGATAGTTTTCTTATTTCTGCACCAAATATAGATTGTTGGCACTCGTTAGAACCGCCTCGTCGAGGCGGTTCCAACGAGTACCCACAATCTATATTGTTCTTGTTCGCCGATGTGTTTTTGCCATTTCGCAAACATGCCTATACAAATACATTGCCACCTATATCGCTGAAGAAATGAAAATTTTATGATGTAAAATTGTGACATTTTCCTTATTTCTGCTCCAAATATAGATTGTGGGCACTCGTTAGAACCGCCTCATCGAGGCGGTTCTAACGAGTACCCATAATCTATATTTTAGAGCAGAAATAAGAAAAATAAGGTTTACCCCTGTAAACCCCAGTTTTACTATATAAAAGTGGGGTTCAAGGGGGGGGGGGTCAAAATTATATAGGAGTGTTTTCGTGATGTGAACGACAAATGTGGTCATCAACTACAGCCCTCTCCACAGCCAAAGGCTGCAGTATATAGGTTTTAGTACCACTAAGCTGTTGCTGAATAGTGTTTACATAGGAGAGCCGTCAAACAACGACGACATTGTTAGCGGCATTGCATGTATCAGCTTGAATACCTAGTTGAAGGTGACGTTAAGACGCCATTGCCTTCACTTCTATTTAGGCTTTGGAGGTAATAAGTGCGTATGTTGAGAGTAGAAAGAAATGCGTTTGTTCACTAGTTTCAGAATGCTAAGTTTCCGTTCTTTAAGGGCTTTATGCTCAACATACTCTCGTTTACACGATCGGTTACCAAATTCGTTTAACATCCTGAACTTAACCCTGGAACAGAAATTCTTATCATATCTAGGTTATCCTTCCCGTGATGCCGGACAGTGATCTTTCTACCCACCCCTAACACCCATGTCATATTCTTATATTCTTCAAAGAGGTCTTTAGGCAGGACTCGTTAACAGGACAGAAAAAACTGTGTGGATAGATATTTATGTTGATTTACAAAACTGAATACCGTGGAAATGTTTCTTTATTTTGATCAGGATTCAATACTTTCGTTTTTATTTAGGACGTAGGCATTATAATTGTGTACACGTATAGTATATGCCTATGTTGGTTGAAACGAATACATTACGATAAGACATTTGTGCGACCAAGCGCATTCTTTCATCCCTTTTCTGATGACAATTTGTTATATTCCCTTATTTCTACTCAAAAGACCGTTCCAAGGCGGCTCTTCTGTGGCGATTTATTTATGTTGTTGTTTGTTACTTACTGTGTGTATCACTTGTGTCTTATGGTTTTGGATGGCCATATGGCCATTTTGTTGGAAAGTAACTGTCCTTATGGCCTTCCTTTGTTTAGGTTTCCATTATGGTCTGGTCGCTTAATGTTTGTATTTCTTTCCCTTTGGTGTCTTTTATGGGTGGAGTAAGTTAATTGTATCTATTCCTGATCTTTGTTTTACTTCTACTTTGTTGGTACATTGTACTCGTTAGAACCGCCTTATAACATAGGTTGTTGGTACTCGTTAAAACCGTCTCGTTGATGCGATTCTAACGAGTACCCACAAACATAGGTTGTTGGTACTCGTTAGAACCGCCTCGTTGAGGCGGTTCTAACGAGTACCCACACTCTTTGGTTTTGAACAAAACTAAGAGTAAACATGTTAATCCTGTAAACCTTACTTTTCTCTGTATAAAGTGTGGTTTGCGGGGGTATTCATTCTATCGGACTAGTTAGAGTGATGGATATGCATTCAGTCTCGCTATGCATGGTAGAACTATTGCTTATGTTTGTTTATTTAGTACCATAACAAAGGTTTAATATTTTACAGGTTTTGAAGATTAGAATTATCCCACGGTAGTATCGTGTGCAGCTTTACCAGAGACAGACTAGTTCGTGCTCTTGTACGGCATCGCTTTGAAACAGGTAAGTGTTTTAATTACCAAATAGACTGTAGGCCAAAACTGTGTAACAATCTCATTTACTTATAATAACCACTTTTCTCGCACAATTAGGACTGTAATTAAACCAAAAGTACAGAATGAGATGGGCACCTGGGGTATAGAACGGTCGATTTGTAAACTCGTTGCTTCCAGTTACGCATGTGCCTCAGTATCGCAAGCTGCATTAATGTCGGATCTCTAACAGTTTATATTTTGAGCAGAAATAAGAAAAATATCACAATTTTTCATCTTAAACGTTTCGTGTGTTTTTTTTTTTTTTTTTTTTTTTTTTATCGGCTGTAAAGTTTACAATGTATTTGTTTGGGCGTGTTTTCGTAATGCAAAGCAATAAAACGTTTAAACTTCAATTCTGAAGGTCAATCGTTCATTCAGCCTGCTGTAGGGTCACAATGCCGGGTATATGTTCATGTACGAGAGCAATGACTAGGACCGACTGGCAATTTCGATCAAACCCGAAGACGCCTTGGTTAGAATCGCATTAAACAATCCACTTAGAAACAAGACGGGTTTAAATGGCACTGCCATCTTAGAAGATGTATTAAAGTGGCTCTTCGACGGTCTGTGGTCTGCGTGTCTGTCATTTACTGCCATTTTCTGTCTAGAAGATATATTAGAGTGACTCTTCTTCTGTCATACAAAGATTTAATACAAACAAAAAAAATACAGTTGAACCGCAATGGCTCAAATAAATGTACCTTTGGAACCACGGCCATTGTTTAAATTGAGGTTTAACGTCCCCGTCAACACTATTTAGGTCATTTTGGAGGCGTTGCTTCCAATTTCGTGGGACTTGTACCCGACACTGGGATGAAATGACATCACAAGCCCTGCCGCCCAATAGTGCTTATATGCATTGAACGATCTGACACGTACCACTTTGTCTGGACAGGCTTAGTCCTTCTAAGCAGTTTACCAGTACTCAGGTGCGGTCAGTTTCAGCTCTGCGTGGAAGCATCATGTAACCCAATCTATTTCTCCAAGCCCCGATGGGCGGGGGCAGTTGGAACCTTGACAATCTGGTCGATAGGGTGGTACAGATTACCCTCTTTATACCCAAATTTTCTATAACAACAAAACTTGTAACATTCTTATGAACAAGTCCGTGAAATAAAAACCCCTCTTAACACCATTTTAAATAGAGAAAACTGGGGTGTATTGGTTATACATTATTTTTCTTATTTCTGTTCCAGGACATAGGTTGTGGGTACTCGTTAGAACCGCCTCATTGAGGCGGTTCTAACGAGCACCCACAACCTATGTTTGGAGTACAAATAAGAAAAATATGACAAAATTTCATCAGAAAAGTAGCCATTTTGGAGATGTGAAAAAATACACTATGTCGCACGGGTGTGTTATCGTAATGGCCTCCATTTTCAATGGACGAATCCTTAGATCAGGATGGTAGGGGCTATTGGAGATATCCAAGAATATTGTATTCGCTACTCTGAAAACAAGATATTTGTAAGAATCGTTTCGGCGATGTGATTCTAACAATTTGTTTCTTGGAGTAACTGAGAGAAAAAATGCCCTTTAATATCTATTTTACCTATTGGCATTCTTTACAATGGTAAAAAGTAAGAGAAAAACACAATGTAGTCTGTTTATTTGTTTGATTTGAGATTTAACGTCCCCGTCAACACTATTCAGGTCATTTTGGAGACATTGCTTCCATTGTGTGTGTGTGTGGTGGGGGGGGGATTTTTTCACGTCATTGATACGAGACGACATTTCAAACATTGCCGCTCAATGAAACCAATAGGATTTATATGTATGAAGGAGCTGACTCGCCCTAAATTGCCTGGGCATGCTTAGGCCTCCTAAGCGGTTTACCATCGGTTTCAGCTCTGCATGAAAGCACCATACAGCCCATTCTATTTCCCCAAGCCCAGATGGGAGGGGTAACGGGTCTCACCAAATTGGAAGCAGCGTTTCCAAAAAGACCTAAAATCCCTAAATAGTGTAAATGGGGACCAAACAAACAAATGAAAAAGAAAAGAAGAAGAGATAACAGAAAACAATCAAGCGTCTCCATTCATAACTTTCTTTCAAATCATACATTTCAAATACACTAATGATTTTACCGCGAAAAAAACAAAAACAACAACAATATTTTAATAGGAAAAATGTGATATTTTTCTTATTTCTGCTCTAAAATATTGATTCTGGGTATCGTAAGAGCCGCATCGATTGATCTTTTTTCTTATTTCTGCTCAAAGCATATATAGACTGTTTGTGCACGTTAGAATCGAGTCGGTGAGTCGGTTCTAATGAGTGCCCACAATCTATATTTTAGAGCAGAAATAAGAAAAAAAAAACAAATGGTTTACCCCTGTAAACCCTAGTTTTAATATATAAAGTGGGGTTCAAAGGGATCAAAATTATAAAAGCGTGTTTTCCTGATGCATTTACCGTTGGAATAACACGTCCGAGATACACGGTGCATTCTTGTTGTACCACCAACACAGATACATGTACATGTATCTGGCTTTTCGTTACGAAAAAGCGTGAATCTTATCGCCGGAAAAAGGAAAATTTTAAGATGAAAAATTGCTATATTTTGCTTATTTCTGCTCAACATAAAGATTGTAGGTAAACGTTAGAACCGCCTCCTCATCGAGGCGGTTCTAACGAGAACCCACAATCTATATTTTAGAGGATAATAAGAAAAATAATGTTTACCCCCTCAAAACCCCAGTTTGACTATGTAAAAGTGGGGTTCAAGGGGGTCAGAATTGTAAAGGCGTGTTTTCATGATGTTTTTTCTTATTTCTGCTCAAAACATATATAGACTGTTTTTGCACGTTAGAATCGAGTCGGTGAGTCGGTTCTAATGAGTGCCCACAATCTATATTTTAGAGCAGAAATAAGAAAAAAAAATGGTTTACCCCTGTAAACCCTAGTTTTAATATATAAAGTGGGGTTCAAAGGGGTCAAAATTATAAAAGCGTGTTTTCGTGATGCATTTACCATTGGAATAACACGTCCGAGATACACGGTGAATTCTTGTTGTACCACCAACACAGATACATGTACATGTATCTGGCTTTTCGTTACGAAAACGCGTGAATTTTATCGCCGGAAAAAGGAAAATTTTAAGATGAAAAATTGCTATATTTTTCTTATTTCTGCTCAACATAAAGATTGTAGGTATACGTAAGAATCGCCTCCTCATCGAGGCGGTTCTAACAAGAACCCACAATCTATATTTTAGAGGATAATAAGAAAAATAATGTTTACTCTCTCAAAACCCCAGTTTGACTATGTAAAAGTGGGGTTCAAGGGGGTCAGAATTGTAAAGGCGTGTTTTCATGATGTTTTTCTTATTTCTGCTCAAAACATATATAGACTGTTTGTGCACGTTAGAATCGAGTCGGTGAGTCGGTTCTAATGAGTGCCCACAATCTATATTTTAGAGCAGAAATAAGAAAAAAAAAATGGTTTACCCCTGTAAACCCTAGTTTTAATATATAAAGTGGGGTTCAAAGGGGTCAAAATTATAAAAGCGTGTTTTCGTGATGCATTTACCGTTGGAATAACACGTCCGAGATACACGGTGCATTCTTGTTGTACCACCAACACAGATACATGTACATGTATTTGGCTTTTCGTTACGAAAACGCGTGAATTTTATCGCTGGAAAAAGGAAAATTTTACATAAGATGAAAAATTGCTATATTTTTCTTATTTCTGCTCAACATAGAGATTGTAGGTATACGTAAGAACCGCCTCCTCATCGAGGCGGTTCTAACGAGAACCCACAATCTATATTTTAGAGGATAATAAGAAAAATAATGTTTACCCCCTCAAAACCCCAGTTTGACTATGTAAAAGGGGGGTTCAAGGGGGTCAGAATTGTAAAGGCGTGTTTTCATGATGTTTTTTCTTATTTCTGCTCAAAACATATATAGACTGTTTGTGCACGTTAGAATCGAGTCGGTGAGTCGGTTCTAATGAGTGCCCACAATCTATATTTTAGAGCAGAAATAAGAAAAAAAAAACAAATGGTTTACCCCTGTAAACCCTAGTTTTAATATATAAAGTGGGGTTCAAAGGGATCAAAATTATAAAAGCGTGTTTTCGTGATGCATTTACCGTTGGAATAACACGTCCGAGATACACGGTGCATTCTTGTTGTACCACCAACACAGATACATGTACATGTATCTGGCTTTTCGTTACGAAAACGCGTGAATTTTATCGCCGGAAAAAGGAAAATTTTAAGATGAAAAATTGCTATATTTTTCTTATTTCTGCTCAACATAGAGATTGTAGGTATACGTTAGAACCGCCTCCTCATCGAGGCGGTTCTAACGAGAACCCACAATCTATATTTTAGAGGATAATAAGAAAAATAATGTTTACCCCCTCAAAACCCGAGTTTGACTATGTAAAAGTGGGGTTCAAGGGGGTCAGAATTGTAAAGGCGTGTTTTCATGATGTTTTTTCTTATTTCTGTTTCAAACATACATGTACATGTAGTAGGTGGTAGTGAGAACCGACTTGATGGGACGGTTCTAACGAGTACATGTACATGCAACAAAATGCTATGTTTTGGACCAGAAACAATTAAAATAATAAAGCATGTATACCCAGTTTTCTCTCAATATGATTTTGTTTGGGGTTTAACGAATCCGTCAAAACTACTTAGGTCATTTGTAGGCGTTGCTTCCGATTTTGTGGGATTTTTAATCCACATTAAGATGAATTTCTCCAAGCCCCGATGGGCGGGGACCTAGTTTTTTTTATGTAAAATAGTGTTTACCTTTTTGTGTTGTTGTTATGACGTTTTTGCTTCAAAATAAAATATTTTTAAATTTAACCTGGGATCATGGACATAAAAGCATGTGTTTTCAGCAAAAATTCAAATCGATGTGTCACATTCCAGCACGAAAGCACGCCTATATACTTTTGACACCATCGAACCTTACTTTTGTATAGTAAAACAGGAGTTTACAGGGGTAAACCTTACAGGCACGCGACAAGTACCCACAATCTATTGCTGAAATAGGAAAAGAATCACAAATGTTCATATGAATATTTTCGTGTTTTTTTTTTTTTTTTTTGTTTTGTTTTTTTTTGTGTGTGCGTCTTTTTTTTTTTTTTTTTTTTTTTTCATTTCTTGTTGATGATGTTGTTGTTGTTGTTTTGTTCGGCGGTAAAATTTACGACTGAAGGTATTTGAGTAGGCGTGTCGCATAATGCAATGATCACAATCGTATACATTTGAAAGAGGATAGAATCGATATAGAGGGATGTCCAGACCGGTAAGCCGAGGATACGTTACGATAACACACCCATGTTAGAGAGTATCAAGTATAGCTGGACTGACCTTTATGCAAAGAATAAATTAGTCACTGTTATCGCCTAAAAGGTCGGTTTTCGTAAACTTCTCGTGAATTTTTGGCATCTCGTGAACAATGACCTATTTACCGACCTCCGTGTATTGAATAACTGTATCAACCTTTTCGGAAGACGACGTAGATAAATATTTGCATTCAGTCGGGTGTGAAATTATGTCAGTAGGGGTCACCAGTCTCTTGTCAAATTGTTCGAACTATAGAAGAAGAAGTAGTGCATTCTTTCAGATCTCGTACATGGTTAATTTTCTTATAAAACATGTGACTTTATTCTTATTTATTCTTATTCTTGCTAGAACATTGTTGTAGGTGCTTGTTAGAACCGCTTCATTGAGGCGATTCTAACGAGTAACCACAACCTATGTCTTGGAGCAGAAACAATAATTTTTAAGTATTCCCCCGTAAACCCCCGTTTTCTCTGTATAAAGTGGAATTAAGGTGGTGTTTATTTCACCGACGTATTAACGCAATGCAACCTGTTCATATGGAATCGACTTTGTCGAATCTTCACATATAAACTATCCTTTTTTTTGCATACAACATTTTTCCTTTTAGATTTGTTCATTAGCCTTCTTTTTTATTCTCTCGGTAAACCGGAACACTTCTGTTTTTATTGCGTTGCTAAGACAACATTTGGCGTTTTGCAACGCGCTGTAAACGCAGAAGTCGAGATAAAACGACACTGAAAAGGCATCACATGCAAAAGTTTTGAATCTTTAGTGTTTAATGCATTTATTGCAAATTTTGACCTGCAGTCTACCAGCACGCCTTGCAAGCAGTAAATAACATCTCATCATGAAAGCATGCATTTCTCAATATACTGAAAAAATTACCATAAATAAATAAATAAATAAATAAAAATAAATAAATAAATAAATACAATTATAAAGCTAAAAAACAAATCTAATAAAAATCTGATATATTTTTTTTTTTATTTTTCATTATTATCATTATTATTATTTTGTTTTGTTTTGTTTTACTTCTGCTCAAAACATTGGTTGTGGGGCCTCTATGTGGGAAACATAAGCTATACCCCTGTGAACCCAAGTTTGAATGTATAAAACTGCTGAATAAGGGGGTCAAAACTATATCGGTGTGTTTTCGTAAAAAAGATGGTAAGATAAACGGGACAGGGGTAAAAGGGGTTATTTTGTTCAATAAAATGGGCATTAACAAGTTCA
The DNA here is from genome assembly GCA_963580285.1 of Lucinisca nassula. Lineage (NCBI taxonomy): Eukaryota > Metazoa > Mollusca > Bivalvia > Lucinida > Lucinidae > Lucinisca > Lucinisca nassula. The sequence goes on from OY757011.1 coordinate 96,115,755, forward strand.
TGAATTTTACCGCCGAAAAACGAAAAATTTAAGATGAGAAATTGTGATAGTTTTCAAAATATAGATTGCGGATACACGTTAGATTGAGGCGGTTCTAACGAATACCCACAATCTATATTTTAGAGCAAAAACAAGAAAAATAAGGTTTACCCCTGTAAACCCCAGTTTTACTGTATAAAAGAGGGATTCAAGGGGGTCAAAATTGTATAGGCGTGTTTTCGTGGTGGGTTTGCAAGCGTATACAAATACACAGACTTGTTACACTGTAATGTGATGTCAATAGCGATGAACCAATCCATTAGAAAAACTGTATCATTTTATGTCGATGTGAGAGTGTGATACTGTCTATAGAATCCATTAAATGACAAAGGCATAATTTTGATAATTGAAACATTATCGCGCACAAAGAAGATATTGATATTCATTTTTCTTGTTATTCATTGTTCCTCCTTTGATCTTTCCTGTTGTCATACCATGATCAGTTCAACATCTAGCTTCAACCATGCTCTCCGCTGATTTAAGGTTGATTTGGGACTGTAATCGATTGCAGTTGAATCACGTTAACAAGTCCGTGTAATTATCTCCAATTTTTCATGGAAATTAAACTTATTTGAATTATTCAAATGTCGTGGCCGTTTTTTATCGGACAACATCGGCACGCTACGTGCACATTCTCATAAATAGCCGAAAATAGTCTGGCTCTATAGAAGTTTTCGCTCGATGACAAAGCTCGCTGGCTTGATTTTAGCGAGTTTGATCGGTAGTTATCGGACGTAGCTGCTAGCCCAAACCGATTATTAACGTAAAAGTACAAACTGTTGTCATATGAACGATGCTAACGCCACTGTTCTTTAAAATTAGGACTGCAAGGTGCATAATGGGATTTCAGGCCTAATGATGAAACCTGCAGTCAAAGCGAGATTGTAAGATTTCCTCAATTCGATGGAAAAGATAACTGTCAGCCATTACACTGGATATTGCCGACTAAGCAGGGATTGTTATAAACTGAAAAAAATATGGCAATTTTCAAAATGCATCACGAAAACACGCCTATATAATTTTGACCCACTTGAACCCCACTTTTATATAGTAAAACTGGGGTTTCAGGGGGTATACCTTATTTTTGTATTTCTGCTCTAAAATAAAGATTGTGGGTACTCGTTGGAACCGCCTCGATGAGGCGGTTCTAACGAGTGCCAACAATCTATATTTTGAGCAGAAATACGAAAAATATTACAATTTTTCATCTTAAAATCTTCATTTTTTCGGCGATAAAAGTGGCAATGTATTTGTATAGGCGTGTTTGCGTAATGCCAAGCAATCAAGCTTCATCATTACGTATATACGCCTATACAAATACATTATAAACTTTATCGCCGAAAAAACGAAAAATTAAAGAGGAAAAATTGAGATATTCTTCTTATTTTTGCGCAAAATATAGATGACGAGTACTGGGCTTTGCCGAGCATTTTAACCCATTTCGTCGGCGAGTTTCATAATTTTAATAATACGTGAGCACGAATGCAAGCTTCTTTTTATCACATGACATTTAAAACGCATTTAATTCACGATATTTTTTATACAACTGTGAATGGTCCGCATAAGTAAACGCGACATCATTAAGGACGTTGTACATGTAACGTTAAAGGGGCTCTTACACTGTCACGACTTTGACCACAATTGTCCACGACTGTCTACGACCAATTGGGACCATGAAAATCCTGGCAAATCGGGGCATACACGGTTCCGATTTCACTACCCTACGACACTTCTACGAACAATCACGATTGCTGTACGATAATGGAGCCGATCTCCAACGATCCTCTACGATCGACTACGATGTCTTACGATCCTCTAGGATTCTTCTACGACTGCACCACGATTGCTTCAAGATATCAGACGATCATTCACGATTTCTCACGATCCCTGCAAGACTGCTCTACGACCAAGGCACGATGATCAAAAACTCAGTACGATCATGGAGGATTCGATACGATTTACTCACGATTAACCAAGACTTCTCCCGATTCGTCAGGATTTATAACGATCTGGGCATACAAAAGTGTTCATCAAATGCACAGTGTCATTCAGTTTCAACCATTTCTGTAGAGAGCATCTGACGAAAATGTTTTTGCAGCCAGGTCAAAGGCTTCTGTATCTTCAAAATTTAGTTCAGCTCGAACAAGACATGATCGAAAATGACATTGCAACGGCTGAACAACTGGAGGTGCAGAGGAACAGGAGGGACAGGTGACAGTTGACCATAGTTGCTTGTGTAATTATATGTACAAAGTTACGTGGAGAAAGTAGTGCGTTCGACGTAGCGTCGGGATAAATCGTGCTAGCGTCGTCATCAATCGTCTTGCATTGTCGTGGGCAGTCGTCATGATATCGTAGTAGATCGTACGGCAGTCGCAACGGAATCGTAGAGATCTCGTAGATGATCTTGTCTCGTCGTAGCACAATCGTGGTAGAATTCAGTCACGATTATTCACGATTGGCCACGATTACCACGACGACGGCTCACGACTGACCTACGATTTCTCTACGACCGCTCTACGATTTGAAAAATGATGCCGACTCGTCACGAATGTTTTGAACATGTCCAAAACAGTCGTGGTCACTCCCAAACTATCACGATCAACCACGATTCCTCAAGATCTCTGCCGACTTCTCTACGACGTTGTTCACGATTTACCACGATTTAAAAAATCATGGTGAGTCGTGGCCGAAATCGTGACAGTGTAAAGGGGCTCTAAGGGGCGTATCTAACTTATTTGCATATTTAATCCACTGGTGGATTATCTAATTTATTACATGGCGTTATTACATTCTCATACACGACGCCATATGATAAAACTGCGTCATAAGAGCTAACTAGTGTACATTACATAACGGAAGGTTAATATTGTAAATTGCAAGCCAGTCTGGCATATTAGAATGTGCTACCGTTCCATATTTTTACCCATCACGAAAACACGCCTATATAATTTTGACCCCCTTGAACCCCACTTTTATATGGTAAAACTGGGGTTTCCGGGGGTATACCTTCTTTTTCTTATTTCTGCTCTAAAATATAGATTGTTGGTACTCGTTAGAACCGCCTCGATGAGGCGGTTCTAACGAGTGCCCACAATCTACATTTTGAGCAGAAATAAGAAAAAATATCACAATTTTTCATCTTAAATTTTTCATTTTTTCGGTGATAAAGGTGGCAATGTATTTGTATAGGCGTGTTTGCGTAATGTCTAGATTGTGTTTGGGTTTAATGACACCGTCGGCTCACCCTCAAGTTGTCGGTCATTTTGTGTCGTCTCCATTAGAGCCCCGCCAAGCGAATTTGTGTCTTCGAGCATTCCGTCATGACAAATTTTAACTGCGCATGCCAAGCCAATCAATCAATTATATGGCTTTCTGTCTGAAGGTTCCTCTTGATTCACTGCTTGTATGAGCGAGCAGCGATGGTTCTGGCAGGCTCGCCCGAACTTTCGCTGCTCGCATAGGAGATAAGTACCAAAATCGCTTGACGAGGCCCATTAGAAAATGACAAAAGACAGAAGCGCTAATAGGGGAGTTGAAATGTAGGGATAGGGCAGAAAGGGGGATTTCAAAATGAATGTTTTTGTTTTTATTGGAGTGTAACGATCCAGTCAACACTATGAACCGGTCTGTTTACCTATCGGACAGGCTTATACAAAAGTACAAACTGTTGTCATATAAACGATGCTAGCGTCACTGTACTTTAAAATTAGGACTGCAAGCTGCATAATGAGATTTCAGGCTAATGATGAAACCTGCAGTCAAAGCGAGATTGTAAGATTTCCTCAATTCGATGGAAAAGATAACTGTCAGCCAGAGTACTGGATAATACCGACTAAGCAGGCATTGTTATAAACTGAAAACAGTGCGGCGATTTTCCAAAATGCATCACGAAAACACGCCTATATAATTTTGACCCCCTTGAACCCCACTTTTATAAAGTACAACTGGGGTTTCAGGGGGTATACCTTATTTTTTACTTCTGCTCTAAAATATAGATTGTGGGTACTCGTTAGAACCGCCTTAATGAGGCGGTTCTAACGAGTGCCCACAATCTATATTTTGAGCAGAAAAACGAAAAATATTTCAATTTTTCATCTTAAAATCTTCATTTTTTCGGCGATAAAAGTGGCAATGTATTTGTATAGACGTGTTTGCGTAATGCCAAGCAATCAAGCTTCAGCATTACGTAAACACGCCTATACAAGTACATTATAAACTTTATCGGCGAAAACAAAAGGAAAAATTAAAGAGTAAAAATATAGATATTCTTCCTATTTCTTCGCAAAATATAGATTATGAGTACTTGGCTTTGCCGAGCATTTTATCCCATTTCTTCGACGAGTTTAATAAATTTAATAATACGTGAGCACGAATGCAAGCTTCTTTTTATCACATGACATTTAAAACGCATTTTATTTTCGATATGTTTTATACAACTGTGAATGGTCAGCATAAGTGAACGCGACATCATTAAGGACGTTGTACATTTAAGGTTACGGGGCGTATCTTACTTATTTGCACATATAATCCACTAGTGGAGTATCAAATTTATTACATGGCGTTATTACATTCTTATACACGACGCCATATGATAAAACTGCATCATACGAGCTAAGTAGTGTACATCACATAACGGAAGTTTAATATTGTAAATTACAATGCCAGACTCGCATATAAGAATGTGCTACCTTCCATATTTTTACCCATCACGAAAACACGCCTATATAATTTTGACCCCCCCTTGAACCCCACTTTTATATAGTAAAACTGGGGTGTCCGGGGGTATACCTTATTTTTCTTATTTCTGCTCTAAAATATAGATTGTGGGTACTCGTTAGAACCGCCTCGAAAAAACTCTGAAAAAATAGCGTGGAATTTAAAACAGTAAAAATAGAATGGAACAGAAAACAAAAAATATGTCGTTTAAACGACATATTTCTTGTTTTCTGTCCCAATCTGAAAAAAATAGCGTGGAATTTAAAACAGTAAAAATAGAATGGAACAGAAAACAAAAAATATGTCGTTCTAACGACATATTTAGCCTATGCCGTGGTCCGTTGTCCGTCGTCCGTCGTTAATTTTTCACATTTGCGACATCTCCTCCCGAACAGGAAGTCGTATTAAGCTGATTCCTGGTTGGAGGCATTCTGGTGACATGGGGATTAAGATTTGCTAATATGGTTCCGTTGTCCGCCATGGCGGCCATCTTGAAATTTTTCAAACCACATCTCCTCCCAGACCAAAGTTCAATTTAACATTCGCACTGGATTGACATGGAGATTCAGATTTGCTAAAATCATTGCGTTCCGATATGCAAGCTAGCCGCCATTTCTCCAAACGACATCTCCTCCCATCCAAAGGTCAAGTTGAGCTGAAAAGCGATGGGAGGCATCAGGGTGACATGGGTATTTAGACTTGCTAAAATTGTTCCATTCCGATATCCAAGATAATTGCTGCCATCAAAAGACATCGCCATAACTAGAGATTGGATCAAGTTGAAACTTTATGGAAGGCATCGGGACGAACTGGCGATTAAGATTTGCTAAAATTGTTCCGTTCCGAATCAAAGAAAGACACTATGGCGGCCATCCTGAAATACTTCAAATGACATTTCTTCCCGAACCGAAGGTAAGATTGAGCTTAAACTTAATGATAGGCATTGGGAGACATGGAGATTCAGATTTATTTAAAATTGTTCTGTTCCGATATCCAAGAGGCCATCTTGAAATTATTCAAAAGACATCTCCTTCCTAACCAGTGGACAGATTAAGCTGAAACTTCATGGCAGGCATTGGGGCGACATGGAAATTCGGATTTGCTAGAAGCTACAACCATGGTGACCATCTTAAAGTCCTTCAACCTACGTCTCCTCCTGGGTCGAAAGGAGCTGAAACTTGATTGGAGAAATCGGGCAACATGGAGATTCAGAATCCCTGAAATTATTATGTTCTGTTATCTAAGATGGCTTCCTTGTTGGCCCTCTTGAAAATCTTCAAACCACATCAAGCATCAACATCATCTCTTCCTGAATCCAAAATCAGACAAAGCTATTCAGAAACTTAATCAGAAGCATCAAGATTATTTAAACATGCAGACTGAGAATTGCTAAAGGCAACGTAATCTGATAGACAAAAAGGCCACCAAGACGTAATGTAATTTATGATCAGCCTCATCCAGGTGAGCGATTCGGGCCCACTTGGGCCTCTAGCCCTCTCTGAAAAAGTAGCGTGGAAAGAAAACCAAGAAACGACATCGTTTAAACGACATATTTTGTTTTCTGTTCCATTCTAATTTTATTGCTTTAAATTACACGCTACTTTTTCAGAGTGGGAAGGAAAACAAGAAATACTGTCGTTTAAACGACATATGTTTGTTTTCTGTTCCATTCTAATTTTATTGTTTTAAATTCCACATCACTTTTTCTGGGTGAAAAAGAAAACAAGAAATATATCGTTTAAACGACATATATTATCGTTTAAACGACATACGAGTATTTCTTGTTTTATTTTCCACTCTAATTTTATTGTTTTAATGTCTATTCTGATAGATACGGGAAGAAATATCCCTTCCCGGGTTCCGTATAAATGCGAACGAAAAAAGCGATGAGAGACAAAGAAAATCACTGTTAAATTCAGTGATTAATTATCATGCTGAACGGGTCTCCGTGGCCAAGTGGATAAGAGCGCTGTCTCTTATTTATTAGGTCTCTCACCGCTGTGTTTCGAGCCTCGCTCGGATCACATGTGAGACGCCAAGTTCTGCAACGGAAGGTCAGTTGGTTTTCTCTGGGTACTCCCGTTTTCGCCCACCCTTGAATAACGATCGGCTCGATATGAGTGAAATAATCTTGAAAGGGCCGTGAAACCAAAATCCAAAAAAAAAATATATATATATATATCATGCTGATACATGTATATTGGTGTTTGCAAACAATGTACAACGATCAAGTTATATTCAATATAATCGTAGTAAAATATATGTACGTTTGTGTTTATGCTAAGAAACAAGCAATGCAGCACTAGGGAATAGAAATAATGACAGGCATTCATAGCTGTTAGGCCGGCGATTGATTTTGTATGTAAATGATCTTTGTTAAAAAAATTGCGTATCACAACACATGTTTTAGCTCCATTTGGTACGTATGTTAACATAATACTAATTAATTTGGATGAGCTTTTTTGTTTGTTTGATTTGAGGTTTAACGTCCCCGTCAACACTGTATGAGGTCATTTTGGAGACGTTGCTTCCAATTTTGTGGGACTTTTACCCGACACTGAGATGAAATGGCATCCCAAGCCTTGTCACCCAATGGAATGAATAGGGTTTATAAGCATGGACGGTCCGACACGCGGTGCTTTGTCTGAGCAAGCTTAGATCATCTAAGCTGTTTACCAGTACTCGTGTGCAGGCGGTTTCAGCTCTGCGTGGAAGCATCGTGCAGCCCATCTATTTCTTCAAGCCCCAATGGGCGGGGGCCATCGGATGAGCTACATGTATCATACTGAAATATTGGCGTTTGCGTGGGGTGTGAGTCAAAAAATGTACAACGACCACCGTACTCATTTCAAAGTAAAAAAATATATGTACGCACAAACTTGTGTTTATGCTAAGAAACAAGCAATGCAACACTAGGGAATAGGAAATAATGACAGACATTCGAAGCTGTTAGATCGGCGATTGATTTTGTATGTAAATGATCTTTGTTCAAACAACTGCGAGTCACAACACATGTTTTAGCTTCATTTCGTATGTTAACATGCAAACAGGAGAGGCGGCTGCCTCCCAGGAAAAGGATACTGCGTATCATCACGCAAACATGCCTATATAATTTTGACCCACTTGCACCCCACTTTAATATAGTAGCCTAAAACTGAGGTTTACAGGATAAAAACCTTATTTTTCTTATTTCTGCTCAAAAATATAGACTGTGGGTACTCGTTAGAACCGCCTCGATGAGGCGGTTCTAACGAGTACCCACAATCTATATTTTGAGCAGAAATAAGAAACAAAATCACATTTTTTCATCTTAAAATCGTATTTTCTTCAGCGGTAAAATTTACAATGTAGTTCTACAGGTTTGTTTTCATAATGTTTTATAGCGGCCCCGCCCATCGGGGATTGAAGAAATACATGTAGATGGGCTGCACGATGCTTCCACGCAGAGCTGAAACCGACCCGCCCACGAACACTAGTAAACCGCTTAGAGTATCTAAGCCTGCTCAGGCAAAGCGGTGCGAGTCGGACCGTCAATGCTTATAAACCTTATTGGTTTCATTGGGCGGCAGGGCTTGAGATGAAATGACATCTCAATGCCGGGCTTAAAGTCCCACAAAATTGGAAGCAACGTCTCGAAAATGGCCTTTACAATATCGACGTGGACGTTAAAGCACAAATCAAACAAACAAACAAATAATGGTCTCCAAGATAAGTTCTTCAAATGCTTTTACAGCCATTTACAATCGAACTTCATTAACTCTAGCACTTTTAGGACCATTCAAAAGTTTTCGGAGCTACTTCTACGAGGCACTCTAAAGATCACTGAAGGATACCTTTCCCGATTTTCTATAAAATAAAGCAATGTTTTGTCTACTCGTAATAATCGCCCCTTGATCACGAAAACACCCCTACATGAATATATTGTTGACCCCTTGAAATCACATTTTTATAGTAAAACTTGGGTTTACATGGGTAAGTATGTTTCTCTTATTTCTGCAAAAAAAAAAAAAAACATAGATTTGGGGTATTTTTAGTATTTCTAATATGTTTGAGCAGAAATATGAAAAAAAAAATGGATTTTTTTACCTGAAAATTCTCATTTTTAGGCGGTAAAATTTGCCATATATTTGAATAGGTGCGTTTTCGTAATGCAATAGTCTTTTGCACGATTTATTCATATAAAACTCCATAAATTATCGTTAATAAATTGGACAATTCTCAGGAACTCCAGGACAATCATAACGCAAACACGCCTATACAAAAACATTGCCACCTTTATCGCCGAAAAAAAGAAAATGGAATTTTGATATATTCCTTATTTCTGCTCAATATATAGATTGTAGGTATTCGATAGAACCGCCTCAACGAGGCGGTTCTAACGAGTACCCACAATCTCTATTTTAGAGCAGAAATAAGGAAAATAAGGTTTACCCCTGTAAACCCCATATAAAGGTGGGATTCACGGGGGTCAAAATTATATAGACGTGTTTTCGTGATGATAGAATGAAACAAATAATAAATAAATAGAATATTTTGACATCTGCAAATACATAACGAAAACACGCCTATACAAATGCATTTAAAACGTTCATCACGAAAATACGCCTATATAACCTATATATTGACCGCCTTGAACCCCACTTTTATACAGTAAAACTGGGGTTTGCAAGGGTAAACCTTATTTTTCTTATATCTGCTCCAAAATATAGAGTGTAGGTACTCTGAAAACTTGTACACTCCATATGTTTCAGTTCTGTGGTGTATTCCTTGCTTCCAAAGATAACCCATTTCTTAAACGTATTTAACGTCACTACAGCTGATGTGTTAAGGAAATGTGTTGCGGCCATAAAAAGCCTCCCTGCCCTTCACCGTTTTTCAAAGGAGACAACTTTCGGGACTTCCTTTTCGCTTTTTCTATAAACTCTGTCCATAGGAAAAAGGGGTCTACTCTTAAAGGAAAGACTTTGCTCCTCAGGAGCAAATTCTTTCCTTTAAGAGTTGAGCCGTATTGGCAAGGGAGACAAAAGGCTTTGTGCAAGAGTTGCCTCCCCTGAAGGTGTACCCATTCTCCTTAATTCCTTTAAATATGCCTCCAGACCTTGTACTATGAGTAACCATTCTTGAATCAAACCAGACCTGTCTGATCATTTTCACATTTCCAAAATACCTACTTTTCTGACGAAAATTCGTGATCATTTAAAAATATGTTTACCCCCTTAAACCCCAGTTTTCTCTCTAAATAAAGTGGTGCGTAGGGATGTTCTTTTTACGGGCTTGTTCACATGATGGGAACCACGAGCGTTTGAGCCATTGTTTGTTTTTGTTTGAGTTTAGGTTTAACGTCCCCGTCAATACCATTTACGTCATTGTAGAGATATGCTTCCAATTTTATGGTATTTTACCCGACACTGAGATGAAATGACATCTGAAGCCCTGCCGCGCAATAAAACCAATAGGGCTTATATGCAATGACGGTCAGACCCGCACGACTTTGCCTGGGCAGTATTAGACCTTCTACCTTCTACCAGTACTCATGTGCGGTCCGTGAAAGCACATTGCAGTCCAATCTATTTTTCCAAGCACCCTGGCGGGGGCTAGAAGTTCGACTATGCATGTATATGAATTATGATAACTCATTCGTGTCCGCATGTGGCGTCTTTCAAATCTCTAGAATAAGCATTTTTCAAATGAAAAGTTTCGATATTTTTCATATTTGTATTCCAAACATAGATTATGGGTGCTCGTTAGAACCGCCCCATTGAGGCGCCACAATGGAGCGATTATAATGGGTACTCATAATGTATGTTTTTGAGCACAAATTAGGATACTAATGAATACACCCGAAAACCCCAGTTTTCTCATCACGAAAACACGCCTATATAATTTTGACCCCTTCGAACCCAACTTTTATATAGTAAAAATGAGGTTTACAGGGGTAAACATTATTTTTCTTATTTCTGCTCTAAAATATATATTGTTGGTTCTCGTTAGAACCGCCTCGATCAGGCGGTTCTAACGAGTACCCACAATCTATGTTTTGAGCAGAAAAAAAGAAGCATATCCCAATTTTTCATCTTAAAATTTTCATTTTTTCGGCGATGAAGGTTACAATGTATTTGTATAGGCGTATTTCTGTAATGTGTATAAAATACACTGAGGTTTACGGAGGTGTTTATTTCGCGGTCTTGTTAACGATTTTATTTTGTTTTAATTGAGGTTTAACGTCCCCGTCAACACTGTAAAGGTCATTTTGGAGACGTTGCTTCCAATTTTGTGGGACTTTTACCCGACATTGAGATGAAATGACATCTCAAGCCCTGTCGCCCAATGAAACCAATAGGGTTTATAAGCATGTACGGTCCGACACTCACACCGCTTTGCCTGGGCAGGCTTAGATCCTCTAAGCAGTTTACTAGTACTCGTGTGTGGGTCAGATTCAGCTCTTTGTGGAAGCATCATGCAGCCCATATATTTCTTCAAGCCCCGATGGGGCTATTCTGCTGCATATTCAAATATTAACATAGATCTTCTGAATTCCTATGGTTCGGTTTTGGTGCACTGTCTTTGTGATAAATGCAGTCTACAGGGACGCCTAAATACCAGTAATTTTGCAAGCGCCAGACAATTGTCTTTATTACATGAATAAAACAGCCAAGCCAGAGCAGACACCAGCAGATTAAATTTCCTCTTGAATGACATTGCGATTTACTATACCAAAGAAAATCGTAATTGTGCCAAAATGTAAGGAACTGACATATGTGTGTCTGCCGTACGATTAGGAAATGTGGCATATATTAATGGCACAATTATAAACAAACAACTATTTTTCGTCCGTATTTCAGACAAAATTAATTACACCTATACATGTTCAGCAGCTTCATTACGATAACACAACCGTGCAATATAGTGCATATTTCTCATATCCAAAATGGCTACTTTTCTGACGAAAATCCCTGACATATTTCTTATATATCCTGCAAACATAGGTCGTGGGTGCTCGTTAGAACCGCCTCATTGAGGCGGTTCTAACGAGTATCCACAACCTATGTCTTGGAGCATAAATAAGAAAAATAATGTATACCCCCGTAAACCCCAGTTTTCCATATATAAAGTGGGGTTTAAGGGGTGTTCATTTTACGGACGTGTTAACGTGATGATTACAAGGCGTTTCTCAATGGGTTGCTCAATGGGTTCCTGATGCCTGGACTTCCATGGAGTGTGGGTCATGTTGCTGATTTTGGCTCGGTGGGGGACGTCTATAAGTCCTAGGGTAGGCGTCTCTTGCCTGATGCCTCCAGTTGACCTGTCTCATGAGCTACGTCGCTCTGTGTGTGCTCGGAGGGGAATTTGCTGTGTTTGCCGGGTCTTGTCCATCATCCGTTTCGGTTCCAGAACTTTGGAGTTGGGACACACTTTGGAATATGCTCGTACATTTCACTTAGAGAAATTTGAGGGCATGTCATCACGTGAACAAATCCGTGAAATGAACACCCCCGTGAACCTCCTTTTTATATAGAGGAAAGTTGGATTTACGGGTGTAAACACTTTTTTCTTATTTCTGCTCCAAGACATAGGTTGTAGGGACTCGTGAGAACGCCACGTTCTGCAGCAGAAGGTCATGCGTTTTATTCTCCGGGTTCTCCGGATTTCTCCCACCTCTCATTAATGATCGGCTCGATATGCGTAAAATAAACTTGAAAGTGCCGCACACATCACGTGAACAAGTCCGTGAAATGAAGACCCCCCTATACCCCACTTTATAAAGAGAAAACTGGGGTTTACGGGGGTATACATTATTTTTCTTATTTTTGCTCCAAGACATAGGTTGTGGGTACTCGTTAGAACCGCCTCAATGAGGCGGTTCTAACGAGCACCCACAACCTATGTTTGCAGTATTTATAAGGTAAAATATCACGGAATTTCATCAGAAAAGTAGCCATTTTGGAGATGTGAAAAAATGCACTATGTCGCACGGGTGTGTTATCGTAATGAACCAACAACAATTAAAAGCTAAAGACTCATTTCTGATTTTCATTTATAGGAACGTATGGTTGGAAATAGAACAAGTTCTATCAAAAATGTGTTTGTTTGTTTGTTTGTTTGATTTCATGTTTAACATCCCCGTCAGCACTGTATATGCCTTTTTCGAGACGTTGCATCCAATTTTGTGGCGTTTGTACCCGACATTGAGATGAAATGATATCTCAAGCCCTGTCGCCCAATGAAACCAATAGGGTTTATAAGCATGGACGGACCGACTCGCACCACTTTGCCGGGGCAGAAGTCTAACTGTTGGTTTTGTTTTGCTCCAGCATTTCAGTGGTTTCTTGCTGTTGAGTCCTCACCGTTGTTTCAGCTCTGTGGCTGTTTAATTATTTGTGTTCACGGAGATGTTGCACTGATGAGTTTGGATGCCTTCATGCGGACTGAACAAATTATTTGTCTAAATCGCGACGGAAGTAAGGATGAGGATTGTGGCCGCGTAAAATCGATTTAAGCCCCGCAGTGGAATTCGTTTCCACTGACCGTTCCAAGGCGGTTCTTCTGTCGCGGTTTATTTTGTTATAGTTTGTCTTTGGGTGTTTGTGATGCTTATATTATTTTATTTTGGATAGCCTATTGGCCATTTTGTGGGAAAGTAACTGTCCTTTTGGCTTTCCGCTACTGATGTTTCCATTAGGTCTGTTGTTTCATGTTTGTGCTTCTTTCCCTTTGGTGTCCCTGATGGGAGCTGTGGGTTGATTGTATCGATTCCTGATCATTGCCTCCACTTCTATATTAGATTCTCTGAACGGTTTACCAGTACTCGTGTGCGGTCGGTTTCAGCTCTGCTTGGAAGCATCAGGCAGCCCATCTTTTTTTTCAAGCCCCGGTAGGCGGGGGCGAGTAAAAATGTTTAGCATAATACTTCAAGAAATAATATGCTTCGTGTACAGCCAGTAAACCTTGCAGTATGTTGTAGTATGTTAAAAGGAAAATATATTCATCGACTGACTTTAAATAAGGCATTCCCGTGCAAAATTTTGTGCACCGGATGAACAAAGATTTGTTTACTGTCCCTATGACAGCAATTTGGTGAGCGGGAATGTTTTGTGCTTAAGCTGTCGTATACTGGTGAACTTATCTTTTCAGTGTTATCTCGGTGGGGGGGGGGGGGGGGGGGGGAGTCCCTGAAATGAACATCCCCCTAAATCTCACCTTATATAGAGTATCGGCCCCCCGCCCATTGGGGCTTGAAGAAATAGATGGGCTGCATGATGCTTCCTCGCAGAACTGAAACCGACCCGCACACGAGTACAGGTAAACCGCTTAGAGGATCTAAGCCTGCCCAGGCAAAGCGGTGCGAGTCGGCCCGTCCATGCTTATAAAACCCTACTTTTTCATTGGGCGGCAGGGCTTGAGATGTCATTTCATCTCAATGTCGGGTAAAAGTCCCACAAAATTGAAAGCAACGTTTCCAAAATGACCTTTAGTGTTGACACGGACGTTAAACCTCAAATCAAACAAACAAACATTAAGGGATGCCAGGTTGTGTTATCTTCAAAATTGATTTTGAAATTGGTTTAACTTTTCGCAAACAGTGTAGGCCCTGATCAGACGCCGCGTTCTGCGGCGTCTGATTTTGGCCTTAACTGTTTGCCAATTTCCCGTTTTGGGGTTTCCGGTACAAAAAGGATTGTGTTTCTTTCCCTTTCGTGTCTCTGAAGGGAGATGTTGGTGAGTTGTATCGATTCCGGATCATTGCCTTTCATTACGAAAAAACACCTATTCAAATATATTGGGAATTTTACCGACAAAAATGAAAAAAAAAAAAAAAAAAAAAACACCTATTAATACCATAATTATTATATTTCATATTTCTGCACGAAACATGGCTTGTGGATAGTTGTTAGAACCGCCTCATCGGATTTTTCATATTTCTGCTCAAAACATAGCTTGTGGATACTTGTTAGAACCGCCTCGATGAGGCGGATCTAACGAGTATTCACAAGCTAGGTTTTGAGTTTTTCATATTGCTGCTCAAAACATAACTTGTGGATACTCGTTGGAACCACCTCATTGAGGCGGTTCTAACGAGTATCCACAAGCTTTGTTTTGAGGTGAAATATGAAAAAATAATGTATACCCCTGTAAACCCCAGTTTTGCTATATAAAAGTGGGGTGTAAATTCCAAAAAACATAGGCATGTTTGCGTGATGACTTCTATTTTGTATTACGATAAGACGTCCGTTTGACACAATATGTTTAAACAAAATTGAAGTGGAGGCAATGATCAGGAATCGATACAATTAACCCACAGCTCCCATCAGAGACACCAAAGGGAAAGAAACACAAACACGAAACAACAGACCCTAGAAACGTCAATAGCGGAAAGCCAAAAGGACGGTTACTTTCCCACAAAATGGCCAATAAGTTATCCAAAATAAAATAATATAAGCGACACAAACACCCGAAGACGACTCATAACAAAAATAAACCGCGACAGAAGAACAGCCTTGGAACGGTCAGCGGAAACGAATTCCACTGGTGTGTGTGTGTGTGTGGGGGGGGGGGGGGGGGGGGGGGGCTTAAATCGATTTTACGTGGCCATAATCCTCGCCCTTACAATGTACTTCCGTCGCGATAAAGACAAATGATTTGTTAAGTCCGCATGAAGGTCTCCTTCAAAAAGGCCATTTTGTGATATCGTTCGTATCTGTTTTCCAAATATAGGTTTGGATGCTTGTTTGAACAAGTACCCACATCATATGATTAGCAAATAATGCATACTTATGTAAACCCTATTTTTTTCTACATACAGTGGGCTTAACAGGGGTTGTTATTTAAGTGAACGTGCTTTTGTTTGTATTGATGATTTTCGTCCCTTTTTACACTATTTAGGTCGCTTCAATCACGTCAACATGTCAACGAAGGGAACACCCACTAAACCTCACTTTATATACAGACATCTTTGGTTTACGGGGGTATACATTTTTTTCTTATTTCTGCTCCGATACATAGGTTTAGGGTACTCGTTAGAACCGCCTCATTGAGCCATTTTGCAGATGTAAAATAAAAACGCACTGGGTCGCACGGGTGTGTTATGGAATGCGATATTGTGAGACTTTTACCCAACATCGAGATGAGTAACATATGAAGCCCTATCGCCAAAAATAACTTCTACGGTTAAGGAGCGGTCCGACTCGCACCACTTATCCTGTGCAATCTTAGACCTAAGCGGTTTACAGGTACTCAAGTTTCACTCGGTTTCAGCGCAGCGCGAAAACATCCTGCTGTCCAATCTATTTTTCTCCAAGTCCGATAAGCGGGGACGGACACGAACGTGCTGACATGGTGGGGGAAAATAACGTATTGTAGATACGAGTACAGCGATCAAAGACGCTTCTTCTGATGTGGTTAATTATTGTCTTAGTCCGTCTTTGCAAGTTTGTACTGCTAGGGATTTGGCCATTTTGTAGGTTTTGCCTTTTCGCATTTCGAAAACACGCCCGTGCAACATAGTGCATTTTTAATATCTCCAAAATGGCTACTTTTCTGATGAAAATCCGTTATTTTTTACTTATTTATACAGCAAACATAGGTTGTGAGTGCTCGTTAGGACCGCCTCATAGAGGCGGTTCTAACGGTTCTAACGAGTACCCACAACCTATGTTTGGGGATGTTCATTTCACGGACTTGTTCACGCAATGGCTTGTGACGTTTTCATTATGGTGCAGTTCTTTTATGATTATGTCTCTTTCCCCTTGGTGTCTGGGATGGGTGGTGTGAGGTATCGATTCCTGATCATTGCCTTATTTCTATTTTACTGAGAAGCCTCCGTGGTGTAGTGGTTACGCTACTCGCCTTGTAAACCAGGGATTGCAGGATCGATCCCGGGCTTCTCCAGACTTTCGGATGAGTCTTTAAACCGAGGTCCCGTCTCCGTATGACCTTAGCTGTTGGTCGGGCGTAAAACTCAAACACTCACTCACTCACTCACTCACTCACTCACTCTATTTTACTTAGAATCTCCTAAACAAACTTTACTGAATTAAAAACCATTTACGCGGTCAGTCATTTGTTTACAAATCAATTTAGCCACACATTCCTTTCTTACCACATATCAAACTACAACACGCCCATTTAAGTTGGTTGATTGATTTGAGGTTTAACGTCCCCGTCAACACTGTAAAGGTCATTTTGGAGAAGTTGCTTCCAATTTTGTCGGACTTTTACCCGACATTGAGATGAAATGACACCAATAGGGTTTAATAGCATGGACGGTTCTCCTCACACCACGGTTCCTGGACAGGCTTAAATCCTCTAAGCGGTTTACCAGTACTAGTGTGCGGGCCGGATTCAGCTCTGCGTGGAAGCATCTTGCAGCCCATATATTTCTTCAAGCCCCTATGGGCGGGGGGCGTCACCCATTTAAGTACATTGAAAAATTTTAACACCAAAACACCAGAAACTTTTAAGATAAACCTTAATTTTCTCACATTTCTGCTCAAAACATAAATTGTGGGTACTCTATAAAATCGGCTCGGCGATGAGGTTCTAACGAGTACCCACAACCTGTTTTGAACGGAAATAAGAGAAACATGTATACCCATGTAGACCCCAGCTTCACTACCGGTCCCGATAGCTCAGTTGGTAGAGTGTCCGCGCCGGGGAACGGGAGGTCACGGGTTCGATCCCGGGCCGCGACATACCAAAGTCGTTAAAAATGGTACTAGCTGCACCTCGCTTGGCACTAAGATTTACGGGGTAGAGCTGGGACTGGTCGACCCAGTGTCAGGATAATGTGACTGGGTGTGGTATTATGTAATGTGTCTGGGGCATGATACTTCAGTGAGGCAGCACTATAAAAGTGAGCATTGAGCTCCCTGTGCAACCAGACACCGTCGTGATATGACTGAAAAATTGTTGAAAGCGACGTTAAACGTGTTTTGGTGACATATAATGTATTCGTTCAAAAACTACATGGCAAACAGCATGGAGGCCATCTGATCTAGAGCCAGGTAGGGGCGGATAGTGTTAAACCCTCGATCTTTGGTATCTAATGGAATCTTCCTATATATAGCAGGAGTTTATTTCAAAATTTAGGGGTTCCAGGTTGTGTTTTCTTCAAAATTTATTCGGAGAATGGCTCAACTTTTTGCAAACAGCGTAGGCCCTGATCAGACGCCGCGTTCTGCGGCATCTAATCTTGGCTTACACTGTTTGCCAATTACCCGTTCGGGGGTTTCTGGTACCAAAAGGGTTAATAAACACAACGCGGATCGAAAACAGGAGTGAATGACAGATGATTGATACTATTACAAACAGTACTGGAGTTGACGACTCTTCAAATATGTGTACATTTACAAAAAATGCGTTGCCTTTTTTCCGGAATACGAAAGTTGAGACATGCACAGTTTAGTGATTTTGTTTGTTTGATTTGAGGTTTAATGTTCCCGTCAACACTGTTTAGGTCATTTTAGAGACGACGCTTCCAACTTTGTAGGGCTTTTACCCGACATTGAGATTAAATGACATTTCAAGCCCTGTCGCCCAATAAAACCAATAGGGTTTATAAGCATGGGCGGTCCGACTCGCACCGCTTTGCTAAGAGGTTTACCAGTACCCGTGTGCGGGTCGGTTTTTTCAGCTCTGCGTGGAAGCATCATGCAGTCCATCTACTTCTTCAAGCCCCGATAGGCGGGGCGTTTTTTTTTTTCGGAATACGAACGTTGAGACATTTTACACATGTACAATTTGATGTGCAGTTTTAGTTCCGTCTTTTAGTGAAAAACTTCCATTCATCTGGGCTCCCGCTGAAAATGAAATTGTATGTCAGTTGTACTTGTGAGTTATGTATGTTTCTGATATAATTATGGTTTCAATTACCGCTAGCGCGTGTTCAAGTACCAATTGTGTTAATAATTAGCTAGTTAGAGTCGGCAAACTGGAATAACAGTTCGATGTGAACAACCCCAGTTTTTGTATCTGACAAAGATACTTTCATTCCATTAAGAATATCAGATCTGTATCATAAACTGACGACTTTCATATATCTATAACTAGGCTTTCCTGAAAGAACCTTTTGTCATTTTTCCTATTTCTGGTCCAACATATATTTCGGCCCTTATTAGAACACATCACAAAAACACGCCTATATAATTTTGACCCCCTTGAACCCCACTTTTGATTAGTAAAACTGGGGTTTACAGGAGTAAACCTCATTTTTTCTTATTTCCGCTCTTACATATAGAGTGTGGTTACTCGTTAGAACCGCCTCCATGAGGCGGTTCTAACGTGTACCCACGTTCTTTATTTTGAGCAGAAATAAGAAAAATATCACAATTTTTTAATCTTAAAATTTTCCATTTTTCGGCGATAAAGGTTACAATGCATCACGAAAACACGCCTATATAATTTTGACCTCTTTGAACCCCACTTTTATATAGTAAAACTGGGGTTTCCAGGGGTATACCTTTTTTTCTTATTTCTGCTCTAAAATAAAGATTGTGGGTACTCGTAAGATCCGCCTCGATGAGGCGGTTCTAACGTGTAACCACAATCTATATTTGGAGCAGAAATAAGAAACATATCGCAATTTCCATCATAAAATTTTCATTTTTTTTCGGCGATAAAGGTGGCAATGTATTTGTATAGGCGTGTTTGCGTAAAGGTATTTGTGTTTTCCTAATCAGGCGCATTGTGGCCTTTCTTACGAGTATGCACAATCTATGTTTTAGAGAGAGAGAGAGAGAGAGAGAGAGAGAGAGAGAGAGAGAGAGAGAGAGAGACTTGTAACACTGACATACATTTTATCGCCCTCGCCCATCAGGACTTGTAGAAATATATTCGGCTGCATGATGTTTCTGCTCAGAGCTGAAACCAACCAAATATTTGAGTACTGGTAACCCACTTAAAAGCAGGAATAGTGGTTCGAGTCTCCCTTAAAATCGAAAACAACTCTCAAAAATCTAAGCAGTGTTGACGGGAAAGTAGAAATCTCAACACACATGTACCTATTGGCTTTCCGCTATTGATGTTTCCATTAGGGTCTAGTTGTTTCATGTGTGTCTTATTTCCCTTTGGTGGCTGATGGGAGCTGTGGGTTAATTGTATCGATTCCTGATCATTGCCTTCACTTCGATTCTGTCAGTTTTGTTGGCAACAGCCTTGTCGAGCTTTTTGAAATAAATGTTTTAGACAGATCATACGATGACATCTTATGCATATTCACCGGCCCCGATAGCTCAGTTGGTAGAGTGTCCGCTCCGGGGAACGGGAGGTCACGGGTTCGATCCCGGGCCGCGACATACCAAAGTCGTTAAAAATGGTACTAGCTGCTCCTCGCTTGGCACTCAGATTTACGGGGTAGAGCTAGGACTGGTCGACCCAGTGTCAGGATAATGTGACTGGGTGTGGTATCATGTAATGTGTCTGGGACATGATACTTCAGTGAGGCAGCACTATAAAAGTGAGCATTGAGCTCCCTGTCGCAACCAGACACCGTCGTGATATGACTGAAAAATTGTTGAAAGCGACGTTAAACCCGAACACACACACACACACACACACACACACACACACACACTTATGTATATTCCTCAAATCCAGGTTGACTGATCATGAAATTGTGATTGACGCTGTATATCCACCCAATCACTAAAACACGCCTATATAATTTTGACCCCTTGAACCCTACTTTTATATAGTAAAACTGTGAATTACATGTTGCAGACAGATCACACGATGCCATTTTAGGAATAGTCCTCAAATCAGATCATACGATGACATCTTATGTATATTCCTCAAATCCAGGTTGACTGATCATGAAATTGTGATTGATGTTGTATATCCACCCCATCACTAAAACACGCCTATATAATTTTGACCCCCTTGACCCCTACTTTTATATAGTAAAACTGTGAATAACATGTTGTAGACAGATCACACGGTGCCATTTTAGGTATAGTCCTCAAATCCAGGTTTATTGATCATGAAATTGTGATTAATGCTGTATATCCACCCCAATCATATAATTTTTATCCCCTTGAACCCTACTTTTATGTAGTAAAACTGGGGTTTACAGGGGTAAACTTTATTTTTAATTGTTGTGCCCTAAAATATAGGCTGTGGGTACTCGTTAGAACCGCCTCATCGAGACTGTGGGTACTCGTTAGAACCGCCTCGATGAGGCGGTTCTAACGAGTATCCACAATCTGTATTTTGAGCAGAAATAAGAAAAATCACACTTTTTCTTCTTAAAATTTTAGATTTTTTTTTTTGCCGTAAAATTTTCAATATTTTTGCATAGGCGTGTTTTCGTAATGACCGGCCCCGATCCTGAAAACTCTTCATGCACCTACAAGGACAGGTATGTCTACAAGTATCGTCCGATAAATGTGCAGTTTTTGTATGCGGCGACCTTAATTCACGAATCGGGGGTGAATGTCGGAAGTTATTTCGGATATTGACGGAGTTCTGAACAAAACACTCATAGATAGGATGATCAAGCGTTCGTTGATTTCCTTATCGATTCGAAAATGTATGTATTGAACGGGCGGTTCGTTGGAGACAGTTTTACACCAGTTTCAACAAGAGTCAGATCTGTCCAGGGCCTCTTACACCATTTTTCAGGAATGGGACCGGGGCCTTTAGAATTGGGAAAATTATCGCCATTTACCAGATGAATTACTTGTTTGTTTTTTTTGTTGTTGTTTTTTTTTTTTGTTGTTTTTTTTTTTTTTTTGACAAATAAAAACCGTTGATGAGCAGAGTGATGAGGGGATGTTGCATTGATGAGTTAGGAGGCCTTCATGCGGACTGAACAAATTATTTGTCTTAATCGCGACGGAAGTAAGGGCGAGGATTGTGGCCACGTAGAATCGATTTAAGCCCCACAGTGGAATTCGTTTCCATTGACCGTTCCAAGGCGGTTCATCTGTCGCGGTTTATTTTTGTTATGGTTTGTCTTTGGGTATTTGTGTCGCTTATATTATTTTATTTTGGATAGCATCAGTTTTGGCCATTTTGTGGGAAAGTGACTGTCCTTTTGGCTTTCCGCTGTTGTTGTTTCCGTTTGGGTCTGTTGCTTCATGTGTTTCTTTCCCTTTGGTGTCTCTGATGGGAGCTGGGGGTTAATTGTATCGATTCCTGATCATTGCCTCTACTTCAATTTTCAGCACAACTCAGTTGTGCTTGAGAATATTTTTCGCATTATCATTTTGCTTTTGATTTACAGACATATGACAATGAAAATGAAATAACCTAGCTTCACTTGCTGCAATTCATTAGTTTTATGAACTACAACAGGGCGCTAAAAGCTTTGAGACATCCAGAAGGCCCCATTAATTTTGTAAAGTGGTTGAGCCTGACAGTTTCAAGAAATCTGCCTTAAATTGAGCAGATTAATTTTATACCTGGGCTTTTACCCTATTTTGAACCTAGTTTTACACGTAACGCACTGGTAAATGAAGATGTTGACTCCTGGTACCGTTAAACAAAACGGCACGAATTTGGCAATTTCGGTTGAAATTTTGTGCAACCATGGGTAGCCAAAATCTACAAATGAGTGTCTTTCTCCTTAATGTCTAAGAAAAGTTCATACAAATACAAGTCAAACTACCCTTGCTCCAGCTGTTAACATCAACAATAGAAAACATTGCAATGTCAACAGTTTTCGTGTTTATTTTTTCCAACTTCTGATTTGGAATTTTGTCTAGCCAATTGGGAAAAAGGGATTCGTTTTGATATTGGGAATGGGGCCGCATTTCGGCCCCAAATTATGCAGATCGAGAGCCCTACAGTGCTGCACTGAGTGTATATTACTGTTCCCGTGATCGTTTTTCCTTTTGTGAATATTTCGAAAGTATCTACCCTACTTCAATTATGAAATAATATAAACTGCAGTCAAAGTAGAATCCCGGATCATAACATTTAACGATTTACCTACAAATATCCACGTCTTTCGTGCAAAACGAACATGACGCAGAGAAAACGACGTCACGAATCCATATTACACAAAAGTATTTAAATTGAAACGAATTGCGGAATATTTTCTGAATTCGGAACTGGCTTTTATGGATATAAACCAAAGCATTGAATTTCTAGGGAATCCCAGAATATTATTGATAAACTGTACAGAGAATTTTGCAACACACTGATTAAAGAGATGAATGATCGCAGTTTGATTGTTCTAGAAAACACACATGGGATATAAAACACTTCAAAGTAGAAGTAAAACAAAGATCAGGAATCGATACAATTAACTTACTCCACCCATCAAAGACACCAAAGGGAAAAAAACACAAATATGAAGCGACCAGACCATAATGGAAACCTAAACAAAGAAAGGTCATAAGGACAGTTACTTTCCCACAAAATGGCCAATTCCGGCCATCCAAAATAAAAAAGACACAATTGATACACACAGTAGTAAGTAACAAACAACAACATGAATAAACCGCCACAGAAGAACCGCCTTGGAACGGTTCCATGGCCATAATCCTCGTCCTTACCTCTGTCGCGGTATACACTAATTTTGTTTAGGCCGCATAAGGCTTCATAACTCATCAGTGTAACATCTCCGAGAACATACAAATAAAAAAACCACAGAGATGAAACAAGCTTGAGGACTCGACAGCATACAACAACAGAATTGCTGAAGCAACAGAAAACCAACAGTTTTAGACTCCGAGAGGCCCGTACTCGGATGAAAACTTAGAGGTATTATGGCAGGAGGTCCGAATAAAAGAACGTCCGGAATTGTTTAAGTTTTTGGGGCGCCTTTGACGGCAAACTGCACAGTTCCATAACAGCTGATAAGTGATACACCGCCCTGTACCACCGCTGAATGGAATGCAAACAGACTGCTTCCCTTACTGTACGGCGTGCGGCAGGGTGATAGTAGTTCGCCTACAATATTTGCCTTCATTATTGTTGACTTTAGACGCCTGCGTGGCGTAGTGGTTGTGCTACTAGCCTTATAAGCCATGGGTTGCAAGATCGATCCCGGGCTTCTCCAGACTTCCGGATGAGTATTTTAGCCGAGGTACCGTCTCCGTATGATCTTAGTTGTTGGTGAGACGTAAAACTCAAAGACTCAGTTACTCATTATTAACTGAATCGAAGGCTTAAAGGCGTTAAATATTGATATATCGTTTAATGAAAATGTTATATGTTGCTTAGCATATGCAGACGACATTTTTATTTTAGCTGAAGCTTCACTTTACGAATGTCTGGTTGAGAAAATGGTGCATTTCAGAAACAATGGCAAAAGCCAAAGAAATTCCGAATTCAAAGTTGGAAATCTAAACGTCCTATATACGTAATTATATAGATATCTAGGAGTTCTTATGACTGAACAACTACACTTCAGTACCACTGCAGAAACCATAAGTATCAAAAGTAGGTGGATAGCTTTTGGCTCAGTTATTTCCAAAATATAAAATTATAAGGATGTTCGCAAATAATTTTACTCGTGTGTTGTGCCTGTTATAGATTATTTTTCGAGAATATGGGTTTGCTAACATTTTGATAAAGTAGATAAGATACAAAATTCAGCGATTACGTATTTTACACATATTCACTCCATTTTTAGCATTAGCGGGTGATATGGGTTGTACTAGATCTGCGCACACGCGTTGCATTACGCAAACACGCCTATACACATACATTGCCACCTTTATCGCCGAAACAATGAAAATTTAAGATGACAAATCGTGATATTTTTATTATTTCTGCTCTAAATATAGATTGTAGGTACTCGTTAGAACAGCCTCATGGAGGCGGTTCTAAGGAGTACCCACAATCTATATTTTAGAGCAGAAAGAAGAAAAATAAGGTATACCCCTGGAAACCCCAGTTTTACTATATAAAATTGGGGTTCAATGGGGTCAAAGTTAGATAGGTGTGTTTTCGTGATGATTTTTAGCATTAGCGGGAGATATGGGTTGTATTATATCTGCGCACACGCGTTGGTTTAATGTCATAAGGCATTGAAATCGACTTGTTTCTATGGACACTTTTAATGGTATGAACTGGCGTTCGGACATTACGAAAATGATCTTAAACCCAGTTTCAATAATAAATCCCCGGTGAATCTGAAAGATGTCGAAGAAAGGCTCCTTTACAAATACAAAGTTGAGAAGGCAAACAAAATCCAATCCGTTTCAAATCTAAGTATTTACAGACAGATTGTAACTAATGTTGGTACCGAAAACTATTTATAGTCGAATTTATCAAAAGTAGCAAAATCTTCTTTCCCCCAGTTTTGGTGCGGAATTCTACCGTTACGGTTGGAAACTGGCAGCTATATACGGTTAAGTGTAAACGAAAGGGCCTGTACTCTTTGTTTTTCTGACGAAATTGAAAACGAACTGCACCGTTTATACAAGTGGGCAAATACACTCCAATCCGTTTCAGAGCTAAGGAATCAAAGACTGGTTAAAACTGCTTTTTGTTCTGAAAACTATTTATTGTATTATTTATCAAAATATTAACAATCTTATTTCTGCCAAATTCTTTGTCTTGCTGATGAAATTGAAGACGAACAGCACTTTTTTACTTAAATGTCCGTTATATGGCGACCTGAGACAAACACTTATAGCCAAGGCTTTCGAGACAACCGATACTATTCTCCCTCTCAGTGAGATGAGAATGTTTATTTATATTGTAGAAAAACACCATTACGATAACACGCCTATACAAACGCATTGTAAACTTCATCGCCAAAAAAAATCGGAATTTTAAGACGAAAAATTGTGATATTTTTCTTATTTCTGCTCAAAAGAAAAATAAGGTTTACCCCTGTAAACCCAAGTTTTACTTTATACAAGTGGGGTTCAAGGGTGTCAGAATTATATAGGCGTGTTTTCGTCATGAACGCAAGGTTAACGTTGCTAACATTCATTTGTAACGCAATGAGCAGACGGAAATCATGTCTATAAGTAATGCCAGTTTTTTGTCTTATTCGTTTATTTGCATTTTTTTGGTCTGAAGATTTTGTCTGAAGGTTTTGTCTGAAGGTTTCGTGTGTACCTTCATAATGCTTGCTTTCCTTAGGTGACTTGAGATGGTTGCGTGCATTGATCGTTGACCTTTCATGATTGACCTTTCCTTCCTAATATGTATGGTATGCATTTATATGTGTACATAATAATAGAGAATCTTACATGAGTGTTCCTGTATTATTGAATTTATTAAAAGAGTTGAGGAAAAGGGATAAAATGTGAGGCTCTGCCGAGCATTTTATCCCTTTTCCCCAACGAGTTTCATGATTGACGTTTCCTTACTAGTATGTATGGTATGCATTTATATGTGTACATAATATATAGATAATCTTACATGTCTTTTGAGTGTTCATGTATTAATATTTACATTTCCAGTGTAAAGTCTAATGTAAACCTATAGAAAACAATTGCGTTCATAGGCGCATGGACGCATCGAATCACATGATTTTCCGTGACATTAAATGACGTCATTCTAAACCATTGTTCTCTACGGGCGTTGATGACGTCAACGCTGCTCCGCTCTTTGTAGAAAAACAGCGTGTAAATGTTTTTCAGCTTTAAACGTTTGCCCTACAAGCATTTTTTCGCCCATTGATGAGGGGCAAATAATGTAAATATAAAAAATAAACTTAATTTTTCTGCTTTTCATGAAAGTATGAACGACAGTGGGTCGCGAGCAAAGTTTACATGAACCCCTTCGGGGTTCATTTACTTTGCGCGCGACCCACTGCGTTCATACTTCCATGAACTGCAGAAAAATAAATTTCATTTCTTAATTGAATTGATTAAAAGAGTTGAGGAAAAGGGATAAAGCCTCGCATTTTATCCCTTTTCCTCAACGAGTTTAATAAATTCAATAATACATGAGCACGAATGCAAGATTCTTTTTACCATATGACATTTAAAACATATTTTATTCACAATTATTTAATAAAAAAGTCAATATCCCGCCATAAGTAAACGCAACGTCGTTATATGTAACGTTACGGGACGTATCTACCTAATTTGCATATTTAATCCACTAGTGGATTATCGAATTTATTACATGGCGTTATTACACTTCCTGACGCGACGTCATATGATAAAATGTCACTATAATGAAATGTACTTACTTACTTACTTACTGGCTTATAGCACAGCTGTATGGGATTCGCTATCAGCTGATGGACTGGGGGTACAAAGTGGAAACAAATCACTAAGAAGCTCAAACAATTTCAATACAGTTCCTATTTTGTATCAGAAAAGATGGACTGAATTAAGGACAACGTTCATTTATTGTAAAGGAATGTTCAAACCTTCTTGTAACTGATGTAAATCGTTTTAGATATTGTTTTTTATTTTTATTATCCTTTATTGTTGTGATTATGTTGAGAAAATGTCAAATGAATAATTTTGCCAGATTATCCAAATTCATAAAATAATGATTACCTGGGGACAGTTGTTCAAAACAAACTAACGACGTCTTTAGTAACCATTTTGTTATAATCTTTTAAGCAACATAAAATCATGTTAGATACTTTACTTGAGAATGCTTAACATTTCGACCACTGACGAGTTTGCTTAGCTAAAGATGTTTTGAACAATTGGACCTAGGCTATCTGTCTAACTTCATTTATGGCGAGTATAGTCATATATCAAAAACAAAACGAAATCAGAGGATGCGATCTGCTTGCCTATTAAAATGTATCGATCTTCGAATACTGAATATAAACGTCTTGGTGTGCATTTTAATTCACTTTTGTTTATTTAACTAATGCTACTGCAATACTCTTAATGCTGTATCACGGGTTTATCACGTATTCCTTATGTAAAAGAGCTGCATTTATCTGTTTAGCAGAAATTTTCTATAGGTAACTATCGGGGTTTTCGGTAAATGCACTGAGAGTATTTTTACGAGTATATAAGTTTCTCATCAAAATTCAATTGTACGTGTCAGGCAACTCTGATGGTAAAGGATATTCTTTTCTTTCATGTCTCCTATTTCGCCTACTCTTCTTTTACAGGACGACTATCGTATCTTCTGCTGGGGTGAAACTTGCCAACACGTGTGTTTCTTCAGTTTGTGTAGCTGTTTGAAAAAGGTAAGGATTTCAAGTTACCCTAGATTCTCTATCACCTTACTTGGTTCCTTGTTTTTGTTTTGTTAGTTTGTTTGTTTGTTTTGTTGTCTAACGACACAACAACCCTTATGGGTCATTTTGTCATCACGTGAACAAGTCCGTGAAATGAACACCCCCTAAACCTCACTTTATATAGAGAAAATTGGGGTTTACGGGGGTAGACACTATATTCTTATTTCGGTTTCAATACATAGGTTGTGGGTACTCGTAAGAACCGCCTCAATGAGGCGGTTCTAACGAGTACTCACAACCTATGTTTGCTGCATAAATAAGAACAATACCACGGATTTTCGCCAGAAAAACAGCCATTCTGGAGATGTGAGGAAATGTACTATGTCGAACAGATGCCATCTCCCAGAAACAGGGAGAAAATAAAAAGATGAAAAAGTACAGTAGAAGAAAGTGGAAGACAGATCAGAATGAGGAAAGGCGAATGACAGTAAAGAAACAGGCATTACGAAATCACGCCTATACAAATACATTGTAAATTTGACCGCCGATAAAACGAAAATTTTAAGATGAAAAAAGTGATATTTTTCTTATTTCTGCTCAAAATATAGTTTGTGGGTACTCGTTAGAACCGCCTCATCGAGGCGGTTCTAATGGGTACCCACAATCTATATTTTAGAGCAGAAATAAGAAAAATAAGGTTTTACCCCTGTAAGCCCCAGTTTTACTGTATAAAAGTGGGATTGAAGGGGGTCAAATTTATATATGCATGTTTTCGTGATGGGAGTTTATTACAAGCCCCATTCCCACGCCTGCAACGGGCATAGCAGGCCTTGTACAACTATAAGCCAATTTCATTTGACGGCCCCGATGCCAAAAGATATGACACACATAAGCCTCATCCAACCAGCCCTTGTAAACAGTAGTTTAGGTCGTAGTACGAAAGCGTTAATCCAAAATCATTAATCCATAGACAAATGGCAAATATCAATGTTCAGATCAACAGGCGTGGACTCCAGAAGAGTGTCATCAGGATATATTAAGAATAGTGTGGTTTGCAAGATATAAATTGTGGGTACTCGTTTGAACTTCTAAATATACATTCGTACTAACACAACCATACATCGCTTGAACTAGTCCGTGACATGAAGACCCCCTATACCCTATTTATATAGAGAAACTGGGGTTTACGGGGGTATACATTATTTTACTTGTTTGTACTCCAAGACATAGGTTGTGGGTACTCGTTAGAACCGCCTCAATGAGGCGGTTCTAACGAGCACCCACGACCTATGTTTGCAGTGTTTATAAGAAATATAGTCGAGGATTTTCATCAGAAAAGTAGCCATTTTGGAGATGAGAAAAATGCACCATGTCGCACAGGTGTGTTGTCCTAATGAGCGAGCACTATCTCTTATTTATATTTTTCTTTCTTTTTTTCTAATGTTCCCATGGTTAAAGCTGATTATCATCTACCAAACGGAGTCTTACCATACTATAAGCTAATAAATGGGTCATCGCATCACGATAACAAGTCCGTGAAACAATGACCCCTCTAAACCCCACTTTATATAGAGAACATATTTGACGCCACTACAGCTGGTGTCTTGGAATGTGTGGCGGCCGTAAAACGTCTCCCTGCCCTACATCATAGTGAAGTTTATATTTTCTTGCCCTTTTGGGATCATTGATTCCATTCTGGGATTTCGAAAATATTTGAGGGTCACTGATGAGGCCTAATTGGCCGAAACTAGCTAGTCTGGCCCAGAAAAAATGTACACTTCATGTTTTCTAGTTCTGTGGTGTATTCCTTGCTTCCAAAAGATAACCCTTTCATAGAACATATTTTACGGGGGTATACATGATTTGCCTTATTCTTGCTCAAAACATAGATTGTGGGTACTCGTTAGAACCGCCTCATTGAGGCGGTTCTAACGAGCACCCACAATCTATGTTGAAAGCAGAAATAAGAAAGTTATCATTCATATTCAAGATTTGCCCCTTCTGACACCATGTCGGACGCCATTATTTCACACGGACATGTTTTCCTAATGGAATAAGGTGAGCCCAAAAAAAAAAAGATAAATAAATCGAGAGAGAGCAACGCTCAAGTCTATGGTAAACGTGTTCGTCCTCACCTTACATTAAATTTTAAAATGAAACTTGTCTTGTCATTTGATTATTCATGAGCTAGGCAGACCTTATTCCCTGCTGATTAACCCTGGTAGACAGGTATTTGAATATTTATGAACAATAATAGAAGTGAAGGCAATGATCAGGAACCGATACAATTAACGCACAGCTCCCGTGGAAAGAAACACAAACATGAAACAAATAGACCCTAATGGAAACATCACTAACGAGTACACACAATCTATATTTTAGAGCAGAAATAAGACAAATGAGGTTTTCCCCCTGTAAACCACAGTTTTACTGTATAAATGTAGGGTTCTAGGGGGTCAAAGTTATAAAGACGTGGTTTCGTCATGCTTGAGAAAAGAAATATATAAGGTGAGTATTCGGTTATAACTGAGGATCAAATTGTAATGGTTTTCGCTTGTTCCTTACCTATCCATCGTGTTATCTAGTCCATTTGATAAATATGTTCTATAAAAGTGTTATCCTTTGGAAGCAAGGAATACACCACAGACCTGGAAAATATGGAGTGTATATGTTTTCTGGGCCAGACAAGCTAGTTTCGGCCAATAAGGCCTCATCAGTGACCCTCAGATATTTTCAAAATTCCACAAAAGCCTTTCTATAATCCATATTATATAGCGAAAACTGGTGTTTAGGGGTATACATCATTTTCATTTTTCTGCTCCAGTACTTCATTACGAAAACACGCCTATTCAAATAATACTAATTTTACAACCAAAAAATGAAAATTTTCAGATAAAAATCCTAATATGTTTCTTATTTCTGCTCAAAATATTGATTGTCGGTACTCGTTAGAGTACACACAATTTATAATTTACGGCAGAAATACGAAATGTAATGTTTACCCCTGTAAACCCCAGTTTTACTCTATAAAAGTGGGGTTCAATGGGGTCTAAATTATATCGGCGTGTTTGCATGATGGTAGAAACAGCCTCGTCACGTGGGAGTATTATTGTTTTAATTATTAGAAGGAATAAAGAGGGGAAGCAGAAGAAATATATAAGATTAGCACGTCATTAATAATAATAGTTATTATTATTATTATCAGTATTATTATTAATATTATTATCTGAAAACGATATAATTGTAAAAGCAACAGTTTTTTTGCAATTCTTAGCCGAAAAATACTTTACATGCCATGCTTATATCAGGCTTGTAATGAAAAAAATAAACATGTAAATAAGATTACATGTGGGAAATAACATTTGTTTATGCCATGGATAAAACATCCATGGACAATTAAAAAAAACACATTCATACAAAAAAACTGCTTGTTTTCTTTAGCTCCAGCTTAGAATGTGTTGCATTTATTCTCGATTATGGAGGACTATCGTTTCATTACAAAACATTATGTAGCCTACAGTGCTTACTGAAAAGAAGTCCTCTGTCTTCACAGTTAAGGGGCCTCCGTGACAAGAGAAATATATTAATTGAGTAATTGACTACAAGTGAGGAACAAATTGTAATGGTTTTCGCTTGTTCCTTACCTATCCATCATGTTATCTAGTCCATTTGATAAACACCATTCTATACCCCATATTATATAGCGAAAACTCGTGTTTAGTGGTACACATCATTTTCATCTTTCTGCTCCAGTACTTCATTACGAAAACACGCCTATTCAAATAATAATCATTTTACAACTAATAAAAGAAAATTTTCAGATAAAATTCCTGATATGTTTCTTATTTTTGCTCAAACTGTTGGTTGTTGGTACTCGTTAGAGTACCCATAATTTATTATTTAGGGCAGAAATAAGAAAAATAAGGTTAACCCCTGTAAACCCCAGTTTTGCTATATAAAAGTGGGGTTCAATGGGGTCAAAATTATATCGGCGTGTTTGCATGATGGTTGGAACAGCCTCGTCACGTGGGAGTAATATTGTTTTAATTATTAGAAGGAATAAAGAGGGGAAGCAGGAGAAATATATAAGAATAGCACGTCATTAATAATAATAGTTATTATTATTATCAGTATTATTATTAATATTATTATCTGAAAACGATATAATTGTAAAAGCAACAGTTTTTGTAATTCTTAGTCGAAAAATACTTTACATGTCATGCTTATATCAGGCTCGTAATGAAAAAATTAAAGATGTAAATAAGATTACATGTGGGATATAACATTTGTTTATGCCATTGATCCATGGACAATAAAAACACACACACACACACCAAAAAAAAAACAAAAAAAAAAACGTTTCACTATTAAAATTTCTCATTCGTGCACGTTGTAGTGACCATTAAACAGACTGTTTTGCTTGTATTTGCGGTGTCTATTTAGGAGACAGGTAGCTGGATAGATAATATTTAGGTGCCGTTTAATAATACCCGACCATAGCTATTTTATTAATCCATGAAAATTGAAGATTTTGTAAACTTTAAAGACAAACTGATCAGCAGATCAGACTCAATGAATACGCTTGAGTAACTACACTGAAAAAAAACGTATTGCATTTACATAAGGAGAATGACTCTCCGGAATCTCGTATTGTCATTCCAAGTTTTTGTCCGTTTTATTTAACACGTTTGGCAAATAAAATAAAAAAGAAACACAACCAAACCTAAGCCCTGGACCCGGAAAGATATTCCATCCCATACGATTGAAAGTGACACCAAATGTTGGAAATGATGTTTTCATTATAATGCGTCTGGGTGTCTGAATTATTTATTAATGTAGTGGAAACTGCGTCGCGACCTGCGTGAGAAAGAGCTTCTGCTCAGCAGTTAGTAACGCGGCTTGTCGTCTTTTTTGTGATGTGCTTTTTCCGTCTTTCACTTTGATGTTTGGGATAAATTTCGGTTAGTTGACATGATTCTTTTTAATCACATCCCATCTGATGGATGTTTCTTATTCAACTATTGCACGAGTAGCGGGGCGTCGAGTTTATTGCATGGTAGCTGAAAGCATCCTTGGGAGGTGATACTGCCCGTCAGCTGTAGTGAAAATTTCTGTTACTTTCTCTTTTTTTTCGTACAGTAAATTCATGCATATGTACTGGTTCGTATCGCTAATAATAAAATGTGACATCGGTGAACCCTAGACAATTGTATAGAGAAAATTGTCACCTAACATTCCGTGTCTTAACGTAACGACATTGTGTATAACTTTTTGCGTCCATATTATTAGAGTTTCATCAGATACGTCATGTGTTGCTTGTTCTTCAGCTTGTTGCCATTGGTAGCCTGTCCGAGTGCATTTTGGTAACACATCCATAAGACGAAGTACATCTCATTACGAAAACACGCCTATACAAATACATTGTAAATTTTATCGCAAAAAAAAAAATCATGAATGATTGTGACATTTTTCTTATTTCTGCTCAAAATATAGATTGTTGGTACACGTCAGAACTTCCTCATCGAGGCGGTTCTAACGAGTACCCGCAGTCTATATTTTAGAGCAGAAATAAGAAAAAAATAGGTTTACCCCTGTAAACACCAGTTTTACTATATGAAAGTGGGGTTCAATGGTGGTAAGATTTTCTGCTTATAGGCGTGTTTTCCTGCTATTTAATATCTCCAAAATGGTCAATTTTCTGATGAAAAATGCGACAATTTTCTTATCTATATTCAAAACATATATTGTGGTTGCTCGTTAGAACCGCCACATTGCTTCAATGAGTCGATGCTTGCGAGTAGCAACAACCTACGTTTTGAGCAGAAATATGGCAAATAATGTAATTCCCTGTAAATCCCAGTTTTCTCTACATAAAGTGGGGTTTAAGAGGATGTTCATTACACAGACTTTATCATTGCCTTCACGTCTATATTGTTAATGTGATGGATTGTGCACTCCCTTGTCTCTTTTCTGAGGCAGTGATTTTTTTTGTATTTAGTTTATGTGGGCCGTTGCTAAATGGATGTGTTCATGCTAAGTTCTGATTAATAGAGTGCCGTCATTTGTTATTTCCTTCTAGTTCTATAGCAGTAATGTTTTATTTGCTTTTCCTCTTAGTATGTTCTGTGATTACGACACTTTATGGTCAACGCCATTCGTTCTTTCTGTTTACTCAGGTGCAGTGTAACATGAAGCTGGTCTTTTCAGTAAAAAAAAAATAATAAACTAGCGTTTTATTGTTTAATTCATGTGAGAAAAGTTAGTTAACATTTATCTCAAAACGCGTTTGACAACTTGTTAAGTGTTCTTCCTTGTTCTAAGTTTTAGCGTGAAAAACGCACCGCCGTCTAAACCTCAGTTTGCGGCTGAACGTAGTAGTCGTTTCGCAAGGGAGTTATTCCTGTTAAGTATAATTTCTCTAAAGATATCGATTTCTACAACAGCTGAAGACAAATGGCATAACACTACTCGATTGCACGAACATAGATGGTTAGTTCCAATTATTTTGTTTGCCGGTGTACTTCAACAATGTCCAGATACATCTATGTTCGTAAATGCGAAAATATATATATATAAAAAGTATACGGCTTTTGCAGGATAAAAGTAAATTTGGAAGCTACGGTTAGAAACTGCTGCTCTCTCCATGCTGCCAATTAAAAATTATTCAGAACCGCATTGCCACACTCATCATTTCTTTTCCCGTAACTCATAGTCGGATGTTCCCTTACCTTTTCGACTACGCCTTCCGAAATTACCACAGGAGATGTGCGCTCATGTGCAAAATTCAAGAGCCAGAAAACCATCATAATTTGATTTTAAAGTGGTGTTTGCCATTTAGTTTTATTTCACTAAGATTATTTCTGTAACAGTTCCGCATCAACATACCAACATTTTTAACTTGCATTGTTTTTCATGTTCATATTTGCCATTTAACCATTAACCGTTTGACGCTTATGACCCACAAAGAGGGTTGACGCGTCGTTTAACACGAAATCATCATCATCATCATCATCATCATCATTTTAATATTCTAGGGGACTGGTACTTTTGCTGAGAACATGTGAGTAGCTCATGCATCTGCAAATTCAACCACTCATATGTTTTTTGTTCAGCAAACATATTACGATATTTGCCTTATTAAATGATGAAAGTGTCACGATTTGTTGGTTAAAGACATTGTTAGTTTTGAATAACTGGGCCCTGAAGACAATATAGAGTACGCTACTTGAAACTACCTTCAATCCAAAAAACAATATTCTGGTAACACGTCTGTGTAGCACAGTGCATTATTTCAATTAATATCCTGATGAAATATGTGTTTTGTTCTTATTTACGGTCATCGGACGTAGGTTCTCTTTAGAACCGCCTCATTGAGGCTGTCCTTGCGATAACGCGCAACCTTTGCGATTGGGCAGACAAAAAGGAAAAATAAATTATGCTTACCCTAGTTTACGTTATTGTAAATTACGGACTTGTTAACGTTATAAAGATGTACAGCATACCAATCCAATAAGCATACCTATAGGACAGTGAAAAAGGAAAACATATTCAGGCGGTCATCAGGAAACTACCATTTTGGGTGCGGGGCGTGTTAAATCAAAAGTTTAGGAATTTACAACCCCTGGCCTCTTATCCAATGTTGTAGTTCATATAGAAAAAATAAAATAACAAATTTACTCGCATGGCGGAATCCTTGCATAACAAGTGCAGCGTTATACACTGTTACTTATCAGTTTGAAACGCCAGGTATTTGTCTTAAGTGAGTATGTATCTTTCTTTAAACACATTCTTTAAATTATGAATTGAAAGGATGCAAGAACATGTGGTTTTCGCATTTGGCGTTATGGATCTGCAAATTTATTACTACTTTTGTGTTAACATTATCTTATATTAAAGGACGAACGTAAACAAAATGTATGATATTGTATTAAAGAAATCGTCATTATAATGCCAGGGTCCTAAAACCTGCATTCCTTATATGTTCTTATGGTCTGATGATTGACCTAAGACATGCTTATTGTGATTATTCTTATTGCTTCCTCCTGGTGTGAGAATGACATAATGGATTTCCATTAATTTTGTATCAGATATTTTATTTCTCTTTTTGAGTCAGGACATGAGAAAACACTTGTATATCAAGCAAATACTCAAATCAGCGACATCAACTGATGCACAAACCCCGCTATTGTCTTTGCTCTATGGATAGTTCACACAATACAACGGACTCGTTTGAGCATCGAAAGGGCTGATCAGACACTCCGAATGTACTAAATGATTTGAGTCATTGCGGGTCACTACGGTCTTGTCGTAGGTTTGATCGTGTTACAACTCATTAACACACAAAAGACATTTAGTAGGGATTTAAATGAATATTGAAAACCGCTCAAGGAAAAATCGCTGAGACAATATGAAATAAAAACAAACATACACAGAAAAAGCTAGAGTCAACCATAACAGCCCACAAACATTTCCAGGTAAAACACCATCAAAGATTACAGCCCACGAACATTCCCAGGTAAAACACCGTCAAAAATAACGATCAACGAGCACTACCTGGTAAAACACTGCCAAAATAACGGCCAACGAGCATTATCAGGTAAAACACCGTCAAACATAACGGCCCACGAGCACTACCAGGTAAAGGTAAAACACCGTAAAAAATAACAGCCCACGAGCATTATCAGGTAAAACAACATCAAACATAACGGCCCGCGAGCATTGCCAGGTAAAACAATGTCAAACATAACGGACCACGAGCATAATCAGGTAAAACAATGTCAAAAAAAACGGTCCACGATCATTACCGTGTAAAACGCCACAGACCACGAGCATTACCAGGTTAAACAACGTAAAACATTACGGACCGCGAGCATTACCAGAGAACGTCAAATATAACGTACGACCCACGTACATTACCAAGTAAAACACCGTCAAACATTCCGGCCCAAAATCATTACCAGGTAAAACTCGGTCAAACATAACAGCCCAAGAGCTCAAACATAACGGCCCAAAAGCATTACCAGGTAAAACACCGTTTAACATAACGGCCCACGAGCATTCCAGGAAAAACAACGTAAAATATAACAGCCCACTAACATTCCCAGGTAAAACACCACAGCCCACGAGCATCACCAGGTAAAACAACGTCAAACATAACGGCTTACAAACATGTCCAGGAAATGAAACAGCTAAAACATTCACATTAAAACCATAGTCAAATATAACAATTCGCAAACATATCCAGGAAGGACACCGTCAAACATTAAAGCCCACAAACATGTCCAGGTAAAACACATTCAAACATAACAGACCACAAACATCCCCAGATAAAACGCCGTCAAGCATGACAGCCCATTAACATTTCAAGAGAAATCTACCCTCAAACATAACAGCCAAAGCATTCGGAGAAAGGACAATATTAAAAGTAACAGCCAATTAACATGCCCAGAAAAAGCCGCAGTCAAATGCAACAGCCCACTAACATGCCCAAGAAAAACACGATCAAGTAAAACAGCTCACACAGATACCTAGTAAAACAACAGCTCAGTATAGCAGCCCACAAACATGCCCAGGAAAGTGCATCGTCAAGTACTGTAGCTCACAAACATACCTAGTAAAACTCTAGTCCATATAGCAGCCCACAAACATGTGCAGGAAAGAGCACCGCCAACTAATGCAACTCACAAACATGCCTAGTAAAACACAAAGTCCATATAGCAGTCCACAAACATGCCTAGGAAAGAGCTACGTCAAGTACATAATTACAGCCCATAAACATGTCTAAGAAAACATTATCAAATATGAAAGTATAACACCCAACAAATATGCCTAGAAAAATAATCAGGATGACCAGGAAAAAACATCGTCATATGTCTATTTAACAGTCCACAGAAATGCCCAGGAAAAGCCACAGAGAAATATAACAGCCCACAAACATGCTCGGGAAAAATAACCGCCAAATAGTATAGCCCACAAACATGTCCAGGAAATTCCTCAGTCAAGTAGAAGAGACAACAATTATGTCCATGACGAAATATATCCAAACAGAACAGCCCCCAAAAAGTATCCAGGAAATAAAACTACGTCAAACATAACAACACACAAACATGACTAAGGAACGATGAAGTCAAATATATCTGCCCCAAGGGCATCAAAGGGGTGTTTAATATAGAACAAAAAACAACAGAACAAAACATGCTAATCTGGAAAAAGCCAAAACCATAGAACACAGGAAACGCTATGAACATTAAATAGTTTACAAGAAAAGATATGGCTCAAAGTCAAGTGACTAGATTTTGATTGCGTTGTACCATTTCGGAAAGTAACACGCAATAATATATCATTATTAAAGCCGTTTAGTTATAAACTTATAAACTAGAATTACATGAACATTGAATTTGCAGTATCGAATTCCAGTTGTACATTGTTTCGTTGAATTCTATAGATTGAATACCTAAATTGACGTGGAAATCTGTGTTGAATTTAACAATGTATATTTCTCAGAGTTGAAGTCGACCATGACTAATATGTGAGCACAGCCTTAGCGAAATTATAAACCGACAAGCACAATCAGCAAAAAGACTGGTCTTCTTTATACTTAGCACCCTCCTTTCCAACATCAATAACCACACGTTATTTTAATTATTATTATTATTACTATTATTGTTTGTTATCATTATTATCATTGTTAATGTTAAATGTTATTCCTATAAACAATATTAGCTAGTGTCTATCCACTTTATTTTCATCACCTTAATAATAAATATAATGATAATAGTTGAAGTAGAGGTATTAGTACAGTGATAGAAGCAATAGTGGTAGCAGTAGTTGTAGTAGTAACAGTAGTAGTAGTAGTAGTAGTAGTGGTAGTAGTAGGTGTAGTAGATGTGGGAGTATTAGCTAGATTAAATTATTATTAAGACTGGTACTGGCATCTCAAGCCCTGCAGCCCAAACAACCCAAAGGGTTTATATATAGGGGCGTTCCGACTCAAATCACTTTGCCTGGGCAGGCTAAGACCACCTAACCGGTTTACCAGTACTATTTGCGGTCAGTTTCAGCTCTGCGTGGAAGCATCGTGCAGCCCAATCTATTTCTTCAAGCCCCGATCGGCGGGGCCAAAAATTAGTAGGAGTAGTGGGAAAAGTAGTAACAGTATAATTTTTATCATCTTCATTTTATTATTAAAATTATTATCAGAAGTAGTAGTAGTAGAAAAAGTAGTTATAGTAGTATAATAATTATAATAATTATTAGCAGTATTTATGTACATTCCAACAAACAATGTTGGCTAATTCTATCGAATTTTATTTTCATCACATGTAATGCCCTTGTAAATCCGATTTATTTTGTGAAGAAAACTAAGGTTTTACATTTCAGCTCGCAATTTACCTACAATTGTATCGCTAGAGAAATGACATTTACACAGCATAAATATGGGTGAATAGGAAATTGTTTTTAGTTCCTTTCAATATACTGTTATAAACTTCATTTGAAACAAATAACCAGAAAATATTACAAGAAACATAATAAAAATATATCTTTTGGACAGTTATACATTTATCTTTTTTTTTTTTACTAAAGTGCTACATCTTTGAAGTTAGCATATTGTATTGCTTCTTTCCAAAGTCATGGCATAGCACAAGGTAAATGTTGGCAACTACCAATACAAAAACGCCCATCTTACTGATTCCAGTCTGTTCATTGCGCACCCTTTTAATATCCGTCAACTGATCTTCTAATATTGTATCAAAAATAATGAGAACCCTTTTTTCACGAAGTGTCTATGGGAAACCTTTTAATTACTGTCAATAAGAACGTGACATTCAAATCCTGTTCTCTTATTGAACTATTTGCATGCTTTTCAAGAACTACTTGTGTAAAGAAAATGTGTAAGGATTGTCGTGTTCTAAGAATTAAACAATAGTATCAGTGACATATGAACAGTTAAGGTCAATCAAAAGTTCGAATCACAAAAATGCACATTCTAGGAACAATGTAAAAGACAAGATAGGACACATGAAAACCCATGATTAAACAGCAATGTAAAACCATTGATCAATGAACTATTTGAAAGACATAATTAATAGGAAAGTAAAAGTCATGATCAAGGAACCATTAAAAACAACGATCAAGAAACAATGGAAAACCCCTGATCCAAGAACAAATTATACTTGATTCTAGGATAAGGAACATACTTTCTAAAGGACCGAAATATCGGTTTCCTTCTAAAATTGATTTCAGTAAATCTAGAGATGAAATCGCTGCTGCCTTGAATGAATTCGGTAATCGATGATGTAAGCGAGAGTATGTTGAGCATAAAGCCCTTAAGGACTGGAAACTTAGCATTTTAAAAGTAGTGAATAAACGCATTTCTTTCTATTCTCAAAATACTAACTTATTACCTCAAAAGCCTAAGACGTCTTTACGTCATCTTAAACTAGATATTCAAGAATTTCATAAGAAGTTTGTTTTGGCCCCTGCAGACAAGGCCGCTAACAACGTCGTCGTTGTGTGACGGCTCCACTATTTTAACACGCTTAAGCAGGAGCTTGGTGGTACTAAGGCCTATGAACTTCAGCCTTTAGCTGAAGAGAGAGCTATAGTAGCTGAACATATTTGTCATTCAGCCACCAAGTTTGCTTTGTGTGTTACCGACGGCGAAGACAAGCTTCCTACGCTATACTGGTTACCAAAACTTCATAAAAGACCTTACAAAGCACGGTTTATTGCAAATTCTAGCTCTTGCACTACCACTGAACTTTCTAAATTATTAACTTCCTGTCTTACTGCTATGAAAACGCATGTGATTAAATATGGTGATAAAGTCTTTGAAAGATCAGGAAGAAATCTGTTTTGGTCTATAAAATATTCGAATGAGGCCCATCGGAGTCTAACTGTTGGTTTTCTTTTGCTCCAGCATTTCAGTGGTTTCTTGCTGTCGAGTCCTCACCGTTGTCTTACCTCTGTGGTTCTTTGATTTTTTGTGTTCACGGAGATGTTGCACTGATGAGTTAGGAGGCCTTCATGCGGACTGAACAAATTATTTGTCTAAATCGCGACGGAAGTAAGGGCGAGGATTGTGGCCACGTAAAATCGATTTAAGCCCCCAAGTGGAAATCATTCCACTGGCCGTTCCAGGGAGGTTCTTCTGTGGCGGTTTATTTATGGTGTTGTTAGTTACTTACTGTGTTATCACTTGTGTGTTTTTATATTGGATGGCCATATGGCCATTTTGTGGGAAAATAACTGTCCTTATGGCCTTCCTTTGTTTAGGTTTCCATTATGGTCTGGTCGCTTAATGTTTGTGTTTCTTTCCCTTTGGTGTCTTTGATGGGTGGAGTAAGTTAATTGTATCGATTCCAGATCTTTGTTTTACTTCTACTTTAAATAAATTGAAATCCAGACGTTTTCATGCTTCAAATCTGTCTACTTACGATTTTTCCACTCTTTACACTACACTTCCTCATAATCTTTAATGGGCTTTTCATAGAGAAGATTCTCTCTATGTTGCATGTAATGTCAGAAATGCATTTTTCACTTCTAAAGAGCATAAGAATTATACACTTTGGTCATGTCAGAGAGTGTGTGATGCCCTCACCTTTCTACTTGACAATATTTATATTAGTTTCGGTACTAAGATATTTATACAAATTGTGGGTATTCCGATGGGTACGAATTGCGCACCTCTTGTGGCTGATCTGTTCTTGTATTGTTATGAAAGAGACTTCATGTTGTCGCTTTCCATTGATAACCAATCTGAAATTATTTAAGCTTTTAGCTCCACTTCTAGATATTTAGATGATTGATTAAATATTGATAATACCTATTTCGATGGTTTGATCAGTCAGATTTACCCCCCAGAACTTCAGTTAAATAAAGTTAATTCTTCTGATACCGAGGCCGCATTTTTTGATTTACATATATCTTTTGTAGATGGGTTTGTTTCGTGCAAAATTTATGATAAACGCGATGACTTTTTATTTTGAGATTGTAAATTTTCCTTTTTTGGATGGTGATGTTCCTCGTGC
Organism: Lucinisca nassula; assembly: GCA_963580285.1. Taxonomy (NCBI): domain Eukaryota; kingdom Metazoa; phylum Mollusca; class Bivalvia; order Lucinida; family Lucinidae; genus Lucinisca; species Lucinisca nassula. Next base: position 96,157,602 of record OY757011.1, read on the forward strand.
GCCATCCTATGGCGTTTATATTTCGCAGTTAATTCGATTTGCTAGAGTGTGTAGTCATGTACTGACTTCAACACTCGTAATAAATTATTAACGGCTAAACTTCTTAATCAGGGTTATCGATACCATAAACTATGCAAAGCATTTTCAAAATTTCATTGACGCCATTCTGATTTATTTTCAAAATTCAATATTGGACATAAATCTCTTCTGCAACAAGGTCTATCGGAACCCGAATTGTATGATGACTTAGTATATAAATTCAGAAAAATATATAACCGCAATGACTTCAGCACCCAATTTCGTAAAATCATTCTTCGATATAAAAAGATTGGGTACAACATGGATGTTATACGACAGACTGATTGCATGGTAGTTAACCCAATCACGGTTGGCAACTTTGATTCCCTCTTTAATTGCACGCCGGTGAGTCAGGCCTCAGATTCTATGACGGTTCAAACGTAAAGGCTTATTGAGAATTAGAGAGATCTAATTCAAGGTAATGTTGGTTGGTGCCTGGTGCTCTGTCTCTGGTCGGGCCCATCGGAGTCTAACTGTTGGTTCTCTTTTGCTCCAGCATTTCAGTGGTTTCTTGCTGTCGAGTCCTGACCGTTGTCTCAATTCAGTGGTTCTTTGATTATTTGTGTTCACTAATGAGTTAGGAGGCCTTCATGCGGACTGAACAAATTGTCTAAATCGCGACGGAAGCAAGGGCGAAGATTGTGGCCACATAAAATCGATTTAAAGTAGAAGTAAAACAAAGATCAGGAATTGATACAATTAACTTACTCCACCCATAAAAGACCCCAAAGGGAAAGAAATACAAACATTAAGCGACCATACCATAATGGAAACCTAAACAACGGAAGGCCATAAGGACAGTTACTTTCCCACAAAATGGCCATATGGCCATCCAAAACCAAAAGACACAAGTGATACACACAGCAAGTAACAAACAACAACATAAATAAATCGCCAAAGAAGAGCCGCCTTGGAACGGTCAGTGGAAGATTTCCACTGGGGGGCTTAAATCGATTTTACGTGGCCACAATCCTCGCCCTTACTTCCGTCGCGATTTAGACAAATAATTTGTTAAGCCCCCAAGTTGAAATCTTTCCACTGACCGTTCCAAGGCGGCTTCTGTGGCGGTTTATTTATGTTGTTGTTTGTTACTTACTGTGTGTATCACTTGTGTCTTTTTATTTTGGATGGTTATATGGCCATTTTCTGGGAAATTAACTGTCCTTATGACCTTCCTTTGTTTAGGTTTCCATTATGGTCTGGTCGCTTCGTGTTTGTGTTCCTTTCCCTTCGGTGTCTTTGATGGGTGGAGTAAGTTAATTGTATCGATTCCTGATCTTTGTTTTACTTCTACTTTGAGAGACACAATCAAGGAGAATGAAAAGCGGTGATCAAGGAACGATAGAAAAACAAAGATCAAGAAACTATGGAAAACCCTTGACCAAGGAACAATTTGAAAGGCGTTTGTCAAACTAAACCTTACACCGAAGGGAACTTTGAAATGATCGTGTTTTCTCGCCTATGCCTGTTTCTTTACGTATGTGTGCTCAGCGACTTCTCAGGTCATTGTGCTATTAGAGTTATTGATCTGCGCTGTATGGACAGGAAGGTTTCTTTAGGCGTCGGGAGAAGGCTGTTGACTTTCGGAGTTTGTACGCAGGTTTGATTTGTTGAGTACATATTTGTCCAAGAACGGACTTTCGTTTTTCGTGGTTTATAGCAAAGTGCTCCCTGGAATCGCAACGTGGTACAGTATAATGGTTATTAAAAGCATTTGAAACAATGCAAAACATCAGAGCACTCGGCACAGCACTGATCTGTCGATTGTTTCTGAGTATAGGCTGTGCAAAATGGTCTTGAGCAGGAATTTACACTGTTTCGTCTAACCCTTTTACCCATTTACTTTAATCAAATAGTGTAAATGCTGATCAGACGCCGCGTTTTGCGGTGTATGATCTTATTCTACACTGTCTGCCAAAGCCAACACACGATGCCAGTCAAATTCTATAGTCAACTCTCTTTTGCAACTTTCTGACCTCCGAATGATAACAACAGCTCGTCAATAAATAACCGTAGTCTGGGTTTACAACAAATTAGTGATAGTCACGTGAACATCAACAAGAAAATTAGCGTTTGGTCGATTGAGAAATAGTTGACACAGTGATGTACGTGCGTGTTTCATCGCGGTTTCGTTCTTTCGTTTTCATTCCACGTACGTGTTTATCGTATATGCGACAATGTATTGCGATTGACGTATCAATGGTGCTCATGGTCGAATTAAAGCAGTAATATCCATTAGGTAGGAAAATTACTTATTACAGAAAGAGACTTTCACACGCACAAAGACTATCACGGTATTTATCGGCCCTATCATTCATATTTTCTTTCATCCGGCGATAAATATATTTCCTGTTGTATGTTACTGTTCCAGCGATTTTAATATCTTTGATTGTACGTGTAACGGTTTTAACTGTCACGATAAAAACAATTAAATTGTATTGATTGTTCAGATTTGTGACCTGCGCCCAGTTTTTCAACGAGCTCGTGAGTAGTGGAATTGTTACATGTTCTAGCAAGAAATATTTTTAATATAGGGATCAACCATGTTTTTTCATGCACTAACGTTTGCCGGGTCCCGACCAAACTGTTTGAACATGAGGCCGCTTGGTCGATTGTTCAAATATCTTCCGAGGGATCCGGCAAATGTTAATGCAATTAAATAAACATGGATGACCGTTGTTCTTGCATAACTTAAGATTCCTACAGCACGTTTTGACGAAAAACCCCAAAAGCTCCCTATAAACTCAATATAAACTCTTCAAATGCGACCGGCGAACCAACATGTCGGCCAGTTCCGATTGTTGTTTACAATGACGTTGTTACGCAGTAACCATCTGACGACATCATAAAACCTTAAAACGCTACGTTCAGGGCGAAAATGTAACGTCGCTCAAAGTAAGGTAACAAAACATGGCCCGTCTTGTGATATCAAACGCTCAAAATCCATGTTCAAACAGCACGAGAATTGCATGATTTGAACATGTTCTTTACTATTTGAGCACAGCTTTTGGTCCATTTGACAGTGGCTTCAAACAGCCATGCGCATAGGTATTTATGCAAGAATATAGTGTTATGTTGCTGAAAAAAAAGCTATGAGAACAACTCATCCCTGGTAAGTCAGTTTTATAGGGCGGGCCTCGGAAGTTCACATTATGACAACACATCCGCGCGACATAGTATATTTTCACATCCCCCAACTGGCTACTTTTGTGATGAAAATTACGTGGGCGAGCCAAAAAAAAACACAAAAAAAAACAAACAAATAAAAAGAATAATTTATTTCTGGGTGAGATCGATCTCTTTCTTTTCAATGTAATTGTCCTCTAGAATGATTAACTTGGACCAACGCTGTTCCATTGCCGTCAGCTAAGAACTAAAGAAACCAGGGTTCTTGTCTCCGACCTACTCCTCAACTGCCACCAGACTTCTTCGTTGGACCAGATATGACGTCCAAGGATATACGTTTTCAAATTTGGGAATAGGAAATAGCTACTAGGAACTAAGTCCGGAGAATAGGCAAAATGCGGTATTAGCTCGTACCCATTCCGCTCAACAGCATACATTGCAATTTTGCAAGAGTGTACCCTTACATTGTCTTTTGGAGTACAATCCCTTTGGAAAGTTTACCTCGGCGTTTTTCATGGATCCAGTTCTCAGTTGGTCGAGCAACTTTGCGTAATACGCACCTGTTATTGTACATTGTTCTTTTCTTTGCTAGAATGTCCAGCATAATAACGTATTGTGCGTCCGAAAACAGTGTTCCAGCAGAGGGTTGCGTTTTGAGCTTCTTCGGCCACGGAGACCCCGGACCTACCCACTGGCGACTTTAAGGTTTATTCTCTGGCTCATAATAATGGACACATGTCTTATCTACAGTCACCAGACGTGAAAGAAAATCCTCTTCCTAAACCGCTTCAACAGTGCGCTGAATACTGATGCTCCGGTTGCCATTTGCTCGTCGCTAAGGGACTTTTGGAGCCAACAGACTGTTACCGTGTGCATACCCAAGCGAGCATGTAAAACTGGTGAAACGCGTTGTGTGAAATGTGTAACGCATTCGCTATTTCTTCAAACTTGATTCGCCTATCAGAGTACGTCAGATCACAGCCTTTGTTACACATTTCTTCATCGGGGCATCTGGTGGGCTTCCAGACTTTGTTTCGTCTTCCAGAACGCCCTACCGCGTTTGAATACCCAATCACAAATTTTAACGTGTGCATACAATGGTGCGGAACACCAATAAATATTGGTCAACTCGCAATTTATTGTCTGACCTGTTTTCCCTTTTAATTACAAGTACTGAATTACAGCACGGTACTCAACTTTTGACGAACCGCTTGCTTTTGCATCGTCTAAAACATGTATTGAAACAAGGCATGAAAATCTTGGTTGTCTCTGTCAATTACAAATGGGCTAGGCTGGTTACCTGTTGACTTGCCCTCGTACTTTCTTTCATATCACCAAAACGGTTATTTTTTCAAATTTGACATGTTTTGTCTGTCTATAGTCGGCCAATCACAGGTTCTACCGAGTAGGCACAACCTATGTCTTGGAGCAGAACTAAAAGTTACTAATGGTTACCCCCCGAAACCCACGTTTTGCATTTAGGGGGATGGTAATGACAAGGACTTGTTCACATGATGACTTTCCACGAAGTAGAAGTAAAACAAAGATCAGGAATCGATACAATTAACTTACTCCACCCATCAAAGACACCAAAGGGAAAGAAACACAAACATTAAGCGACCAGACCATAATGGAAACCTATACAAAGGAAGGCCATAAGGCTGGACATAGGTTTCAAGAAATAAAAGTTGTTTTCTCCTGAATGTCATACCAGTCTCTATACAAGACCTATAAGCAATGTACAGTTTTACTTAATTTGTATTTTTAGCATAATTTAGTTGAAATTAAGTGAAATATGCATTTCAACGAATCGAAGCTTTTCAGATTAAGTTGTTGACTTACATCTATGTTAGTTAAATGACCCTTGTTTATCAGCGGAGCACCACTACGTGAGAGATAAGAAGGCCAGTAATAAATAGTCCCTTTTTAAAAATTTAAGAACTGTATATACAACAGAGACGGTTGATTGCCCGAGAAATGTGTTGCTGAGAGGAACCGTACGTATCGACCATGAAAATTTCATACGAAATTCCTAATCTATTAACACATGTAACATTGTGCTGCCTAAATGCCTGTGTAACACTGTGATTTCAAAGTGTCAATGGGTACGCAGTTTCTGAACAAAATCATTTAAATTGACCAATCGTGGTGTATTCTATCCTGAAGGCGAACACACTCAAGTTAGAAATTTGTGTCTATCATTTCACTGAAACTCGATGGTTGGATGGTTCTAACGAGCACCAACAGCTTATATTTGGAATAAAAATGAATAATATGACCAATGTTCGTCAGAAATATTACCTTTTTGCAAATATGAAAGCGTGCACAATATAATACGGAGGTGGCATTCTGATGTGTTGTCTCGGCCTGTACTGTGTCAGTGACAGGTTGCCTGTATCCACCATATAGTTAATGTTAGGCAATATAAGACACTTGAGTTACTGCTTAGATATAGCTGTTAACTAAATATGTGTAAAATTTGTGATATATTACTTTTGTTACTCCCACCTTCGTTGGTACCACCACATTGATGTGCTTCTAACGCGTATCCACAGCTATGTCTTGGAGCAGAAATAAGGAAAACAATGTATACCCCTTTTAACCCCAGATTTCTCCATATGAAGTGAGGTTCAGAGGGGAGTTCATTACACTGACTTGTTAACGTGAAGCGGACCACGGCCCTTAATGTGTTGGAACAAGATCAGTGCAAATTAATATTGGATTAAACAAAATGGATTTATTGTTAATACAATATTTCACTCTCGAGGGAAATGTAAGAAATGGTGTCGTATTATTGAACCCAGTTTCATTTATAGTCAGCTTCTGAGAAAACACGTTATAACAAAGAAACAAATCATTGTGCCCCAGGGAATGCTAAATAATTATAGTAGCATGCTGTTTTCTGGTGGCTGATCTGACAATGGATTTTGTATGCAAATCATGTATAATAAACTACTTTTGCGTCATGACGCAATTTGCTTCCTTGAATTACGATTACTAAGAATACGCTCAACGTTAAGGTATTCCAGAGATTAAAGTCTACATATCACCACGAAATCACTACTGTATTATTTGAATCATAAAACTCCACATTAATATAGTAAAACTGGGGTCTACAGGTATACATCACTTGTTATTATTTCGATCAGGTGGTCCTAACAGGTACTCACATTCTTTGCTTTAAGCAACATAGGTTGTGGGTATTCGTCAGAACCACATCGATGAGGCGGTTCTAACCGCCTCGGCGAGGCGGCTCTGACAAGTACCCAAAATCTATGCCTTGTGCAGAAATATAAAAAAATCCGAAATTTTATCTGAAAATGTGAACATTTTTCGTTGTAAAATTTACAGTATGTTTCCATAGGCATGGTTTGGTACGTTTTTATATAGGAGGTATACAGGAGTATTTATCACATTTATCATTTTCCTGATGAAAAATATTAATTGTGAGTTACATTTATCATATGACGTCGCGTCTGAGAGTGTATTAACGCCATGTAATATTTTCGATAATCCACTAGTGGATTAAATATGCAAATTAGTTAGACAAGTCCCGTAACGTTACTCGTACGACGTCCTTAACGACGTCGCGTTTACTAATGGTGGAAAATTGTCATTTTTGTAAAACAATCGTGAATAAAATGCGTTTTAAATGTCATATGATAAAAAGAATCTTGCATTCGTGCTAATGTAATACTGAATTTATTAAACTCGTTGAAGAAAAGGGATAAAATGCTTGGCACAGCCTCGCATTTTATCCCTTTTCCTCAACTCGTTTAATAAATGCAATAATACATGAACACTCATGTAAGATCCTCTATGTAGTTTGTTTGTTAGTGTTGAGGTTTTACGTTCCCGTCGATATAAGCTACATGCAGGACAATTCATTATGATAACTCGCCCGTGGGGCATAGTGCATTTTTCACATCTCCAAAATGGCTACTTTTCTGATGAAAATCCGAGACATTTTTCTTCTAAAAGCTCAAAACGGAGGTTGTGGGTGCTCGTTAGAACCGCCTCATTGAGGCGGTTCTAACGAGTACCCACAACATATGTCTTGGAGCCGAAATAAGTAAAATAATTTATACCCCCGTAAACCCCAGTTTTCTCTATATAAAGTGGGGTTTAGGGGGTCTTTATGTCACGGACTTGTTCACGTGATGTTGAGATAAAAAGACATCCTCAAGCCCTACCAACCAAAGAAGTCGCTAGGGTTAAGGGAGCTAGCGGCCCGACTCGCGAAGCGGTTCAGAAGCGTACCCACAATCTAAGATTTTGAGTAGAAATACTAGTGTATATCCCTGAAAACCTCAGTGTTACTATATGAAAGTGGGGCTTTAGTGGGTCAAAATAAAATAGTCGTGTATTCGTGATGTTTCTACTTTTCTTGTTTTTTTTTTCACGTCCGGCATCAATATTATAAGTCAAAAACGCTCATGTGATTTTTTTTATTATTATTTACGACAAAGCCAAAAGACAACAAATGTCTGCACGAATTTGTGGAATTTTGTGAATTTATGTGGTGAAAAGGTACTTGCGTTTGCGTCAACATGTTTATTTGTTTTTGTTTTATTAGAGGTTTAACGTCCACGTCAACACTGTATAGGTCATTTTGAAGACGTTGCTTCCAATTTTGTGGGACTTTTACCCGACATTGAGATGAAATGACAACTCAAGCCATGACACCCAATGAAACCAATAGGTTTTACAAGCATGGACGGGCCAACTAGCACCGCTTTGCCTGGGCAGGCTTAGATCCTCTAAGCGGTTTACCAGAACTCGTGTGCGGTCGGTTTCAGTTCTGCGTGGAAGCATCATGCAGCCCATCTATTTCTTCAAGCCCCGATGGGCGGGGGCCGCCAACATGTTAGTATAATACTACACTGTACGTAGCGTCATGGTTAAGCATTAAGCTTTCCTCTTTCTGCACTAATACATTCATGCAGCTCTCAACCAAATTTTATCTCCTTCATGGTTCTAACGAATACAACGGTTCTAACGAGTACCAACAATCTATGTTTCTGAGCAAAATGAGGAACAATAATGGAGCAGAAATAAGCAAAATATGTATACACACTTTAACCCCATTTTTCTCTATTTATCATATGACGTCGCGTCTGAGAGTGTAATAACGCCATGCAATAAATTTTGTAACCCACTAATGGATTAAACATGCACATTAGCTACATACTCCCTTTACTTTACACGTTCGACGTCTTTAACAACGTCGTATTTACGAATGGCGGACTATTGGCAATTTTGTTAATAAACCGTGGATAAAATTCGTTTTAAATGACAAATGATAAATAGAAGCTAGCATTCGTGCTCATGTATTATTGAATTTATTAAACTCGTGGAGGAAAAGGGACAAAATACTCGGCGAAGCCTCGCATTTTATCCATTTTCCACAACTTATTTAATAAATTCAATAATATATGAGCACTCATATAAAATGGGTCGTATAAAGTGGGGTTTAGAGGGATATTTCTTGCACACCAGACAAGGACAGCCGTGATTTTACCCTGGGATAGAAATTTATGTTCTGACCCTGGTGTTCCGACCCAGGCAACTACCATAAGTGCGTTTCAATTATATTCAACTGCCGGAACTACTTCCTTGCAAACAATATACAATGTACATGTGCGAGCTGTCAAAACTTACCGGCAAAAAAAACGAAATAAAAATATGAATAAGAATGATAATTGTTTGACTCATTTATTGTTAAAGGACACTGAATACAGGTTTTTTGTTTGAAAAACAGAAGAAAAGAAATACTGTCTTTAGTTCTGCTATTTGCTACAAAATAAAAAGGGAATGTTTGGGAGGTGTTGTGCAAGAAAAAAAAAATCCAATATGGGGTTCTGTTGTAGATGGGCGTTTCCAACCCTCGTGATGACCGAGCTGAGCGGAACCGAGGATAGCCTCGGTTCCGCTCAGCTCGGTCATCCCTCGGGTTGAAAACGCCCATCTACAACAGAACCCCATATCAGATTCGTATATTATTGCACGGACTTGTTAACGTGATGTAGAGCATTCCCAGGTTAAGTAGATCCATGTAGCTGAAAACAAAGCTGATTTGAGACTGAGATCAAGAAATAGCCGGTTCGATCCCCGCTAGCGGCAAGTGTTGTTTCCTTTAGTACTGGTTGCTACCAAGCATAGTGTACTAAATGTGTTACCCACTATAAATAAAGAAGACTATTATTATTAAAGTCGAATTCAGTTGATTGGGACCATGCAAATTTATTATAGACAGCGATAGTTCGAGTCACGGAGGGTACTTTAAGTGCCATACCCGGAGGCATATGGGATATCTTTTCTGTGTTCTGTATTATAAATGTATGGTGTGTGTACTCATTAGAATCGCCTCGATGAATGAGGACACACAGCATACATTTGCAAAATACATGTAAAATAAGAAAATCTGCCTACATTATCCCTATATACATGTGTATATCATAGTTGGAGGAATTTCATGCGGACTCTAGAACCCGTTCGACTCATCAAGGGTAAACGAGCCATCGGGGTTCGAGCCATTGAGGTTCTACTGTATTATTATTATTATTATTATTATCATTATTAAATATGACGATTAGTCCTTTTCCTGCAACGACGGCCATAGTAGCATGTATACAGCCCTTTTCATTAGAAGTTTGATTAATCGCATCTTTTCTATTGTTTAGGCTTAATTTGCTATAGGGAATGTAATAAATCATTCACTGTTCCAATACATGTCGACGTAGTTATTTATTATTGTAATTCCATACGGAATAAGACGGTTTGCAGCAAGTTTACCAAAAATAGAAAACAGATCTTAGCGGTACTCTAGCCCATCAGGTCTTTCATCGTATGCACATAGTCATTACGCAAACACGCGTATACAAAAACATTGCCACCATTATCGCCGAAAAATGAAACTTTTATGATTAAAAATTGTGATTTTTTTCTTATTTCTGCTCAAAATATAGATTGTGGGCACTCGTTACAACCGCCTCATCCCACAATCTGTATTTGGGAACTCGTGAGAACCGCCTCATCGAGATGGTTCTAACGAGTCTCCACAATCTATATTTTAGAGCAGCAATAATTTTCTTATTTCTGCTCAAAATATAGATTGTGAGCACTCGTTAGAACCGCCTCATCGAGGCGGTTCTAACGAGTACCCACAATCTGCTCAAAATATAGATTGTGGGCACTCGTTAGAACCGCCTCATCGAGGCGGTTCTCACGAGTACCCACAATCTATATTTTAGAGCAGAAATAAGAAAACTAAGGTATACCCCCGGACAACCCAGTTTTACTATATAAAAGTGGGGTTCAATGGGGTCAAAATTATATAGGCGTGTTTTCGTGATGACAAATCAGTTCAATATGTGTATTTGCAGATTCTCAGTACAATTGTCCAAAGCGTGTTACAGTAGCTTAACGAGCTCATTATTGTTGCCATATTTTTTTAACTGTTCTAGCAAGTACAATATCTAAAATTTTGATATTTTTGCTGAAAACAAAAATGTGAGCTGATTTTACATTTGCAACAGCTGCTACATTTTTCAGCAAAAATATTAGCAAGTTTGCCATATCAAGTGATCAAAATTTTAACGATATGTTAACAAACGACATTGTTAGGTTTGAACCACTGGCCCCAGATCTCTTCTGTTGAACAAGAAATGATGTATTCTAACAGAGCTGATCCGCAGGCTATTTGGGGTCGATTGCTTACCAATCGATCCAAAGCAAGAACCCTGCCTGTGATTATCCTCGTGGTCATTAACCGCGGGCACATACATCTAACAGGTATTTTGAGACGCGTTACATGTATATGTAAAATCTCGACAGGGCAGGTGTGCTGGGGCATTGACAAACTGTGTAGACAAAGAACAACAACAAGAAAAAACAACAGAACTCGAATTTAAGGCTAAGCGAAACAATCAAATACCCCCCCCCCCCCCCACACACACACACACACACACACACACATACACACCTTCATACACACACGCCATTATATAGTTAAACTCAGGTTTACAGGGGTGGTCATTAAGTAATCAATGTTTTTTATTTATGCTTAAAAAAATAGACTTTGGCTTTTCGTTAGAACCACCACGCCCGTTGTCGTTCAGTTTGCAAACTTAAGTAAATAAATTATATTAAATAATTTGGTTGGCTGATAGACCGCAATGGGTATGGCTAAATAAATTTATTCTGCAAGATAAGAGTTAAACTGAACAAAAAAAAACCTCCGAAATAGCCAGCTAATAAAGCGAGTCAGTAGAAATATTACATGTATATATTCATAAAAGTATAATCCCTAACCCTTATCTTTCGAATTCGTCCCGAGGCAGACACGCCTCACTAGACAAACCCAGTCACGGAACAAATTCAAAGCATAAGACCAAACAGCTGCCAGGGTTGTTGACGAAGACAAACAAGGCTGTCACCCACCCAGGTACATTTTTTTGTATTATCCGCACAATCTGTTGCTCAACTTTTCGAAAAAAAAGCCAGCCACGATACGGGACGGTTCTTACGGTAAAGCTGTAGAAGTGGTAACCACCCAGCGGGCACACAACGGGTAAGCAACATCGTTTGTTTGTTTGTTTAAGTTGAGGTTTTACGCCCCCCGTCAACACTATTTAGGTCATTTTGGAGACATTGCTTCCAATTTTGTCGGACTTTTACCCGACAATGAGATGAAATGACATCTCAATCCCTACCGCCCATAGATTCCGCTTGGGTCTAAGGAGCGGTCCGACTCGCATCACTTTTCTTTGGCAGGCTTAGACCTAAGTGGTATACCAGTATTCAAGTTCGGTCGGTTTCAGCTCTGCGTTGAAGCACCGTGCAGCCAATCTATTTATCCAAGCCCCGATGAGCGGGGGCGAGTAAGAGCAACGTCGTATCAACGTCGATGCCTAGACGTCATAAGCTGGCTGGGCAATAAGCGTTACAATTCTGAGCATCGATTATTTCTCGGCACAACACATAGCCACTGAACTCGGCACCAAGTCTTCAATTCAGTAAGTTATGTATCCCTTAAGGGGAATAGGAAATGTTTCAGGGGAGGCAACTCCTGCAAAAAGTATTTTATTGTCTCCCATGGCAATATGGGTCAACTCGTAAAGGAACGAATTTGCTCCTGAGGAGCAAATTCTTTCCTTTAAGAGTAGACCCCTCTTCCAGTGGGACAGGGCGTATAGAAAAGCGGACAGGAAGTCACGAAAGTTGCCCTCCTTTTGAAAAAAAGACTAAAAAAAATATGTTGGGTGTTCCCAATCCCCTTAATTGCGCTGAACTGGTCGCGTAATGTTTGCAATATCTTTGGTATGACGTAAATGTTTATCATTGTATTCCATTTCTCTTCTAATGCGTCTATTTGCGGTAACATGTTGCGTCCCTTGCATGTACAGAACAATGCCTTCCATGTCTACAAAACAATAATTATTGGTAATTTACTGAAGGCATATTGAGACACATCGGTATAAGTAGTAATTATTCGGAATGTGTCCTTTATGGTAGCTTAAGATATCTCGCATCTTCTGAATTAGAATGACAAACTTACTTTAGCTGCGTCCAAAAAAAAAAAAAAAAAAAAGATGTGGCCTACGCAAGCCAGTCATTATGCCAGTGTTATGTGCATGCGCGATCAGTTTTAGACTGGCGCAAGGCTTCTAAGAAAACCATCACAAAAACACGCCTTAAAGTTTATAATTTTTAACCCCCTTGAACCCCACGTTTATATAATAAAACTGGAGTTTCCGGGGGTATACCTTATTTTCATTATTTCTGCTCTTAAATATATATTGATGGTACTCGTTAGAACCGCCTCAATGAGGCGGTTCTAACGAGTGCACACAATCTATATTTGGAGCAGAAATGAGAAAAATATCACAATTTTTCATCATACAATTTTCATTTTTTCGGCGATAAAGGTGGCAATGTATTTGTATAGGCGTGTTTGCGTAATGCAAATCAAAGCACTGACAGAACAGGTGGGTCGACGGTGTCTGAGTGTAGGCTGGGAAAATTGTCCTGAACTGAGACTTAAATGGTTTCGTTTGACCCTTAAATGTCGTTTCTCTTAAACAAACAGAGTAGACCCTTATCAGACGCCGCGTTTCGCAGCGTCTGACCTGGGCCTATACTTTTGCCAATGAGCCGGTACACGCGCCCAATCCAACATTTACTTTTATTTAGCGCTCTGGCGTCAAAGGCAGACTAAAGCTGCTATTTATAACCGTTACTCGGATTTTTTTTGCATGGTCTTCGATAGTCACGTGGACAATCACAGGCGGGCAGCTTTAGTGGTTAATAACTTTGCGTCGATTGGTGAACAGCCAACGTAGTAAAACGCATCGTTCATTATCAGAATCTTATCACTTCAGTCAAACTTAAATGGCACATTTGTTCGACTCAGGGGTAGTTCCAGCCAGTGTGTGATAAACACCCTTTAATGAGAAATTAAATCTGTTTTAACCTTAACGAGAGTAATGACCCCCACCCCTAGTCTTAAAGCAATGTGACTTTTTACTTAATTTGTATTCTCGTTAGGTTTTAGTTAAACTGAATTTCAAAAATGAAGCAAAGTATGCATTTCAACTAATCAAAGCCTTTCGGAACAGTTGTTCACTTATAACCCTGTTATTTAAATGCTGAGAAGTCCAGCAAGAAGTATTCTCTTTTAAATAAAGAACAACTGTATAGCTGATCGCCTGAGAAATGTGATGCTGAGAGGAGCCATGTCGATTGTGAAATGTTCATCTACCATTTACGGTTGAAATGTTATATTTCTAGAAATTCCGCGGTGCATTAATACATGTACATGTAACATTGCACTGCAAAAGTTTTGTGCAACACTAGGGTGTATAAATCGTGGAGCGCTGTGGTGCTGTGGTAAAGTATCGGACTCGGGATCGAGAGGTACCGGGTTCGATCCCCACGAGCGGCAAGTGTTGTTTCCTTGAGCAAGAGACTTTATCCAAATTGCGTAGTACTGGTTTCTACCCAGGAAAAGAGGGCCACATGGAAGATTAGTATTAGTTTACTAAATGTGTTACCCTCTATAAATAAGGTCGATTATTATTATTATTATTATTATTATTATTATTAAATACGCATTTTATGAAGAGGAAAAAAAATCATTAAACTGACCAATCATGGTGTAATGTATCATTAAGTATAACACACCCAAGTTAGAAAATCGTGTCTATCATTTTTCTGAAACCTGGCATTTGATGATGAGGCGCTTCCAACGAGCACCTACAACTTATGTTTGGAATAAAAAAAATATGACAAAGCTTTATCAGAAATATTACCGTTTTCTTTTTTCATAAATGAAAGCGTGTACTATGTCACACGGATTTGTCATCACGAAAACACGCCTATATAATTTTGACCCCATTGAACCCCACTATTATAAAGTAAAACTGGGGTTTACGGGGGTAAACCTTACTTTTCTTATTTCTGCTCTAAACTAAAGATTGTGGGTACTCGTTCTAACGGGTACCCACTATCTATATTTTGAGCAGAAATAAGAAAAATATCACAATTTTCATTTGAAAATTTTCGTTTTTTCGGCGGTAAAGTTTATAATGCATTTATATAGGCGTGTTTTCGTTATGTAATCGTAATGCGTTTTGTTGGCCTTTACTGTATATAACAGTGACACGTGGCGGTGATGTTTGTTTGTATTGGAGTTTAACGGCCCAGTCAACACTATTTAGGTCATTTTTGAGCCGGTCAGTTTACCTATCAACACTTTCCTGGGCAGGCTTATACGTAAGCGGTTAACCAGTACAGTGCACATTCTTTCGCCAGAAACTGACAACTGCCCTTCTTGAATCAGCGGAAGGGGGAGAATGACCGTAGAAAAGATTTCATGATCAATCTCCACGAAAGAATGTTGCCGACCCCGGCGGGAGTCGAACCCGCGACCTCCTGATCACCAGTCAGACGCGCATCCGACTGAGCCACCGAGGCCGGCACGTGGCTGGTGATCATCTGTAATAGTTATTGTCAGGCTACATAAGACACTTGAGTTACTGCTTCTATATGACTGTTAACTGAATCCGCAATGTCCAAGGTAGTTGTTGCCCTCAAGCCCTGGTCGGGACGGCAGCTCCAAACAAAAAACCTACATTACATGTATCCGGATTTGCCTGTTCCTGGTTTATAAATATGTTTATGAAAGGGTTATCCTTTGGAAGCAAGGAATACACCACAGAAGTGAAAAATATTGGTTGTACATGTTTTCTGGGCCAGACTAGCTAGTTTCGGCCAATTAGGCCTCATCAGTGACCCTTATATTTTCAAAATTCCACATGGAATCAATGATCCTAAAGGACAAGAAAATATAATCTTCACTATGATGTAGGGCAGGGAGACGTTTTACCGACGCCACACATTCTGCATTACATTACATTAAAATCTGCTTCGGCGGCTAGGCATCACGAAAACAGGCCTATATACTTTTGACCCCCTTGAACCTCACTTTCATAGATTATAACTGGGGTTTACAGGGGTTAACCTTATTTTTCTAATTTCTGCTCAAAAATATAGATAGTGGGTACTCGGTAGAACCGCCTTGATGAGGCGGTTCTAGCGAGTACCCACTATCTATATCCCACTATCTATATTTTGAGTAGAAATATGAACAATATCACAATTTTTCATCTTACAAGTTTCATTTTTTCGGCGGTAAAGTTTACAATGAATTTGTATAGGCGTGTTTTCCTAATGGACGGAACAGACCATTTCTCTGATTCAACAGCCCAAACGGCGATACAGCAGCATATTGTGGAGCATGGAGAAAATGACAAGGATCTAAAGAAGTCATGTTCACCCACTGCATCCCGGCATAGCTTCAGAGGTATTGACACTGCCCTGCCTCTGGGTCCAGCTATGTCAGGGCGAGCGAGTGTGGCTGATTCAGCGTGCCTCTCCCTCACTGTAATCCAATACAGAGCATGTTTCATCTTAATCATGTACATACAGCCACAGCAAACACACACATATGTAAGTCACACAAATAACCATGTTGAGATGGGCGAGCGGCGCAGTAGCAGGTGACCAAACAATGGAAGCTGTAATTACGGACCTGCACACATGCGGTTTGGTTCTATATGGTCGATTTCTTTAAGAATGAAGCAGTATGGCTATTTCGGCAGCCGAACTGAGTAACAGAGCAGACATTTTAGGATCGCACAGCTCACCCGCTCAGCATGGGGAAGGGGCTAGAAAAAGGTGTCCTATACAATTGTCTGCTTCAAAACCCCTGGCTGGTAACCCGGGATCAGCGGGGACCCTATTTAGCAGCCGAGCAAGAAAGAAGAAGATAAAGGTGATATTTTTGATAAGCGGTGTATGGAATGTGTGCACCTTGATGGACACTGCTTGTTTAGATAGTCCACAGCGAAGGACAGCGCTAGTTGGCAGAGAACTCCATTGGTACAAAGTCGAGATTGCAGCTCCGAGTGAGACATGTATTCTAGAGTAAGGGTTGTTAAAAGAAGTTGGTGCTGGCTACACTTTCTTCTGGGGGTGGGGGTGGCGACAATTCTCGCCCTTACTACGCTATTTAGGCAAATAATTTGTTCAGTCCGCATGAAGGCCTCCCAACTCATTAGTGCAACATCTCCATGAACACAAACATCAATCAACCACAGAGATGAAACAACGGTGAGGACTCAACAGTAAGAAACCTCTGAAATGCTGGTACAAAAGAAAACCAACACTCAAAGCCTTCCTCAAGGACAACAACATACCAACAAATTGCACTTGACCGTGCAAGGGGTGATGCTTCATAAGACGGGGTGCTGTTGAGTATAAGTCAAAAAGAAACAGCAAAGCAGAGCAGAATCGTGGACAGCGCAAAGCCAGAGGCATCAGCAACAGAGCTGTCTTCCTTTAACCTCTGTGGCTGTATCTGCATGTCGTAAATGGAGACAGAATTAAAAGCTGTTCTCGCACCGGCCCTTCCAAGTTTATAGACCCGCTTACACAGCAGGTTCAGACAATTAGTGGATAACTGTATTCAAAATTGTCATTTGGGGAGGTAAATCGGTGGTTTTACGGTCGGAAATTTCGTTTTACGGCGACGCGTCAGCGGAGCCGTAAAACGGAATTTGCGACCGTAAAACCAACGATTTACCTCCCCAAATGACAATTTTCAATACAGTTATCCCCATTCTAATGCACTTATTCGGTTGTTTTGTTAAAATTGTACTATTTTGAATAAAGCGGCAGGTGTTGTGAGCTGCGTAATACATGTACCAAATGTCAGCCATTGAAAAAAGGACGTTACGTGGTGACGTCGGATTTCCGACAGTATATCGTGGAATATACTGTCGCAAATTTTTTACGTTATCCAATCAGACGTCGCGTTGCATACGTAAATGCATTAGAATACGGCATATATGTTTGCCATGTTAACGCATTGGGATACACCCCTTGTTTACAAGAACAGACGTGTCTTAATTCAAAGTTGAGAGGTTTACCACAGAATCCGGGGTGAAAGGGCTAAACCCATTTCTTTTTGAGCTCATAAGCCAGCGATTATATGGCTTCAAAACATCACAGCAATGCGTTCAACGCACTTGTCCCTCGAGGCTTGATATGAACAATGGCATGAAAAAACATACCTTTCTGCATACATGTGTGCGCCAACCAAGCATTTCCCACCCACGACGCATGTGCAAATTGCATAGTTATCTCTGACGGTTCTATCACAGGTAATGTATGGCCGTGTATGTGCGCGGTATTGATATACACTATCCCTCCAAGAAAATCCCATTACAATTTAAAATGACACAGCTTAAATGCCGATACAATGGAAGCTGAGCTCAGCCTAATGTGGCGAAAATGCATTAGATCTCAAGATCATTTAGGGAAGATACTCGTATTAGGCAACACATCCATGCGACAAAAATGGTCTTTTTCATGCCCCCCCCCCCCCCCCCCCCCCCCCGGAAA
Organism: Lucinisca nassula; assembly: GCA_963580285.1. Lineage (NCBI taxonomy): Eukaryota > Metazoa > Mollusca > Bivalvia > Lucinida > Lucinidae > Lucinisca > Lucinisca nassula. Next base: position 96,175,773 of record OY757011.1, read on the forward strand.
AAAAAACAACAACAAACATGTTTGCTTTCTTTTATGAAAGCCTGTGACATTTTAATAACATCTGATGTAAGCTTAGACTGTTGGTGCACGTTATAACGGCCTAAATGAGGCGGTTATAACGAGCACAATCAGTCAACAGTCCTACTGCCCCCCCCCCCCCCCCCCCAACAGAAAGTCTACTTTCATACTTAAGTTTTATACAGCTATTAAAGGGGTAGAGGGTAATTTCATGCACATATGTCAATGTGTCAGTAATGTGTTTGTTTAAGGGGTATGGATACACCTTCAGGGGAGGCAACTTCTGCAAAGTTTTTTTTGTCTTTCATGTCAATAGAGGTCAACTCTTAAAGTAAAGAATTAACGAATTTACTCCCTATGAGCAAATTCTTTCCTTTAAGTGTTGACCCACTTTTCTGCGTGACAGGGTTTATAGAAAGTCACGAAAGTTGTCTACCTGTGAAAAATTGCGAACATCTGCAAGGTGTATCCATTCCCTTAAAGCCGAAATGCGAAATATTCTGTACCCTTGTAAACTCAATTTTTCTCTTTATACAATGGAGTTTACAAAGGTATTCATTACGCGTATGTAGTCTACATGAATATATATCATCCCGCCTATCCGGGCTTGGAGATATAGATTGGGCTGCATGGTGCTTCCGCGCAGAGCTAAAACCGACCAACACACAAGCACATTGCACATGTAGTACCGGTAAACCCTAGCGTTTCTTGCGCGGTAGGGCTTGAGATGTCCTTTCATCTCAATGTCCAGCAAATGGAAGCAACGTCCCCAAAATGACCTAAATACAGAGCCAGCGCACGAACAAACATACAATAACACATGTGCACCAATCGAAGACTCAGATCAGCCTACGCATTCATATAGTCTATCCAGTGACTTCTCTTGCTGCATGAATGAGCATTTGGCCCTTAGCTATCCTTAGAGCGCACAACGAAAACTCTGATCAGACTGCGCGGATGCGCAGGCTGATCTGAGTCTTCGTTGGGCGCACATGTCTTATTGTAGGTTTTGTCATGCGCTGGGTCATATATTGTTTTACTTATTTTGAAACACGCGCATGTAGATTGTTGGTACATGTACTCGTTCGAACCTACTCGATGAGGCGGTTCTTACGGGCACATACGATCTGAGTTTGACGCGGAGCAGAATAAAAAAAAATCTAACTGCACTTGCGTATGTAACGTGACGTCTGATTTGATAAAGTCTGACTGACAGACTGACAGATGTTTTTAAGGTAACCGGGCGCCATAGGCACATAGGGGCTACCCCCAGTTCGCCATCTGGGATTAGTTGTGGGTACTGCTCTTTTCCCTAGGCTGCCAATATGCTGACTTCTGTCTGCTTGACAGTTATCAGCTAGCCGATTGGGAGTTGGGTGACTTCTTTCGCGGAGGATGTGAGAAGTAGGTCAATCCCACCTCTCACATCCCCCGCTCAAGATGTCATGTAGGCACAGAACGCACCCAATGTTAAGCGTTTGTCCTGTAAAATGGGCAGTCCTCTGGCGAGGTTCGAATTTTGAATGCAGATGCAGACCAATGGTCGGGCTCTAGAATGTGGTGACACGTTGCCAATTCCGGCTGCAAAATGTGTCAGTACACAGCCCTTGTCTGACCGAGGAAAAAAGCTTCTCATGCATTATCGGTTTTGGCTTCCATTAGACTCTACCCCCACCCCTGCCGTGGTAGAGAAAACGCCTTGGACACGGTGCTTGTTAAAGGGTGATAATGCATGTAATTTTGAATTTTGAACGGCGGCCAAAAGTGAGCCAGGAAGGGTTACTATTAGACCAGCCAATTTCGGCTATTGCAAAATGTCCTAGTACCCGTGCTCTACCACCTTGAGAACACGCCTATGCTGTGTCGTTACCCCCCAGGTCTCTACAAGGATAATCTTGGTAGTATCATGTACTACTGGCCCCTACTTTCGTCGCGTTGGGATGTCATATGTTGGTGTTTTGGTTGTTGCTTTTCTCTTAGTTTGTAGTTAATTCAGCCAATCGGTGTGCAGTTGTTGACTTCTATCGCGGAGGATGCGAAAGGAGGTCAATCCTATTTTGCCTCTTAGCTTGCCAGTTTCTGAAAAGGTGATGTTTCCATCGACGTAGGATGTCGAATTCTTATAAATTCGTAAGTGGGTCAATTGGGACCGGACCGCCATATTTGCATATCATTTTCTCATCCTCCGTGAAGGAGGATATCATATTGGGGATATATGGATTGTAATACATTATGGATCAGTACTGGTTGTATGTAGTAGTGTTGTAACCCTCTTTTGTTCAGGATCAGTTTCGTTAGAATTATAATGTTTACACATAGGCGTGTCTTTTAGCGGTGAAAAGTTATGTGGTTTGGCAAAGGCGAGTATGTGGCTAACCAGCCATTGTGCAATTTCGCTATTATTTCATTTTGAACGGCCGGTCTAAAAGGCTTTTTTAAGGGTCTTCCTGTGTCCAAATCCCTATCAAATTTGGTCATTACCGTTGCCCCGCCTATTAAAGTGTCCTGTATTTGACCTACTCCAGAGATGTATGCTCCGTTCTGACAGCGTGCTGTCTTCGCTTCGCACATTTCCGGGTTTCATCAGGCGGATGTCCCCAAGGGGGCCTCTACGAGGCAGCCTTCTGGGCACCCAGCTGATGACTTCTCGGTAGCTGCCCTACACGAGGTATGGTGGGATTCCCCGTCAAGGATTCCCATGTACCTGCAAAAGAAATTATGTTTAGTATGTATGGGAGTTAGGGTTAGGGTTAGGGTTAGGGCTAGGGTTAGGGTTAGGGTTAGGGTTACATAAGCCTAAGTTTAGACTTGTCTATCACCGATGTGTTGCGTCGGCGGAGCGCTCATTAGTGCAAAGCAAATGAGCCGCAACCACAGCGCCCCGCTTCGGTTCAACCGGCTCTAGTCCAAGTCATGTAGGGTAGGGTCTGTAAGAGGTAGAAGCAGTGCTTATGTAACCACTGTATAAGAATGTGTGGGTTTTGTGTTCCCCCCCGCACCCATGCAACCGGGGACCCAGGGCCACCGCCCCGGGAACGGCCAGTCCGCCCAAAGTGGGGGAATCATGCCCCCAGGGGCACCAGCCCGTGGCCCCCAGGTGTACGGAGAGGCAGAAATATGAGAATGGGGCCTATATCTATGGGTTGGGCAGCATAAGCAGCACTGTTAAATTCTTAGTAAAAATAATTCACCTGTTCGCGACGGCGCAGGCCAGAAGCACAACGCGGTCAAAGGTCTGATTGGGAGAGTGCCCCACCTAGGTTGCAACCAGTCCATGCCCCAGCAAGCACGTGATCACGACCAGGCGCAATTTTTGATTGAATGATTTGTTTAGAGAGAAACCTATATGCTACTTCAGTTGATTCTCCCGACCCAGACACACAGATGAAACTGCCTGCCAAAATCGAGAGAACCAATGAATATGAGTCCCTTTCCGGCACACACAGCCATAGTGACCAGTGCGCCTGAACAGGAATATATAGGTTCACAAAACCGCACACGCCAAACTACATACAAGCACTTTTGGCATATACGGATGTGCAAACCTAATGCATTCAGGATGTCCTGAACACGGTTCTGGGCATCTACATGTAATTAAAGACTGGTTATGGAACAAGGCACAGGGAACCAGATTGCCTCCCGCAGTCAGTAACCTAACGTTAGCAGCATTGGTTGGCTCTCTGATCGAAACCTAGTAACCCTAGTCCCACGCCCAGCATAATTAGATTGAGAGATTCATATTGCTTTATGATCTAATCTCCCCTCGAGTCCCTGGGGGCAAGGATATATGGTGTTATTGGGTTGGGGCCAGGTGGTTATTGGAGGCTGTGTCTGTAATAGAAAGAAACATGCAGTATTAATGATCGCTGCATGAAAGGATTCCAGCGCTGGAAGAGAAATAAACTTGGATTAGTATTACATGGTTACTCTTTTATACTGCAGCTGTCTATATTTTATCGAATAACTCAGTGTCTTTCAAAAATGTAATGATTGCCTCAACTATCTGAGGCCTATTGTTTCGTGGGGGGTTAAGTAAGTCTTGTTCATCAAAAGTGTTGTATCCCAATATAAACAGTGCAGCTTTTAATTCCTGTCTGGGTTCTATATTTCCCTCACAGTGAAAAAGAATATGTTTGATGTTATTTTGCTCATCTTTATCACATCTATTACACTTGATGTGGTTTTGATTAAATACACAATGGGTCCCTAGTTTACTATGGTTTAGACGCAAACGTGTGTAAACTGCGTCATGTTTTCGGTTGTCGCTATAATGGGTAGTAGTATTTTTAACTTTAGGTTCTAGTCTATGATAGAAGCGACCTTTACTTTGTGGGTTGTCCCATAATTTTTGCCATTTTGTCATAATGGCCTGGTTAATTGCCGGGTATATTTCTGTTTTGGTCGGTAAGGTCTGATCGTTTTTACCGTTTGTCATTGCTGATTTGGCACTTGTGTCTGCCATTTCATTACCTGGGATATCTACATGGGAAGGAATCCATTCCAGGTAGATATCGTTGCCTTTGTCTTTGGCTAAGTCTAAGAGTAGTAGTATTTTGTTTATTTTATCTGGTCTTGTTTTTGATTGGCCAGATTGGAGGGCTTGTATTGAGCTGAGGGAGTCTGTAAGTATGACTGCCTCCGGGATGTTATTATCGATGATCCATTTAATGGCATGTTCTATTGCTATCAGTTCAATAGTAAATATAGACAGGCTCGGATTGGTTTTGAGTTCGATATTCACGTTTTCAGCAGGGACCGAAACTGCTGCTCCTGCTGTTTGTTTTTCAATATCTTTGCTGCCATCTGTATATATCTGTAATCTACCCCTATGTTCCCCTTCTATATAGTTTATACTAGTTTGTTTCATAAATGTTATGTCATTTTCCCCTTTTTTCCCAATGATGTCCTTGATTGCACAGGAGGGGGGGTTGTGCTTTAAGTCACACTTGTTTCTATAATGGGGTGGTTCGATATCCTTAGGTATGTTCAGCTCAGCTATGAGCTTCTGAACTGTAACGGAGTATGGTCGGTATTGGTGTGCCTTTTTAGTCGTTTGGCACCCATGTTCCCCAATGAGGTCATTTACAGGCAAATTTTTACCCAAAGGCGAGGAACGTGCCCAATATTTTAGGATTAGTTCCTCTCTTCTTAAATGGAGTGGTTTTATGCCACATTCTACTTCGAGTGCATTAATCGGGGTGGATATAAATGCCCTTGTTGCAATGCGAAGGGCCTGGTTCTGCACTGTGTCGAGCTTTTTAAGTTGGGCTTGTGAGGCAGAGTTATAGGCTTGTGCGCCATAATCTACTTTACTTAGGATGAGGGCTTTGTACAGGTTGATAAGGGTTTTCTTATCGGCACCAAAAGTTGTGCCCGTGACCAAACGAAGAATGTTAAGGTCCTTCTTACACCTCTGGATGAGCTGTTTTATGTGCTCATCCCATCTAAGTGCTTTATCAAGGATCATCCCTAGAAAGTTTACATTGTCCACAAATTCAAGTTTTTTGCCAAAAAGTTTGAGATCGAATTTGGAGGTGTCGATATTTTTCTTACGTCTAAAAAGTATGGCTTTAGTTTTAGTGTTGGACACCTTAAACCCCCACGCCTCAGCCCAAAATTCGATTTTTTTGAGTGCTTTTTGAAGGGCATCTACGGCGCAACTGGGTGAATAATGTTTTCTCCATATTGCGCTATCGTCTGCAAATTGCGACAGCTGCAGTCTTTCTTCAGGGTCGAGATTCTCTTTTAGTGAAACCATGATTATATTGAAGAGGATGGGACTAATAACACTGCCCTGGGGACAGCCATTTTCTAAATTGTGCTGATTTGATGTTTCTTGTCCCACCCTTACTTGAATTTTTCGATTGTGGAGGAAATTGTGTATCCATTTGAGCATGTTTCCGTTGATGCCAAATTGTTTCAGTTTGCAGATGGTTCCTGTTGACCACATGAGGTCAAAGGCTTTTTCCAGGTCTAGAAAGACGGCAGCTACTATCTTATTTTCCATAAAGGCCATATTTATCTCAGAGTCCAATCTGGTTAGTTGATCAGTGGTAGATCTGTTGGGTCTAAAACCGGATTGAGTGTCAGCCAGGTGCCCTTTGTTTTCTAAATGGGCCGTCAATCGTTTAGCAATCATGGTTTCCATTGTTTTACAGATACACGATGTAAGTGATATAGGTCTGTATGACCCTGGTTCCAATTTATTTTTATTTGGTTTCATAATAGGTATGATGGTGGCAAGTTTCCATTCAGGTGGGAGTTCTCCTCTTTGATAGGAGATATTCATAAGTTTCAATAGTTCCATTTTGGAGTTATCGGGTAGTTGTTTGAGCATTTCATAATGGATTGTGTCCGCTCCTGGTGTTGATTCCTTTTTGGATGATAATGCAGTTCCCAGTTCAAAAAATGTGAATGGTCGGTTTAAGTCCGAGTTATTTTCTATTGCCTGGGGTTCCGGGATGTGACCAAGTCCCCTATCTTCCATAATTATTTTAACAGCTTGAAATTTGGGCATATGATTTGACGATTTCGACATATTGTCATAATGTTGTGCTAGAGCATTAGCTTTTTCTTTTTCATCGGTAATGATTGTTTTGTTTACCTCTAGACAGGTAATATGGTCAGTAGGTTTACCCCGGAAGCGGTTAATCATATTCCATACTGTTTTGGAGTTTGCCTTATGGTCTATTTTAGATACAAAATCACGCCATGAGTTAATCTGTTTGTCCCTTTTAATGTCTCTTGCTTCATTTTTTAACCTGTTATAGTTTCGTTTTTGTTCTGGATTTTTATTTTTAAGGTATTTCTTTCTAGCTTGTTCACGTTTTTTGATAGCTATAGTAATTTCCTGATCCCACCAGGGCGGTCGGAGCGATTTTACTTTTGGTTTTGTTTTAGGAATAGTTTTTTGACAAATTTGTTGGAGGGATTCTACAAAGTCTGTTGCTATTTCCTGTGTTGGATTGTTTTCGTTTATTTTTAATGTTTCTGCGCACAGAATTTTGAACTTTTCCCAATCAGCTCTTTGTAAGTTCCATTTTGGATTGTGGGCTGTCCCCAGTGCATTGAATTTTGAAAGAAATCGGAGGTAGATGGGGAGGTGATCGCTTCCACAAGTGTTGCCCAGGGTTTCCCAGATTGTACCTATGCTCAGGGCTGGAGTGGCTATTGACAGGTCAGGCGATGTAGTATATTCGGCCATCGTGGCTTCATCATTCTCATTGAGTATAATAAGGCAGTTATTTATGACGAGGTCAAGTAAGATTTTTCCCCTTGTGTTAGATTTGGAGCTCCATAAGGAGTCATGGGCATTAAGGTCGCCTACAAGGATGAAATTTTTGGTAGGGATAAGGTCAAGGACCCTTTGATATTCGTCAGCTGTGGACCCGCTTTCAGGAGGGTCATAGCAATTTAGGATGGTTATTTTGTCTTTTTCTAAATATATGGTGGTGGCACAGTATTCAAGGTTGGGTTGCTCAATTTTAAGGTCTAAGTTTGTGAAAGGTAAATCGTTTCTAATATATGTTAGGACTCCGCCTCCTCTGTCTATTCTATGTTTGAAGGAGGCGACTTTGTAATTGGGTATGTGGGGTATTTTATTTTTCAACCACGTTTCTTGTAGGCAAAGTAGATGGGGCTTAAGTTTTTTATCTTCCAGTTGTGACCTCAGTTCGGAGATATTGCCCATGTTACGGATGTTCCATTGAACCAATTCAAGGTCAGAAGCTGTTGTTACAGCCGCGTGTGTGAAGCCGTTGTTATAGTCGTGGGGCAATGGCGGGGGTATTAGTGTCTACCGGAGGTCTCTTGTGATAGTAACGTATAAATATTGTTACTATGGTACGTTGCCTTAGGTATGGAGTTATTAGGTCGTCTGGTTTTTTGCTGGGCAACCATTGTGTTGGCATTTGTATTTATAGGATCGGGCCTTCTAACTTGGTTGGATGAGGCAGTTCCTGTATTTTGAGGAGCATACCTCGGCACATTTGGTTTAAAGGGAACTGGGGGCAGGTTATAGGTCTGTATGAGGGGGGGGAGTGTTATCCCTTTCATCCACATGCTTCTCTATGATGTTTGATACTACACTTTCTTTCTGCTTTTTGCTCATATTGGATGTGTTTGTGTGTAAGATGTCCGTTAATATGTGTTTTAATTGTAGTAGTGTAATGGTTTTCGTCATGTCAGGTCCGGTTGCTGGTTGTTCGGCATTTTTAGTTTTATTTATTTTCGGAAAGTCCGTTTCTAAATTAAAAAGGGAGGGGGGCTTAATCATCATGAGGGGGGGGGGGCTAGTTTTTTATCGGTCCTATGTGTTGTTGGATCTTTCCTTCTTTTTGACCATTCTATGTAGGTTATGTTATTTTTTCTATCAATGGCATATTTCTGCTCCAGGAAGAAGGGGCAAGATTTGGATGCCGCTCCATGTTGACCGTAGCAATTGCTACATTTCCTTAATCGCGATTCAGTTTTATGCGTGCACTGGCTGTAATTATGATTTCCAGCGCACAAAGGACACTTAACGGGGTTACCAGGACAGGTGTTTATACTATGCCCATGTTCCTGGCAATTATTGCATCTTAGATAGGGTATTTCGCAGGGGTAAACTGGATAAGATTCTGTCCTAGTTAGAAGTAGTGTGGGGGCTTCCTGAACATTGAAAGTAATTTTGACCATGTCTGTTGGTTGTTTAAGTTTGTTCGAGATTCTGTAAAGATCCTTTATGAGTTGGCCATTTTGGTTGAATGACCGCTGAAATTGGGCCAGGTTAGTGTTGAAGGGGATGCTTTTAATTATCCCCGTACTGGTTGGATTGTTCTTGTTAACGGGGGCTGATTGCTGGGTAGGGGTCTTTGTAAACTTGATTTGATAAAGTCACAAATTGCAAGAGTATATATTGCGATATACTGTCTGAAACCTGACGTCATCACGTAACGTCGCTTTTCATTGGTTGGCAGTAGGTTTTTCGCAGATCACAGGGCTTGTCGCTTAGTGGAAAATAATACATGCACAGAAATTCCCGGAAGGAGACTTGGACTCATTACGAAAACTGGCCTATACAAATACAGTGTAACCTTTATCGCCAAAAATATGAAAATTTTGAGGTGAAAAATTGTGATATGTTTCTTATTTCTGCTCAAAATATAGATTAAGGGTACTCAAGTTAGAGGCGGTTCTAACGAGTACCACAATCTATATTTTAGAGCAGAAATAAGAAAAATAAGGTTTACCCCTGCAAACCCCAGTTTTACTTTATAAAACTGTGGTTTAAGGGGGTCAAAATTGTATAGGCGTGTTCACGTGATGTGTTTCGTTGAATCCTTAAATTTCTGCAAGTGCATTATAATGGGGCGTAACTGTCTTGAAAATTGTCATTTGGTGAGGTAAATCGTCGGTTTACCGCTGCATTCCGGCGTGGCCGTTGGTAAGTTTATTCTCGTGTTGTCAAAAGAATTCCTAAAATTTACCATTTTTGGTGGCATTTTTATATTCCGATGACAAAGTTTGAATTATTTGAAATGAAGAATCATTTCTTGTGGATTTTATCGATGTGAAAACTCGATTCCCGAAATTGTGTGGTTTATACAGGCATTTTGATAAAGCATCGGGTTTGAATTCGAGACATGTACCAGGTTCGATCACCACCAGCGCCAAGTGCTGTTTGCTTGATCAAGAGATTTTATCCACATTGCTTAGTACTGGTTTCTACCCAGGAAGAGGAAGACAAAAAAGAGGACCACATGGAAGATAAGTCATCACGAGGACAAGTCCGTGAGATAAAGACCCCGGCGCTAAACCCCACTTCATATAGAGAAAACTGGGGTTTACGGGGGTGTGCATTATTTTTCTTATTTCTGCTCCAAGACAAAGGTTGTGGGTACTCGTTAGAACCGCCTCAATGAGGCGGTTCTAACGAGCACCCACAACCTATGTTTTGAGCATTTATAAGAAAAATTTCACAGATTTTCATCCGAAAAGTAGCCATTTTGGGGATGTTAAAAATGCAATAAGTCGCACGGGTGTGTTATCGTAATGACTAGTTTACTAAATACGTTACCCTCTATAAATAATTTGATCGCTGCGTAAACGATATTTGGTCGTTTGATTTGAGGTTTAACGTCCCCATCAACACTGTATAGGTCATTTTGGAGACGTTGCTTCCAATTTTGTGGGACGTTTACCCGACATTGAGACGAAATGAAATCCCTGCCGCCCAATGAAACCAATAGGGTTTATACATGTAAACATGGACGGTCCGACTCGCACCGCTTTGCCTGGGCAGGCTTCGATCCTCTAAGCTGTTTGCCAGTACTCGTGTGCGGTTCGGTTTCAGCTCTGCGTGGAAGCATCACGCAGCCCATCAATTTCTTCAAGCCCCGATGGGCGGGGTCCACGCTGCGTAAACGAAGGCGAATCCTTCGGAAGGAGACGTAGACTGATTCGTTAAAACCCTTAAATTGCCACGCCAGACACATGATTCCAGTCCAGATTGTATAAATAACAATCTTACGCAACACGCTGACCTCAAAGCGATAAAGATTGCGCGCCTAATTTATATAAATGACTTGCAGATTTCCTACGAAACAGTGGTAGTCACAAGGACATCAGCACTGAAGAACTTCTGTGCTTAGTTTTGTTTGAATTGGGGCTTTACGTCGCCGTGAGCACTATATCGATCATTTTGGAGCCGTTGCTTCCAATTTCGTTGGTTGTTTACCCGACATTGAGATGATATGACATCTCAAGCCCTACCATCCAAACAAACCAAAAGCATTTGTATGCAGGGAGGGTCAGACTCGCAGCCCTTTGCCTGGGCAGGCTTTGACTAGTACTCATGTCGGGTCGATTTCAGCTCTGCTTTGAAGCACTATGCAGCCCAATCTATTTCTCCAAGCCCGACGTGCGGGGGTCGTCTTCTGTGCTTATTAACTTTGGGTCGATTTACGAACAATCGACCGTAAAGTACTTAACATGCAAACATTCGTGTGACAACGGCTCAGATAGAATGAACAATACAAGAACCGCCACACACAGAAAACGTAAACCAAGCGACTGTATTGCATCAAAGAGCAGTACCACATTAACAAAAATTTACTCACTCACAATACGACCCCCGCCCATAGGGGCTTGAAGAAATATATGGGCTGCATGATGCTTCCACGCAGAGCTGAATCCGGCTCGCACACTAGTACTGGTAAACCGCTTAGAGGATCTGAGCCTGTTCAGGAACCGCGGTGCGAGGCGGACCGTCCATGCTAATAAACCCTGTTGGTTTCATTGGGCGACAGGGCTTTAGATGTCATTTCATCTCAATGTCGGGTAAAAGTCCCACAACATTGGAAGCAACGTCTCCAAAATGACCTTTACAGTGTTGACGGGGACGTTAAACCTCAAATCAAACAAACAAATACTCACAATAATGTATCTAAAGTTATGTGTAAGGACCTTCATCGAGTTTTTCAAAACCTTCTATCTAAAAAAACTGATTCTAATACTACGCGCCTATATAGAGAATGGAAACGAACAGTGATTTATTCTGCAATAAATCACTAGTCGAAAGAACAGGACGTGGAAAGTCGCCGTTTAGTGACATCACTTTTATCTTCGCTAACGTTAGACGGTGTATTGCCATTTACTTGCATCATCAAAAAATGTTACATAGAGGATCTTACATGAGTGTTCATGTATTATTGAATTTGTTAAACGAATTGAGGAAAAGGGATAAAATGCCAGGCATTGCCGTTTAATAAATTCAATTATGCATGAGCACGAATGCAAGATTCTATTTATCATATGACATTTAAAACGCATTTTATTCACGATTGTTTACAAAAATGTCAATACTCCGCCGTTAGTGAACGCGACGTTAACGTGAAGAGCCGCGCACATGTATAAGCGCCTAAGGTACTGGCTTGCAAAATGTCTAACAATAGGGCTATTGCAAATTTTTATTCTTACAAACATCCTGTTTTTTTCAGGCGTTGATATGGCAAATTTTACAAGTCAGCCGAACTCTGTACGGAACATCGCTTACCAATTAAAAGAAAATGCAACTAATCAAAATATCAGCGAAATGGACTGCATGGTGTACGGTGAAAATTGCTCTTACCAATACATATATGACATCGGAAGTGAAATAGAGCAGTTTATGACATTCGAAAAATACGTGCGCATAATCGTACCCATCATATTTGGACTTATTGTCATCCTAGGCCTCTTGGGGAACTTGTTGGTTATATTTGTTGTTTTATGCAACAAACAAATGAGAAGTACAACAAATATTTTGATCGTAAGTCTTGCATTTGCGGATTTGCTTTTCATTATATTCTGCGTCCCTTTCACAGCAGCGGGATACGCCTTGCCCTTCTGGCCATTCGGTGACTTTTGGTGCAAAGTTGTCCAATTTGTGATATTTGTGAGTGCGTACATCAGCATATACACGCTAGTTTTAATGTCACTTGACCGATATCTGGCAGTGGTACATCCAATATCATCACTGGCCATCAGAACGCAAAGAAATGCGTACATTGTAGTGGTCATCACGTGGTGTATTTTCTTTATGTGTCACATCCCACTGTTGTTTCAGTATGGAATTCACGAGTACAACTACTACGGTGAAGATCGCTCTGTATGTATGAATGTAAAGAGCTTACAAAACCCAGGAATAAACAAAGTGTTCTTTGCCTCATTTCTTGTCTTTGGATATGTCCTGCCTTTGTCTCTTGTTTGCGTTCTTTATGGATTCATGTTGAAACGACTTCTTTACGGTATGATGCCTGTAGGGAGCCAGAGAAACGAAAATAACCGCTCACGGAGGCGCGTTACAAGGATGGTGATAATTGTTGTGGTGATTTTTGCAATCTGCTGGTTGCCCATACAGATCATCTTCATGTTGCAGCAGTTTGGGGAGTACTCCTCGAATGTCATATCAGCTGCTGTGCAGATGGCCGCTAATTGTCTCGCCTACATGAACTCGTGTGTTAATCCCATACTTTACGCTTTTTTGTCTGACAACTTCAGAAAGGGATTCAAAAAACTACTAGCTTGCAGTCCAGCGAAATATTCTCAATTACGTCTCATGGTAAATGGACACAAGGATACAGAAAACATCCTTCCTACAGGGAACAGTCTTCATTCAACATGCAAAATGTCACCCAACCAGGAAGGTGGTCGAAAAGAAAACGCCAATTGTGCAGAAGCAGCCAATCAATGCGGACGAATGTTATGGCTAAACATGGAAACTACCAATCAGTGTGCTCAGACTGATTTATAATATGACATTGCTCCCGGTTTTAGGTATCATAAATGTTGTTTCGAAATCGCAAGCCCTGTGATTTAAGTTTTGTATATGCCTACTGTTGTATAAGTCACGCGATATCTTCCTCAATTTCAACCGATACAAAAAAATCCTCAATTTCAACCGATACAGAAAAGGGTCTTCGACTAAGGCCCATATCAGACCGCACCCCACCAAGTTACGGTAAAGCATTCACTGTTTGGGTCAGAGCACCCAAATACCGCACAGCGAATAATCTGGTCAGACCACGCGGATGTGTAGGCTGATCTCAGTCTTCGCTCGGAGATCACTGTTCGAGACATTATACAAACCCTTTGTAAATTTTACCCCCGAAAAAAGGAATTTTAATATGAAACATTTTGATATTTTTGTATTTATGCTCAAAATATAGATTATGGGTACTCGTTAGAACCGCCTCATCGAGGCGGTTTTAACGAGTACCAACAATCTCTATTTCAGAGCAGAAATAAGAAAAATAAGGTTTACCTCTGTAAACCCCAGATTGTTCAATGGGGTCAAAATTATATAGGCGTGTTTTCGTGATGAGGCGCGGTTCAAATATTACGCGTAGAAGCATCCGTGGCGCAGTGGTAACGCTACTCGCCTTGTAAACCAGGGATCGCAGGATCGATCCCGGGCTTCTCCAAACTTTCGGATGAGTCTTTAAACCGAGGTACCGTCTCCGTATGACCTTAGCTGTTGGTGGGACGTAAAACTAAAACTCTACCGCCCCCGCCCATAGGGGATTAAAGAAATATATGGGCTGCACGATGCTTCCACGCAGAGCTGAATCCGGCCCGCACACTAGTACTGGTAAACCGCTTAGAGGATCTAAGCCTGTCCAGGAACCGCGGTGCGAGGCGGACCGTCCATGCTAATAAACCCTGTTGGTTTTATTGGGCTACAGGGCTTGATGAGTCTTTAAACCGAGGTCCCGTCTCCGTATGACCTTAGCTGTTGGTGGGACGTAAAACTAAAACTCTACCGCCCCCGCCCATAGGGGCTTAAAGAAATATATGGGCTGCACGATGCTTCCACGCAGAGCTGAATCCGGCCCGCACACTAGTACTGGTAAACCGCTTAGAGGATCTAAGCCTGTCCAGGAACCGCGGTGCGAGGCGGACCGTCCATGCTAATAAACCCTGTTGGTTTCATTGGGCTACAGGGCTTGAGATGTCATTTCATCTCAATGTCGGGTGAAAGTCCCACAAAATTGGAAGCAACGTCTCCAAAATGACCTTTACAGTGTTGACAGGGACGTTAAACCTCAAATCAAACAAAACAAAACTAAAACTCACTCACTCAAATATTACGCATAAAGTTGTACAGAGAGACCTAACGACGAGCAATCTGCGTACATGTATCAGTCGAGTCAGTCCAGAGTTTGTTTGTTTTTGTTGTTGTTTTAATTGGGGTTTAACGTCCCCATCAACTCCATTTAGGTCATTTTTGAGACGTTGCTTCCACTTTTGTGGGACTTTTACCAAAATTGAGATGAATTGACATCTCAATTCCTGCCGCCAAATGAAACCAATATTTATATGCATGGACGGTTAGACTTGTACCACTTTGCCTTGGCATGGTTAGACCTTCTAAGCCATTGACCATATACTCATGCGGTTTCAGCGCTGTGTGGAAGCATCATGCAGCCCAATCTATTTCTCCAAGCCCCGGTGGGCGGGTGCCAAGTCAGACCAGTGACTTCGCTGAGTGTTCTTTGGATAAGGCAGATACTGCATATCAAGTTTCTGATTCCATGCGGTGAACACCCCTCTAAAGGCCATTTTATATAGAGAACAGTGGGGTTTACAGGGTATACACAATTTGGGTTTACGCAGGTGTACTCTATTTTCCTTAATTTTTCTCAAAAACAAGACTGTTGGTACTCGTTAGAACCGCCTCATTGAGGACTTCGTCTAAAAAGAAGAAAATTATCGAACATTAACTGGGCCCCGTCAAGCGATTTTGGTACTTATCGCCTATGCGAGCAGCGAAGGTTCAGGCGAGCCTGCGCATCCGCGCAGTCTCGCCAGAACCTTCGCTGCTCGCTCATACAAGCAGTGAATCAAGAGGAACCTTCAGACAGAAAGACATATCCCTGGCCCCTCTGAGTGGCTGGGCATGCGCAGTTAAAATTTGTCATGACGGAGTGCTCGAAGACACAAATTCGCTTGGCGGGGCTCAACTGATCTATGAGGGCCTCGTAACTTGCATGTGGTGAATAATCGTGAAACTAAGGAAGATGATTATGGCCAGTAAAATTGCTTTAAGCGGTTTTGTAATTGACCGTTCTAAGGTTTGTTTATATTTCGCTTTCCCGCTTCTTTCTGGCGTTTGGCTGCATGGCTTTCATGTTCTGTGGGTTTATTGTAGCTTGTTAGCTTTTAAGTATTTCGTAAAAATATGTTCTGTGAAAGGGTTATCATTAAGAAGCAAGGAATACAAGGAATACACCACAGAACAGAAAATTATGGAAAGTACATTTTTGGGGGGTGGATTGGGGTGCGGAGGGGGCGGCAGACAAGCTAGTTTCGGCCATCTCATCAGTGACCCTAAAAATCCAAAATTCTACAATGGAATCAATGATCCCACCTCCAGAAGGTGTTAGCATTGTTTGTGTGTGCCATACCTGTCCCATTGCGATATTAACTTCTACATCCGATTGGTGGAATGTGCATTTTGGTTGTGGCATCCCATAAACAATTAACCTAGTTTTCTTTCTGTACTCAAAACCAGTGCGAAACATTTTTTTTTCTTTTACGTTATTTTTTCTGTTGTTGAAATAATAGTTTTTGGCTGCCCCTGCGAACCACGCTGTTGATTGAAACAGATATCCATACGTCTAACTCTTGCGGGAAAAAACACAAATACACGGTAAATTTAAACGTCGAAAAAACATTTTAAGACGAAAAATTGTGATATTGTTTTCTTATTTCTGCTCAAAATATAGATTGTGGGTACACGTTAGAACCGCCTCGATGCGGCTGTTCTCACGAGTACCCTCAATCTATATTTTAGAGCAGAAATAAGAAAAAATAATGTATACCCCTGTAAACCCCAGTTTTACTTTATAAAAGTGGAGTTCAAGGTGGTCAAAATTATATAGGCATTTTTTTTGTGACGTGTAGACACGTTAATGCGATTTCCACATTAATTAAACGAAACGACAGCAAAAAAAAAAAAAAAAAAAAAAACAAAAAAAAAAAAAAACAACTCCATCGAATTTTGAAAAGCAGGCAGATACAGTCAAGCATTGGAACGCATCCCACCTGATGATAGTTAATCGCGAGGATGTGCCAGGAGTTTAGACAAGTTTCTAATTCACCGTGACAATCTGAATCTGGCAGTGTTAAGTGTGTATGTAAATCGTACAAAATCGTACAATGCACAAGTTGGATATATAGAGGATCTTACATGAGTGCTCATGTATTATTGAATTTATTAAACGAGTTGAGGAAAAGGGATATAATGCGAGGCTTTGCCGAGCATTTTATCCCTTTTTCTCAACGAGTTTAATAAATTTAATAATACATGAGCACGAATGCAAGATTCTATTTATCATATGACATTAAAGGCGTATTTTATTCACGATTGTTTACAAAAATGTCAACATTCCGCCGTTAGTAAACGCGACGTCATTAATGACGTCGTACATGTAACGTTACGGGACGTATCTAGCTAATTTGCATATTTAATCCACTAGTGGATTATCGAAAATAATACATGACGTTATTACACTATACATGACGTTATTACACGTCATATGATAAAGTGAATTCCTTCATATCTCAAAATAGTTAAAGTTTTAGATACTTTTCTTATTTGTACTCCAAACATGGGTGGTGGATGCTTGTTAAATGTAAAACCGAGGTGGCCGGCTTGAGATGTCATTTCATCTCAATGTCTGGTATATGTGGGACGTTAAACCTCAATTCAAACAAAAATCCTCGAACCGCCTCACTGACCAGAGTTTTCTCTATATAAAGTCGGGTTTAGAGGGGTGTTCATTTAACGGACTTGTCAACCTGATGGTTCATCAGGCGTAATGTTGATACATACAAAGATTAGGCAGGGGCCAAGAGGTTTTTTTTTTTTTCGAAAATGTTTTTCCTGGAAAGTAGGCCAGTTTTTGATAAGTTACCTTTGAAGTTGAAACGATGCTGCATATGAAACCACTGTATGGACACCTTCTCTGAATTGCATAACGTCGCCACAGATAATAAAGTATGGTAGCCTGGTAATGCAATATTCTTGTATGAGTCTCAAAAATCCGATATTTTCTCAATTATGCGCTAACATATTGAAACAAAAACAGCGTTCTGGGGTTGAAATATGTCCGTTCTATTGATTAATCATATTCCCTTATAATTTTGATGACATATGTTTCAGCCTGGCGCAATCAAAATTGTGTACTCTACGTAACAAGAAAAGAATAACGTTTTCTTTAGTCTCATTTGTATATTAGATGACTAAACAAGATAATTTCCCCACACACAATTGATAACTGTTCTAAGATCACATTACTATTATTATTATTATTGTTATTATTATTATTATTATTATTATTATTATTATATAAAATTATACAGTCATATCATTCGCCCCCGCCCATAGGGGCTTGAAGAAATATATGGGCTGCATGATGCTTCCACGCAGAGATGAATCCGGCCCGCACACTAGTACTGGTAAACCGCTTAGAGGATCTAAGCCTGTCCAGGAACCGCGGTGCGAGGCGGACCGTCCATGCTAATAAACCCTATTGGTTTCATTGGGCGACAGGGCTTGAGATGTCATTTCATCTCAATGTCGGGTAAAAGTCCCACAAAATTGGAAGCGACGTCTCCAAAATGACCTTTACAGTGTTGACAGGGACGTTAAACCTCAAATCAAACAAACAAACAAACAGTCATATCATTATGTTACATGTACCTGCTTTCAAGTAGTGTCACTGTACAAATCACTCACTGTAGATGTGGCCAATAAAAGGGTTAGTATTTGAAAGCAGGCAATACACAACATAACCGAAAAGGCGCTTTTCTAGGCTTTTCTATGCCAGGCCAGTTATTTATACCAAATCGGTCTTATTAGACCCTTAATAGATATAGTGAAATTCCGCTATTAAGACCACCTAAAATTAAGACTAATTCTGCTCAAAAAGCTTATTTTGAAGGCTTCACTTAATTTTCCTTTGTGATTTCTGCCCACAGTGTCTTCTGGTCATCGACCACCTTTGGGACTGTTCAAAAGTGGTCTTAAAGACCACTTTTGAACAGTCCCAAAGGTGGTCTTAATAGCGGAATTTTACTGCATTTTCAAAATGCCTCAATGTCATCAATGACTCCTAAAGACTACACTATGACGAAGAACAGGGAGACTTTTTTTCACAGCCGCAACACATGCCCTTAACACCAACTGTAGTGATGTTAAATATGTTCTGTAGAGGGGGTATCCTTTTGAAGCGAGGATTAGCCCTTTTTGTACCAAATGACTGACTGACATTTGTTTTTAAGGTAACCGGGCGCCAAGAGCACATAGGGGCTGTACCAAATGGAATCTTCCAGCTCAAGGTATATATAGCAGGAGTCTGCTTCAAAATTTAGGGGTGTCAGGTTGAATTTTATTCAAAATGTATTTGGAAAATGGCTTAACTTTTTGCAAACAGTGTATGCCCTGATCAGACGTCTCGATCTGCGGGGTCGGATCTGGGCCTGCACTGTTTGCCAGCTACCCGTTTGGGGGTTTCCGGTACAAAATGGGTTAAACAACAGAACTGAAAAATATGTAATGCTTCGCTGATTTGGTTCTAATATATAGCTAACCTTTATCCCGCTGAATACATATATTTAGCTCCACCCAGTCCTGCCTATCCACCAATCAAATTACTTGATCAGATGCATTCGTTCAGATATCAAACTGTATGGCAAAAGTGAATCTGATCTGGTATAGGTCCTGATCCACACTGCTTGCAACGGTTGTCGTGTTCAGCAGGATTAGGGTTAAGACGCGTGGCGCATCCTGTTCGTTGTATGACATCACGGAAACACGCCTATATATTTTGACCCCACTTTTATATAGTAAAACAAGGGTTTGCAGGGGTAAACATTATTTTTCTTATTTCTGCTCAAAAACATAGAGTGTGGGTACCCGTTAGAACCGCCTCGCCGAGGCGGTTCTAACGGGTATCCACAATCTATGTTTTGAGCAGACGGCGATGCGGTTCTAACGAGTAACCACAATCTATGTTTTTGAGCAGAAATAAGAAAAATACTGCAATTTTTTATCTGTAAATTTTCATTTTTGGTGGTAAAATTTACAAAGTATTTGTATAGTTTTCGTTTTCGTAATGGATATTATCGTTCTTTTGTGTATTGTCTATTATTGTGTTTCGCTCAAAGGTGTAGTCGGTGTCAATTGGATCAACACGCGCGTTAGGCATTGTGCAATTTTTCTCAGATGCCCAAAACCCATGTATTTTTTTTTTCTGATGAAATTTGAAAACAGTGCAATCTGCCTCTTATTTCATGCATTAATCAATGATAGGACATTTAGGTTCTCGTTAGAACCGCCCCAGGGAGACCATTAATCTATGATTTAAAGCGAAATAATAAAGTATACCCCTGTAAGCCCAAGCTTCTCTATATTACCAAATCGTGTTAACAAAATACATGTGAAATGGTCACGCACATAATTTTTATGTTACCTACATGCGAGGTGCACCAGCAGAGGCACGTCAATCAAAAAGGTCATTACGAAATTACGCCTATACAAATACATTGTAAATTTTATCACCGAAAAAAAAAAAAAACAAAAAAAAAACACGAAAGTTTTGGGATGAAAAAATTGTTATATTTTCTTTATTTCTGCTTAGAAAATATAGATTACGGTTACATGTAAGAACATCCGAGTGACAAAGTGCTTTCTTTCATGTCTCCAATTTTTTTTTTCTGAACACAATTTGTGATTATTTTATTAAGGCTTCAAACATAGCTTGTTGGTGCTCATTAAGGCGGTTCTAATAAGTACCCACAACCATTGTCTTGGAGCAGAAATGAAAACAAAAATGTATTTCCATGTAATCCCGCATTTTCTTTATATAAACTGGGGATTTACATGGGTATTCGTTATACGGACTTGTTAGGACGATGGTAGTCCAGAAGAACAATTAAGTCAGTGACTAAGTAAAACACACAGCGAACATTCTGATAAGACGGCGCCTATGCGCTGGGCGCATATGTTTAAAATGCATGTTCACTTGGCGATACCATCTATTTGTGTCTTTGCATTTAGCAGCGATCATCGAAATGTAGGAGTGACAGCGGTATTCACGTTTCATTTTATGTGTTGCCTTTTAAATAAAGGATAGAAATAATTCCATGTTCAAAAAAGTGCACTATTTACTGTAATTGTATAGTTTTTTGTAGAATTTGAAATAATAACAGGCAACCAGTGAGTTTTTGACATTTAAAGCTTTGTGAGGCTAGAGATCGAAATCGACACCATTTCTTGCCGTCCTTGGTCATAGATAACGACCTCCGCTTTGGTCAAATACAAGACAGTAACGCACTTTTAGACCTCATTCGCGTTGTTGACACTTATTGCGAAAATCAGTAATTATCACCAGAAAACAAACCGAAATAAAAAGATGCTACTATGACATTACGATATCTAACCCGTGCGACATAGTGCATTTTTCACATCTCCAAAATGACTACTTTTCTGATGAAAATCCTTGATATTTTTGTTATAAATGCTCAAAACATAGGTTGAGGGTGCTCGTTAGAACCGCCTACACTTTATATAGAGAAAACTGGAGGTTGTGGGGTATATATTATTTTTCTTGTTTCTGCTCTAAGACAAAGGTTGTGGGTACTCGTTAGAACCGCCTCAATGAGGCGGTTCTGACAAGCATCTACAACCGAGCACTTACAATCTAACGTAAGACCCGCCCCAATGAGACTGTTTAGTAAAGCCCCTATGTTGCGATTATTGAAGTGCCACAACATATTTTGGTATGGTAAATAAATGCAAGATAAAAAAAAAAACATATTTTTTTTTTCATGGTAAAAAATTGTAGATAAATATCTTTAATTGCTTATTTGCCCTCCTTATATGTCCGAGCGTAAAATAAAAAAAAACTATAAAGAAAAAATGTTGAGATGGTAGATTTTTTCTGCCTATAAATAAATGATACTGAGTATAAAACTCCTCTATTCCGTCAAAACCTATTTTATTGTACACCCTTCGAAGCTACATGTTTATCAAATTTGAAATTTACCAAGATATATTCTGGCCTGTGGGAGGCAAAATGTACACATCACGAAAACACGCCTATGTAATTTTGAACCCTTAAACTCCACTTCTATATTGCAAAATAAGGATTTACATGGGTGTTCATTTTTTTTTCTTTTTTCTGCTCTAAAACAAAGATTGTGGGTACTGGTTAGAACCGCCTCGCCGAGGCGGTTCTAGCAAGTACCCACAATCTACGTTTGGAGCAGAAATATGAATACTATAAGAATTGTTTTCAGAAAATTTTCTCTTTTTTTTGTATATTTTTCAATACATGTGCGTATGCATATATACCATTTGTCATGCAATGGCGATATAAATAGACATTACGAAACCACGATTATTCCATTACGATAACACACCCGTGCGACATAGTGTATTTTTTAGCATCTCCAAAAATGGCTACTTTTCTGATTAAAATTTGCGATATTTTTCTTATTTATATTGCAAACATAGGTTGTGTGTGCTCGTTAGAACCGCCTCAATGAGGCGGTTCTAACCATTACCCACAACCTATGTGTTGGAGCAGAATTAAGGAAAATAATGCAATAATGCTTACCCCCCCCCCCCTTAAACCCCAGTTGTCTCTATATGTAAAGTGGGGTTAAGTGGGATGTTCATTTCACGGACTTGGTCACGTGATGATTACTATAACGCAACCGTGTGACTTAATGCATTATTTCATGTCTCAAAAAGTTTTTTTTTTATAACATATGTGATATTCCTCCAATTTATATCAGAAACATAGGTTGTAGGTGCTCATTAGAACCGTACAGATATCAGACGCTTCTTGTGAAAAATAAGGATATCGTTTTTCTTGTCCTCTTTCTCTCTCTCTCTCTCTCTCTCTCTCTCTCTCTCTCTCTCTACTCTTTATCTTTGGTGCTGGGTTACAGCAATTTTCATTTCAAAGACCTCTCACAATAATGATTTCAATTGTTTATTTTCAGATACAAAGATGGGCACATATAAGGACGTGATTAATCCATGGATAAATATCACCGTGCCATTCAAGGACCTCCAGTGGAACTTGAGCCACCTAGGTTTATATTACAATGGCTCAAACGATTCTCTGGATTACCCTTTCCCTCCCTTGAATGGGAGTGACGCGGACATTGCACGATTTTTGGAATTCGAAAGAACAGTGCGCATATTAATACCGATTATATTTGGACTTATAGCTGTTTTGGGACTAGTTGGCAATGCACTGGTGATCTGCGTTGTGTTATCAAATCAACAGATGCGCAGTACAACCAATATTCTGATCGTAAGTCTCGCGTTCGCGGATTTGTTTTTCATAATATTTTGTGTACCTTTTACGGCAACTGGTTATGCCTTACCATACTGGCCATTTGGTACTATATGGTGCAAGATAGTACAATATTTTATGTTTGTCTGTGCGTATGTTAGCATATACTCTCTAGTGCTGATGTCGCTGGACAGGTATCTTGCAGTGGTACACCCTATATCATCGATGTCAATACGAACACAACGTAACACTTACGTAGTTGTTTGCATCACGTGGGTTATCATTCTTCTAGGACATATCCCATTGTTACTTCAATATGGTGTGTTTGAGTATCAATACTATGGAGAAAGTCGGACAACATGTATAAATCTAAAGAATCTGAACAATCCTAAAATTAGGAAATTGTTTTACGCTTCATTCTTTGTATTTGGATACGTTTTGCCATTATCTTTGATATGTGTTCTGTATGGATTTATGTTGAAACGCTTACTTTATGGCGTCGTGCCCGGTGGAAGCCAAAGAGCCGAGAGTATCCGATCAAAAAAGCGCGTGACAAAAATGGTAGTTATAGTTGTTGTTATTTTTGCGTTGTGCTGGTTGCCTATACAAATTATTTTTATGGTTCAGAACTTTGGGTTCTTTGATGATGATATATTCTCAATCGCGATGCAGTTCGCGGCCAATTGCCTTGCATACATGAACTCATGTGTTAATCCGATCCTCTATGCTTTTCTTTCCGAAAATTTTAGGAGAAGCTTTAGGAAGCTTCTGTGCTGCGGTTCTGTGCAGTACACCAAGTTTGAGTATGAGAAAACGAACATCAGACATAATGACAACAAGGAACCTGTGAAGACATATACGCAGTCAACAAACACGGCTTCTACAGCCCTGCATACCTACATCAACAATGGTAGTAGCAAGAATGGAAGCAATAAGAGTAATGAAGCTGTCAATCACTGCGCACAAACGGACTTGTAGACCGTAAACATTTCTTGACCAAGACTTTCTTATAAATACAGTAAATTCCTATATTAAGACCACCTTTTTGACTTTTCAAAAGGGATCTTAAAGACCACTTTTGAACAGTCCCAAAGATGGTCTTAGACCAGAGGACTCTGTGGGCAGAAAACACAAAGACAGGTTAAGTGCAACATTCAAAATAAGTTTTTCAAAGCAGAATTGGTCTTAATTTTAGGTGGTCTTAATAGCGGAATTTTACTGTATATAGTAAAATTCCTATATTAAGGCCAACTTTGGGACTGTTCAAAAGTGGTCTTCAAGACCACTTTTGAACAGTCTCAAAGATTGTCACACAAAGACAGAATAACTGCAACCTGCTAAATAAGCTTTTCAAAGCAGAATTAGTTTAATCTTAGGTGGTCTTAATAGCGGAATTTCACTGTATTGGCCGCGCCAGGCATGACAGATGTCTTCAAGCATATGCGACCAGTGACGACGCA
This sequence comes from Lucinisca nassula, assembly GCA_963580285.1. Taxonomy (NCBI): domain Eukaryota; kingdom Metazoa; phylum Mollusca; class Bivalvia; order Lucinida; family Lucinidae; genus Lucinisca; species Lucinisca nassula. The sequence continues at coordinate 96,200,086 of OY757011.1, forward strand.
GATCACCTTGTTCATCTGCGCAGTCTCAGCAGAGTCTTTGCTGTGCGTCATAAGATGTCGATTGACTCGGTGTTTATTCATACAGATAGGTCAGTTTGTATTATGACCACCAATTTACATGTAACATGTCCGTGTCATGAACACCCCTCGGAATCCCATTTTATATATAAAAAATTTAGGTTTACTAAGGTATACATTATTTTCCTTATTTCAGCTCCATGGCATAGGTTGTGGGTACTCGTTAGAACCGCCACAATGAGGCGGTGCTAACGAGCCGCCTCAATGAGGCGGTTCTAACGAGCACCTACAACCTAAGTAGGTGGTGGATACTCGTAAGAACCACCTACGCCACAATGAGGCGGTTCTAACGAACACCCACAACCTAAGTTTGGAGTAAAAATAAGTAAATTTCGTCAGAAAGATAAGCGCTTTGGAGATACGATAGAATGCCCGCCCCACCCATCGGGGCTTGAAGAAATTGTTTGGGCTGCATGATGCTTCCACGCAGAGCTGAATCCTACCACACACGAGTACTGGTAAACCGCTTAGAGGATCTAAGCCTGCCCAGGCAAAGCGGTTTGAGTCGGACCGTCCATGCTTATAAATCGTATTGGTTTAATTGGGCGGCAGGTCTGGAGATGACATTTCATCTCAATGTCGGGAAAAATCCCACACAATTGGAAGCAACGTCTCCAAAATGGCATATACAGTGTTGGCTCAAATCAAACAAACAAAATATGATAGAATGCAGTATGTCTCGCGGATGTGTTATTGTCTTGCAGAGTGGATACGCAGGTTGATTTAAGACATCGCTGAGCCCACACTGCTCAAAGATACCTCTTTGCTTGCCGTGGCTTTTTATATTATTTTGGTGCTTATCGCCTATGCGAGCAGCGAAGGTTCAGGCGAGCCTGCGCATCCGCGCAGTCTCGCCAGAAGCTTGGCTGCTCGCTCATAAAAGCAGTGAATCAAGAGGAACCTTCAGACAGAAAGCCTTATCTCTGGCCCCTCTGAATGGCAGGGCATGCGCAGTTAAAATTTGTCATGACGGAATGCTCGAAGACACAAATTCGCTTGCCGGGGCTCATATTATGGCATCTGGCATAACTGTATAAATGACATGTTAACCCTTTGTATACTGGTGGATTCTTCCTCAGTTATATGTTGGTCAATTCTATCGGTCTTTTCAGAAGTGTCTGGTCTGTTTTCTCATGATTTAATTTATTCTATGTTTAACGAGAAAAAAATACTGTTAGCAAACAGTATACATTTGGTTTTGTTTGATCGGAGGCAAGTTAACGTCCCCGTCAACAATGTATGGGTCATTTTAATTTGAAGACGTTGCTTCCTATTGTGTGGGACTTTTACCCGAAATTGTGAGATGAAATAATATATCAAGTTCTGTCGACAAATGAAACCAATAGCGTTAATAAGCATGGACGGTCCGACTCGCATCGTTTTGCCTGGGCAGGCTTAGAATCTCTAAGCGGTTTACCAGCACGCGTATGCGGTCGGTTTCAGCTCTGCGTGGAATCATCATGCAGCCCACCTATTTCTTCTAGCCCCGATGGGCAGGGGTCCCAAACAGTATACATATCGATCGGACACCGCATTATGCGGCGTCTGATCAGTGCCAGCACTGCTTGCCTATGTCCCGTTCACGGCCTCCAGGAATGAATGGCTTAATGTGGAAAAGTTTATCCTGCTTCTTATTACTAGTAATTTGAGCCAATTTACGGGACAGCCTGCCGTCGACATTACGATAGCCCACCCGTGCGACATAGTGCATTTTTTCACATCTCCAAAATGGCTCCTTTTCTGATGTGATGAAAACCCATGATAGTTTTCTTATTTAGACAGCAAACATAGGTTGTGTGTGTTCGTTGGAACCGCCTCTAACGAGTACCCACAAACTATTTCTTAAAGGCAAAAATAAGAGTACCCCTATATAAAATAATGAATACCCCTGTATACCGGCTTCCCCAGCTTCACAGAATATCGAGAGCATTGACATTTTAGCTGAAGAAATTATGGGGTATTTTACTTTCGAAGCAGCATCATAAAAGCGCCGATCCGTCCCTCGCCGATCGGGTCTTGAAGAAATAGATAGGCTGCGTGATGCTTCCACTCAGAGCTGAAACCGACCACACACGAGTACTGGTAAACCACTTAGAAGGTCTAAGCCTGCCCAGGCAAAGAAGTGCGAGTCCGACCGCTCATGCTTATAAACAATATTGGTTTCATTGGGCGACAGGGCTTGAGATGTCATTTCATCTCACTGTCGGGTAAAAGTACCACATAATTGGAAGCAACTTCTCCAAAATGACCTATACAGTGTTGACGGAGACGTTAAACCACAAATCAAACAAACACAACAAAATTGCCGATCCTATTGCACGTACCTATACGCAACTACAATGGCAGTTTAAATTTCTTTGAGAGGGGTATTTGGGTGTAAAGCATATTTTCTTTATAAATATGTGCGCATTGCACAGCCTATAAAATACCTGTGTAATTTACGTCGAATCGCGTGAATTACGTTTCTTGCACATCAGATAAGAAAATGCTGGACTAAGTCCTGAGATAGAAATTATTATCCTACTCAGGTTATCCTTTACAGGGTAAAAGTCGAGAATGTTCACGTGTTTGATTCGCACTAGTTGAACAGAACGTTACGTACCTCGTCGTTAAGTTTGACAACCCTAAATGTACCCAACTTTGTTGTACGGCAATGTACAATATTTACATTTCCAGTGTAAAGTCTAATGTAAACCTATAGAAAACAATTGCGTTCATACTTCCATGAACGCATCGAACCACATGTTTTTCAGTGACGTTAAGTGACGTCATTCTAAACTATTGTTCTCTTCGGGCGTTGATGACGTCAACGCTGCTCCGCTCTTTGTAGAAAACAGCGTTTAAATGTTTTTCCAAACAAGCATTTTTTCGTCCAGTGATGAGGGGCAAATAATGTAAAATATAAAAAATTAACTTAACTTTTCTGCTTTTCATGAAAGTATGAACGACAGTGGGTCGCTAGAAAAGTTTACATGAACCCCTTCGGGGTTCATTTACTTTGTACGCGACCCACTGCGTTCATACTTCCATGAACTGCAGAAAAATAAATTTCATTTCTTAAATATTTATAGTGCGTCATAAACGCCACACTATAGTCATCAGAATATGGCATACGTCGACCATTACTAAAAAAAATCCAAGTGTGCGGTCGATTTCAGCTCTGCGTGGAAGCATCATGCAACCCATCTCTTTCTGCAAAGGAAAATAAAAGCGATAAAGGTTGTCTTTCTTTGGAAACGTAAAACAAAACTTCTTACGCCATTGAGCATAAATATGGACAGAAGTCGAACAATAATAAAATAATAATAAAGAGGTTCACAAGGGTATACACTTTTGCTTAAATTTTGATGAAAAACGTGGCAAGAAAATTATCGAATCATCCAGAAAACACACCAATATAATTTCGACCGCCTTGAACCCCACTAATATATAGTAAAACTGGGGTGTACACGGTTAAACCTTATTTTTCTTATTTCTTCTCTAATATACAGATTGTGGGTACCCGTTAGAACCGCCTCGATGAAAGCGGTTCCAATGTGTACCCACAATCTATATTTGGGGCACATACACTGTATGAGAAAAATATCACAAAGTTTCATCATATTATTATTTTCGTTTTTCCGGCGGTAAACTTTACAATGTATTTATATAGGCGTGTTTTCGTAAAGTTAATTCTTCTGAAAATGTAAGTTCGACGCCATTCATTGCACACTGGTTTTGGTACCGTTTAGGTTATTATTTTAAGAAAACATCATTTGGCTTATTTGGTGGACCTAAAGCGGTATTACACAGAAGGCTAGAATCGAGGAAATCCGAATGGAACGCCGAATGATTTACTAATTTGATAATAATATTAAAGCTTTTTGTTTTTGTTTGATTTGACATTGAGATGAAATGACATGTCAAACCATGTCGTCCAATGAAACCAATAGGGTCTATAAACATGGACGGTCCGACTCGGACCGCGTTGCATGGGCAGGCTTAGATCCTCTTAGCGGTTTACCAGTACTCGTGTGTGGTCGGTTTCAGCTCTGCGCGAAAGCATTATGCAGGCCATCTATTTCGTCAAGCCCCGCTGGGCATTTTATAGTTTCATTTTTTTATTTATTCCATTTAATTGTTGCTGAGTCTGCATAAAGTCCTATGGGGCATTGATTAATTAATGCATTGTCATGGTTGGGAAACACTTTTAGAAGCATTTTGTGTCCCTCATCAATAATGGTCTACACTTTATAGTTATACACTTTATAGATTAAAACGCTTCGAAAAAAATATGGCAAATGACAATCTTTTTCGGTTTCATAATTTCAGAGGAAAAAAGGCTCTTAACTCGTGTGATTCATGTGGGCGTTTCACGTGTTCCTTCCTTATTTTCTCTGAAAATAAGAAACAAATTTCGTACGCTGGCGTTTGGGGCGCTTTAAGGTACATTTGTCCCTGCATTATTGCCTTTTAATTAGCCCATCACGAAAACACGCCTATATATTTTGACCCCATTAAACCCCACTTTTATATTGTAAACCTGGTGTTTGCAGGGGTAAACCTTATTTCTCTTATTGCTGCTCTAAAATATACAGTGTGGGTATTCGCTAGAACCGCCTCATCAAGGCTGTTCTAACGAGTACCCACAATCTTTATTTTGAGCAGAAAAAAGAAAAATATCAAAATTTTTTATCATACAATTTTCCTTTTTCCGGCGATAAAAGTTACAATGTATTTGTATAGGCGTGTTTTCGTAATGTACACATAAACACCATAATTTGCATCATATTGACAAGCCCGTGTAATGAACATCGCTACCCCACTTTATACAGAGAAAACTTTTAGATCATTTTTTATGTCTGCTCCAAAAAGTAGATTGTGAGTACTTGTTAGAACCACCCCAATGCGGCAGTTCTAACGAGTACACATGTACCTACATGGATGTTTAAATAAGAAAAGTATCATAAATTTTCATCAGCAAAAAATAACATTTTTTTCGAGATAAAACAATGCAGGAAAATAGCTTGCATGTTTGCTTTTGTCAACTCATATTGCTAAATTTGTTTGTTTGATTTGAGGTTTAACGTCCCCGTCAACACTGTAAAGGTCATTTTGGAGACGTTGCTTCCAATTTTGTGGGACTTTTACCCGACATTGAGATGAAATACCATCTCAAGCCCTGTCGCCCAATGAAACCAATAGGGTTTATTTGCATGGACGGTCCGCCTCGCACCGCGGTTCCTGGACAGGCTTAGATCCTCTAAGCGGTTTACCAGTACTAGTGTGCGGGCCGGATTCAGCTCTGCGTGGAAGCATCGTGCAGCCCATATATTTCTTCAAGCCCCTATGGGCGGGGGCGGCCATATTGCTAAACAAACGGTAAATAATGCATACTCGTGTATACCATCTTTCTCTTTATAAAGTGGAATTTTCAAGGCTATTCCATTTCGAGAACATACCCGCATGCTACATGTACATTGGCACCATCTTTGTTTGTGTAACTAGCATTTTACAGCTGACGTTGTTACATATAACTTATTTCTGCTCCAAACATAGATTGTGGGTTTTGTTGGGTATTCTTCTCTCTCTCTCTCTCTCTCTCTCTCTCTCTCTCTCTCTCTCTCTCTCTCTCTCTCTCTCTCTCTCTCTCTCTCTCTCTCTAAACTATTGTTACATGTACACTAAATGTGGTCCATCGTACACCGCTTCTCGTACTATATTGACTGCCCCATTTAAAATACTTGTATGCATCACATGAACAAGTCCGTGAACTAAAGACCCCCTAAACCCCACTTTGTATAAAGCAAACTGGGGTTTACGGGGGTAAACATTATTTTCCTTATTTCTGCTCCAAGACATAGGTTGTCGGTTCTCGTTGAGGCGGTTCTAACGAGCACCCAAAACCTATGTTGTGAGTAGTAATAAGAAAACTATCACAAATTTTCATCAGAAAAAATGGCCTTTTTGGAGGTTGAAAAAATGTACAACATATCACAAACTGTGCTTTCTGGCTGGTGGTTTTAATGCGACCGTGAAATAAACAGTCCTGTAAACCCTACTTTACGCAGAGAAAGCGGAGTACACAAGAGTGTACTATAAGAATCTGATATGGTGGTTGTTTCCAACCCGACGGATGACTGCACTGAGTGGAACCGAGCCTACTCCGGGGTTCCGCTCAGCACGGTCATCCGGAGGGTTGGAAACACCCATCTACAACAGGAACCCACAATATCACCGAACATTTTTAAGGTTTTATTTTTCAAGGAATATACTTATGTACTTTGGCTGGGGGTGAACAGAATTTCTATCGAAGCTAAAACCACGGATTTACCTACATGGTGTGCAAGAAAAGATTTTATTTTTATTTTTCACTCCAAAATTGAACCGCCATTGAAGCGGTCCTAACTAGCATTCACAATCTATGTTTATAGTAGAAACAAGGGTCATCTGCAAAATACATTGAAACCTTTATAGCCGAAAAAATGAATATTTTAAGATGAAAGAAAATGTGATAGTTTTCTATTTCTGCGCAAAATATAGATTGATGAGGCGGTTCTAACGAGTACCAACAATCTATATTTTGGAGCAGAAATTAGAAAAATAAGGTTTATCCCCTGTAAACCCCAGTTTTGCTATATAAAAGTGGGGTTCGAGGGGGTCAAAATTATATAGGCGTTTTTTTTCGTGATGAGTAGACCTCTGTTGGTGATTAGTTTTTTCGACATTGTTTGTTTGTTCGATTTGAGTTTTATCGTCCCGTCAACACTCTATATGTCATTTTAGAGACGTTGCTTCCAGTTTTGTCGGACTTTTACCCGACATTGAGATGAAAAGACATCTCAAGCCCTGTCGCCCAATGAAACCAATAGGGTTTATAAGCATGGACGGTCCAACTCGCACAACTTTACATGGGCAGGCTTAGATCCTCTAAGTGGTTTACCAGTATTCATTTGCGGTCGGTTTCAGCTCTGCGTCGAAGCATCATGCAGCCCATTTATTTCTACAAACCCCAATGGGCGAGGGCCGTAGTTTTTGGGCATGAGTTTCCTCCCCTGAATGAGAATCTATATTATATCTTACTGTATTTAAGGGGAGACAACCTTCAAATGTATTTGTCTCACTTATGTTTATAGGGATCAACTCTTAAAGAAAAGAATTTGCTCCTGATGATTTGTTTGTTTTGTAGTTTAACGGCCCAGTCAGCACTATTTTAGGTCACATTTGAGCCGGTCAGTTAAACTACTCACACTTTTCCTGGGCAGACTTATACGTAACAAGTAACCACAACATTTGCACATTCTTTCGCCAGACACTTACAACTGTCCTTCTTGAATCAGCGGAAGGGAGAGAATGACCGTAGAAAAGATTTCATGATCAATCTCCACGAAAGAATGTTGCCAACCCCGGCAGGTATCGAAACCGCGTCCTCCTGATCACCAGTCAGACGCGCATGTGACTGAGCTACCGAGGCCGGCTTGCTCCTGATGACCAAATTCTTTTCTTTAATAGTAGACCATTTATTCCGAGAGACAGAGTTGATAGAAAATTGAACAGGAAGTCTCGAAAGTTGCCTCCCTCTGAAAATGGCGGAAAACATCTGCCGGGTGTATCCATTCCTCTTGCAAATTATGTACAGTGTGACAAAGTCGTGCATATTTAACGTAAAATTCCTATATTAAGACCACCTTTGTGACTGTTCAAAAGTGGTCTTAAAGACCTGTTTTGAACCGTCCCAAAGGTGGTCCCTGGCCAGAGGAGACTATGAGCAGAAAACACAAAGAAAGATTAAGTGTACCCTTCAAAATAAGCTTTTTAAGCAGAATTAGTCTTAATTTTTGGTAGTCTTGATAGCGGAATTTTTCTATATTTTCGATTGCTGTTTTCCCTGTATCACGAAAACGCGCCCATATAATTCTGAACCCCATAGACCCCACTTTTATATAGTAAAAGAGGTTTACATGGGGAAACCTTATTTTTCTTATGTCTGCTCTAAAAGATTGTAGGTCCATCAGAACCACCTCGATAAGATGGTTCTATCTTGTACCCAAAATCTATATTTTGAGCAGAAATAAGAAAAAATATCACAATTTTTTCATATTAAAATTATTATTTTTTTTTTTGGTATAATTTACAATATATTTGAATTCAATTTGGCGGTTAATAGTAATGCATCACGAAAACACGCCAATATAATTTTGACCCCTTCGTACCCACATTTATATAGTAAAACTGGGATTTACAGGGGTAAACCTTATTTTTCTTATTTTCGCTACAAAATAAAGATTGTGGGTACTCGTTAGAACCGCCTCGATGAGGCGGTTCTAACGAGTAACAACAGTCTATATTCGAGGCGGTTCTAAGGAGTACCCACAATCTATATTTTGAGCAGAAATAAGTAAAATGTCATTACGATAACACACCGGTGCGACAAAGTGCATTATTTCACATCTCTAAAATCGCTACTTTTCTGATGAAAATATGTTACTTTCTTATTTAAACTCCAAACATAGGTTGTGAGTGCTTGTTAGAACCTCCTCATTGAGGCGGTTCTAACGAGTAGCCACAATCTGTTTGTTGGAGCAGAAATAAGGAAAATAATGTATACCCCAGTAAACCCTATTTTCTCTATATAAAGTTGGGTTTAGGGGGTCTTTATTTCACGGACTTGTTCACGTGATGTCACATATTTTCATCTTAAAATGTTCGATTTTTGGCGGTAAAATTTACTATGTATTTGTATAGACGTATTTTCCATACCGATATTATTTTAACGCAGTCTACAAGGGAACTAAATCCATAAACTAAGCCTAATCCTTTATTGCAGTTATTTCCCCGTTGACCGCTGACCGTTCATCGATAAGAATCGGAACAAGTGTACCTGTATTATTAGAAGCATTTTGATTTGCCTGTATATTTCTGAACGAGAATCTCGCCGTTTTGTGAGATTTGAGTGTTTTTGTATTGAGAACAAAATTGTTATCAGGATCAGTGAAACGTTAGTTCTATATCATAGTTTAGAAGTACGAGTGTATGTTATATCCAAATCGATGCAGTCTGACAAAGTTGGTTACATTACGTTGTCTTGGATATCACTTTGGTTGTATATGTTTTGATGCACTTGACCAAATTGCATGTGCGCGGCATAGATTGCGTTCTTTCATATATCTAAACGGTTTTTTTCCTAATGAAAATTTGTGAAAGTTTAATTATTTGAGCCCCGCCAAGCGAATTTGTGTCTTCGAGCATTCCGTCATGACAAGTTTTAACTGCGCATGCCCAGCCATTATTAGAGGGGCCAGGGATATGGCTTTCTGTCTGAAGGTTCCTCTTGATTTACTGCTTGTATGAGCGAGCAGCGAAGGCTCTTGCGAGACTGCGCGGATGCGCAGGCTCGCATGGACCTTCGCTGCTCGCTTGGGCGATAAGTACCAAAATCGCGTGACGGAGCCCAATTTTATGCTTCAAACGTTGGTTATGGGCGTACATATCCGACGTTACACGTTCCCTCGTCGTAGCTCTATAACTTCAAGTGTTCGACAGTCAATATTTATATTTCCTGTGTCAAGAATAATGTTAACCTACAGAAAGCAATGTAGTTCATACTTCCTTAACGCATAGAGTCACATGATTTTCAGTGACGTCAAGTGATGTCATTCTAAACGATGGTTCTCTACGGGCGTTGGTGACGTCAACGTTGTTCCGCTCTTTGTAGATAAACAGCGTGTATATGTTATTCAGCTTTGAAAGGTTTTCCATTTGAGCATTATTTTCGCCCAGTGATGAGGGACAAATAATGTAAATAGTAAAAATAAACTTAATTTTTCTGCTTTTCAAGAAAGTATGAACGACAGCGGGTCGCTAGTAAAGATAACATGAACCCCTTCGTGGTTCTTTTACTTTGCATGAGACCCACTACGTTAATACTTTCATGAACCGCAGAAAAATAAATTTTAAATTAATTTCTTAAATGTAATACTGGGAACATCATTTGATATCACAATATACTTTGGTGTTGGGTTTTTCAGTTACATTCTTCTATTTGTCTTATTTATAGTCCAAACATAGACTTTGGGCGCTCAAACACGAAAACAATGTTTTCGCTATAAACCCAACATTACTGTATATAAAGGGTTTACATGGGTGTTTATTGAGCGGTATTGTTAACCAATTGCATGCGGGGAAACCCTTAAAGGAGGACCTTGGCAAACAGTGCAGGCCCAGATCAGACGCCGCAGAACGCGGCGTCTGATCAGGGTCTGCACTATTTGCTAACAGAATATTCCGTCAAAAAAGAATGAAAATGAAAACAATAGGCCTGACACCCCAAATGGGCTTGTCCAACATAAATCATTGGAAGAGTTCACTAGTATTCAATGGATTAAGCTGATGTTTCTAGCGATATTTGTCTTCTTTCTACTACAAAAATATGACAACCCACAAGCCATATCTGGATCAAGAATAAATGAAGTACTGCGGGATTTACAATGACATACCCTAAGGGGAATGGATACACATGGGTGAATTTTTCACCATTTTTCAGAAGGGAGACAACTTTTTGGACTTCCTATTTTCTTTTCTATAAAGACAGTCACGCTTAAAAAAGGGGGTCTAATCTTAAAGGAAACAATTTGCTCCTCAGACGCAAAGTCTTTCCTTTAACAGTTAACCCCTAATGACATTGGACACACACACACACACACACACACACACACACACACACACACACACACACACACACACACACACACACACACCATTTGAAGGCGTTACCTGCCTTGAAGGTGTATCCATCCCCTCCCTTAATTTACTTGTTAATTTGATTTTTGTTTTCACAACATTATTGTGATTATTACCATTTTATTAATCACGTTTTCTGCTACAAGATATGGATTGCGTGGAACCTCTTTACAGTCACCTGTTTGACCAAATTGAGGCTGTCCTAATGAGACCACACAGTTCAGGATTCAGAGAATACTGCAATGGCTTGAACATCTTTTTGAGCATGACAATTTGTTCTTGCATACATCACGTGAATAAGTCCGTGAAATGAAGATCCCCCTATACCCAACTTTATATAGAGAAAACTGGGGTTTATGGGGGTATATATTATTTTTCTTATTTTTGCTCCAAGACATAGGTTGTGGGTACTCGTTAGAACCGCCTCAATGAGGCGGTTCTAATGAGCACCCATAACCTATGTTTGCAGTATTTATAAGCAAAATATCACGGCTTTTCATCAGAAAGGAAGCCATTTTTGAGATGTGAAAAAAATGCACTATCTCGCACGGGTGTGTTATCGTAATGATTACATATGCGCATAGCTATTTGAAGCCGTTGCTAAATTGGCCGACAGCAAAATCCATATTCAAATCACGAATTGCACGTGCTGTTTGAACATGGATTTTGAGCTTTTTATATGACAGGTGGCCTTGCTTTGTTTACGTTACGTTGAGTGACGTATAGTTATCGCTCTGAACGTAGCGTTTTAGAGTTAAATGATAACACCAGACAGTTACTGCCTAACAACGGCACTGAACTAGCCACCACGTTGGTTTGCCGGTCGCAGTTCATCACGAAAACACGCCTAAATAATTTGGACCTCCTTGCACCCCACTTTTATATAGTAAAACTGGTGTTTCCGGGGGTATACCTTGTTTTTCTTATTTCTGCTCTAAAATATAGATTGTGGGTACCCGTTAGAACCGCCTCGATGAGGCGGTTCTAACGAGTGCCAACAATCTATATTTTGAGCAGAAACAAGAAAAAATATCACAATTTTTCATCATAAAATTTTCATTTTTTCGGCGATAAAGGTGGCAATGAGATTGTATAGGCGTGTTTGCGTAATTGTTTATATGGAGCCTCTGGGCGTTTACGTCAAAATTTGCTGTCGGAATCGTACGTTATGCGAGAACAACGATAATCCATTGCTGTTTCATTGCATTAACATTTCTCGGATCCCTAAGAAGATATCTGAACAATCGGTCCAGCAGCCTCATGTCCAAACCCCATTTTATATAGAGAAAGAGTAAATATTATATGCATTTTCCTTGTGTTTACTCAAAAACATAGACTGCTGGTACTCGTTAGATCCGCCTCATTAAGGCGGTTCTAACGAGTACCAACATTCTATATTTGGACTAGATATGAGAAAACTAATGAACATTCATCTGAGATAAGAAATTCGCCATTCATCACGAAAACACGCCTATATAAATTTGACCCCCTTGAACCCCACTTTTATATAGTAAAACTGGGGTTTACAGGGGTTAACCTTATTTTTCGTATTTCTGCTCTAAAATATAGATTGTGGGTACTCGTTAGAACCGCCTCGATGAAAAATGCACTATGTCGCACGCATCACGAAACATGCCTTTATAAGTTTGACCCCCTTGAACCCCACTTTTATATAGTAAAACTGGGGTTTCCGGGGGTGTACCTTATTTTTCTTATTTCTGCTCCAAAATATAGATTGTGGGCACTCGTTAGAACCGCCTCGATATATTTTGAGCAGAAATAAGAAAAATATCACAAGTTTTCATCATAAAATTTTCTTTTTTTTTTCGGCGATAAAGGTGGCAATGTGTTTGTATGGCGTGTTTGCGTAATGTATGTCGCACGGGTGTGTTATCCTAATGGCACGGACTTGGTAACGTGGTACAAAGCTTATTTTTTAAATTGCACGACCCGCAGAAAAAGCGACCGACTGAGGTCGGTTGATTTTCTAAGAGTGCCCTAAAAGTCATTCTGTCAGTCTGTCTGTCCGTCCGTAACCCGTTTGTGAAAATTGGTGATAGTGACTTAACCGATTGGAATATTTAATTTATTTTTTGGCATACTAATAGATATCAATGACATCTAACCAATGAACTTGCCAAATATTACATTAGTATAGCCTCGCCGAGGCGAAAAATGTGAAAACTGCTTCTCCTCGGAAATCGTTGGGCCGATTGAAGTCAAATTTCATATGGAGCCTCTATGGGATGGGTAAAACCAAAATTTGCTCATGGGGTCCAGGTCACATGACCAAAATGGCCGCCAAGCCATATATGGTAAAAACCCTTCAAAAATAGTCTTCTTCAGAACCACTGGGCAGATTTCCACGAAACTTGATAAATAACATCTGGGACGTAGGCCCATCATAAAGTGCTTAAATGGTGACCCTGGGTTGACCTTGACATTCTTTGTGCCTAGGTCAAACTTTGACACATATGCTTTTGTATTGGAAAAGTAAGAATGCATTTTATCCTGCAAACGATTCAGAACACAGTACTAAAGTATAAGATATATTTTTGCTCCTTACGATAAGGCGCATTTATCGAGGGAACCGTTTTGGGTCCAGGTCATTATATATTTTAGCTGGCTCCTGCAACAGTGAAATTCCGCTATTAAGCCAACCTAATAATAAAACTAATTCTGCTTTTAAAAGGTTATTTAGTAGTTCTTTGTTGTTTCTGAATATAGTGTCCTCTGGAATTTCTCTGTATATAACAATATTGTTCGACAATTGTTTGATTCCCAAGTCTGACTACTACTGACAGGCTACCTAAACTGTTTGTTATTTTTCTCCGACTGCTAAGTGAAGCGATAAATTGAATCCAGTCTGCTTGCAGTTTGAAAGTGCCCTTATGCCACGGGAGACAGATAATACATTTAGTACGATCATTTTAGCTGCTAACTGAATTAAATGCAATTTCTGAAGAATCTGTCCAGGCTTAGGCGATGAAAATAGAACACAAAAGGTTTTGTCGCCGCAGAAGCTTCAACAACTGTCTACATATAAAGAGCTTACAGTCATTTTTCGGAATGTTTTCTTGACACATGTAATAAGACTTGACAAGTTAAATAAGATTTGATGATCTACCAGACAAGAAGGGATTAGCGTCAATTTTCTCAGCAATGTAAGAGAATTATCACGAACCAGTTAGCGAAAGACAAATGAGCCAGCGCACGACAAAACCTACAATAAGAAATATGCGCCCATCTAAGACTCAGATCTGCCTGCGTATTCATATAGTCTAACCAGAGACTTCTCTTGCTGCATGAAGGAACATTGGACGCTTAGCTATCCGTAGAGCACACAACGAAGACTCTGATCAGACTGCGCGGATGCGCAGGCTGATCTGAGTCTTCGTTGGGCGCACATGTCTTATTGTAGGTTTTGTCAGGCGCTGGCTCATTAATACAAAGACGAAGCCTGTCCATAATTGCGCTTTGTTGATTGGAGAAACATGAACTTCGCGTCGCCATAAAACCCGATACATGGCACACGTGGCAAGGTACAGCTTTGACAAGACTACGGTCCCCCGCAGTTCGATCAGAGCTTTCGCTCCTTGCAAGAAGCTATAATGATCTCTAGTACATGTATGTTCTTCGGAAAACCGTTTACATTTCCTAGCAGGCTTATTGACGAACAGGCTGTGATCGGGCAACCCGGTTGTCATGGGCTCGGCCCGGTCTTGCAGACAATCGCGTAATTAAGCTGATTATGTTGACTATCCTATGTTCGTTTTTGGAAGTGTCCCACGCATAAGTATTGGTAAAAGATGTTCAAAATCGTCTAGAAATGATTGAGGCGGCTTAAAAGTTATATATAAGAATTAGAATATCTGACGTCTGTTTTTCATACTTAGACGATTAACCTACTTTAGCCATCTTGTATAAGATACCCTGTGATACAGCGTCTGTTAATAAAGATAAATACTTGCTTGACCACTGTGGCTACTTCAACTCAAACAAGGCCATCACAATTAAAGAACAGTCAATATCTTAGGTACCATACCTATAGTGATGCCCTGAAGAATTCTTTTTTCCCTAGAAATATTCCTCAGTGGAATAGTCTTCCCTCCTCTGTGGTAAGTGCAAAAACAGCAGAGCAGCTCAAAGCCCGCATGGTATAGATTGGGACTCAGAGGTATGCGTTTTAGTACAGCTCTGAAAGCAGATTGTTAATAGTTTTAAGAACTCATCCAGTGATGTTTTGTGTGCTAAATTCTAAATTTAGCGCACCAACTAACTGAGGTAATGGCCAAGTATTACCGACACAGTATATGAAGATAGATAAACGACGGAGCCATTGTCTGCTTAATTCAAAAGGTTCTTTGGAATTTCGACACACATGAAGTCCGTGAAATAAACACCCCCAAAACCCCACTTTATATAGAGAAAACAGTGGTTTACGGGGTATACAATATCTTCTTATTCCTGCTCAAAACATAGGTTGTGGGTACTCGTTAAAACCAGCTCAATGAGGCGGTTCTAACGAGCACCCTACAACCTATGTTTGCAGTATAAAAAAGAAAAAACATAACGGATTTTCATCTTGGAGCAGACATAAGAAAAATAATGTATACCCCTATAAACCCCAGTTTTCTCTATAAAAAGTAAGGTTAAGTGTTCATTTCACGGACTATTTCACGTGACGAGTTTCACTGGAGCCAAGGTGACTAATATAGCTCAATGGCATTTTCAGTGTTATAGATTTGTAAAAATGTGGCTGCCTGTGCAGACTCATTCTGCTGAACAGTGGAGCATGTGGTATGTATAAATTGTGGGTGTTTGATAAAACCGCCTCGATGAGGCCGTTCTAACGAATAGCCACAACATACTACCTACCACTTGTAAGCATGATTGCTAACATAAGTTTTGGTACAGTGGATCCATATTTTCAACCTACATATAAGACCCAAAAGTAGCACCGTGTCAGATTGGATAAGATCTAAATTTGCAACAGTATTTTCCGCGATATACCGTTGAAAGCCCGACGATATTATAAAACTTCATTTTGTTACTTTTTGGTGAAAATCTACAATCACAAAACTTACAAATGCACAGGTGCAGTGGAAAGATAATATATGTATACTAACCGAAGTATGTACATGTCAACCTGTAAGTCTACGTGCTGCATGGATATGTAAAATGAAATTCACGGCCGTGTCACTTCAGTTTTGCACCAACCTGTGACAATTATTTGATATTGTTATCCACTAACTACAGACAAACTGTAATAGCTGGAATATATTTGGAACCACAAAAATTGTACGAAATAAGCGTTATTCGCATTACTAACAGTAAATCATAGTACCAGTCAATCACATTACGCAAACACGCCTATACAAATACATTGCCAACTTCATCGCCGAAAAACATGAAAATTTGATGCTGAAAAAATGTGATTTTTTTTCTTATTTCTGCTCAAAATATAGATTATGGGCACTCGTTAGAACCGCCTCATCGAGGCGGTTCTAACGAGTACCCACAATCTATATTTTAGCACAGAAATAAGAAAAATAAGGTATATCCCCGGAGACATCAGTTTTACTATATAAAAGTGGGGTTCAAGGGGGTAAAAATTATATAGGCGTGTTTTCGTGATGCAGACAAAGTTCGTATGGGTTAAAGGTATATTTTCGAGCTTTTGTAAAATAAAGCATTGCTGTTTGTAACTATTCGAATCGCGTTATTGACATACCGGTAACAAATCTGTGTAATAGTGTGCATTCTTTCGAATCTCAAAAACTGCTAATTTTCTTGGAAAAAATGTGATTTTATTCTTATATATACTTGAAACATAGGTTGTAGATGCTCAACATATTGTATAGGTGCTCGTTAGACCACAACCAATGATAGCAAAAATAAGAAAACATAATGAATACCTCTGTAAACCCCAGTTTTCTCTATATAAAGTGGGGTTTACGGGGTTATACATTTAACGGACTTGTTAACGCGATGAGACGATTCCAATTAGAACAAACAACATTCCCTTCGCCACGAGCTAAGTTACTTAACTCCGATTGGAGGGATTTGCTTACCGTGATAGTACCGCGACGTTGTTCCTACTTCAATGTACGTTAAATAAATAACCTTAGTAATTTTAGTTTGTATTCATTTCCACCAATTTTGGTGCAAAATCTTGTTTGAGTTTTAGAATTGAAACACGGAACCAGTTGTACACATGTTTCCTATGTACAGCGGAACAGTGTCGTTGACCGTCACGAAAACATGCCTGTATAATTCTGACCCATCGAACCCCACTTTTATATAGTAAAATAGGAATCGATACAATCAACCCACAGCTCCCATCAGAGACACCAAAGGGAAAGAAACATAAACATGAACCAACAGACCCTAATTGAAACATCAATAGCGGAAAGCCAAAAGGACAGTTACCTTCCCACAAAATGGCCAATTGGCTATCCAAAATAAAATAATATAAGCGACACAAACACCCAAAGACAAACCATAACAAAATTAAACCGCGACAGAAGAAATAGGTGTTTAGAGGGGTAAACCTTATTTCTGCTCTAAAGTATAGGTTGTGGGTACTCGTTAGAACCGCCTCGATGAGGCGGTTCTAACGTGTACCCACAATATATATTGTGGTCAGAAATAAGAAAAATATCACGATTTTTCATCTTAAAGTTTTCATGTTTACGGCGGTAAAATTTACAGTGTATTTGTATAGGCGTGTTTTCGTAATGATTATAACGTTGCCATTGTCCAGTAATAATGCAGAAAATCACTGTTTATTTTGACGCCATTAATTATCATGAGACATCGCGTCAGTAAATGTTTTCATCAAAAGAAATCCATCACGTCTCGATAGTTTAAATATATATACTTTTTTCTGTAATGCACTGGGAATTTAACATCACATTTTGATAAAGCACATTAGATGTTCCTAAAAGGATTGCCAGCACCGATGCACTATCACGCATCTGGGAGACACATTGGTTGATAATATTCTTGATAGTCCAACAATTGATTTACAGAACAGAAATAAGGAAATAATGATTTTGTGGGCGGTTGCAAAGCTGCACAGAAATGTAATTGATTTTGAACACCGGTTTCAACACAATCACAACCATCACGTTGTCAAGTCCGTATAACGAATATCCTTCTAAACCACACTTTTTGTAGAAAAAGCTGGGGTTTAAATGGGTATACATTAATTTTCGTATTACTGCCCCCTAGACATAGGTTGTGCGCACTGGTTAGAACCGCCAAATTTCTAACGAGCACCGATAACCTTTGTTTGGAATATATATAAGAAAAAACATCACAAATTATCACCCGAAACATAACGGTTTTGGAGATATGAAAGAATGTACTTTGCTGCACGGATATGTTATCGCAATGATTTATATTCATCACGAAAACACGCCTATATGATTTTGACCCCCGTGAACCCCACTTTTATATAGTAGAACTGGGGTTTCCGGGGATATACCTTATTTTTCTTATTTTTGCTCTAAAATATAAATTAAGGGTACTCGTTAGAACCTCCGCGATGAGGCGGTTCTAACGAGTGCCGACAAGTTATATTTTGAGCAGAAATAAGAAAAATATCACAATTTATCATCATAAAATTTTCATTTTTTCGGCGATAAAGGTGGCAATGTATTTGTATAGGCCTGTTTACGTAATGGCTGATAAACACGAAAAGGTTCCGCACTGACGTTGGCGTCGATCAAATGTACTTTACTTTATCCGAATATGTTTTGATTATAATAAATGGAAAATGAATACAACAGTTCCACAAACGGTAATATCTTAAATTTATAAGCTGTCATCATTATCAACGACCCATGATCCACAACAAAATGCCTTCAATGCAAGTTATAACCCTGGGCCAGTTGTTCAGAACTAACGACATCGTTAGTTAACGAATCGTTAAAACTTTGATCATTAAATATGGCAAATATGCCAAAATTTTTGCTGAAAAAAAGTGAGCAGCTTTTGCATTTGAGATATTAAACTTGCTAGTAGAGTTAACAATATGACCGCTAACGAGATCGTTAAGCTAACGAGGCTTTGAACAACTGGGCCCTGGAGAACAAAATGTGTATGCGCCGTTGAAAGATATACTGAGGTCAAATTTAAAATCGTTTAAATATTGCTTCAGATGACATACATGAGACTATTAGGGCAAGTCGGATCATATATCCTGACTCAATGTTTATATCAACACCTTTCAGGTACATCTTTGTTGACAAGCATGTTCCCATTGTAAGTGATTCTGTTTTGTGTTTCGATTAGATGTTTTGAAGTTTTAGTCAATGAAATCCTGACTATACCTGTACATGTAACGGCATACTTGCAGCCATTGAGAGCCCCAAGACGCTCTCTCCTTGCAAGGTAGAAACCATTTTGCAGGCGGCCATTTTAGTCGACAGATATGTGTTTGTCCTAATTCCAAGTGTCCCGAGCACTGCTTTGATATAGAGATTAGCTTAAAGGTGTGGCAAACAAATACTTTGTCCACTAAAACAGAAAGTTAACACCGAACATGCACTATCTGGTTAAACACGTATTTGAAGCTAGGTAGCTTATGCTGGCTATTCTTACTTCAGATATTGTAGTAGGTGTACGGCTTACGGTTTATTTTATGTGAAGGAGCTTCTCACTGACCCGTTTGTTGTGTCTCCTTTGTACGTCTAAACATTATTTGCATTTTCAAAATGGCTGCAAAATATATGGTTGCTAAACAAGTCTTTAATGAATCCAATAACTTTTCTAAGACGATGTAGCCCTTGTCCTTTGCTGGATTGGATATAATAAGTGGTATTGTAATTGCCGCCCCTGTGACGTTTTCATTATAGTGATGTTAATATAAGGATCAACCATGGTTTTTTAATGCATTAACATTTGCCGGGTCCCGAGGAAGCTGTTTGAACATGAGGCCGCTAGGCCGAATGTTCTAATATCTTCCGAGGGATCCGGCAAATGTTAATGCAATGAAATAACCATGGATGATCGTTGTTCTTGCATAACTTACGATTCCGACATCAGCTCTTGACGAAAACGCCCAAAAGCTCCATATAAATTCCATATAAACTCTTCAAATGCGACAGGCATACCAAAATGGCGGCCAGTTCAGAATGTTGTTTACAATGACGTTGCCATGCAGTAACCACCTGACGTCATCATAAAACGCTAAAACGCTACGTTCTGGGCGATTACGTAGCTCAGCGTAACGTAAACAAAGCAAGGCCCGTCTTGTGATATCAAGAGCTCAAAATCCATGTTCAAACAGCACGCGAATTTCATGATTTGAACATAGATTTTGCTGTTTGAGCACGGCTTTGGATCCATTTGACAATGGCTTCAAACAGCCATGCGCATACATGTAGGTATTTATGCAAGAATGTTAGTTCGTATTCCTTTCCTTTGATGGATGGGAGGTGTGAGGTAATTATGTCGATTCCCAACCATTGTCGTAACTTCTATTTTGTAATTTCAAAAATGTGTGTGTGTTCATGCAGGACTGTGAAAAACAGCTGCTGTACTTATCCATTGACAAGTTTGTAATAAAACTTGTAAATAAAATTCTTCTAGTCCGAACCGCATGTCACTTTGCCGAAACAAAGGTAAATGATATTAGAAAAAAACTGAATCAGAATTGTCTTTCTGGATACAACTGATGAATGTATAAATCAAATAACTAAGATGCATTTCTTGAAAGAAGAAAACTTCCTGGAGCAAGATGTGACTTCTCTATTATTTGAACCCCCTTGGGACATACTCTAAAAGGAAATAATTTTTTCAAATAGGGAGGAAATGCGTTCCTTTAAGGACAGCCCAACCCTGCGAAAAACGAAGCAATTGTAACATACAAATGAATCATACATTTACAAGCATCACTTCATATTTAATAGGCATTTCCTGCAAATATGACCATAAAATTGCCTATTCTTGCCTCAGAACATTTAACCTAGATTGTTCACTTGTTCTGAATAACAAGAGACAAGCATGACTATTCGGGCATGGTAATTCCATATCAGTATGTCTTTCATTTTTTGTTGGGTTGAAATGACTTTGAAATTTGCCCGTATCTTTTTCTGCGTTACCTTTTCTTTTTATTTTGCTACCGTTTCCGAATTGCATTCGAACTTCAACGGCTCGAAGAGCTTTGAAACCGTTTAGGGTAGTGTTCAATATAAGAAATATTGGCGAAGAGTATTAACAAAGGCCAGATGCCATCAATTAAAAAATCTCAGTTTGTACATTGTTTTGGAATGAGTGAATAGTTGTTACTAACAGTTGATGAATGCAGTGTAAAACAACCATTACTAGATTACCATAGTGATTTCATTATTATCTTCTTAACCCTTTCACCATTGGGTTTATGAAGACTCATTGACTTTTGGCTTGTTTGTTGCCATCAATATATGTTGTAGTCGAAATCATTAACAAAATGACTAATATGAGCAGTTTCATCTAGATCTATACTGTTTATTGTCATAAAACTATTTTCTATACTGTTTATCTATATTGGTTTGTATGATTAAATGAACATTAGGAACCAGCAAATTGTTGGAAAAGACTTTGAGGTCTGCATTTCACAATGAATATAAATGTAGTGATGAAAGCAAAGTTATTTCATGTTGTTTCATGTTTGTGTTTCTTTCCCTTTGGTGTCTGTGATGGGAGCTGTGGGTTGATTATATCGATTCCTGATTAATACCTCCACTTCTATTTTTTAATATACAAAACTGATTACTAGAGTACAAATGCGTTTATGCGCTGCATTTATATAGACAACACATCCTTTTGACATAGTTCTTTGATCCGTTTATCAAAAACGATTTTGTTTGCTTTAGAAAATTTGTGATTTTATTCTTATTTATACTCTAAACAGAGGCTGATGGTCTTCGTTATAACTGCCTCATTCAGACGGTTCTAACCAGTACCGAACCCACAACCTATGTCTTGGAGCAGAAGTAAGAAAAAATAATGTATACCGCTGTTAACGCCAGTTTTCTCTATAAAGATTGTGTTAACAGGGATGTTCATTTCACGGATGATAACTTAATTATTGTACAAATTGTTTGCTTTATGACGTTGACGTATAGTAACATTGCTGCCCATTTTAGAGCTATTTGAGTGTAAATAAATTGGGAGGATATTTTACTTGATTTGTTTACTTTTTCCACCAAAATATATAGAAATAGATGGCGAGGAAAAGCCACAATCAAGGATTACAGCCTACCAGTGGCATCAAGAGGAATATTGACGAAAACAAAAAAAAAAGAAAACAAAAATCACAAACAGCACTGTGACAGCATCACAAAAACACGCCTATATAGTTTTGACCCCCTTGCACCCCACTCTTATATGGTACAACTGGAGTTTACAGGGATGAACCTTATTTTTTCTTATTTCTGATCTAAACTATAGATTGTGGGTACTCGTTAGAACCGCCTTGATGAGGCGGTTCTAACGAGTACACACAATCTATAGTTTGACATATCACAATTTTTCATCTTAAAATTTTCATTTTTTTCGGCGATAAAGTTTGCAACGTATTTTCGTAATCCAACCTGCTCCATCTCCCCCACAAGAGATGTTCAAGATGCCACAGGCACAATTTATGAAACTTTAATTTTTAAATAAATGAGCCGGGGCACAGCATTTCCAACAATTTACATGTGCGCCCAGCGAACAATCAGATCAGCCTGCGCATCCATATAATCTGACTAGAGACCGTTCTTGCTGCATGAAGGAGCATTCGGCCCTTAGCTATCCTTAGAGTGCACAACGAAGACTCTGATCAGACTGCGCGGACGTGCAGGCTGATCTGAGTACGCTGGGCGCACATGTCTTATTGTAGGTTTTGCCGTGCGCTGGCCAAATAATAATAATAATAATACACAACCATAAGCACACACAACATGAAGAGCCACGTCTGGAAATCCGACAAAACTACATTTAAAGTAATATTAATAAAACAAAAGCAATAGAACCACCGCCTTAGGACGGTCAATAGCGAGAACCACTGGAGAGCTTAAATCGATTGTAGGGGCCCAACCTTCGCTCTAGGGTCAAATATTATGTACAACACACACAAATTTGGTCCACCTGAAGGTAAGTATCTCCATCAATTGACTGCCATATACAACTTAAGTCAAATAACCAGAAATCGCTCACCGTATGAGGCTGTACATGATATGTTACACTGCGACATGGTGGCCATCCTGGCTCACATGTCAGATCGCCTTTAGCAGTTCTAAACCTAAGGCTGTATTTTCATTTCGTCCCAAGTCCGGTTACCATTCGGTAGCGAATTTGGTATAAAGATTTAAAGACTGTCGCCATGTCGGCCTTTTCAGATAGAACGTAAATATTCTAATAATTCCGAACTTCCATTTCACTCCAAGGCCTCCTACCACGTTTCGACTCAATCCGACTGACCGTTCGGGAACCGTCGGTGTGATCAGCATGGATTTTTGCACAGAATTAATTTACTTAAATAATTTTTATTCTGAATCTATCTGTCGCCCATATGCCTTCCACCGAATTTCGGTTTTAGTGAATTTAAAACTCGGGAGCATGTGTCGTTGACAGATTTATAGATGGCCGTCATGCCGGATATAAGAACGATACGATTTTAGCTATTCGAAAAATCCACGTAGCCACGGCCTCTCATCGTGCTTTAGCTAAATCCGACTTCGGTTTGGGAGGTAAGATGGCCATTTTTGATATAGTAATGCAGCAATTTTAGCAATTCTGAACCAATTCCTCCGAAATAGTTTGGGCTTAATTTACCGTTCGGAAGCTGCTATGGTATGAAGATTTTTCAAGGTGGCCGTGACCATTTTTTATATCTTAATATTTTAAGCCAATCTGAATCCTCATGTTGCCACGATGCTATCCGTCAAGGTTCAGATAAATCCCAGTTTCGGTTCTGGAGAAGCTGATTAAAGATTTTCCAGATGGCTGCCATAACGGCCATCTTGGATAAGTGAATGAAACAATCGTAGCAATTCTGAATACCACTTTGCCCCGATGGTTTCCATCAAGTTTCAGTTCAACGCGACTTCTGTTCGGCAGATTTTTGTTGTAGCTCATGAGACAGGTCAACTGGAGGCATCAGGCAAGAGACTTCTACCAGGGAACTTATAGGCGTCCCCCCACCGAGCCAACATTAGCAAACATGGTCCACACTCCACGGAGTCCCGGGCATCAGGAAGGAGATGCCCAAAGTAGCGAGACTTGCAAAATTTATAATATTACAAAAAGTGGCAACCAAAACTGTGAAAATATCTGAGGGTCACCGGTGAGACCTAATCGGCTGAAACTAGTTAGTTTGCCCATTTTGTGGGAAAGTAACTGTCCTTATGGCCTTCCTTTGTTTAGGTTTCCATTATGGTCTGGTCGCTTAATGTTTGTATTTCTTTCCCTTTGGTGTCTTTTATGGGTGGAGTAAGTTAATTGTATCAATTCCTGATCTTTGTTTTACTTCTACTTTGAATAGCCAATTGTCCGTTTTGGGAAAGTAACTCTCCTTTTGGCTTTCCGCTTTTCATGTTTCCATTAGGTTGTTGTTTCATGTTTGTGTTTCTTTGCCTTTGGTGTCTCTGATGGGAGCTGTGGGTTAATTGTATCGATTCTTGATCATTACATTTCCTTCAATTTTCACAAAAGACCTTACAAAATAGAAGTGAAGGCAATGATTTATTGCAAATTCAAGCACTTGTACCAACACAAACTTACTAAATTTTTTACTTCATTTTTACTACCATAAAACATGTGATTACATATTGCAAAAACGTCTTTGAAAGATCAGCGAGAAATCTGTTTTGGTCTATACAAATTCTAATGAAATTTTAAATAAATTGAAAACCAGACGTTTTCGTACTTCAAAATAGAAGTGGAGGCAATGCTCAGGAATCGATACAATCAACCCACAGCTCCCATCAACAGCGAAAGCCAAAAAGACAGTTACTTTCCCTCAAAATGGCCAATAGGCTATCCAAAATAAAATAACACAAGCGACACAAACATCCAAAGACAAACCATAACAAAAATAAACCGCGACAGAAGAACCGCCTTGGAACGGTCAGCGGAAACGAATTCCACTGGGGGCTTAAATCGATTTAACGTGGCTACAATCCCCGCCCTTACCTCTGCCGCGATTTAGACAAATAATTTGTTCAGTCCGCATGAAGGCCTCCAAACTTCAGACAAACCATTCAAATAAATAAACCGCGACAGAAGAAGCGCCTTGGAACGGTCAGTGAAACGAATTCCACTGAGGGGCTTAAATCGATTTTACGTGGCCACAATCCTCGCCTTACTTCCGTCGCGATTTAGACAAATAATTTGTTCAGTCCGCATGAAGGCCTCCTAACTACGTGAACACAAATAATCAAACAACCACAGAGATGACACAACGGTGAGGACTCGACAGCAAGAAACCGCTGAAATGCTGGAGTAAAAGAAAACCAACAGTTAGACTCCGATGGGCTAGACCAGAGACAGAACATCATGCACCAACCAACATTACCTTGAAATAGATTTCTCTAATTCTCAATAAGCCTTTACGTTGGAATCGTCATAGAATCTGAGCCCTGTCCCACCGGCGTGCAATTAAAGAGGGAAGCAATGTTGTCCACCGTGATCGGGTTAACCACCATGCATGCAGTCTGTCGTATAACATTTATGTTGTACCCAATCTTTTTATATCGAAGAATGATTTTACGAAATCGGGTACTGAAGTCGTTGCGGTTATATATTTTTTCTGAATTTATATGCTAAGTCACAAAACAATTCGGGTTCCGATAGATCTTGTTGCAGAAGAGATTTAAGTCCAATGTTGAATTTTGAAATTAAATCAGAATGACTTTATAAAATTTCGAAAAGGCTTTGCGTAGTTTATGGTACCGATAACCCTTATAAGAAGTTTAGCCGTTAACAATTTATTACGAGTGTTGAATAAAAATCAAAAATGAGTTCCTTTTAGAGCAATGAAAACATTCATAAGAAAGAAGATGGGTCATACTACTTAGTTTCGGCTAATAAAGCCTCATCAGTGACCCTGTAATGCTCCGGCAAAGAAAGCCAGAGGAAACATACTGCAATTTTGCGAATTTCGCATAGGCAGTCGATTCAAAGACTGATATAAATCAAAAAGGGGTCCAAATAATTAAAAACTTGTCTAGAATATGAGTCTAAACCAATAACTTATTTCTGATTTCTCAGAATATTCACGCTGATCTCAAAGGACCAAAAGGAAAATATAAACTGCACTATGGTTGATGTACGGGGAGACGTTTTACGGCCGTTACATGACTACACACTCTGGCAAATCGAATTAATTGCAAAATATAAACGCCATAGGATGGCGCACGAGGAACATCACCGTCCAAAAAAAATTTACAACTTCAAAATCAAAATCATTGCGTTTATCATAATTTTTGCACGAAACAAACCCATCTACAATAGAAAGATGTAGATCCAAAAACGGGGCCTCGGTATCAGAGGAATTTGCTTTATTTAACTGAAGTTCTGAGGGGGGTAAATCTGACTGATCAAACCATCGAAATAGGTATTATCAACATTTAATAAATCATCCAAATATCTAGAAGTGGAGCTAAAAGCTTCAATGATTTCAGACTGGTTTTCAGCAGAAAGGGACATCATGCAGTCTCTCTCATAACAAAACAAAAACAGATCAGCCACAAGTGGTGCGCATATAGTACCCATCGGAATACCCACAACTTGTCTAAATAACTTAGTACCGATTCTTATGTAAATATTGCCAAGTAGAAAGGTGAGAGCTTCACACACTCTCTGACATGACCATAAAGTATAATTTTTATGCCCTTCAGAAGCGAAAAAAAAACAAAACATTTCTTACATGACATGCAAGATAAAGGGAGTCTTTCCTATTAATATCCATTAAATTAAATCGCTAAGTGTTTCTTTTATAAGATGATGAGGAAGTGTAGTGTAAAGGGTGGAAAAAATCATAAGTTGGCAGACTTTAAGCACGAAAACGCCTGGGTTTCAATTTATTAAAAACTTCATTAGAATTTTTATAGCCCAAAACAGATTTCTACCTGATCTTTCGATGACTTTGTCGCAATATTTTATCATATGTTTCTGATGATGGCAGTAAAACATGAAGTCAATAATTTCGAGAGTTCAGTGTTGGTGCAAGAGCTTGAATTTGCAATAAACCATGCTTTGTATGGTCTTTTATGAAGTTTAGGTAACCAATATAACGTAGGAAGCTTGTCTTGGCCGTCTGTAACCCAGACAGCAAACTTGGTGGTTGAATGACAAATGTGGTCATCAACTAAAGCCCTCTCTACAGCTAAAGGCTGTCGTTCATAGGCCTTAGTACCACCAAGTTCTTGCTGAAGAGTCATAACATAGTGAAGCCGTCAAACAACGACCAAATTGTTAGCGGCCTAATCAGCTAGAGCCAAAACAAACTTCCTATGAAATTCTTTGAGGTGGTTCTAACGAGTACTCAAATCTTTGGACTCGTTAGAACCGCCTCGTTGAGTACTCAAATCTACATTTTAGAGCAGAAATAAGACAAATTAGGTTAATCCCAGTAAACCCCAGTTTACTTGATAAAAGTTGGGTTCAGGGGGTCAGAATTATATTGGCGCGTTTTCGTGATGCATGCTTGTTATCACGCCCGCCATATTCCTACCTTCTGGTATTAATTGCAATCCATGTAAGTAATTTTTTTAAACAAATTATATAACATCACATATATGTTACAAATCTGGACCTTTACTTCTATTTCAAGTACAAGAAGGTGGAAGGGGTGTTTGTTCTAAATTAAGGAATATTTTCCTGTAGACAAACTTATTTAAAACAATAAAACCTTCATGGTTTGATAAATAATGGATAAAATAGCTTACACGCCATTCCAAAAACGGGTTGTTTTCACACTAATACTGTTTCTCCTAGTCGTCAATTCCAGTCATTAATCTTATTTCCTGCTTGCATCGCATATAATTGTCAATACAGAATGCAACGATACACGTACTCGAGTGCCAAAACATTAACACTATCGTAAAACACATTCACTCACTTAAAAAAATAAATGAATAAAAACGCATGTACGAGGGCGAATCAATAAAAGAAAACAGCCTGACTTATTTCTGGGTGATATCGATCTCTTCTATGTCGTTGTAATACTCAAAGGAAGATGATTTTCCTTCCCGTCTGGTGACTGAATATGAGACGTTGGTCCATTATTATGAGCCAGGGAATAAAACTCGAAGTCGCCAGTGGGTAAGACCGAGGTCTCCGAGGCCAAAGAAGTTCAAAACGCAACACTCTGTTGTAGGCAACTGTATTTTGGTACGCACAAGGCGTTATTATGTTGGACTTTCTAGCAAAGAAAAGTCCAATAACAGGTGCGTATTATGCAAATAAATTCTCCAAAGGTATTCTGCTCCAACAGGAGAATGCAGGATTCCACACTTGCAAAACTGCAATGGATGTTGTTTAGCGGAATGGTTATGAGCTAATAATACACCCCGCCTATTCTCCGGACTGAGCTCTTAAGACTATTTCCTGTTCCCAAAATTGAAAAAGGGTATCCACGGACGTCATATCCGGTCCAACGAATTAGTCATGGCGGCGGTTGAGGAATGCGTCGGAGACAAGGACAATGGCTTCTTCAGTTCTGGGCTGATGGCACTGGAATAGCGTTGGTCCAAGTAAATCATTCTAGAGGACAATTACATCGGACAAAAAAAAAAGATATCGATCTCACCCAGAAATAAGTTAGGCTATTTTGTTATTGGCTCGCCCTCGTAGTTTCTGCACAAAATTGCTGGATAAATGCCGGCTTCCTGTGCTGTCATTGTCAACAATAGAGCTAAACTGAAAATAGGAACTTTGTAAATATGTTCTGTTTACTTTCTATCGTATTTCTATCAAAAACCCTCATTCAAGAGGGCTTTTTATGTTGGATAGACGGTAGACCATTTTGTGGGAAAGAAACTGGCCTTTTGGCTTTTCGATTATGTTGAAGTTGTTTTACGTTAGTGTTTTTTTCCTTTGGTGTCCTGGATGGAAGGTGGAATGGAATTTTATCAATTCTCATCACGTGAACAAATCCGTGAAATGAACACCCCCTTAAACCCCATTTTTTATAGAGAAAAATGGGGTTTACGGGGGTATTCATTATTTTTCTTATTTCTGCTCCAAGACATACTCGTTAGAACCGGTTCTAAAGAGCACCCGCAACCTATGTTTGAAGTAAAAATAACAAATATATCACATATTTTCACCAGAAAAGTAGCCATTTTGGAGATGTGAAAAAATGCACTATGTCGCACGGGTGTGTTGTCGTAATGTGACCATTATACTATTTTGCGTGAGCTTCTGTTAAACACCGAAGAGAAGTGGTGTACTTCAGAAGTCAGGTCTAACGCATCTTATTTAAGATATGTAAGTGCATTTTACATATCTACTGTCAGTTCCAAAGCTTTATTAATAGTTTAAGTCCTTATAATACCGAACAATGTGGACTTTTAATCAGTTTACCTTGATAGCTCTAATAGACATCACGAAGCCCGCCTATATAATTCTCTGCCCCTTGAACCCCACTTTTATTTAGTAAAACAGAGGTTTATAGGGGTAAACCTTATTTTCTTATTTCTGCTCTAAAATATAGATTGTGGGTACTCGTTAGAACCACCTCGTTGAGGCGGTTCTAACGAGTTCCCACACTCTATTTTTGAGCAGGAATGCGAAATATCACAATTTTTCATCTGAAACTGTTCGCTTTTTCGGCGTAAAATTTACAATGTATTTGTATAGGCTTGTTTTCGTAACAGACAGCGAAAAGGTTACACAAATCCAGCGAGAAGCTTCTATACAATTCAGATCGCTTGCCCCAATGTACTCTCAGGTATGAAATTTACCTGAAGTTGTTTATTTTGTTTATTTATTGTTTATTTGTTACTTTCATCATATACATGTAAATGTGTATTTGTGAATATTGATGATCTAACTGAATAGAGCATGTGCGGCAACATTATATGTACATCTAGCATGCACATATGGGAGAAAAACAACACATACGTGTTAGAGATGCGTTCACTGAGGCTTATATGACATAGGTTTGACCGAAACTGGCTTGTCTAGCCCAGAAAACATGGACACTCCATACTTTTCAGTTATTTGGTGCATTCTCTGCTTCCAAAGGATAACCCTTTTATAGAGCATGTTTAACATCACTACAGCTGATGTTAAGGGAAAGTGTGGCGGTCCTAACAAGTCTCCCTGTCCTTCATCATAGTGCATTTTATATTTGCTTGTCCTTTGGGAACATTGATTCTATCCTGGAATTTTAAAAATATCTGAGGGTCCCTGACGAGGCCTATTTGGCCGAAACTAGCTAGTCTGACCAAGAAAACATGTATACTCCGTACTTTTCAGTTCTGTGGTGAATTCGTTGCTTCCAAAGGATAACCCTTTTATAGAACATATTTAACGTCACTACATTTGATGCATATATATTGTGTGGTAGTCGTATAAAGTGTCCCTGCGCTTCACTTTAGTGCAGTTTATATTTTATTATCCTTTGGGATGATCCATATTTCTGGAATTTTGAAAATATCTGAGGATCACTGATGAGACCTAATTGGCCGAAACTAGCTGATCTGGTCCAGAAAACATGTACAATCCATACATTTCAGTTTTGTGGTGCATTCTTAGCTTCCAAATGATAACGCTTTTATAGAACAAATTTAACGTCACTACAGCTAATGCGAAGAGAACGTGTGGCAGCCGGAAAATGTCTCCCTGTCCTCAATCAAAGTGTTGTTTATATTTTCTTGTCCTTAGTTTCATTGATTCCATTCTGGAAGTTTGAAAATATCCAAGGGTCCTCGACCGAAACTAGCTAGTCTTGCCCAGAATACATGTACATTCCATACTTTTCAGTTCTTCCAAAGGGTACCCATTTTATAGAACGTATTTAACGTCACTACAGCTGATGTTAAGGGAATAATTGGCGGCCGTAAAAGTCTCCCTGCTGTTTATATTTTGCTGTCTTTGGGATCACTGATTCCATTGTGGAATTTTAAAAATACCTTAGGGTCACTGATGATGCCTATTTAGCCGAAACTATTTACTCTGGTCCAGAAAACATGTGCACTCCATACTATTCAGTTCTGTGGTGCATTCTTTGCTTCCAAAGGATAACCGCTGTATATATTTTTCTACAAGCAGACCAATTTGCAGTTTAATGAGTGTCGAAATCGACTTCCTTATTATACAAAAATAACATATAAGCTCATTATGCACGACCTAATCAGAAGGTGCGATCTGCCTTTTACACTGCTTAACAATGTTTCTAAATTGGACACTTGGCAAATCGTGGAGTTTGTACCATGAACTGGCTGTATGAAGACGTTATCAGACAAATGAATGTGTGATTAGTATCTTGATCAATGGTAGATTCTTTCTTGCCTTCTATATCTGTCTAAAAGTTGCATCAGCTATGTATAAATCAAGCTTTATATAACTAATATTATCCCCGCACTAACATCACATGCGGTTAAAACTGGACTAAAAACACAATCACATACATTGACTTAACGAATCCGCCTGACATACTCTAAAACTCTACAACTTGACATTTGTGATATACAATAATTGCGTATGTTTCTTACTTTTGCTTCAAACATAGTTTGTAGGTGCGTTTTATGTCCCATCATCGATGCGGTTAAAACGAGTTCCGTCAATCTTTATTATATGTAAAATAACGAAAACCTTCATTACCCATGTAAACTCCTTGTTTCTTGATATAATATGGGGTTTACGGGGTGTTCATTGCGAAGACTTGTCGACAAAATGAACGGGATCGACTCAAGTCGATAAAGGTGTTCCAGCAGCGAAAATTCAAAACCGTATGTGTATCCATTCAGTTATTACATGTGCGTTACGAAAACACGCCTACACAAATACATTGAATATTTTACCACCTTAAAAAGAATAGGCCCCCGCCCATCGGAGCTTGAAGATATAGATGTGCTGCATGATGCTTCCACGCAGAGCTGAAATCGACCGCACACGAATACTGGAAAACCGCTTAGAGGCTCTAAGACTGTGCACAACCATGCTTATAAATCCGTTTGGTTTAATTGGGCGTCAGGGCTTGAGATGTCATTTCATCTAAAATGACCCACAAGTCCCACAAAGTCCCACGAGTAAAAGTCCCACAAAACTGGAAGCAACGTCTCCAAAATAACCTTAACAGTGTTGACGGGGAGTCAAACCTCCAATATAAAAAAAAAACTAAAAACGAAAATTTGAGGATGAAAAATTGAAATATTTTACTTATTTCTGCTCAAAATACAGATTGAGGCGATTCTAACGAGTACCCACAATCTATATTTTAGAGCATAAATAAGAAAAAAATAAGTTTACCAATGTAAACCCCATTTTTACTGTATGAAATAGGGATTCAAGGGGGTCAAAATATATAGGATTATTTTCGTCAGTCAGTTTGAAGATACTTTGAGATAAAGCGCATCCATATATACACGAACTACTTTCAAATTCGCTCATGACGATACAAAAATTCGGCAGCGATAGTGACGTGCATATCGACTGAAAGAACATAAAACAAAACGATACAGGCCGTGACAAAGTGCATAAAGCGCATTTTATCCTGCCAAATATGACATATAAGGGAAGGCAATGATCAGGAATCGATACAATTAACCCACAGCTCCCATCAGAGATAACAAAGAAACACAAACATGAAATAGCTAGACCCTAATGAGAATATCAATAGCGAAACGCCAAAAGGACAGTTACTTTCTCATAAAATGGCCAATTGGCCATCCAAAACAAAATAATATATGCGATACACACACTCAAAGACAAGCCATAACAAAAATAAACCGCGACAGAAGAACCGCCGTGGAACGGTCAGTGAAACGAATTCCACTGAGAGGCTTAAATCGATTTTTCATGGCCACAATCTTTGCCCTTACTTCCGTCGCAATTTAGATAAATAATTTGTTCAGTCTGCATGAAGGCCTCCTAACTTATCAGTGCAGCATCCCCGTGAACATAAAAGTCAAACAACCAGAGATGAAGCAACGGTGCAGACTCGACAGCAAGAAACCTATGATATGCCGGGGCAAAAATAGCCAACAGTTAGACTCCGATGGGCCCGGCCAGAGATAGCTGCAATCTGTTTAGATTTTAAGAAGTTTCTCTTAGGAAATCAGGATTATTTTGAAAGAAATAAAATGGACACTTCGGAAACAAATATCGTCTCGCGTTGGGAAACGTAGTTTCAATGACGTCACATCCACCAACGTTCACGTCATCTTCAGTCTGGGACCAATGGGCATGGTGTTTCAACATGTAGGAAGACACTTAATGACCTTTTTTTATACTTAAAGTTGTATGTAAAATCTGATTTTACATTCAGATTTCTATGCCAGGCAAAGAAGAAGTGAAGGCAAAGATCAGGAAGCGATACAAGTAAATCACAGCTCCCATCAGAGAAACAAAAACATGAAACATGAAACATCTATGCCCTAATGGTAACATCAATAGCGGAAAGACAAAAGGACAGTTACTTTCCCACAAAATGGCCATTTGGCTATTCAAGAGAAACAAATACAAGCGATATACACACTCAAAGACAAATCATTGCAAAAACAATGCGACAGAAGAACTGGTTTGGAACGGTCAGTGAAACGCATTTCGCTGGGGGTAGGTGGAGCTTAAAGCAATTTTCTTGTCTTTTGGAATCATTGATTCCATTATGGAATTTTGAAAATATCTTAGGGTCACTGATGAGGCCTAATTGGCTGTCACTATCTAGTCTGGCCCAGAATATATGTACACTCCATATTTTTCAGTTCAGTGGTGTATTCCTTGCTTTCAAAGGGTAACCCTTTCTAGAACATATTTAGCAGACAGTTTGTCAGAATAGAAAGAAATAATTAATCATTAGAGAGTTAAAGAAAGCTCGGAAGAAGCGGGGTTAGTAGTTAGTAGACAGTTATTTAGAGAGAAGTGGACTGTTAGTGAGGAGGACATACGTGTTTATTCAACTGGAAGTAAGAGGGGGGGGGGATAAAGAAGGAAGTAGACTAACAGTAGTTTAGGTCGTAGTGAAGGAGACAAGCTTTCAATAGAGAGTTCGTTAGACTAAAGGAACGAAACGGTAGGTATTAGACTTGCCAAAGTCCCTAGATTTACTTTTTTTACATTTTTATATCAAATGAAAGTCCCTTTAAACAAAAACATATGTAAATGTCTCTTTAGTCTTGATCTCTGAATGTAATTTCACAATTCTCATACAAGATTGTATTGCTATTGTTTATTATTATTATTTTTTTGCAAACAATTAATTCTACAATGGACACTTAATTAACAGACTTGGAAAAGTCTAGGTTAGTATGCTCATACAGAGAAGTGATTATTAGACTGGTAGTAGCTAGTAGACGTCAAATAGATCGAAGGAACTGAATGGTAGACTGTTACTTGGTAGGGAAGAAGTTGTAAGTACGCTGTCAGTAAGAGACGGTAAGAAGTGGTAAGTAGACATTTAGTGGACATCTATTTCTTTAGTTTTTGTATGGGGGGTGAAAGAAGCAGTTAGTAGACTGTTATTATTGGAGAAGAAAAGAATCGATTATCAGTTACCCCCTATATATATTGCATTGCACCGCATTGACCTGATAAATATATGTTATCTCCGGTCAAGTGAGCTTTATCACGTCAACATGACATTGCACTTTTATGAATGAACCGGACAAGTGAAAAAATGACAAAAATGTTATTGCTTCTGCGAAAAATGGAAAAATTACATGGAAAAAAATATCATAGGAAAGATATGGTCAGCTGATACTAAATATATCGACCGCCAGAATGCTGGGACGCACCCTAAATTGCTAATTTAAGAGTGTACAAGGGGATAAACTGATAAAAAGAATATCAGATTCGTATCATTTGATATCAAGTTTATCAAGCTCGGCTTCGAGAACGCATGCAGAATCGCTCGGCAAGCCTCGCGATTCTACAAGCGTTCTCGAAGCCTTGCCTGATAAACTTGATATCAAAAGACACTCACCTGGTATTCTCTATTTATTAGACAGCTAGACAGAAGATAAGAAGTAGGTGTAATACCAAAAGAGATGGCAAGAAGTGAGACTAAAAGTGGTGGCAACTAGAATATAAGAATCTTATATGGGTGTGAGGGGTGGATGGAAAAATCCGTCCCAAGGGTCAATGTCCGGCATCACGAGGCTTGCCGAGAGACATGCCGGACAGTGATCTCGAGGGACGTATTTTACTATCCACCCCTCGTATCCTTATAGGATTCTTTTTCTTGCATACCTTCCATTTCTTAGCGCGGATTTTTAATGCTGCAGTCACTTCGGTTACCGACGTCCGCCATATTGTAATGGCACTGCAGGAATGTTTAGTGACGTCATGTAACCTGCTGTGACGTCAACCTTAACGACGGCGCATACGAGGTCGTAATCAACCAATGCATTTATCAAACACGTGATTATATTTGATTTTGGATCGGAACACCAGGGTCAGAACATAAATTTCTATCCCAGGGTAAAATCACGGATGTCCTTGTCTGGTGTGCAAGAATATAAGAATCTTATATGGGTGTGAGGGATGGATGGAAAAATCCGTCCCAAGGGTCACTGTCCGGCATCACGAGGCTTGCCGAGTTATGCCGGACAGTGCTCCCTCGGGACGGATTTTTCTATCCACCCCTCGCACCCTTATAGGATTCTTTTTCTTGCATACCTTCCATTTCTTAGCGCGGAATTTTAATGCTGCAGTCACTTCGGTTACTGACGTCCGCCATATTGTGCTGACACTGCAGGAATGTTTAGTGACGTCACGTAATGTGCTGTGACGTCAACCTTAACGACGGCGCACACGAGGTCGTAATCAACCAGTGCATTTATCAAACACGTGATTATATTCGATTTGGGGTCGGAACTCCAGGATCAGAACATAAATTTCTATCCCAGGGTAAAATCACGGATTCCATTGTCTGGTTTTGCAAAAATGTAAGTTTGTAAGTTACGGAGAAGTGGAAAGAAAGGCATGGAACACAGACAGTCAGTTACAGTGAAAAAGAACACGAAGTGGTAAGTCAACAGTTGGGGAATGAAGTGGGAAGCAGACGCTTTAGTAAAAGGGAATACAATGATAGATTGCAGTGAGTGAGACAGGGAAAAGAGTTTCTTGTACACCAGACAAGGAAATCCGTGATTTTACCCTGGGATAGAAATTTATGTTCTGACCCTGGTGTTCTGACCCCAAATCGAATATAATAGCATGTTTGATAAATGCACTGGTTGATTACAACCTCATGCGCGGCGTCGTCATGCGTGACGTCACTAAACAGTCCTGTTGTGTCATCACAAAATGGTGGACGTCGGTAACCGAAGTGACAGCAGCATTAAAAATTCGCAATAGAAATGAAAGGTATGCAAGAAAAAGAATCCAATATGGGTGTGAGGAGTGGATAGAAAAATCCGTCCCTCGGGATCACTGTCCGGCATCACTCGGCAAGCCTCGTGATTCGTGATGCCGGACAGTGTCCCTCGGGACGGATTTTTCATTCCACCCCTCACACCAATATAAAATTCTTATATTATTTGACACGGAGGGGAAAAACTTGATTCGTGAAATGTACAGACAAAATCTAGGTAGAAAATAAGAGAATGAAAGAAAGAAGAGGAACAAGCGTTTAGTAGACAGTTGTTTTAGAGAAGTAGATAGTAGATTGCTCGTTAGAGGGGGGAAAGAAGTGGTTAGTAAACTGTTAGTCAGTAAAATAAACGAAAGAAAAACACCAAAAAACAAACAGATAGTAGATGTTAGTTAGAGACACGGAAAGAAGCGATAAGTAGTTTGTTCGTTTTGTTTGTTTGTTTGATTTGAGGTTAAACGTCCCCGTCAACACTTTATAGGTAATTTTGGAGTCGTTGCTTCCAGTTTTGTGGAACTTTTACCCGACATTGAGATGAAAAGACATCCCAAGCCTTACCATCCAATGAAACCAAAAGGGTTAATATGCATGAGCGGTCCGACTCGCACCACTTTTCCTGGGCAGGCTTAGAACCTCAAAGCGATTTACCAGTACTCGCGTGCGGTCGGTGTCAGCTTTGCGTGGAAGCATCATGCAGCCCAATCCATTTCTTCAAGCCCCGATGGGCGGGGGCCAGAAGCGATAAGTAGACTATTGGTTTTATGGGAGGAACGAAGCATCCAGTGGAAAGTAAGGGAGAATTGGTTAGTAGACGATTAGATACAAAGAAATCATCTCGAAAACACGCCTATATAATTTTGGTTTAAACAATATTTTATTTCGAGCTTTGATACATTTACAATACACATATATAAGTACGATGTGGCTAAAGGATCTGACAGTAAGCCTTGACGCTTATAGACGTCATCTCCTATATAATTTTGACACCATTGAACCCCACTTCTATATTGAAAAAAACTTATTTTTTCTTATTTCTGCTCTGAAGTATAGAGTGTGGGTACTCGTTAGAATCGCCTCGATGAGGCGGTTCTAACGGGTACCTACAATCTATATTTTGAGCAGAAATAAGAAAAATATCAAACATTTTAGTTTAAAATTTTATCTTCTCCGGCGGTAATTTACAATGTATTTGTATAGGCGTGTTTTCGTAACGTGCTTAGTATTTCGTTAGTAAGAGATAAGCAAACTGATGGTAACTGAAAAGGAAGAGAAGATGCTTTGTGTTTTTGTTTGATTTTAGGTTTAACGTCCCCGTCAACGCTGTAAAGGTCAATTTGGAGACGTTGCTTCCAATTTTTGGGACTTTTACCCGACATTGAGATTAAATGACAACTCAAGCCCTATCGCCCAATGAAACCAATAAGGTTTATTAGCATGGACGGTCCGCCTCGCACCGCGGTTCCTGGACAGGCTTAGATCCTCTAAACGGTTTACCAGTACTAGTGTTCGGGTCGGATTCAGCTCTGCGTGGAAGCATCATGCAGCCCATATAAGCAAGTAATAAGTAAAGTGTTAGTTTGAGTGAAGTAGTAAGTAGGAATAGAGAATGAAAGAAGTGGTTAGTAGACAATTTGTTAATCCGATACTTGGCTCTTAGCTTAAGAGAAGGTGAAACTATGAAAAAATATGGTTTACAGACAGTTAACAGAGAAGGAGAATAAAAGAATAAAATCATTTTGAAGACACTTAGCAGATAGTTCATTTAAAGGGAAAATTTAATTAATATATATGTACTAGTAGCTGCCATTACGATAACACAACTATACAAATACATTGTAAGCTTTACCGCCGGAAAAAACGAAAATTTTAAGATGATTATTGTTGATATTTTTCTTATTTCTGCTCAAAATATTGATTGTGGGCACACGTTAGAACTGCCTCATCGAGGCGGTTCTAACGAGTACCCACAATCTATATTTTTGAGCAGAAAAAACAATAATAAGGTTTACCCCTGTAAACCCCAGTTTTACTGTATAAAAGTGGGATTCAAGGGGGTCAAAATTATATAGGCCTGTTTTCGTGATGTAGTTTGAAAGACGGGAGAAACAGGCGCTTGTATGGAAAACAAGTGAGTGACATGTGTATCAGTAGACAGTTAGATGGATTGGACATAAACAGTTGGTCAGTAGAGGGTAAAAAAGCGATAAGCGGTTGGAATGAAAGAACAATACGAAGTGGTTAGCGAACATTTATGTTTGTATTCAGAATAATACATGCATGTTCAAATCAGGCATGGTAAACAAGTAATCAAACTGACTTTTTGGGCATGTGGCTAAAATGTCATAAAGTCAGTTTTTCCTGTGTTCTGAAGGGTTGCATGTCTTAATTTGTAATAGTTCGGTTGACTTTGCGTGCAACTGTGCCGTTTGCACATTCAGTATCACTTAATATTTATAACAAAATCGTGCGCCACGTCGACAAGCCAGACATTTGTCTGCGCGTTATTATCTAAATAACTATCTTTAATTTTGGCGATGATTACTATAATTTCCTTTTTCTCTCATATCGCAGTCATTAACTCGTCGGAGTTATAGAAAACTGCGGATGAATTGCAAAAGCAGGAACGTAACGATGAGAACAACTATCATTAACAGCGTATCAAACTATCCTATGTGATTTCTCATTTAACTCAGTTGAATCAATGCGAAATGGAGTTGAATACAAAACGTGACGTTCCATTCCTTCTGGTTAGTATTGACCTGTGAATCTGTAGCCTTTCTGTGCGCATGTTGGTGCATCACATCAGTGCTCGAATGTCATATGAATTCAAATTACCAGTTTCCTTAGCGTGTATGCGCGACTGTCTGGCGTGTGTTTCTTGGCATATGTACGTTCGTACATTTTGTCCGATTTCGACCACGCATTCAAGTTTTAAAACAGAATATGTTAACAAGAAAGTAAAGTTAACACGCCCCTTAACCAACTTTTATGTGGCGGTTCTAACGAGCACTCACAATCCATGTTTGGACTGAAATTATGTGAATCCTTTATCCCATATAATACATCTGGTTCAGATAATAGTTTTTTTTTTTTTTTTCATGACTATAGAACTGGCGCTATCCCGATCAATATGATTTACATGTTTCTTTTTCTAGTTACTATTTCCAGTACCTTTAAGCCGCTGCTCACAGGGTCTGCGGTTTGGAGTTTAACCCTTATCTTGCCGAATATTCATTTAAGCCACACCCATTTCTCTCTATCATCCAACCAAATTACTTGATGTAATTTATTGCTACAAATTCATAAACTGAATGCCAAACAGTGTAGATCCTGATCAGATTGCTTCTTCAGAAGCCATCTGATCTGGATCTACACTGTTTGCAAAGATAGGGGTTGTCGTGAACAGCAAGATAAGGGTTAAACAAAGAAAGAAAATAAAAAAGAAAATGTGTATATCTTGTAAATCCTACTTACCCCATATAGGGCTTTAAAAATTTACGTTTTGAATTTGAGAACCACCTCAATCTTAGCTGGTGAAGTACTCTATCACGTTAACAAGTCCATGAAATAAACACCCGCTTAGACCTCAACTGGAAGACAGAGAAAACTAGCGTTTACAGTGATATATATTATGTTGTCTTAGTTTTTGTTGCAACATATAGGTTACGGCTACTCGTTAGAATCGCCTCGATTTGTTGGTTCCTACAAGCACCCACAAACTATGTTTGAAATATGAATTAGACAAATATCACAAATGTTAATCATCACGAAAACACGCCTATATAATTTTGACCCCCTTGAACCCCGCTTTTATATAGTAAAACTTGGGCTTACAGGGGTAAACCTTATTTTTCTTATTTCTGCTCTAAAGTATAGATTGTTGGTTCTTTGTTAGAACCGCCTCAATGAGGCGGTTCTTACGAGTACCCATAACATATATTTTGAGCAAAAATAAGATAAACATCACAGTTTTTCTGTCGATGTACTTCGTCCTTTTGTATTTGAATCAGACAACATGAGATTGAATTTTCATCAAATGATTGTTTCGTGAATTGAAACATGTTGCTGCACGTAACCTCATATCACTGCCTTGCTGCAGCAGCACAAGAGACGTGAAACATAGCGTTGTATGTTTGCCCTGATTCCAATGCGCTTAAAAGCTGCAGTTAGCACTTGAGATGCCAAAAACAAATGCATCTGAAAATGTCTGTTTATGGCGTCTGCTGCATATTCGTGCAAACGTTTCTAGTCTACATTTGCATATACATGTAGGTAAACAGAGTGGTAAACAGTTATTTTCTAATAAAAATCTAAGATATTTTATGCACGCCCCCCCCCCCCCCCCACCCCGCAACAAAGTGGGCAGGGAATTATAGTTTTGCGCTTGTCTATACGTCACACTTTGTAGTACTATCTCCTGCAGAATTTGATGCAGGGCATTGAAACTTGCAACACAGTTCGACATGCATTGAACATGTGCAAAAAGAAAAAGGATTCTGATATTATAGGGATCAACCATGGTTTTTCGTGCATTAACATTCGACGGGTCCCGAGGAAGCTGTTTGAACATGAGGCCGCCAGGCCGATTGTTCAAATATCTTCCGAGGGATCCGGCAAATGTTAATGCAATGAAATAACCACGTATGATCGTTGTTCTTGCATAACTTGCGATTCCGACAGCAAATGACGAAAATGCCCAAAAGCTCCATATAAACTCTTCAAATGCGACCGGCGAACCAACATGGCGGCCAGTTCAGAATGTTGTTTACAATGACGTTGTTACGCAGTAACCATCTGACGTCATCATAGAACCCTAAAACGCTACGTTCAGGACGATAACGTTACGTCGCTCAACGTGAGGTAAACAAAGCAAGGCCCGTCTTGCGATATCAAAAGCTCAAAATCCATGTTCAAACAGCACGCGAATTTCATGATTTGAACATGGTTTTTGCTGTTTGCGCACGGCTTTCGGTCCATTTACGTAACAATGGCTTCAAACAGCCATGCGCATAGATATTTATGCAAGAAAGCTCCTTTTTGCAGAATTATGTCCCCTTAAACGACTTAAACAGTTTAGCCAGTCGCACATCTTTCTACAGTATTAGATGCAGGGCATTGAAACAGGCAACACATTTAAGACATGTATTGAATAAACAGGATTCTGATCCAGTCCCATATTGCAAAATTATGTCCCCTTAAACAGCTTAAAGGTATTATAGTAAATACATGGTCAGTGTCTTTAATAATAAAATATAATCGATGAGCCTTAGACAATTTTATAGGGGCGAGCTTCAGCGAGCCTCTTTAAGTTGTCGCGGCGAACCGATTATATTTTATTATTGCACGACCCGCAGAAAAAGCGACCGACTGAAGTCGGTTGATTTTCTAAGAGTGCCCTAAAATCACCGTGTCATTCTGTCATTCGGTCATTCTGTCATTCTGTCAGTCTGTCTGTCCGTCCGTAACCCGTTTGTGATAATTAGTGATAGTGAATTCACCGCTTGGAATATTTAAACAATTTTTGGCATACTGATAGATATCAATGAGATCTAACCAATGAACTTGCGAAATAATACATTCCATTTAGTACAGCCTCGCCGAGGCGAAAAATGTGAACATTTTCGAACTGCTTCTCCTCGGAAACCGTTTGGCCGATTGAAGTCAAATTTCATATGGAGCCTCTATGGGATGGGGGAAACCAAAATTTGCTCATGGGGTCCAGGTCACATGACCAAAATGGCCGCCAAGCTATATATGGTAAAAACCCTTCAAAAATAGTCTTCCCCAGAACCCTTGGGCAGATTTCCACGAAACTTGATAAATAGCATCTGGGACGTAGGCCACTCATAAATTGCTAAAATGGTGACCCTGGGTTGACCTTGACTTTTTTGTGCCTAGGTCAAACTTTGACACACATGCTTTTGTATTGGAAAAGTGAGAATGCATTTTATCCTGCAAACGATTCAGAATACAGTACTAGAGTATAAGATATGTTTTTGCCGCATTTATTGGGGGAACCGTTTTAGGTCCAAGTCATATGACCAAAATCGCCGCAATACCCATATATGGTAACACTCATAAAGCTAAAAGCATCCGGTGGGTCGTGCACTTCAGCTGAAGCACTGGTTAAAGGCTCTAATCATGTATTTAGTTTATACCGCAATTCAAAACACTCAAGGGTTTTGCAATAATTTAGCAAATTTAAGCGCAATAAAGACAACAAACAGTGCAGCATGTTAAACGACATTCAGTGTCATGGCGCGCACACGTAGTATAACGTGACGTCCAGTAGTGCACAGTTTATGACGTCACCGCGCCACAGAGACGTTGGAAACAACATGGACGCTCGAATATAAGTTTCTCAGCTCTTTCCATTCTGTATGAAAAGTAGAAGTTAAACAAAGATCAGGAATCGATACAATTAACTTACTCCACCCATCAAAGACACCAAAGGGAAAGAAACACAAACATTAAGCGACCAGACCAAAATGGAAACCTAAACAAAGGAAGGCCATAAGGACAGTTCCTTTCCCACAAAATGGCCATATGGCCATCCAAAATAAAAAGACACAAGTGATACACACAGTAAGTAACAAACAACACCATAAATAAACCGCCACGGAAGAACCGCCTTGGAACGGTCAGTGGAATGATTTCCACTGGGGGGGGGGGGGGGGGGGGGCTAAAATCGATTTTACGTGGCCACAATCCTCGCCCTTACTTCCGTCGCGATTTAGACAAATAATTTGTTCAGTCCGCATGAAGGCCTCCTAACTCATCAGTGCAACATCTCCGTGAACACAAAAAAATCAAAGAACCACAGAGGTGAGACAACGGTGAGGACTCGACAGCAAGAAACCACTGAAATGCTGGAGCAAAAGAAAACCAACAGTTAGACTCCGAAAAGCTGCAAATTAATATAGCTTAGTTTAGCTTTAGAATTTATTTTTGAGGTTGAGACT
This sequence comes from Lucinisca nassula, assembly GCA_963580285.1. Lineage (NCBI taxonomy): Eukaryota > Metazoa > Mollusca > Bivalvia > Lucinida > Lucinidae > Lucinisca > Lucinisca nassula. The sequence goes on from OY757011.1 coordinate 96,243,364, forward strand.
CAACCGCAATAGCAGTGCGCAATTATTCCAACGGACTATTCAAACCAGGAAAGCCCGAAAAGGTAAGAATTGAGCTGAAATTTCTGAAAATCTGTTAAAATAATTATTGTAAAGATTATAACTTGCAGTTTCGTTGTATCCCCATGTACAAAATGCTACATGCTATTGTTTACACTTGCTTATTAGGGACCTGAAAAGTAGGTCCGGTCCATAAACGGTCACTAGACATATTATAGGTCAGTAGAATGTATTGTAGGTCACTACCAATACATGTGTTATAGTTATTCGACCCCCCCCCCCCTTTTTTTTGCTACTAGAATGCCTGATTGCGGTATAAATTATTTTTTGTAACAGTAGAACACTCCGTGTGTTCATAATTGTTTTGTAGCCTCTTGGGCAGCAGATCAAAGGCGGACCTTGATTAGTAGCTCTTGTTGAATACCCTGACTGAGGTACTTAAGGGGAAATTCAATAGTGTACGTGAAAATGAAGAATAAAAATACCACAAAATAAAATAGTTTTATTTGAAAAAGCAACTTTTAATAAAAAAAAATAAATATTATTTACACGTTTCCTATTTTATTTTCATTATAAACATGTTACAATGTATGCAAAATATTTTTTGCAATAAATACAAAAACTGATGCTATTGTAATACTTTTCTTTTCAGAATAATAATAATAATTATTATTATTGCCATTATTATTTAATAATTAATTTATATTTAATTATTTTTATTTAATACTACTACTCATACTACTACTACTACTACTACTGCTAATTTAATTATTTTTATTTAATAGTACTACTACTACTACAAATAATAATAATAATTATTATTATTATCATAATTGAACTGATAAACTTATTTCTCTCCTTATTCTTTTTTAATTTGTTTGTTTGGTTTGTGGTTTAACGTCCCCGTCAACACTGTAAAGGTCATTTTGGAGACGTTGCTTCCAATTTTCTGGGTCTTTTTTTTTCACATGTCCAAAATGGCTACTTTTTATGAAATTCGGTGATATTTTTTCTTATTTTTATTGCAAACATAGGTTGTGGGTGCGCGTTAGAATTTATTGTGGGTGCTCATTGAGGCGGTTCTAACTAGTACCAACAACCTATGTCTTGGAGAAGAAATAAGAAAGGAAGGGGATGGGGTGGTTGTAATATGTGTAATTTTACGACAGATGTGTCATCGAGGCGATTCTAATACGTATCAATGTCATGGTATACATTTCGGTTAAAAAAAGGAAAGAAAAATATCCCTTCAATATCCTCGTTACTGCGAAACCGGGGCTACGAGGAAATCATAAGCTTGCATTGAATTTGTCCATTGCTTTTATAAAACTCTTATTGTAGATCGGGACCCCCGCTCATCGGGGCTTGAAGAAATGGCTGGGCTGCAAGATGCTTCCACGCAGAGCTGAAACCGACCGCACACGAGTACTGGTAAACCGCTTAGAGGATCCAAGCCCCAGGCAAAGCGGTACGAGTCGGACCGTCCATGCTTATAAACCCTATTGGTTTCATTGGGCGACCGGGCTTTAGATGTCTCTTCATCTCAACACCGGGTACAAGTCCCACAAAATTGGAAGCAACGTCTCTAAAATTACCTTTACAGTAGGGGGACGTTAAATAGCAAATCAAACAAACAAACGTATCGTAGATCGTATACGCGTTATGTTCATGTACTACAATGTTGTTTTGTTTCTTTGCACTCAGGCCGATCTTATCTTCTCTAAACCTTGTTTGCTCTGGGCAAAACAAAAAGAAAAATCCGGCGTTTTATTGTTGAGGTTTTAAGCTTGCCTTTTGCAGATTTAGCAACACTTTTCTTGTTCTATCTCTATTTACATTTGGTACAGAGTCATGTAATCTTTGATCCTTTCAAACCCTCCCATGCTCTTGGTATATTTAGACTGATATCTTTTTACAAGGTAGAAGGTAGTCTGAGATTATTTTGAGAATGCTGAAACCGTGATGGTTACATATCTATTTTTATCTTGTAGGAAGTTTGGAGAGCCTTGTTATATTGATGCACTTCATGGTTCGAGCATATGTTTTACAAATGTAACCCCAGCTCCAGTTCGCTTGAGGCTTATACACTTTCTGATTCCTGGAAGTTATTTTAGTATCTAAATGAATGTTTGTATGACTTCCCTGGCTGAGTTGATTTAATATCAAAATTCAATGTTGGACTTAAATCTCTTCTGCAACAAGGATTATCGGAACCCGAAATTTATGCTGACATAGTGTATAAATTCAGAAAACATATGCACTTGCAATGACGTTAGCACCTAATTTCGTAAAATAATGGTTCGATATAAAAAGATTGGGTACAACATAAATGCTATACGACAGGCTGTATGTATGCTAGTTAACCCAATCACGGTTGACAACTTTGCTCCCCTCTTTAATTGCATGCCGGTGGGTCAGGTCTCAGATTCTATGACGGTTCCAGTGTAAAGCCTTAGTGAGGATTAGAGAGAATTTAATTTTACGTAATGGTGGTTTGTGTCAGATGCTCTGTCTCAGGTCGGGCCCATCGGATTTTAATTGTTGGTGTTCATTTGTTTTAGCATTTCAGTGGTTTCTTGCTGTCGAGTCCTCGCCATTTTTCTCTGTGTGTTTTTTATTTTTTTATTTTGTGTTCTAGAAGATGATGCACTGATGAGTTATGAGGCTTTCATGCGGATTGAACAAAATATTTGTCTAAATCTCGATGGAAGTATGGGCGAGGATGGCGGCCGCGTAAAATCGATTCAAGCCCCCAAGTGGAATTCGTTTCACTGACCATTCCAAGGCGGTTCTTCTCTCGCGATTTATTTTTGTTATGGTATGTATTGAATGTATGTATTGCTTATATTTGTTTTTGATAGCCAATTGGCCATTTTGTGGGAAAGTATCTGTCATTTTGGCTTACCGCTACTGATGTTTCGAATAGGGTCTGGCTATTTCAAGTTTGTATTTCTTTCCTTTGGTGTCTCTGATGGGAGCTGTGGGTTGATTGTATCGATTCCTGATCACTGCCTTCACTTCTATTTTACCATATTTGGGTATCGTGACATTTAGTTTTAGTAGTTGTGACTTACCCCGTTGAGCGGATATTACATCATTTAGGAGAGAGTCTAAGTATTTAAGATGCACCCACGGCCTCTCTAGGGGATTCCGTTGGGTTCTTCTCTCTGGATTCTCACGTGGTTTGAAAATAAAACACTTTTTAGCAGGTTTTTTTCTGTAGTGATATGTTCTTGTTTGCCTGAGGAATGACTTTGGTTTCATGCTAGCAAAACAAAAAATATCGTAGAAGCTTTCAAGATTGTTATTCAGTTTTTATAATTTTGAGTGCTTCCTGTGGAGCAGTGCCTCGGCGAAGCAAGGTACATCTCAGTCCGGTGGCAGTGAACAGCTTGTACCGGAGAAGACCTCACATACGATTTATGATGAATTCTACAGTTTATTCGTTTTCCCTCGGCGTTTATTTAAAGATCAACGATGCTTTGGTTTTATTTTCCTGCTCTGTTGTAAATTCGCAATCTAGAGGGTATTCACAGCTAACATTTGATCGTAAGCAGTTGAAAGTGAATAGTTAATCATGTTGTATCTCGGTGCATCGATCAAATTAAGCACTTGGCTCTTTTAGGCTCTTTGTTTGATGCAGAATTTCTAAAAAGGTGCGTTTCCTGATAAGAAAAGCAATTAATTATTACTTTCACTGTTTTGCACCTGGAAGAATAAAGAATACACATTTCTATCATGAGATGGCTGTTAATTATGACAACATATCCGTGCAATATATTGCTTTCTTCAATATCCGTATAATTGACACTTTTCAAATGTAGAATTATCCCATGATCCCTAAGTAGCCAGCAACCAAAATGTACACAGGCCTAACAATTGTACCTGCGAAACTATATTTCAAGTAAAATACAAAAAAGACAATATAACGTTAAATGTATGTAAAATCGTGCACCTTCAGAAATTATCATCTTCAAAATGTTCCGTCTTCGTTAAGCAGTTCAGGTTTAAGTTCAATGCAAATTCACGAAATCTACTTATACAAATATCCCTGAAATGTCTTACTTACAGAGATATTGCGTACAGTCGCTTACATACAAAAACAGAAGAAAATGATTTTTTTTTTTTTCAGATGATACAATAGATAAGTCTCAATTCTGGCGACAGACCAGAAGCAACCCACCAGTTAGATAATGGAATTCCGAAAGCATGATAAAAACTATCGGGCTGTAAATTGTCTATGAAAAGGTGAACCTTCCAATCCTCCAGAAGCAAGGCCTATGACACAGAACTGAAAACCATGGACTGTACAGGTTTTATTTCTTCTGGGCCACACTAGCTGTTTTCGGCCAAAGAGGCCTCATCAGTAAATCAAAGATATTGTCAACATTCCTCAGTGGAATCACTAATCCGTAAGGACAAGAAAATATACAGAGGACACTCGTTATTATGACAGTTTTTGTTCCCTATCATTGTGCCATGATAAAGAATATGCCGTTATTAAGAGTCCCAGTTTTGCTTTTTGTTTGATTTGAAATTTAACGTCCCCATCAACACTGAAAAGGTCATTTTGGAAACGTTGCATACAATTTTGTGGTACTTTTACCCGACTTTGAAATGACATGACACCTCAAGCCCTGCCGCCCAATGAACAAATAGGGTTTATAAGCATGGACGGGCCGACTCGCACCGCATTGCCTGGGCAGACCTAGTGCCTCTAAGCGGTTTACCAGTACTCGTGTGCGGGTCCGTTCAAGCTCTGAGTGGAAGCATCATGCAGCCCATCTATTTCTTCGAGCCCCGATAGGCGGGGGCTAAAGAATCCCAGTTCGGAATATGATAGGTAATAAAAGGCTTTTTCCCATAATCCAAGAAACAAATGTTATAGATATTTGTTAGAAACGCCTCACCGGTATTACTCCAAGAAAGAAATGTTAAAAACATTTGTTAGAATCGCCTCGGTGAGGCGATTCTAAGAAATATCTATAACATTTGTTTCTTGGGGTATTAGACCACAAGACCCTTTCGTGACTATGGACTCGATTTGGGCATTTCCAACTCAAGGGAAGCCCACGCCGCTCGTAACCGAGGCTAAGCCTTTAGCTAAGTAGTAATTCCATTTAAATTGTCGTTATAATAACGAGTTTTTCCGTTATAAGGAATGTTGATATAAAGAGGGTTGACTGTACTGTAAGATAAAAGCAAGGTAGATAGACCGCCACACAGTCCATTAAAACCAGCTGTGGTGAAGTTACATGCTCTTTGAAAAGGTTATGCTTCGGACGCAAGGACTGCAACACAGATAAGAATGCAGTGGAGAGCACAGATATTGTTTCTGGACCAGGCTAGCCAGTTTCGACAAATTAGGCCTCATTAGTGACACTCAGATTATTTCGAAATTACAAAATAGGATCAATGATCCTGAAGGACCAGAAAATATGGTGAAGGGCAGGGAGACTTTTACGACCGCCACACATTCCCTTAACACTGTTTTTGAAGTTAAATGTCTCTGTCAGTGTTACAGAGTCCGTGTACTTAATAAGTTCGTGTACTTAATTAATAAATTAATATTTACATTTGCATACATTTGTACATGTATCCCATAAGAAATATGATTAGCAAGGATATACGTTACTTTCCGTTTTTTTTTTTTTTTTTTTTTTTTTTTGTTGTTGTTTTGTTTTTGCTTTAACACATGCTAGATCCTCCTCACACTGATGTGCGATCCTAATTGGTATAGTTTCAGTTCCGTTTTTGTTTGTTTGATTTGAAGTTTAACGTCTCCATCAACACTGTAAAGGTCATTTTGGAGACGTTGCTTCCAATTTTTGGGGACTTTTACCCGACATCGAGATGACATGACATCTCAAGCCCTGCCGCCCAATGAAACCAATTGCGTTTATAAGCATGAACGGACCGATTCGCACCGCATTGCCTGGGCAGGCTTAGATCCTCTAAGCGGTTAACCAATACTCTTGTGCGGGTCGGTTTCAGCTCTACGTGGAAGCATCTTGCAGCCCATCTGTTTCTTCAAGCCGCGATGGGCGGGGGCTTTAGGTTTTGTTCAGTAACTTGGTATTTACGTTGAAAGCAATTTCTAAGTTGCATGTAAACATGATGGAACGCCAAAATCCTTTTTAAGTAGACCATTAACAAGCAATTTGTTGAAATCGATGAATAACATGACATTTTTGTTTTAGGCTGGAAAGTGTGACTTTTAAAAGGTCTTCTAAATACATAATCGTTCGAAAGGAACTTACTTCCATTTTATTTCACAGGTCCATTAGACCTACGCATCACGAAAACACGCCTATATAATTTTGACCCCCCTTGAACTCCATTTTATATACTTAAACTGGGGTTTACATGGGTAAACCTTATTTTGCTTATTTCTGCTCTAAAATATTGATTGTGGGTACTCGTTAGAACCGTTCTAACGGGTGGCCTTTAAATGTAGATTGTGGGTACTCGTTAGAACCGCCTCGATGAGGCGTTTCTAACGAGTACCCGCAATCTATATTTTGAGCAGAAATAAGAAAAAATCACAATCTTTCATCTTAAAATGTTCATTTTTTTCGGCGATAACGGTTGCAATGTATTTTTATAGGCGTGTTTTCGTAATGTTTTGACAGGGACATGCCAAAAAGTGTCATTGAGCACGTGCGAGTAGCTGTCACGTAAATAAGTCAGTAAAAAGAACATTCCCTAACCCTACTTTATAAAGAGAAAACTGGGGTCCACGGGGATGCAATTTATTTTTTTCTTAATTCTTCTCCAAGTCATAGGTTATGGGTACTCATTAGCCCACCCAGAACCCATGTTTGCAGTACAAATAAGAAAACTATCACGCATTTTAATAAAATGGAGGTACGAAAAATGCACTGTATCTCACGGAATACTCAGATCAGCCTATTCGCCCCCGCCCATCCGGGCTTGAAGCAATAGATTGGGCTGCATGGTGCTTCCACGCAGAGCTGTAACTGGCCGCATATGTGTACTGGTAAACCGCTTAGATGGTCGTTGCCTGCTTAGGCAAGTGGTGCGAATCAGACCGTCCTTACATATTAACCCTTTTGGTTTGTTTGGGCGGCAAGGATTAAGATGTCATATCATCTCAATGTCGGGTAAAAGTCCCACAAAATTGGAAGCAACGTCTCCAAAATGACCTAAATAGTGTTGACGGGGACGTTAAACCTAAATTCTAACAAACAGATCAGCCTATACATTGATGCTGTCAGTTCCGAATATCCGTGATGCGCTATATGGTGCTTTATGACACTAAACCCAAGGCTACACGATACTACTCTGTTATATATAACTTGATAGTTGTATCGTGATAGCTTGTGTAGCTTACACTAAAATTTTGTGGCATAGAACTATTTTGGCCGCATGCAATACAGTTTGTAACAGAGCATGTCCTATTCCTTACAGCTTGATAGATACAAATTTTCCACGGCAGGCCTCTTGGCCAATGAAAATTAAAAGGGCAGGGTTAGACAATCGCGGTTTTACGTTTAAATGGCTATTGCCAGTTACATGTAACTGGCTATTACATGTAACTGGCAATAGCGGTTTTACGTTAAAAACACTATTGCCAGTTATCAAGCAATAGCGAATTTACGTTAAAATTGGCTTGCAGAATTATTTCATACCGTTCATTACTTTTTCAGTTACTACTGTTATGACTTTAAAAGCTTACATGCAAAGCCTTGTTCTAGAATGGTGGGTCTTGTGTAACTGGCTAAATACGAATCGTTGCAGTATGTTGTTTGTTTTCATTTTACCAAGCATTTCCATATTTTGTGATACGCTAGGCTTTGTTGACGTAATTTAGTATTTTAATCACCTCGTTTTGGGAAGATGTTAATATTTTTTTTCTGATTGTTTCTGCCATGGACAGCATCAATTTTCAATTTCTATTTTTCTAATTGCTGTTCCAAAAAAAGATCGTATAAAGATACTATTTAGCCTGGAACGCCTATTTATGGCGTAATAAAATATGCGTCTTCAAGCATAACCCACTGGACGCACAATGTGAATACAATGTCATAGCAATGTCTTTGTAACGACGTTGCTTCGACGTTTGTGCGACGTTACCTAGACATCAAGTGCGCGCTGAGAATAAACTGAACTGTCCTATTGGCGACACGGACCCATTATATATGTTGATGGCTTCCATAGGAGTAAATACGACCTACGTTTTAGAACAGAAATAAGAAAAAAATAATGTAATCCCTGTTATCCCAACTTCATTACAGAGACATGTTACATATATCCTGAATTACAGTAATTGAAAACCACTTCTCGAACTTACTAGTAACAGGTAAGTTGTATGGAAATAAAGTTTATTGCTCAGTTGTTAAAATTTAATATCTTAAGGCAAAGAGGACACCTAGGCACGGTTTGGTGACCTCTATTAACATAATTTCACACCCGACTGAATTGTATATATTTCCAAAAAGGTCGGTGTTGTCATTCAATACATAGAGGTCGGCAATTGGGTCGCCATTCACGAGATGCTGAAAATTCACTAGAAGTTTACGAAAACCGACCTATTAGGCGACAACACTGACTAATTTATTCTTAGCATAATGGTCAGTCTCATGTCAAATTGCGTCGGCTATAATACATGTATATAGTAAAACTGGTGTTTATAGGGCATACATTATTTTTTCTTATTTCTGCTCAAAAACATAGACTGTGGGTACTCGATAGTTCCTAGAATCTATGTTTGGAGCAGAAATATGAAAACTATCGAAGTTTTCATCTGAAAATTTACATTTTTTTTTTTGTTGTTTTGTTTCGTGGTGAAATTTTCCGCTATATTTGAATAGGCGTGTTTTGGTAATGAACATTCCATTGCATTGAAGATGTGTTCTAATAATGGGAAGAAAATAATAAAAAATAGAGTCTTAAATTAATGCGCATAAATGCTAAACTAAAACAGACAACTGATTTCTGACAGCTGCATTTTTGGTAGCATCTAGCTTATTTAATTAGATGGATATATGCCACTTGTCAAGATCATGTCTGCACAATCATTCATATCATCAGTTTATTTTATTTTCAGAGGCAATAGCAATTTTCATTACGATAACTCACCCGTGCGACATAGTGCATTTTTTCACATCTCCAAAATGGCTACTAATCTGATGAAAATCCTTAATAATTTTCTTATAAATGCTCCAAACATAGGTCGTGGGTGCTCGTTAGAACCGCCTCAATGAGGCGGTTCTAACGAGTACCCACAACCTATGTCTTCGAACAGAAATAAGAAAAATAATGTTTACCCCCGTAAACCCCAGTTTTCTCTGTATAAAGTGGGGTTTAGGGGGGTCTTCATTTCACGTACTTGTTCACGTGATGTAACGTAAAACCGCTATTGCAAGTTAACTGTCAGTAGCCACTTCGAAATTAAAATAATGGGTTCATAACTGAACACATGCTTGTAGACCTCTCTGAAAGAATTCTGGCAGACAGTTATGCCCAAATAATCTAATTGTGAAAAGGACCAGAAAACTGAGCCTCCCAGGCAGAAAATATTGAATGAGTCCATGTTATGGGATATCATTCATTCTGATTTTCTAATAAAGATGAACGGCACACAGCACAACAATACATAAAATACACACCACGATAACAAATCCGTGAAACGAAGACCCCCTAAACCCCACTTTATATAGAGAAAAGTGGGGTTTAGGGGGTATACATTTTCTGCTTTATTTTTGCTAAAAACATAGATTGTGAGTACTCGTCAGAACCGCCTCATTGAGGCGGTTCTAACGAGCACCCACAACCTATGTTGAAAGCAGAAATAATTAAGATGTTATCATTTTTACCTAATATTTATCATTTTCTGACACCATGTTGGACGCCATTATTTCTTACGGACATGTTTTCCTAATGATGTAACTATTTCATCTGCATCAGACGTTTGCAGGGTTGGGGTACCTGAAAAGGATACTCACGTATTTTGCAGTCCTGAGAGGAACATGAAACAACAGGTTGTATAATAACAAGTTATATACAACGTATGGTATCGTGTAAACTGTCCTTACTCAACTTCATACACGTTCTAGCTTATGGGGTGCCGTTTTACTATTTAATCCGTATTTATAGATATCCATAAATCGGATTATGGATATCCATAATTCGATTTATGGATATCCATTAATCAGCCGAATAATGGATATCCATAAATCGAATTATGGATATCCATAAATCGAATTATGGATATCCATAATTCGATTAATGGATATCATTAATTCAGATCGGTTTATTGATATTCATAATTTGATTAATGGATATCCATTATTCCTCTTATTTATGGATATCCATAATTCGATTTATTGATTTCCATAATTCGATTTATGGAAATGCATAATTCAGATCGATTTATTGATATCCATAATTCGAATTATGGATATCCATAAATCACCGCCAAAGATTTTCGTTTAATGGTTTCTCCCTAAGACACATGATTGTTTATTGTAAAAATCTTCAAAATCATCAAGGTCTTCATCATCGCTATAAGATGATTGCCAGTCAAAGAGACCTCTCTACCTCTCTGCCGTGCAGCCTTTTCAGCCTGTAAGGCTTCCAAATCAACGAACGCCATACGCTGAAAGCCCACCATGTGTGTTGTAAATATCGGAACCAGTCGTAATATCTGGAAATTCCGGCCAACGCATCCGGTCACTCTGGAATTGCCTGTATGATGACTGCGCACCTAAGGACACTGAAAGTCGGACGTAAGATTATAATGATCCAAACAGGCAATCCGTGCATGCTTTCTGGTCGTTATATATAGTATTAACATATATCAATCATCGGGGCTTGAAGAAATAGATGCGTTGCACGCTGCTTCCACGCAGAGCTGAAACCGACCCCACACCAGTACTGGTAAACCGCTTAGAGGATCTAAGCTTGCCCAGTCAAAGCAGTGCGAGTTGATCCGTCCATGCTTATAAACCATTTTGGTTCATTGGGCGACAGGGCTTGAGGTGTCATTTCATCTCAGTGTCGGATAAAAGTCCCACAAAATTGGAAGCAACATCTCCACAATGACCTTTACCGTGATGACGGGGACGTTTAACAAACAAATAACATATATCCATATAATACTCTACTTAAGGTGTATGGAGTACCAGGCAGATTCAGGTATATCACCATGCACCCGCCCATTGGTGCTTGGAGAAATAGATTTGACTGCATGAGCTGAGAGTACTAGTAAACCGTTAAGAAGGTCTAAGCCTTACCAAACAAAGTCGTGCGAGTCAATAGGCCACAGGGATTGAGATGTCATTTATCTCAATGAAGGCTTAATGCCCAACATAATTGGAAGCAACGTCACCAAAATGACCTAAATAGTATTGAATGGGACGTCAAACCTCAAATCAAACAGAACATATCTGCCCCATATCATAGGCAACAACTAAGCCTGCCCTACATTACCTCCACCTCCATCCCGCCTTTTATTACACACCTAAATCGGAAACCAGACGGGAATAGTCGAGTTTTTTTTTTTTTTTTGTTTGTTTGTTGTTTGTTTTTTTTTGCAAAGGGAGCAGTCATTATTCATTAGGTTTATTTGCAGAGGAGAATTATGGATATCAATAATTCGATTTATGGATATCAATAAATCAGCCGAATAATGGATATTCGTAATTCGAATAAAGGATATCCATAATTCTATTTATGGATATCCATATTTCGATCTTAATTAATGATATCCATAAATCGATTTATGGATATCCATAAATCGATTTATGGATATCCATAATTTGATTTATGGATATCCATAAATCAGCCGAATAATGGCTATCCATAATTCGATTTATGGATATCAATAAATCGAATAATGGATATCCATTATTCCGGATATCAATAAATCGACTAATGGATATCCATTATTCGATTTTTGGATATCATTAATTCAGTCCGAATTGTGGATGTCCATAATTCGAATTATGGATATCCATAATTCTAATTATGGATATCCATAAATAATTATGGATACCCATAAATAATAATGGATATCCATAATTCGAATTATGGATATCCATAATTCGAAGTATGGATATCAATAATATCCATAAATAATTATGGATATCTATAAATATGGATTAAATAGTAAAACGGCGCCCCATACTAGCTGAGTAATATTTGAGTCGTCGCGAAGAGCAAATCGTCGAGGTCACATGTTCCAACACGTTAACAGCTCCGTGCAATGAGTATTTCATATGCAGGAATCGATAAATTAGCTCACCATTTTGGCCCCCTTGAACCCCACTTTTATATAGTAAAACTGCGGTTTATACGGGTAAACCTTATTTTTTTATTTCTGCTCTAAAATATAGATTGTGAGTACTCGTTAGAACCGCCTCGATGAGGCGGTTCTAACGTGTACCAACAAAATATATTTTGAGCAGAAATAAGAAAAAATATCACCTTTTTTCATCTTAAAATATTCATGTTTTCGGCGATAAAATATACTCTGTATTTCTATAGGCGTGTTTTCCTAATACACCGCCCAAAACAAGACACCAAAGGGAAAAAGACACAAACATAAAACAATTTCACCACCATGAAAACGACACAAGGACAGATATGTCCCACAAAATGCCTAACGGCTATCGAAAATAGAAATATATTAGCGAACGATAGCAATAATAAACCACAACAGAAGAACCGTCTTGGAACGGTAAGTTAAAAGTTTTTACTGGGGGTCTTGTTTGTTTGTTTGTATTAGAGTGTAACGGCCCAGTCAACACTGTTTTAGGTCATTTCTGAGCCGATCGGTTTACCTATCCACCATTTCTCGAAAGGCTTATACGTAAGCAGTTAACCTGTATAGTGCACATTCTCTGCCGGAAACTGATAGCTGCCCGTCTTGAATCAGCGGAAGGGAGAGAATGACTGTAGAAAAGATTTCATGATCAATCTCTTCGAAAGAATGTTGCCGACACCGGCGGGAATCGAACCCGCGTCCTCCTGATCACCAGTCAGATGCGTATCCGACTGAGCTACCGAGGCCGGCTTACTGGGGGTCTTAAATCGATTTTACGTGGCCCTTGTTTCTGTCGTGGTTCAGACATACAATTGTTCAGTCCGCATGAGGGATTGCAAACTCTCCGAGAACATAAAATCAAACCAATACAGAGATGAAACAACGACGATGACTCAACAGCATGAAACTAGTTAGAACCGCCTCATTGAGGCGGATCTAACGAGCACCAAATATCTCTATCTCTTATATTACATATAAGAAACATATTGCCGTTAACCATTAACCGTTTGACGCTTATGACCCTCAAAGAGGGTTGACGCGTCGTTAAACACGAAATCATCATCATCATTATAAGAAACATATCGTTTATTTTCATCCAGATACTGTCAGGTTTAAGGCCACGAAAGAATATACATGCACAACGTCACAAAGATGTGCTATCCTTATGGCTTGTTGATATACAAATTTTGAAGCTGGCCCCGCCCATCGGGGCTTGATGAAATAGACGAGCTGCATGATGCTTCCAAGCAGAGCAGAAATCGACCCGTACACGAGTACGGGTAAACAGCTTAGAGATCTAAGCCTGCCCAGGCAAAGCGGTGTGAGTCGGACCATCCATGCTTATAAATCCTATTGGTTTCATTTGGCGGCAGGGATTGAGATGTCATTTCATCACAGTGTCGGGGAAAAGTCCCACAAAATTGGAAGCAAAGTCTTCAAAATGACCTTCACAGTGTTGACGAAGACGTTAAACCTCAAATCAAACAAAAAAAAAAAAAAAGAAATTTTGAAAAGTTGTTTTCCGCTCTGTAGGGACACAGAGTGACTTACAAGATGATAAAGACACGCAGCGACGACTGAGATCAGTGTGTACGTATTCGCGCGCTGTGCTGAAACTTTGCTTCTCTAGGCTATTCACTTTGTTTTAGAGAACTAAAACAAATAAATAATCTGCGGGTTTGCAGCATACACCGCTGAACATACAGTTTCGCCTTGTCCCGGTGGTGTTTTAACCCATATATGCCTAGCGGCTTTGTTTTGAGACGTTGGCAAACAGTGCAGACCAAGATCAGACGCCGCAGAACGCGGCGTCTGATCTGGGTCTTCGCCGTTTGCTTAAAGAACAGTCATTTGCCACAAACAAAAATAAGCCTGACACCCCTATAATTGCAAATGGTCCACTCAAAACTTATTAGGTGGGAGATTACACGTGAGAATCATGGTCTTAATTTCTATGAATCCTTGCCAAAGCAGTACTAAAAGCCGACATTACGCAAAAACGCCAATACAAATACATTGCCACCTTTATCGCTGAAAAAATGAAAATTTTATGGTGAAAAATTGTGATATTTTTCTTATTTCTGCTCCAAATATAGATTGTGGGCACTCGTTAGAACCGCCTCATTGAGGCGGTTCTAACGAATACCCACGATCCATATTTTAGAGCAGAAATAAGAAAAATAAAGTCTACCCCCGGAAACGTGCTTTCGCTTGATGCATACTATCGCTTACCTGGAACGTGCATCTTTATTTTTTGTGGACTGGTAGTTATCAAAATCTTGATTAAGACCGCAAATCTTTAACTGCCACTTGTATTTCAAAGAAAATCGTAATGAGCCTATCATGTAATCATAATTGAGCTTATGCAAGTCACAGAAAATGAAAAGCGGCGTCTGCGACTTGCTAAAACCTCAGATCAGCCTGCGTTGCGCAGGCTGATCTAAGGTTTTACAAGTAGCATATTTCTTTTTTAGAACTTTGGGTATCCACTAAGAACAAGTCGATTATATGGACACGCAGTCTGATTGCAATTGTCACTGGTAGCACGTGCCAACTTTTATCTTTTAGCGTACACATGCCCAAATACCTGTGATCAACATGTGTTCAAAGAAGCATTGCAGAAGGTGTACAAGAGGCGAGGCTAATTAGCGAACGATAAGTAGGTGTTTATATGGAGTAATTGCCGTGATATACCAAGAATAGAATATTCATCGATTTCTGAACCATTAAAATACTTGAACTTCTGTTATTTTAGAATGGTATATGTCTGTTGCAAAAACATATTAAGCAATGATATCGAAATCCAGAATGCAGATCAAAACTGTGTGAAACGCAGTTGTAATTTTATAGCAAATTTCTTTAACTATATCTAATAGTTTTAAATATCGACAGCAGCTTTAAAAGTTCGATAACTGTTCCTGTTATCTCTCGTACTTAATGTTGAAATGTTTTCCAAATTAGTGTCAGTTAAAACTTAATGACTTACTCTTGATCAATCCTTGAAGATTTGATGAGTTTTTATCTTATGATTACTTAGCAGTTTTAAAATGAAAACGTTGATTCAGGTGCATCGGTTGTTACATAACTCAAGTGAATAAAAGAACTAAAGTCACTGGGAGGCGACTTTCTTGCACACCAGACAAGGAAATCCGTGATTTTACCCTGGGATAGAAATTTATGTTCTGACCCTGGTGTTCCGACCCCAAATCGAATATAATCGCGTGTTTGATAAATGCACTGGTTGATTACAACCTCATGCGCGGCGTCGTCATGCGTGACGTCACTAACATTCCTGTTGTGTCATCACAAAATGGCGGACGTCGGTAACCGAAGTGACAGCAGCATTAAAAATTCGCAATAGAATTGGATGGTATACAAGAAAAAGAATCCAATATGGGTGTAAGGGGTGGATAGAAAAATCCGTCCCTCGGGATCACTGTCCGGCATCACTCGGCAAGCCTCGTGATGCCGGACAGTGACCCTCTGGACGGATTTTTCATTCCACCCCTAACACCCATATAAGATTCTTATAGTCCCTTGGGGAAAGCTGGAAAAGTGATTCTGAACTTGAAAACTGACTTAGCATCACGCAAACACTTCTATATAATTTTAACCCCTTAAACTCACTTTTTACACAGTAAAACTGGGGTTAGCACGGGTATACATGCAGTTTATTTCTCTTATTTCTGATCAAAAACTTTGGTTGTGGTATTCGTTGGGGGAGGGAGGGTAGGGTCTAACGAGTTCCAGCAATCTGTTTGTGCAGAAATATGAAAAATATCAGAATTTCTGATCTGATATTTTTGCGGTACAATTTACAATATACAGTGGCGATTTAGTTTTTGTTGTCCACGGAAACGGATGCAAAACTCTTTTCAACGATTTGAAAACGCAGCGTTTAGACCACGCTTAAACGATCGTTTACATTTTCAGCCAATCAGATCATCGTTTCTGAAACGTTTCAAGCGTTTCGTATATCAACCAATCACATTAGCGTTCGGAAAACGCTGTCATGGAAACCGTTTCTGGTTTCATATGTTCTTTTTCGTTAACCAATAAAAATCCCGCAGACTCACTTTAATGATAATAATAATAGTGATAATGAATAAAAATAAAAGTAAATAATAATAATAATTATTATTATTATTAATATTATTATTTATTATTATTATTTTTATTATCTTTATTATGAAACAGAAAATAGATAAAAAATAATAGCGAAATGATTTTAAGGTGAAGAGGATCTCCTGCAATAAACAGCAAATTGTGTTTGACAGAAAGAAAATGTTTCCGGATTCTGTAGCTCAGTCGGATGCGCGTTTAACTGTTGATCCAGATTCGCGGGTTCAATGCTTGCCGCTGAAAAACAAACTACATAAGAACCTTTCATACATGGACAAAACATTAACCGAGAAGACTCTGTTTTCTATAGTTTTCGAATGCTTTTTGTGAGGGAATTTATTGTTCTCACCCATTACGTACGGCCGCTATATTTTAGGAAAAAAAAAATATATATATATACAATGAATTTGACATTTAACATGATTTTTCAGTATATGTGATCTCAATAATTATCCGTCATCAAATTGACATTCGATGCGAATGCCTTCTTCAATCATCACGAAAACACGCCTTTATAAATTTGACTCTCTTAAAACCACTTTTGTATTGAAAAACTTGGCTTGACAGGGTTAATTATTTTACATTATTTCTACTCAAATAAAGACTGTTGGTAAACGTTTAACCCGCATCGCCAAGGCGGTTCTAACGAGTACCCACAATCTATGTTTTGAGTAGAAATTTGTACAAAAATATCAGAACTTTTATCCCAAAATTTACAATTTTGTTGTAGAGTAGAAGTTTTCAATTTATTTGATTAGGCTTGTTTTCGTATTGGAACAAAAATAAATTGTATTTGAACTGTCAGAATCAGACACACGTTAATATTTTTTCTTTTTTTTTTATATTTCGGCGGTGAAAATATTTCATTTATAATTTTATAATATACTAAGCCGCGAAATCAATTTATATCTGAAACAAATAAAAATCATCGCTTCACCTCATTACAAAAACACGCACTTTCGTATTTGAAAATTTTACCAAAAATCTAAGAAAAGTATTATATTTTTATATTTCTGCTCAAAGCATAGATTGTGAGAACTCGTTAGAGTCGCCTCGGTGAGGCGGTCTTAACGAGTAACCACCATCTATGTTATAAGCAGAATTAAGAAGAAATATCACAATAACACACCCGTGCGACATAGTGGATTTTTTTTTTCAGATCTCCAAAATGGCTACTTTTCTAATGAAAATCCGTGATATTTTTCATTTATGCTGCAAATATAGGTTGTGGGTGCTCGTTAGAACCGCCTCAATGCGAAGGTTCTAACGAGTACCCACAACCGTTGTCTTGGAGCAGAAATAAGAAAAAATAATGTATACCCCCGTTCACCCCCATTTTCTCGATATAAAGTGAGGTTTAATGGGGTGTTCATTTCACGGATTTTTTCACGCGATGATGTAAACCCATGTAAATTCCAATTATTTTATATAAAGGTTTGGTTTAAGGGCTCAAAATAATATAGGCCTGTTTTCATGATGTCGTGAAAACACGGTATGTTCATATTGTGAACAATAAATATGATCGCGATATCTTCACAGTGGCAGCCCTGACTACTTTTTCAATATTCTTTTTTCATAAATGCCAAACAAATTTTGTCTAAAACATCAGAATTTTCACTCACGCTTCGCACTCGTGAAAATTCTGATATTTTGAATATACGCCACCTTAAACACTATTTTATTTTTGAGGCATTGATTCCCATTTTGAGTGTGTGTGTTTTTTACCATACATTGAGATGAAATGACATCTCAAGCCCTGTCGCCCAAACAAACAAAAATGGTTTATATGTAGGGACGGCCAGCCTCGAACCACTTTGGCTGGTCAGGCATAGATCCTGTAAGCGGTTTTTCACATTTCAGTACTGGCCATTGAAGAAATATATGGGCTGCGTGATGCTTCCAGGCAGAGCTGAATCCGGCCCGCACACTAGTACCGGTAAACAACTTAGAGAATCTAAGCCTGTCCAGGAACCACGGTGCGAGGCGGACCGCCCATGATAATAAACCCTTTTGGTTTTATTGGGCGACAGGGCTTGAGATGTCATTTCATCTCAACGTCGGGTAAAAGCCCCACAAAATTGGAAGCAACGTCTCCAAAACGACATTTACAGTGTTGACGGGGACGTTAAACCTCAAATCAAACAAACAAATCAGTACTGGTCACGAACAGACTCAGTAAAACCGAGTCTGCTATTTTCGTTTATTTCGACTCGTATACATATATTGCATTCTGACATGCAGAACTCTAGTTAAATGTGAGATTGAGGGGTAGTGATTTGAATTGCCTTGGTGAGGCAAAACCCATTATTATCCCCAACATTTTTTTCGGAGAAATGAAGACACTTATCCTAAATGTCATCAACTACCTTCTACCCCCCCCCCCCCAACACACACACACACTCTCTCTCATCACCGTGTATGACATATGATAATTCTCGTGCTGTTCATAGAGGCGCATCTAACGTGGAGCCTCAATACGGTTTGAGCGTTTATTTTGTGGAACTCATGAATTGTGTAAAGTCGTTAGCATCGCCTTAATAACCATCTTTTTTGCTCGAAACACAGATTATGAGTGCTCCTTAGCATCCTACATCGTTGAGATAAAGGTATGGGGTTACAGGGATCTACAATATTTTTTTTTGTTTTTTATCGTCGGAAAAACTGTCGGTTTTTTTTTTTTGTTTTTGTTTTTGTTTCATTCACTATGTCAACCGGTCTGATACCATTATGTCCACTAACATTTTTAGGATGCAAAATTGTCACATTTTCCAGAGATTGCAGGTTCTGGTAAAACTGCATCAGTCAGATGGTTCTAACGAGTGCCAACAATCTATGTTTTTGGAAAAGGAGTAAGAATGTTGCCCGGCTGGCAGAACTTGCGACCCCTGATCACCAGCTAGACGCGCATCAGACTGAGCTACAGATCCTCGAATTAATGTCGCCCGACCGGCAGCTACCGAACCCGCGACACCTGATAAACAGTTTGGTAAAACTGCATCAGTCAGACGGTTCTAACGAGTGCCCACAATCTATGTTTTTGGAAAAGGAATAAGACTGTTGCCCGGCTGGCAGAACTTGCGACACCTGATCACCAGCTAGACGCGCATCAGACTGAGCTACAGATCCTCGAATTAATGTCGCCCGACCGGCAGCTACCGAACCCGCGACACCTGATCAACAGTCAGACGTACATCAAACTGTACTACAGGTCCCCGAATTAACGTTGTCCGACCGGCAGGTATACCAACCCGCGACTCCTGATCACCAGCAAGACGCACACCAGACTGTGCGTCAGATCCACGAATTAATGTTGCCCGACCAGAGGGTACCGAACCCGCGACATCTGATCACCAGTCAGATGCGCATCAGACTGTGCTACAGACCCACGAATTAATGTTGCCATGTCGGCAGGTACCGAACTCGCAACCTGTGACCACCAGTCAGACGCGCATCCGACTGCTACAGACCCACGAATTAATGTTGCGCGGCCGGCAGGTACCGAACTCGCAACCCCTGATCACCAGTCAGACGCGCGTCAGACTGCTACAGACCCACGAATTAATGTTGCCCGGCCGGCAGGTACCAAACTCGCAAACCCTGATCACCAGTCAGACGCGCATCAGACTATGCTTCCGAGGCCTGGATAAAGCAAGTGTTCCAGTTTGTTTTAGGGAAAACTAATATCAGATTGCGTATTCCTAGGCTTTCGCATGCTTCGCTGTTACCGTCCAGTTAGTTATATTAAGGTCATATCGAGCCGGCCAGTCAGTTTCTAAGCCATTTATTGTTTCCTGGACCAACACCATTTGATCAGCACATTACACATTATATCACCAGAAAGTTGCATCTTGCCCTTTAGAATCGGTGGAAGCGAGGGATATTTCAGGATCAATCACCACGAAAGAAGTTTACTGGGCCCATTGGGGATAGAACCCACTGCTCTGTGATCATCAGACCGGGTCACCGAGACCGACCACATATGTAACCAATGGTTCCCTAGTAGAATTTGTATATATGTGCGTAGTTTAGGCTTTATCCTCGCTGGTCACACATGATGATGATGATGATGGTGATGATGATGATGATATGTACGTCATATATGATGATGATGATGATGATGACGGTGGTCACACATGATGATGATGATGATGATGGTGATGATAATGATGACGATGATACGTACGTCATATATGTTTACCACTGCGAGTTGTATATGCGAATGATTTAACACCCTCCCTCCCTACCCCACCCCACCCCACCCCACCACACACACGTGGGGTGTTATGTAGTTTAAAAATATTATTAAAACTTGGTGTATTTTGATTTTATAATACATTATTATTCAACTCAACAGCGTTACTATGGTTATTTCCTGCTTATTTTTCCCTCCAACGTATTGATGAGGAACTTGTATATTGAACAAGGCAGCTCTTTGATATCGGATTACACGGGGCGGTATTCAGAAGATGTGCGGTTACCTGCAGGGCATTAGGTTAGCAGCGGTATAACAGGTACATACTGAGACGCGTCACTGCAAAAGAAACCTATAGGGAAATGTCGGTATTTGTGTTGTCCGATTTCGATAAAGTGGTTTTTCCGTTGTACTTAATGTTTTATTTATTTATTTATTTATATTTATTTATTTGTCGCTGCAAATTTTATTGTCACCCAGTGCTAAAATTTCAACTGTCACATCATTAGAACGTAGTTTTGAGATGAAAAGTAATGTTTTCATCTCAATCCAAATTTAGATTGTAGGTGTTCGTTACAACCGCCCCAGTGAGACAGATCTAACGAGTGGCCACAAACTACGTTTATGGGCAGAAAAAAATGAAAAAAAAAATAATGTATATTTCTGTAAATTCCAATTTTCTATATAAAGTGCGCGACCGGGTGTGTGTGTTATTTCCTTACATGTTTTTTTTATTTTCTTCACTTGCCACTATTTCACCCAATTATGGTCTACACTATTTCCATATACATGTACATCCACACCAGCGTTGGATGATGATGAGTGTCATTATGATTATTATTGTTATTATTATTATTATTATTATTATTATTATTATTATTATTATTATTATTTTTATTACTGAATCCGACAGAAAACAAAATCGGGAATGCCATACGTAATGTAGCGTATGTCCAGCGTTATATTTTCCAAAAAGTTGACCGAGGGCAAAAATCGAAAATAGCTTAACAGCTTGGACTAGGATAGTCTTTGAAACCGGATTACGTAAGATGTGTATTGTTTGTTTGTTTGATTTGAGGTTTAACGTCCCCGTCAACACTGTAAATGTCATTTTGGAGACGTTGCTACCAATTTTGTGGGACTTTTACCCGACATTGAGATGAAATGACATCTAAAGCCCTGTCGCCCAATGAAACCAATAGGGTTTATTAGCATGAACGGTCCGCCTCGCACTGCGGTTCCTGGACAGGCTAAGATCCTCTAAGCGGTTTACCAGTACTAGTATGCGGGCTGGATTCAGCTCTGCGTGGAAGCATCATGCAGCCCATATATTTCTTCAAGCATAGAGCGAATTGACATGTACACAGAAAGAAGAGTCGACTACGTACTTTGCCGCGTCACAGTATAACGAACCAACGTCGTTACCTTGATTCTTTCTTCTATTTCGAAAAACTGAGCGTTTACTTTTTCTGTGGTATTAATTTATTTATTGCTAATTTGGATACACTTACCAAACACACTCTTGGGATGAAATTGCTTCTTTCATATAATCTGGCCCCTAAGTAATAAAAATGTTTCATGTTCAACTATGCTGAGCATGAAATCGATAATACTCGCAAATATTACAATAATGGGACCAAACATATAATATCTGTGCTCGTTACAACCATTCAATGGAGGCGGATCTAACGAGTACCCACAATCCACGCTTTTGAGGAGAAATATTATAGCAATGTATATAACTATTAACCCAGAAAATTGTATATATAAAGAGTTTTGTTATTTCCATAAAACGCAAATAAAATCATTTGTCTTCATCTTTCATTACGATCAAACATCTGTGTGACATAGGGCATTTTAGCATGTTTACTGATGAACATATGTGATACTATTCTTATGCATATTCAAAAGATAGGCTGATGGTGCTCGTTCGAACCGGTTCATTGAGGCGGTGCTAATGAGTACCCACGACCGATGTCTTTGAACAGATATAAGACAAACAATCAATCGATCAATATTCAAACGATATGCTGATGGTGCTCGTCCGAACTGGTTCATTGAGGCGGTGCCAATGTGCACCCACGACCGACGTCTTTGATTTGTTTGTTTGATTTGAGGTTTAACGTCCCGATCAACTCTGTAAAGGTCATTTTGAAGACGTTGCTTCCAATTATTTGGGACTTTTACCCGACATTGAGATGAAATGACATCTCAAGCCCTGCCGCCCAATGAAACCAATAGGGTTTATAAGCATGGACGGTCCGACACTCACACCGCTTTGCCTGGGCAGGCTTAGATCCTCTAAGCAGTTTACCAGTACTCGTGTGTGGGTCGGATTCAGCTCCTCATGGAAGCATCATGCAGCCCATATATTTCTTCAAGCCCCGATGGGCGGGGCCGTACCGTCGTCTTTGAACAGAAATAAGAAAGATAATCAATCAATCAATCAATCAATCAATCAATCAATCAAATTTTATTCGCTTAAGCTTATGCAGCTCATCATGATAAAACATATATAGCCAGACAAATAAGTGAAGAATAGCATAAAAGTGAATTACTGGATGGGGCATTGTCTTACA
Source organism: Lucinisca nassula (assembly GCA_963580285.1). Taxonomy (NCBI): domain Eukaryota; kingdom Metazoa; phylum Mollusca; class Bivalvia; order Lucinida; family Lucinidae; genus Lucinisca; species Lucinisca nassula. Next base: position 96,266,564 of record OY757011.1, read on the forward strand.
CAATACAAGTTCTCAGGCTATCACACACACACGCACACACACACACACACGCATTCACGCGAGCGAACACACAAACGCACACAGGTTAACAGCCGCGATTTGGATAAATCGCCAATGTCAGATTGTTTTCTTAAGTTTATCATGAAAAGTGTATATATAATGTTGACCCCCTTGAACCCCATTTTCATAAAGTACAACTGGGGTTAACGGTTTCCTATTTCTGATCGAAGCGGTTCTAACGAGGACCAGCAATCTATGTTTAGGTTCACGTTCGGTGAAGATCAGCAATCCATGTTTAGAGCAGAAAAATGCAAGTTATCGGATATTTTGTCAGAAAATTTTCAATTTTTGGTGACAAAACTTCTAATATATTTGAATAGGCGTGTTTTCGTAAAGTACCGTTGAAGATGAAATCTCCAAAATAGTTATTCTTAGTTTCGAGTGAAAACTTATCAATTTTATGCTCGGAACATAGATTCAACAAAGCTCGTTTTAACCGCCGTGTACTTTGTTTTTCAAAAAAGTTGGGTTGCAGGGGTATTAATTCACAAATACGGATTAACGCGTTCTATTTCATAATTCACTTTAGGAAAATAGAGACAGACAAGCTGCATTCTTCCATAATATTCAGACGAAAAATAAAAATAATAAAACAATAATTATCATTCGCGCTTATATCTGCATCAAACCATTATGATTACGCTCCCGTGCGCTAAATGTCTCTAAAACTAACGTTTCTCAGATGAAAATGTTTTTTTTTTTTTTTTAATTCTGCCATATTTATAGATTTATGACTGCTCATTAGAACCACCTTGGTAATACGGTTTTAACGAGTGTCCGCAATCTATGTTTTAGAACAAAAATAAAAAAAAATAATGAATTCACCGTATTTCCCATTTTCTAAAATAAAAATGCTCATTAGAACCGCCCTGTCCAGACTGTTTTAAGGAGTAACCGTAATCTATGTTTTGGAGCAAAAATAAGGAAAAAAGGAATACCTCGTAAACCCAATGTGCTCTATATACTGTGGGGATTAGAGGGGCCTTCTATAGGAGGTTTTAGGAATTCCGTTTATGACGTCATTCTTGCGCATGCGCAAAGTACTGGCCGTCAATTGAGACGGCCATTGCTATTCAAACGTATTGGCGGAAATTAAAATGGTAACAATATTCAGACATTTTGAGAGCAAATGTACCCGTTTATTACCGAAATTCATTTATCCTAAATTCGTTTTTAATTGACGAAAATCTTTTCGTGAATGACCCATGTCAATGTCTTGAGATACCGTTATTCACGAAAGCTTACTTACAAAATACGTTTTTACGTAACTTTCGTTTTATTCGCTACCCAAAGTAGAAGTAAAACAAAGATCAGGAATTGATACAATTAACTTACACCATCCAAGTCTGTCTATCTATCTATCTATCTATCTATCTATCTATCTATCTATCTATCTATCTATCTATCTATCTATCTATCTATCTATCTATCTGTCTGTCTATCTGTCTGTCTATCTATCTATCTATCTATCTATCTATCTATCTATCTATCTATCTATCTATCTATCTATCTATCTATCTATCTATCTATCTATCTATCTAAATGTCCATACTGACAGTCGAAATAAACTAATGAGTGGACTGACGGAGGGGCCCGTCGACACCTACTCCACCTCACTTCATTGTCACACATGACCGTTGGCATGGGAGAGAGAGACAGACAGAGGGAGAGAGAGGGGTTTGACTGACAAACTGACAGTAGACAGACAAACGACACACAGACCGACTGACTGAATGAATGACTGACTTACAGATGAAGGGACGGACTGTTAGGCAGACAAATAAACATAATGACAGTCGAAAAAAAAAAAAACAACCAATGAGTGGACTTACAGACGGGCGTCGAGTCAACCTTGGCTCGACGTCATGCCGTCGACAACCACTCTAACTCGCTTCAATGTCACGTGACCGTTGAGATGAGAGAGCGGTTTGACTGATCCTTGTATCCAAGAAGCCCATAACCCTTTTTGTACCAAATGGAATCTTCCTCCTTATATATAGCAGGAGTCATTTCCAAAATTTAGGTGTGTCAGGTTGTGTTTTTTTTTTTCAAAATTTATTTGGAAAATGGCCGAACATTTTGCAGTGTAGGCCCAGATCAGACGCCGCGTTCTGCCGCGTCTGATCTGGGCCTGCACTATGTGTCACTTACCCCTTTTGGGGTTTCCAGTACCAAATGGGTTAATGTAGACCTAAGGGCTGGGCAGGTTGAACCAATCTACAAATCTACAAGATTTTACTGTAAAGTCTTGCACTTGCGAAGGATAGTTTCATTCTCGTGCACTGAAAGTGTTTTCTACGTTTGTTTTGAATTAATGTTCCAATCCCACTGAGTCTTGATGGATCCGAGCACTGGGCAAATGACATTTAATTAAGCACGCCGTATTATCGCCAACGCAACGTTCTGACGTTTCATCGACGTTGCAATGTCAAATTCAATGCATCGCTTTGAAGTTGGTATGATGTAGACAAGACGTTGTTGACACGCTACATGTCGGTTGACGTGGCGTCATTAAACGACAAACTGTAATTTACATTTGCCTGCGCTCGCTAATTGTTGGTGCTTTGAGAGAGAGAAAGAGAGAGAGAGAGAGAGGACCCTGATGGGTCGTATGTACAACATATCATTTTGCGAAATTTTACGAAATTTCGTATTTGGCAGCATATCGGTGTTACTCCCTTTATCTTACATTAGAATTCGCCAAAAATTTTAAAAGAAGTCCACTGTTATACGCTGTAATTAACACTTTATCTGTCCCACTGCCTTTGAAGAATCGACAGATGACGGCCAGGGCTTTTCCCGTTCTATTTTTAGAACCGGAAGTACGTCACGAAAAAAGCTCCTATTCACGGACTTGTGATCCTGATGCATTAGCTGTAGGGTGCTTTTTAAAACCGCTTCAACAAATCGGTACAAACAAAAACCCACATTCAATGCTCTTGAGATAATGTGGGATCTAGTTGGACATGTTGGAGTGTTTATTTAACGGACTTTTTGTTGAGGTGATGATGAATAATTTAGAAATTCTGAATTAACATATAACAAATATCCACCAATGTATAACAGTTTCCGGAAAGCAGATATTACACACGCGTGTAAACACATTACCTGCCGTTGCATGGCAACGTAAGTGAAGTGTGGTCAGTGACAAATCTCGCCAATACTATTATATGACCCTAATGACTTGGGAAATACGGTCATCTGTAATTGCCAGAATATACAGGGATTCTAATAATTTTGGCCTCAGTGTGGCGCAAATATTTCCTTAACATTTAAACAAACAAAGAAAATTTCTCAGCTAATGCATTTTCTTAACCCGTATTTAACAAAGATGAAATCTCCCACCTAGTAAGTTTGGATTGGTCCATTTCCAATTTTTGAGCTGCCAGGTTTGTTTATTAGCGACACATTTTGCAACAAGGTTTGTACTTTCAGCAAACAGTGTAGAACCAGGTCAGACGTCGCGTTTTGTGGCGTCTGATCTGGGTCTGCACTATTTGCCAATGTCCCGCAAAATGGGCCGCTAGGCATATATGGGTTAAATCTTACACTAATGTGTTTGTTTTTCTTTCTTTCTCTTTTTTTTTTAGTTTGGTTCTTTTGTTTTTAGAAAAAAATCCATAAAGATTTTTAGGATGAACGTATTGTCTGAAAATTTATCATGCATTTGTACTCTGTATTTAAAGTCAACGATCATGTCATTTCTTAAGCAATGACATACATGTACTTACAGAATATTCATTTTTTTCTCAAATATAACTTTAATTTTAAATGACGCGATTGTAGTGAATATATATGTTAAGCTGTTGAAGATAATCGTAAATAAACATGCACATGTATTTAAGTCAACTAAAGCGATTGCGCATGCGCGCTTAATGCATAAATTCGATTGGCCCAGTCATAAAACGGTTTCAAACGGTCATACTATTGGCCAAAACGGGAAAGCGTTTTCAATAGCGTTTTGATCTTTTCAGAGCGCATGCGCAAATTTACCGTTTATCTGAAACGATTCGCCTTGACTTTTGATTGGTCAAAACGATATGAAACGCTCGAACCGTTGTCGAAACGCAAACGTTTTGCAACGGTTTCAAAACGGACCCCAAACGCAAAAACGGGTAGGTCGAACGTTATCGCCACTGTATTTGAAAAGACGTGTTTTCGTTTTAAATTAATAAACTCAATATTGACAAACGTTATCCAGTATTTGAGAGGTCCTTTATAATCATTCATTTCGAAAACACGCCTATAAAAACACATTGTGAAATTTACCCCCGAAAAAAAGGCAATTTTTAAGATAAAAAAAAAATGTGATATTTTTTTCTTATTTCTGCTCGAAATATAGATTGTGGGTACCCGTTAGAACCGCCTCGATGAGATGGTTCTAACGAGTACCCACAATCTATATTTTAGAGCAGAAATAAGGAAAATAAGGTTTACCCCTGTAAACCCCAGTTCTACTATATAAAAATGTGGAACAAACTTGTCAATAAAATATAGGCGTGTTTTTGTGATGGTACTCCGTTTGTTGATTGATTGATTGTTCGAAAACACGTCATCAGGTGAACAAGTCCGTGTAATGAACATCCCGCCAAACCGCATCGAGAAAAAGTGAGGTTTACGGGGATATTCATTGTCTTGCTTATTTTTATTCCAACTGGTAGACGTTAGAACTGCCTTCTCACCCAACTATGGGACAAGAATATCTAACGAAGCTGACCGCGCCTGTCGTTTTGTTTGTAGCTTTTTATGCCGCGTGAAAAATAACTTCTTTATTTTTTTATATTTTATCAATACATTCAGTTAGAAAGTTGTTGAGAACAAGCTCCACCAACTTCTCAAAAAGGTTTCATGTCCCTAAGTTATCTGGGAAAAGCTGTAAGACGCAGATTTCTGTGATTTCAACTTTGTGCCAAATTTTCTGATGGTGTGGTTCTGTTCCGGGCTTGAATGATGGAAAGTTATAAGGGTCATTCAAATATCGGGCACGAAAGATTTCCACATTCGAGAGTGAAACAAAAAGTCGCAATTGTTGTGTAGCAGTTTTAATATTTTAACAATATAGATCAAAGACGTAGGATCTGTATTGTGTCTGCTACTAGTTTGTTGACTAAAACTACGTATTTTATATTTTTAACTGTATTGTGCAATGTCTCTTCAGTTGGAAGCTTCGGTGACTGCACGAGATTTATCCATATACAGATATCGTTTCAACTAGGCTAGTCATTTGTTTACATTTCGAAAGCATGAGTGACAGAATTGGTCTTAGGTTTTATCGAAAGTCAAATATTGGAACAAGTCCATCTGATTATAGCTAAAAGTATACCATTCAAAAGGCTGAATCCTTAACAAGAAGTTGGTGGAGTTTCTCCTCGACAGCTTCCTCGCTGAGACTATAAGAATCTTATATGGGGTTCTGTTGTAGATGAGCGTTTCCAACCCGAGGGATGACCGTGCTGAGCGGAACCGAGGCCACGCCGAGGTTCCACTCAGCACGGTCATCCCTAGGGTTGGAAACGCCCATCTACAACAGAACCCCATATTGGATTCTTCTTCTTGCACAACACCTCCGGTTAGTTTTGATGACTCGCACATGTATATTGTTTACAAAATAAAAGTAGTGCGGAAGTAGTGCCGGCAGTTGAATAGAATTGAAGCGCATTTATGTTAGTTGCCTGGGTCGGAACACCAGGGTCAGAACATAAATTTCTATCCCAGGGTAAAATCAAAGATTTCCTTGTCTGGTGTGCAAGAAATATTAATCAAACATGAATAAAAAAAAGTTATCACCGAAAAACGCGGCCAAAAAGGTAAAAAAAAATCCACTTTAGAACATGTTTAAATTATTATTATTAGTTAGTTATTATGTTTTGTTTACAAAAGCTTTAGAATAGTGGTAATTCATTACGCAGACACGCCTATACAAATACATTGCCACCTTTATCGCCGAAAAAAATGAAATTTTTAAGATGAAATATGATATTTTCTTATTTCTGCTCAAAATATAGATTGTGCTCAAAATAAAGATTGTGGGCACTCGTTAGAACCGCCTCATCGAGGCGGTTCCAACGAGAACCCACAATCTATATTTTAGAGCAGAAATAAGAAAAATAAGATTTACCCCTGTAAACCCCAGTTTTACAATGTACTATATAAAAGTGGGGTTCAAGGGGGTCAAAATTATATTGGCGCGTTTTCGTGATGATATAAAAAAATTGTCATTTTTGGAGGTAAATCGTCGGTTTTACGGACGAAAATAGCCTTACACGGCATTACAGTTAATGCGCGCGCGCGCGCGTGTGTGTGTGTGTGTGTGTGTGTGTGTGTGTGTGTGTGTGTGTGTGTGTGTGTGTGTGTGTGTGTGTAGGGGGGGGGGTGGGGGTGCGGGTGCTCTTCCATGAGTGCACGTGTATTGTTGAGTTTATAATAATAGTTGAGGAAAAGGGATAACTTGTGAGACTTCGTGGAGTCGTTGAGCATTTTCTAAAATTTTTCTCGGTCATTTTAAGGAGGGTGGGGAGTAATTCTATTGTCTTTAGATTTTTTTTTATTTGCTTATATTTTGTAGCTTGGAATCTCTGCATTCGTTTGCCGGTATAAAAATATAGGCATACCATGCTTTTTTTCGAGCTTTTTAGCCTTATAGAGGGGTACAGTTTTCGAAATTATCGAATGTTTCAATAATTATCCCAGTCATTGACAAAATGTCGATAACAATTGTTTAAAACAATATTTCCAAGTTTGGTTAAAAAACCACAATGCAGGATAATGTCATGTTTGCGTACCTATGTGTGAAAGACAAACTCTTTCACAGATTTTTGTCGAAACACGTATTTACAAATGTCCTTTTCTGCATGTTTTGCTGTTTTGAGATGCAATTTTCGCTATATTTGAAAAAAAGAATGCATTTTTCGTCTTTAGACTTTTCTTATTTTCACATATATTGTGTAATAATATTAGATACACGAAATAGGCGTGACATTTGACCATGTCACCAGGCATCAGAGAGAACTATTGCAGAAAAAATTACCCCACCCCCCAATAAAAATGGCTAAAAAAAGCATTAAGATATTGTTTAAATGACAAGAACAAGGATTATACCTTTATTATTGCACACACTTTTGCTTCCTTAATGTGAATTGAATCAAAGTATTTCATTAGAATTGAAACACAATTTCATTTATAAGTTTTATGGTGTGGAAAATGGATTTTCTGGCCAAAAAAATGCATGTTCTGATATAGCCATATTGTCGTTTTGTTCATGTTTAAAAGATATGAAGCCATTAACATTGTCGCAGACGTTCAAACAATGTCAGATGTATGTTTTTAATATACCAGGGAAACATTATTATATATTTTTAGCTTTCTTTTTTTGACAATTTATTACCCCACCCCCCTAATGAAATGAGTTGAAATTGATAAAAAAAAATACAATAAGCTGATGCAAAAGAATATAAAAATTTCCTTTTTTCCATTTAAGTTCCTGCCAACGCTATAGGGAAAGTAGAAAAACTACTAATTTTTTTTTTCTTTAATTTTGACAATTTTTTTTTTTTTTTTTTTCATGCCATATTGACCGGAAACGCTATTTAATTATCTATTGCCTGTTTATGCAAACTGTGAAAGGGAGTTGAGATAAGTTATCCTTTGACTTTCCGAAAGTAGATAGAAGTGATGGCAATGACCTGGAATCGATACAATTACCCAACACCTCCGATCAGACACACCAAAGGGAAAGAACCACGAACATGAATAACTAGACCGTAATGGAAACATAACTAGCGGAAAGCCAAAATGGCAGTTGCATTCCCACATAGTGGCTTCCGTGGACCTTGAGAAGGCATTTGGTTGAGTGTCTCGGAAAGTCATCTGGGAGGCACAGAGAAAATTTGAAGTGGAGGAGTGGAATGTTCGAATGGTCCAGTGGGTGTATGCTAATTCGCGGAGCCGTATGCGTTTTTGTGTTGGTTCCATTGATGGATGGATGGATGGATGGATATTTTGTTTAAAGACGCTCAACCCTAATAGGGCATATAGCGTCTAAAAATAATTAGGTATTAGATATAAAATTGTTATTGACGTTTAAAAGTAAAAATATTAATGATTAAAATATTACTTGTTAAAAAGTCCGATTTCTTTAAGAAAATTGATTAATTGATAAGATGGTTGGTCGTTAAAAAGATCTTTCATTGTTGTAACATTAAAATATTTTGAGCGGATATGATAAAATTCTACACATGAAATGAGAAAGTGATTAACTGTGAACGGTTCGTTACAGGATACACAGAAAGGTGCTTGTTCGTTTTGTAATATGTAAGAATGAGTTAGTCTTGTGTGTCTAATACGGCATCTGGTAATTTTAGTCTGGTCTTTCCTACTGTAATTTGAGAAAGAGCATTTACTGTGAAAATTAGGTTGTATTTTGAATAATTTATTATCGGTTTCTTTTTCCCAAATAGATTGACATTTTTTTGATATATTTATTAATGTTAGATTTAAAATCTGAAAAAGGAATTTTAAAATTTATAACATGCAAAGATAAAGCAGATTTAGCTTCTAAATCCGCCAACTCATTTCCACGAATATTGATGTGACTGGGAATCCAGCAGAAAATAATCTCCTAGGAGAGAGAAAGATAGTGGAATTTTCTTAAAATTTGCTGAATTAATGGATTTCTGTGCTGTTGATCTTTAAGAGCCTTTAGAACTGAAAGATAATCTGAAAAAATGATAAATTGTTTTTCATACTGATCTCTAATATGATACAGTGCAACATCAATTGCTTTCGCTTCCGCAGTAAAAATAGAGCTATTATCGGGTAATCTAAGGCTATCAGTGAAATTCGGACTAATGACAGAACAAGCAACTTTATCATCTTGTTTCGAACCGTCACTGTAAATGGGAATGTGATGTTTAAAATTGGATTTGATTTCTAAAAATTCGTTCTTAAATATATGTGATTCTACTTCGGATTTTTTATTTTTTTCCAAATCTAAAATTATCATTGGTGGTTTCAACACCCATGGTTCTTTCGATGGAAAAGAAAACGATTGTATATTTTTAATATTCATATTGGCCTCTTCGAGTAACGGTTTTATTCTCAGGCCAAGAGGTTTTATAGCAGATGGTTTGTTATTGTAGAATCTTTCATAATTTGGATTAAAAACCGAGTCATATGCTGAATTTCGTGGATTAGCAGCTAATTTGGTAGCATATTGAAGAGACAATTTCTCTCTTTTTACATAAAGTGATGGTTCATTTGATTCAGCGTAAAGACTTTCAATAGGTGAAGTGCGAAATGCACCTAGTGCTAGACGTAAACCTTGATGATGTATAGTATCCAAAGATTTTAAATAAGATTTCCTAGCAGATCCATAGACTATGGAACCATAGACCAATTTGGAACGAATTAAAGATCTATAAAGATTTAAAAGAACAGTGCGATCTCCTCCCACGTCGGAACTGGACAGGACTTTAAGAATATCAAGAGCTTTTAAACATTTAGCTTTCAAAGCTTTGATATGAGGAATAAAAGACAATTTGCTATCAAATAAAAGACCCAAAAACTTCGCTTCAGTGACGACTGGAATTGAACTGCCGTATATTGTTAAAACTGGATCTAAATGCAACTTTCTAATTTGGCAAAAATGAACACACTGAGTTTTTGTTTTAGAAAATTTAAAACCATTTTCTGTTGCCCAAGTTTCTATATTATTTAAACACCTTTGGAGTTAAAATTCAATGGTTTCCATATTTTTGGAACGATAAAAAATTCCAAAATCGTCAACAAAAAAAGAACAATCTGGGTCTTTTACACATTTAACTATATTATTAATTTTTATGCTGAACAAGATTGGTGATAAAATACTACCTTGTGGTACACCTTAACGGACAAGAAATTTTGAACAAAAAGTGGCAATCGGCCTTTAAGGCCCAAGTTGTGTAAATCTTTCATGATGCCATATTTCCAAGTCGTATCATAGGCCTTTTTTAGGTCAAAAAATACAGCTACGACATGTTCTTTTTGATAAAGGCATCACGTATAAACGATTCTAAGCGAATCAAATGATCATAAGTAGAGCTGTTTTTTCTAAAACCAGCTTGAAATTTAGTGATAAGCTGGTTTGATTCTAAGAACCAAACCAGCCTATCATTAATCATTCTCTCCATTGGTTTACATAAGCAACTTGTCAAAGCAATAGGTCTGTAATTAGTGGCTTCAGTATGATCTTTATTAGGTTTCGGAATAGGAATAATGGTAGCTTTTTTCCAGTTTTCAGGGAATTTTCCAGTGATCTAAATATCATTCAGAATATTTAATAATGTTTCCAATGCCTTGTTGGGTAAATATTTTAAATTTGATAGTGTATGTCGTCAGGATCAACAGCAGTATCATGAGATTTATGGAGAGCATCTAATAATTCTTTAGTAGTGAAAGGTAAATTATATTTTTCATGATTTAATGAGGAAAAATTTAAATTCTTTTTCTCTTGTTCTTGTTTAATATTTTGGAAATTTTTGGAATAATTTAAGCTAGATGAGTTTTTCTGAAAATCCCCCCCCCCCCCCCCCCCCCCCCCCAAGGCATTAGAAATGTCTTTAGCCGTTGAACACATATTTCCGTTCGATTTGATATGGACATGTTATTTGATTTGTTTTTGCCACTAATTTTTCGAATCATGTCCCATATTTTCTTAGTTGGTGTTCTGGTATTCAGTTTGGTGACGTATTGCTGCCAAGATGCTTTTTTGGCCGTTTTTATTGTTTTGCGAGCTTTAGATCGCATGTGTTTGGCATGGATAAGATTTTCTTTTGTTGGTTGTTTATTGAATTTTCGTAATGCAGATTTTCTTTTATTGATTGAAGTTTTAACTTCGTCATTAAACAAAGGTCTGTTTCTTTTTGAAAAAGTCGAGGATTTAGGAATACATTTTTCAGCAATATCAATCAATTCATCAGTAAATCTTGTATATCACTTGCAGTTTTAAAAAGTTCAGGGTCGAGTTTTTCATTACATAATTGATTAAAATTTACCCGATTTGCTTTACTCAAATTCCATCTGGGGTGACGATCCACATGGGTCGATGCAATTTCTTCAATTACTATCGGAAAATGATCGCTCCCATGGAGATCGTCCACAACAGACCAATCAAAATCTAGATAAATATTTGGAGAGCAAATTGAAAGATCTATAGCAAAATAATTTCTTGTGGGAGAATGAAGATATGTTGGTTGTTTATCGTTAAATAAACATAAATCATTTTCAGCAATAAAATTTTCTATGATTTCTCCTTTGTCATTTGTATCCAAGCAACCCCATAATTTGCTGTGACTATTAAAATCTCCTAATAGTATATAAGGACTAGGTAATTGATTTGTTAAATTTTCTAATTCTTTTTTTTAGAATGATCAGAGGTGTGCGAAAAACAGAGTACCTGGAGAAATAAAAACCTGACCTTCCTTTGCAGAACATGGAGCCTCACCTATGACCCGAGCCACCCTCGAACCACAGAGATGTGGGACCTAATGATTAAGTGTATCTATTTAATAAATAAAATTTTTCATAATGTTATACATTATATACCACAATGATCCTAAGTATTGGGAAAGACAAGTCTAAGCAACGGGCAGACCCAGATCAGACTGCTCTGAAGTTGCAGTCGGATCAGGGTCCACACTGTTTGCCAGTCCATCTGCACCTTTTAGTCGCGTTGATGGATTATGAAACAAATTTAAAATTTTAGGAGAATTACAGCAAGCCCTCAAGGTGTCTGAATTTTTAGGACTTTACAGTAAGCGGCATCGAGATAAACATGCTTTTACAAGTTTGAAAAATCAAAAGTGCATAAAAGGTGTTGCCTCCACTCCAATCACATCCCTTATAAATTTTCATGAAGTTATGATTCAGCCCTAAGATGAAGCTTACTTATAATCTATTTATTTGCATTGTAGCACCTTGACCAGATAAAGATATGCTATCTCTGGAAAAGTGAGCTTTATCAGGTCAACGTGACATTGCACTTCTATGAACTTGACTGCTGGAAAAATTGCAAAAATTTTTAGAGTGTACAAGGGAATTAACTGATAAATATAATTTGATATCAAGCTTATCAGGCCCTGCTTCGAGAATGCATGTAGAATCGCACGGCAAGCCCCGCCATTCTACAGCGTTCTTGAAGCCTTGCCTGATAAACTGGATATCAAAAGACACGAACATGGTATTCTCTGTTTATTATGCAAAAAAAAAAAAACTGGAAGAAAAGAAAGAAATAAGAGGGGAAATGGACTACTGCTATATATAGTGAGGGTTGATGATAATGATTTTGTGTGTATCATATTACATTGCGTCTGAGAATGTAATAATGCCATATGATGTCATAAATTCGATAATCCACTAGTGGATTAAATATGCAAATAAGTTAGACACACCGTATACATGTACCACGTCCTTAATGACGACACATTTACCAATGGTGGAATATTAACATTTTTGTTAAACGATCATACATACAAGAAAAATGCCTAATGGCATTATGGACGGGTTTTTTTTTTCAGTACGGTTAGGATGGTGGTGGTATGGGTGGGGTAGGGTGGGGTGTGCTGGTGTGGGGTAGGGTGGGGTGGGATTGGTTAGGAGTCGGGTGGGACGGGGTGGAGTTTGTGGTGGTGTGGGGTGGGATGGGGTGTGGTGGGGTTGTGGGGTGGGGTGGGCTTGGGTGGGTGGGATGGATGGATGGATGTTTTGTTTAAAGACGCTCAACCCTAATAGGGCATATAGCGTCTAAAAATAATTAAGGTATTAAATATAAAATTGTTATGAAAATTTAAAAGTAAAAATATTTACTATTACAGTTTGTTAAAAAGGCCGATTTCTTTAAGAAAATTGATTAATTTATAAGATGGTATATCGTTAAAAAGCTCTTTCATTGTTGAAACGTTAAAATATTTTGTGCGTATATGACAAAATTTTATACATGAAATGAGAAAGTGTTTAACTGTGAACTGTTCGTTACAAGATATGCAGAAAGGTGCTTGTTCGTTTTTTAATATAAAGGAATGAGTGAGCCGTGTGTGGCCAATGCGGCATCTTGTGATATTCGTCTGATCTTTCCTACTATAATTCGAAAAAGAGCATTTGCTATGAAAATTTGGTTGTATTTTATTTAATTTATTATTGGTTTCTTTTTCCCAAATAGATTGACATTTGTTATTTATATATTTATTTATGTTGGATTTAAAATCTGAATGCGGAATTTTAAAATTAGTTATATTTAACGACAATGCCGATTTGGCCTCTAAATCGGCTAACTCATTTCCGCGGATATTTACGTGACTGGGAAGCCAGCAGAATACGATCTCCTTTGAGACGGAAAGGTAATGATATTTTCTTAAAATTTGTTGAATCAAGGGGTTTCTGTGATGTTGATCTTTTAGAGATTTCAATACAGAAAGAGAATCTGAATAAATGATAAAATGCCTTTCAGGTTGATCTCTAATGTGATAAAGTGCGATATCAATTGCTTTCGCTTCAGCAGCAAAAATAGAGCTGTTATCAGGTAATCTAATGCTATCAGTGAAATTTTGACTAATGACAGAACAAGCAACTTTCTCATCTTGTTTCGAACCGTCAGTGTAAATGGATATATGATGTTTAAAATTTGATTTGATTTCTAAAAATTCGTTCTTAAAAATATGTGATTCTACTTCGGATTTCTTATTTTTGTTTAAGTCTAAAATTATCTTTGGGGAATTTAACGTCCATGGTTGTTTAGATGGTAAAGAGAAAGACTGAATATTGTTTATATTAATATTGGCCTCTTCGAGTAATGGTTTAATTCTTAGGCCAAGAGGTTTTATCGCTGATGGTTTGTTGTTATAAAATCTCTCATAGTTAGGGTTAAAAACAGTCATATGCTGAATTACGTGGATTTGCGGCTAATTTTGTAACATACTGAAGAGACAATTTCTCTCTTCTAACGTAAAGTGAAGGTTCATTTGATTCAGCATAAAGACTTTCAACAGGTGAAGTGCGAAATGCACCTAGTGCTAGACGTAAACCTTGATGATGTATAGTATCCAAAGATTTTAAATAAGATTTCCTAGCAGATCCATAGACTATGGAACCATAGTCCAATTTGGAACGAATTAAAGATCTATAAAGATTTAAAAGAACAGTGCGATCTCCTCCCCAGTCGGAACTGGACAGGACTTTAAGAATATCAAGAGCTTTTAAACATTTAGCTTTCAAAGCTTTGATATGAGGAATAAAAGACAATTTGCTATCGAATAAAAGACCCAAAAACTTCGCCTCAGTGACGACTGGAATTTGACTGCAGTATATTGTTAAAACTGGATCTAAATGCAACTTTCGAATTTGGCAGAAATGAACACACTGAGTTTTTGTTTTAGAAAATTTAAAACCATTTTCTGTTGCCAAAGTTTCTATATTATTTAAACACCTTTGGAGTTTAAATTCAATGGTTTCCATATTTTTGGAACGATAAAAAATTCCAAAATCGTCAACAAAAAGCGAACAATCTGGGTCTTTTACACATTTAACTATATTATTAATTTTTATGCTGAACAAGGTTGGTGATAAAATACTACCTTGTGGTACACCTTGTTCTTGATCAAATGTGTCCGATAATGTATTTCCTATGCGAACATTAAATGTTCGATCGGACAAGAAATTTTGAACAAAAAGTGGCAATCGGCCTTTAAGGCCCAAGTTGTGTAAATCTTTCATGATGCCATATTTCCAAGTCGTATCATAGGCCTTTTCTAGGTCAAAGAATACAGCTACGACATGTTCTTTTTTTATAAGGGCATCACGTATAAATGATTCTAAGCGAATCAAATGATCATTAGTAGAGCTGTTTTTTCTAAAACCAGCTTGAAATTTAGTGATAAGCTGGTTTGATTCTAAGAACCAAACCAACCTATCATTAATCATTCTCTCCATTGTTTTACATAAGCAACTTGTCAAAGCAATAGGTCTGTAATTAGTGGCTTCAGTATGATCTTTATTAGGTTTCGGAATAGGAATAATGGTAGCTTTTCTCCAGTTTTCAGGGAATTTTCCAGTGATCCAAATATCATTCAGAATATTTAATAATGTTTCCAATGCCTTGTTGGGTAAATGTTTTAAAATTTGATAATGTATGTCGTCAGGACCAACAGCAGTATCATGAGATTTATGGAGAGCATCTAATAACTCTTTAGTAGTGAAAGGTAAATTATATTTTTCATGATTTAATGAGGAAAAATTTAAGTTCTTTTTCTCTTGTTCTTGTTTAATATTTTGGAAATTTTCTGAATAATTTGAGCTAGAGGAGTTTTTCTGAAAATTTTCCCCCAAGGCATTGGAAATGTCTTTAGCCGTTGAACATATATTTCCGTTCGATTTGATATGGACATGTTTATTTGATTTGTTTTTGCCACTTATTTTTCTAATCATGTTCCATATTTTCTTAGTTGGTGTTCTGGTATTCAGTTTGGACACGTATTGCTGCCAAGATGCTTTTTTGGCCGATTTTATTGTTTTGCGAGCTTTAGCTCGCATATGTTTGGCATGGATAAGACTTTCTTTTGTTGGTTGTTTATTGAATTTTCGTAATGCAGATTTTCTTTTATTGATTGAAGTTTTAACTTCATCATTAAACCAAGGTCTGTTTCTTTTTGAAAAAGTCGAGGATTTAGGAATACATTTTTTAGCAATATCAATCAATTCATCAGTAAAATCTTGTATATCACTTGCAGTTTTAAAAAGTTCAGGGTCGAGTTTTTCATCACATAATTGATTAAACTTTTCCCAATTTGCTTTATTCAAATTCCATCTGGGGTGACGATCCTCATGGGTCGATGAAATTTCTTCAATTACTATCGGAAAATGATCGCTCCCATGGAGATCGTCCACAACAGACCAATCAAAATCTAGATAAATATTTGGAGAGCAAATTGAAAGATCTAAAGCAAAATAATTTCTTGTGGGAGAATGAAGATATGTTGGTTGTTTATCGTTAAATAAACATAAATCATTTTCAGCAATAAAATTTTCTATGATTTCTCCTTTGTCATTTGTATCCGAGCAACCCCATAATTTGCTGTGACTATTAAAGTCTCCTAATAATATATAAGGACTAGGTAATTGATTAGTTAAATTTTCTAAATCCTGTTTAGAAAAATTATAATGAGGTGGAAGGTAGACAGAACAAATCGTTATGGATTTGGATAAAGTGACGTTTACAGCAACAGCTTGTAAATTAGTGTTTACATCTATTTTCCTATGAGGAACATCAGATTTGACCAGGATTGATGTACCTCCTGATGCCTTTTGATTATGCGTTGTGATATGATTGTACATACTGTAACCTTTGAAATTAATATTATCTGTAGTTTTCAAAAAAGTTTCTTGGAGACAAATGACATTAGGAGAAAAAAGTGTAGATAAAATTAAAAGTTCGTTAAAATTGGCTTTCAGTCCTCGACAATTCCATTGTAGTATTGATTTCTTATCCATGATTAAATGGAGAGAAGATTAAAATAAGGAATTTAATCCTTATATTTTCTATTACTTTGAGACAACATGGAGGAGTCCACCTCCAATTCCATGTCTTCAAGGGTGCCGTACTGATTTGCCAATTTGACTGGATCAGCCGACGCCCCTTTACTATTTGGGTTTGATCCTTTATGTTTTTCTTTGCCGTTTTTTTCTTTTTGATCTGCTGTCCCTGATTTGGGTCGGGAGTGAGATCTGCTTGAATTTTTGGCATGTGCTTGTGAACTGGTCTGTGAAGTTGAGGGTTTTATTTCCGACCTTGATTGATGTGTAGAAGTAGGTTGCGACGATGTAGTTTTGGGTTTAAAAGTAGAAGTAATGACTTTAGAATGTGGTTTTATTTCAAAATCTTTTTCATTGAATTGTGTTGATGTTTCTTTGGTTTCAGGTTTGCTGGTAAGTGATTGAACAACTTTGGCGAATGTGGTTTCTGGTTTGTTTTGCTGAATTTTCTTGGCTTCCAAATATGTTACGTTTTGTGTGACTTTAATTTTCATAATTTTTTTTTCTGTTTTCCACACTTCACAGACGTTGGATTTTGATACATGATCTTTTCCGCAGTTCACGCACTTTGGAGGGTTCTTGCAGTTTTGAGTGTGATGATCGGTTCCACCACATTTCTCACAAACCGACCCATCAGGGACAGAACAGTCATTTTCATGGTGACCAAACCTCTGACAGTTAAAACACCGCAGAGGATTTGGTACGTACATTTCAACCGGTATTATTCTGTAAAATATTTTTAGTGATTTTGGGAAGGAAGTGGTATTAAAAGTTAGTAGTAATGTGTTTGTATCAATAAGGTTTCCATCTTTTTTAATTTTAAATCTTTTACAGGCCATTACTCCTTGATCTTTAAGATATTCCACAATGCTGGCTTCTGATTCCTGTTTTAACATTCTGTCCCGGATAATACCTTTGCATGAATTTAGCGTTTTATGTTCCGAGACAGATACGTTCAAGTTAAAAAATTTGTTGATTTTCAAAAGATTTTCAGTTTGAGTTTTTCGATTTGTTTCCACTAAAAGAGTTCCATTTTTTAATTTTTTGACGTTTTTAGGTGTTCCAATGATTGATTCTATTTGTTTTTCGATTATAAATGGTGAGAGACTTGTAATGGCCTTCTCTTCCTTGCTAGAAATCACCAAAAATCTTGCAAAATTGTCATTTGCTTTGAAATTGAATGTAACCGGTTCCGGATCGTCATCAGATAAGTCCATTAATGCTCTTTTCCTATTATTGGATCCCATGGTGAAAATTTATGATTCGATAGCTATGCGCCCCACCCTCCTTGGAGCCCTGCAAGGGGACGTTTAATGGAAATGGATCTCCTATTTCCAACGCCAAGGCTACATTGCTATTATACTCGATGACAGGACCAGAGTCCTTCCGCTCCACTTCTGTTTTATGTCTTCCAACTATGCACTTAGATTTCAAAGAAAAATTGATGAACAGTTGGAATCCATCCCCACCCGTATTCTCTCCCTCACAGAAGTTTCTGCTGAATTTCCCCAGTACAAGCCCACCGATTGATCCATCAGCCGCCGCCCATCAAATAACACTCAAAGATAGAGGAATAAGACTAAATTACACCCGGTTTGTACCATAAAGATACGTAAAAAAGAAAGAAGGAAGATAAGGACAAGCTGTGCGATTCTAGAGCTTGGCACGACTGAGCCGATTGATTCAGGCCGGATCTAGCCCAAACCCCTCTTCTATCTGAAATATGGGCCGAAATGATGTGTTGAAAAGCTGGAGATCCCTGGGCTTTTCTCAATCATCAGGATCCCTTCTTCCAGCATACGAGACGCCACTCACGGCAAACAAGTGGCTCCTGTTTCAACAAGGAATTTCATCCCCATTCACTACAGAAGGAAAGTGACCTGTATATTTTATTCCCTACAGACAAGGGAGGCCGAAAACGTTTGCTTAAATAAAAGCTTGGCTCTGAAAATAGGAGATCCTTTGCTAAATATGAGATCCACGATTATGATAAGAAATTATTGAGGTGATAAGTTTCCGAAAGAACAAAGGATTTTAAAAGCTAATAAAGAAATAAGCTGTGTTAGATGATGACGTACATTTTAGAACTTAGTGATAAGTATCTGATTCTGTTAACTTTGGTGTAACATAAAATAATTTTGAGGTAACATGAAATTACAAGTTACTTATCTAATAACGTATACAAAAATGCATCTTTCATTGATGTGCAGAGTGAAGGAGCATGAAAAAGTGACACATACACAGTACAAACATATACATATGAGGTTTCTTCTTTGTGGGGCGCGACCCACCAACAATGATGATACCCGTACAAATGCAGCGTGGTAGTAACATGAGATAGGAAAGGTTTAAAAGGATAGATCTCGCGTAGTGAATTGTATAAAAAATTTGGTAAGATGCATTTGAACAAATTGATTCACAAAATAATACCGGTCGAACGGACGATTGTTCTGTATGTTGGAGGCTTTTACCCAACTGCCACAGAACCTGAAGGCAGCCACCTATTTCGAGGCACCGGGTGGTCTCGGCAATGGGACTGTTTTCGGTGGGGTCTTACCACTCTGCCACACTCCCGAAGGCAGCCGCCATATTTCTAACCCCCGGGCAGGCGCGGGGACTGGGTGGGTGGGATGGAGTGAGGTCGGGTAAGGTGGGGAGTGGTGGGATGGGTTGGGGTTGGGGGTGGATTGGGGTTGTTTTGGGATGGGGGTGGGATGGGATTGTGGGGTAGGGTATGCTAGGGTAGGGTGGGTAGGGTATGTATGTAAAACTAAGTATGCATGTATGTACAGAACAAATGCAATATCCTAACCCAGTAACAACTTTTTGTGGAGTGGGGGTGGGGGGGATATGATTTGTTTATTTGTTTTAAGAAGAAAAAAAAATAAAGTTTTTTTTCTATTTTTAGCTCTGGTGGACACTGATTTTAGCGATTTTGAAAAAGGGTCACCTAATGAACATTTCTGTATGTATGTAAAACTATGTATGCATGTATGTACAGAACAAATGCAATCTCCTAACCCAGTAACAATTTTTTGTGGAGGCGGGGTGGGGGGGGGGGGTGCGGTTGATTTGTTTATGTGTTTTACGAAGAAAAAAAATAAAGTTTTTTTTCTATTTTTAGCTCTAGTGGCCACTGATTTTAGCAATTTTGAAAAAAGGTCACCTAATGAACATTTCTGTAAAATAATTTTGAAATCGGGCCATTATCCCAGGAGGAGATGTCGTTTAAAGAAATTGTTGACGGACGACGGACATCAACTCACCTTGAGCACTTCGTGCTCAGGTGAGCTAAAAAAAGAAGGAAAAAAAAAAGAAAATTCCATGCCTGTGCAGGCATGTATGTATTATTACTAGCAACTATCAGGGGAGGAAGATAATAATTGTTCATATGTGTTTATGGAGAAGAAAAGAAAAATAAAGAAAAAAAAAGAATGAAAAAAGAAAGAAAAAAAGAACAAAAAAAAAAAATATCTCCACCGGGGTTTGAACTCACGCCCCTCAGATTCATAGTCAACAATAGGATTCGTAGTCCAGCACTCTATCCACTACACTGCCATTTGAAAAAAGGTTAACCAAAAGGTAAACCTGAAAAACACAAGATTGAAAAATGACAATTTCCACCAAAACTTTAGTCCTTTGTGCCATTTATGGATAATGCATGAAAGTGGTACCTCCACTTATCCATCAGTCCTGATATTAAAACAATCTGCTACAGAATAGATGAAAAATATCACTTTGAAAAAAGGTTAACCAAAAGGTAAACCTGGGACGACGCCCGCCCGTCCGCCCGCCCGCCCGGACATCGCTAATTTAAAGGACGGATTTTTTTTTAAAAACCCGTCCAAAAATTATAGTGTGGTGGAAGGTAAACAGAACAAATCGTTATGGATAAAGTGACGTTTACAGCAACAGCTTGTAAATTAGTGTTTACATCTATTTTCCTATGAGTAACGTCAGATTTTACCAGGATTGATTACCTCCTGATGCCTTCTGATTATCCGTTGTAATATGATTGTACAACCTGTAACCTTTGAAATTAATATTATCTGTAGTTTTCAAAAAAGTTTCTTGGAGACAAATGACATTAGGAGAAAAAAAGTAGTTAAAATTAAAAGTTCGTTAAAATTGGCTTTCCGTCCTCGACAATTCCATTGAATTATTGACTTCCTATCCATGGTTGAATGGAGAGAAGATTAAAACAAGGAATTTAATCCTTTATCTTTTATTAGACTTTGAGAACGTTGAGGGATCAACGTCCAACTCCATGTCCTCAAGGGCGACGTACTGATTAGCCAGTTTTACTGGATCAGCAGACGCCCCTTTACTGTTTGGGTTTGATCCTTTATGCTTTTCTTTGCCGTTTTTTTTTATCTTTTTGATCTGCTGTCCCCGACGTGGATCGGGAGTGAGATCTGCCAGAATGTTTGCCGTTAGGTTGTGAACTGGTCTGTGTGGTTTGTCTAGATTCTGTTCTTGAATGATGAGTAGATGTAGTAGGTTGTGACGATGTAGTAGGTTGTGAAGATGAAGTAGGTTGTGACGATGTGGTTTTGGGTTTTACAGAAGAGGTAATAACTTTAGAATGGGGTTTAATTTCAAAATCTTTCTCATTAAATTGTGTGGATGTTTCTTTTGTTTCAGGTTTGCTGGTAAGGGATTGTACAACTTTGGCGAATGTGTTTTCTGGTTTGTTTTGTTGAATTTTCTTTGCTTCCAAATAGGTGACGTTTTGTGTAACTTTGATTTTCATGATTTCTTTTTCTGTTTTCCAAACTTCAGACATTGGATTTAGACAAATGATCTTTTCCGCAGTTCACACATTTTGGAGAATTCTTGCAGTTGGTAGTGTGGTGATCGGTACCACCACACTTCTCACAAACAGATCCGTCAGGGACAGTACAGTCGTTTTCGTGGTGTCCAAACCTCTGACAATTGAAATATCGCAGAGCATCACGTGAACAAGTCCGTGAAATGAAGACCCCCCTATACCCCACATTATATATAGAGAAAACTGGGGTTTACAGGGGTAAACATTATTTTTCTTATTTTTACTCCAAGACATAGGTTGTGGGTACTCGTTAGAACCGCCCCAATGAGGCGGTTCTAACGAGCACCCACAACCTATGTTCACAGTATTTAAAAGAAAAATATCACGGATTTTCATCAGAAAAATGGCCTTTTTGGAGATGTGAAAAATGCACTATGTCGCACGGGTATGTTATCGTAATGATTGGGCACGTAAATGTCAACCGGTATTATCCTGTAAAATATTTTCAGTGACTTCGGCAAGGAAGTAGTCTTGAATGTTAGAAGTAACGTATTTGTGTCAATGAGTTTTCCATCTTTTTTAATTTTAAATCGTTTGCAGGCCATTACTCCTTGATCTTTGAGATATTCGACGATGCTAGTTTCAGATTCTTGTTTTAACATTCTGTCACGGAAAATACGTTTGCAAGAATTTAGTGTTTTATGTTCCGTGACAGAGACATTCAAATTGAAAAATTTATTTATTTTGAGTAGATTTTCTGTTTGAGATTTCCTGTTTGTTTCGACCAAAAGAGTTCATTTTTTAATTTTTTGACGTTTTTTGGAGATCCTATAATTGATTCAATTTGTTTTTCGATAATGAATGGTGACAGAGTGGTAATGGCCTTTTCTTCCTTGCTCGAAATCACTAAAAATCGAGCGAAATTTTCATTGGCTTTAAAATTGAATGTTGTCGGTTCCGGGTCGTCATCTGATAGGTCTAAAAATGCTCTTTTTCTAGTGTTGGATCCCATGGTGATAATAAAAGATTCGATAGCTATGTGCCCCACTCTCCTTGGAGCCCTACAAGGGGACGTTTAATGGAAATGGATCTCCTATTTCCAACGCCAATGCTACATTGCTATTTTACTCGATTACAGGACCAGAGTCCTTCCGCTCCACTTCTGTTTTATGACTCCCAACTATGCACCCAGATTTCAATGAAAAAATGAGGAACAGTTGGGACCCATCCCCACCCGTATTCTCTCCCTCACAGAAGTTTCTGCTGAAATTCCCCAGTACAAGCCCACCGATAAATCCATCAGCCGCCGCCCATCAAATAACACTCAAAGATAGAGGAATAAGACAAAATTACACCCGGTTTGTACCATAAAGATTCGTAAAAAAGAAAGAAGGAAGATAAGGACAAGCTGTGCGATTCTAGAGCTTGGCACGACTGAGCCGATTGATTCAGGCCGGATCTAGCCCAAACCCCTCGTCTATCTGAAATATGGGCCAAAATGATGTGTTGAAAAGCTGGCGATCCCTGGGCTTTTCTCAATCACCAGGATCTCTTCTTCCAGCATACGAGACGCCACTCACGGCAAACAAGTGGCTCCTGTTTCAACAAGGAATTTCATCCCCATTCACTACAGAAGGAAAGTGATCTGTATATTTTATTCCCTACAGACAAGGGAGGCCGAAAACGTTTGCTTAAAATAAAAGCTTGGCTCTGAAAACAGGAGATCCTTTGCTAAATATGAGATCCACGATTATGATAAGAAATTATTGAGGTTATAAGTTTCAGAGAGAACAAAGGATTTTATAAACTAATAAAGAATAAAGCTGTGTTAGATGATGACGAACACTTCAGAACTTCGTGATAAGTATCCAATTCTGTTAACATTGATGTAACATAAAATAACTTTGGGGTAACATGAAATGACAAGTTACTTATCTAATAACGTATACAAAATGCATCTTTCATTGATGTGCAGAGTGAAGGAGCATGCAAAAGTGACACATACACAGTACAAACATATATAGATGAGATTTTCTTCTTTGCGGTGCGCGACCCACCAGCAATGATGATACACGTACAAATGCAGCGTGGTAGTAACATGAGATAGGAAAGGTTTAAAAGGATAGATCTCGCGTAGTGAATTGTTAAAAAAATTGTAAGATGCATTTTTTTGAAAAAATTGATTCACAAAATAATACCGGTCGAACGGACGATTGTTCTGTATGTTGGAGGCTTTTACCCAACTGCCACAGAAGCTGAAGGCAGCCACCTATTTCGAGGCACCGGGTGGTCTCGGCAATGGGACTGTTTTCGGTGGGGTCTTACCACTCTGCCACACTCCCGAAGGAAGCCGCCATATTTCTACCCCCCCGGGCTGGCGCGGGGCATGGTTCCATTGAAGAATTCGAATTGAAGGTCGGTGTTCCTCAATGCTCTTTCCTCTGCCTAATGCATTTCATCATTGTACGAGTAGACCACCCTGCCCAGGTAAAGTGGTGCAAGGCGGACCGTCCTTATAAATATATGGACTGGTTTCACTGGCCGTCAGGTTTCATCTCAATGTCGGGTAAAAAGACCCACAAATTGGGAAGTAACCTCTCCAAAATGACCAATATTATGTTCACGTTAAAATGACATCTCAAGCCCTGCCGCTCAACCAAACCAATAGGGTTTATATGCATGGACGGTCCGACTCGGACCCATTTTCCTGGGCAGGTTTAGACCCTCTAAGCGGTTTACTAGTTCTCACGTGCGGTCGGTTTCAGCTCTGCGTGAAAGCATCATGCAGCCCGATTGGCTGGAGCCGGTACATTGACAAAATTCTGTTATGATGGTGGATGTGTGGGCATACAAAGGCTCCGTCTGGCACAACCTAAACCATCATCTTTATATTCGAAACAGATCAAAGGGAATTTTTCTTGTACACCCTTTTGCTTATGCTTGATTATTGTTTGTTTGATTCGAGGTTTAACGTCCCCGTCAACAATGTAAAGGTCATTTTGGAGACGTCGCTTCCAATTTTGTGGGACATTTACCCGACCTTAAGATAAAATGTCAACTAAAACCCCGCCGCCAATTGAACCAATATAGTTTATTAACATGGACAGGCCGACTCGCACCGCTTTGCCTGGGCAGGCTTAGATCCTCTAAGCAGTTTACCAGTAGGCCTACACCTGTTGAGTGCAAGATCCTAATTATGGGTGCTGGCACAGGCTATTTGTTCACTGAGATGGCTTAACAGTAATTGAACCTGAGACTGCGACTGACAGTTTAAAGAATATTGTGCGCTGCCAGGCATTACAGTCTGCACTTTTAGTTATCAAATATGGCAGTGTTTTCTTTCCATATATATGACGTCACTCAAACTAAAGTAAGCGTCACTATTGATTCATTGTTTTGTTTGTGTTGACAAAGTATGGCCGTGGAATATGTGAACTAGCTGATAGACTCTTCGAGGCTATATTTTTGACACCAATGGAAAAATAAAGTAAACATCGTGCGTTAAGGAGAGTTCAGATTTGCCATGGACAGCTGATGGGCTGCAATAGGAGGATACAAAAGAGTAGCTGGAATAATACAGGGTTAGTCTGTTTATCCCTCTATTTCCCTGTGCTTCCAGCCATGCGGACTTGACCGGAAAGTAGTCTATGAAGTCGCAAAATAATTTATAACAAAATGCACATTGCAATGGTTATTAAATGCTACAAAAACCTCAGAAACCACTTTGAAAACTAAATAGAAACAAAAAATATTTTGAGGTAAAAATTCGAACCTGATTACGGCAGAGTCAATTATGCGCGACCCTCCTTAATAAATTCAGTAATACAAAAATCAATTTATTCATAATTGTATGAACTTAAAACACAGTTTATGCACGTTTTTAACAGAAAGCGTCAATACATGACGTTTAATAAGGACGCCGCATATAACGTTACGTGACGTAGCCTCTGTAAATGTTCGTATTTACATGTAACGTATGTCAGTTTTCAGCTCCGGTTTGTTGTTGACAATGATCTGTAGCAAATATTTATCCATTGATTGTTCCAGCACACTATATACAATTGCCTGCAAAATTATACACTTACATATACGAAAACTATGATCCCCCGCCATCGGCATGATGGCTTGAAGGTTTTCGTACATACTAGCGTACGCATATGTAAGTATGTCCTTCCGTGTGGGGTGTACGCACGTGATCCTGTAACATCGGTCCAAGGCATTGAACCAGGAAGAACCTAAACTTATACAAGCTCTTATTTTCCAGACCATATGATGGAATTGTGATGATAGGTATGGGTCAAAGGTTTATTCAGCAATACACTGACCCTTACCTATGACCTCTATGTCAAGTCATGGACTCAGAAAACCTTAAATGTTCAAATTGTTTAAGAGCTCATTTTTGTAAAATCATACAATGGATTTTGTTAATATTTGGTTAGATGATAGATAAACGTCTAAAGTTTTACTCAGCATTCCCGCGCCCATGGCCATGACCTCAAGGTCAAGGTCACGGACTCAGAATTTTCGATGTCAACGTTATAAACAAGAGCTCTAATTTCTCAACCCATATAATGGATTTAGGTCGTATTTGGTATAATGAAAGATGCAGGTGGTTTCTCCGGCTAATCCGTTCAGTTTTCGCCCACATCTGATTAATGATCAGTTCGAAACAAAAGAAATAATCTTGAAAGGGCCGTAAAACCAAAAAATAACGTCAATGTCACAGATTTCTAAATGAACCCAATGATCATCACAATTCCATCATATTCCATCATATGGCCGGTGTTGCACATTTCAGTTCTGGTCATGAACAGACTCAATAAAACCGAGTCTACTATTTTTGTTTATTTGGTGTATTCTTTGCTTTCAAAGGATCTAACTTCATAACGTATTTATCTTCACTGCAGCTGGTGCTGTGCCGTGTGGCGGCCGTAAAAAGTCTCCCCGTACATCCATCATAGTGCAGATTAGATTTTCTGGTCCTTTGGGATCATTGGGTTCATTTAGAATCATTTTGAAAATACAGTTCTGCTTAAGTCGTTGCTAGAGGGCGTGGCCGGTGTTGCACATTTCAGTACTGGTCATGAACAGACTCAATAAAACCGAGTCTGCTATTTTCGTTTATTTTGGTGTATTCTTTTTCTGCCAAAGGATCTAACTATTCAGAACTTATTTTGTACTTTATTTTTAATGAATTTGCTTCATATTTGGTACGATGATACAAACGTTTTCCAAGATTTAAACGAAATTACCCCCATCTACGCAAATGTCCTCAAGGACCGTTTTCCAGGCGAGCAATGCCGTCTTTTTTAGTTTTTCCAAAATGCTTTTTTTTCTTGGTGAGGATGGTCCCTGGGCGGGGGCATCTCTGACGTATTGACGATTCTAGTTTTTTGTGTCGATTTGAGGTACTATGAGTCTTCATCTCAATCAAAAGCCTAACCGCAGATTGTGGGTAATCGTTAGAACTACCTTAACGCGTCCGTTCTTTTGTTTGTTTGTATTGAGGTTTCAAGTCCCCGACAACCGTTGGTACATATATTGAGGTCATTTTCGAGACGCTGCTTCCGATTTTGTGGGGCTTTTACCAGACGTTGAGATGAAATGACATCTTAAACCCTACCGATCAAAAAGAAACCGCTAGGGTTTAAAGAGCGGCCCAACTCGCACAACTTTTCTTGGACAGGCTTTTGCATTCTAAGCGGTTAACCAGTAATCAAGTTTGGTCGGTTTCAGCTCTGCGCAGAATTGTTATGCAGGCCAATCTATTTCTCCAAGCCCCGATGGGCGAAAGCGAGCGTCGGTTCTAGGTTACACCATGAAATAAAGATTGTGGGTACTCGTAAGCACAACCACAACGAGGCGCTTCCAACGAGTACCCTCAATCTCTATTTTAAAAGAAAACCCCAACGCAAACCCATACTATAGTTTATACAAAGGGGTGTTTCGAGGAGTCTTCAATGCATGGGCTTGTTTGAGTAATGGGCGTGATCTGCGAGGGTAACCGAAATGGTATGTTATGTACCATACATTTAACAACGTTACTAAAGAGATACATGTAAGCGTAGGTTTCTTTAACATATGTCGCCCGTTATCTTTTTTCAGCTATGGCTGTGACATTTCCAAAGTTAAAGACGAAAATTTCAATGTGCGACGTCTAAATTTTCATCTCAGAAATACGACAAAATGTACGAACATCGCAGATCTCGAGCATTTGATGAAACAGGATTTTTGTCGTAAGAACTTCGTACGATCTTTCTAAGACGAAAATACGTCGCAAATGCTTTGATGAAACTGGCCCCTGACTTTTGAACCTACGTGAACTAGTGATGTTCTGTTCTTGCATCATATCATTTTCAAGTCCTCAACCCTGAATTTTCATGTCCAGTTAACCCTCGTGATCTCATACACCAATATCCCAACTTAAGGTTTAATTTAAGCGTAATATTGGGCATTTTTGCTATAGGTTCTTTCGATTTAATCCATTGTATGCGGGTAACCCCTAAAGGGGTATCTTGGAAAAAAGTGCATGCCCAGATCAGACGCCGAAGAACGCGGCGTATGATCAGGGCATGCACTATTTGCTAACAGAATTTCCGTCAAAAATAGAATAAAATGAAAAAAAAAAACAACAATAGGTCTGACACCCGTTATATGACAAATGGACTTGTCCAACATGTAGCACGGCCCCCGCCCATAGGGGCTTGAAGAAATATATGGGCTGCATGATGCTTCCACGCAGAGCTGAATCCAGCCCGCACTAGTACTGGTAAACTGCTTAGAGGATCTAAGCCTGTCCAGGAACCGCGGTGCGAGGCGGACCGTCCATGCTAATAAACCCTATTAGTTTCATTGGGTGACGGGGCTTGAGATGTCATTTCATCTCAATGTCGGGTAAAAGTCCCACAAAATTGGAAGCAACGTCTCCAAAATGACCTTTACAGTGTTGACGGGGACGTTAAACCTCAAATCAAACAAACAAACAAACCAACATGTAGCAATGGAAGAGTCTACCAGCATACAAAGGGTTAAACTCCAATAATCTCTATCTCGGGTTAAACTCAAACCAAACAAGTCCGTTTGAATTTAAGATAACGAGAGCCAAGTGCAATAGTTTTACGCTGTCTATGGCTGTCTTGACTCTCTTTTAAGCTAGGTGATCTCTATGCAGATACATTTGTTGTTGTTAGGTTAAAGGAATTTGCACTGGAGGGCGTTGGTTGATTATTCGTAAACCCTGGATCTGAAGTGCCTCCCCGAGTAATTTTCTGCTGACCGTATTCAAACGGTTATTTCTTTGCAGTTTATTATATATAGATGATCTTACATGAGTGCTTATGTGTTATTGAATTTATTAAACGAGTTGAGAAAAGGAGGTAAAATGCGAGGTTTTGCCGAGCATTTTATCTCTTTTCCTCAACGAGTTTAATAAATTTTATAATACACGAACACAAATGCAAGATTCTATTTATCATATGGCATTTAAAACGCATTTTTTCACGATTTGTTCACAAAAATGTAAATATTCCGCCATTAGCAAACGCGACGTCATTCACGTAGCGTATCTAACTAATCTGCATATTTATTATCGAATTTATTTTATACTCTGCAGTGGAATCAATGCATACCTGAAACAAATAAAACTGATATTTTCACACAGTGAAAAATAACTAGAACTTGTTATTTTCACAGTAGCAGTCCGGGCTACTTTTTCTCGCCAAAAGTCATAATTATGTTAATGAAAAAAAAAAAAATCTGTAAAATACTTTGAAGAGCAGGCTTTAAACTGTAAAAATGCTGTATTCAAAATGGCGATCTGTTTATGTTTTGAAACTGACAGTTGTGACGTCATAACAAGGTCAAAATTATGACTTACGTTACGATCGATCAATTACCCTAAATTACCCCCACCAGCGTGACCTGGTGCTGTCCTTTTGTGGCGTCAGCTTGTTGTTGAGTCCTCATCCCTGATTTCTCGTTTCTTAAGTGATTGTTTGTTTGTTTTGGAGTTTAACGGCCCAGTCAACACTATTTAGGTCTTTTTCGAGCCGGTCAGTTTACCTATCAACACTTTCCTGGGCAGGCTTATACGTAAGCGGTTAACCAGTACAGTGCACATTCTTTAGCCAGAAACTGACAACTGCCCTTCTTGAATCAGCGGAAGGGAGAGAATGACCGTAGAAAAGATTTCATGATCAATCTCCACGAAAGAATGTTGCCGACCCCGGCGGGAGTCGAACCCGCGACCTCCTGATCACCAGTCAGACGCGCATCCGATTGAGCCACCGAGACCGGCTTTTCTTAAGTGATACATACAGTTTACTCTCGATATCTCAAGCACTGATATTATAAGAATCTTATATGGGTGTGAGGGGTGGATTGAAAAATCCGTCCCGAGGGACACTGTCCGGCATCACGAGGCTTGCCGAGTGATGCCGGACAGTGATCCCGAGGGACGGATTTTTCTATCCACCCCTCACACCCATATTGGATTCTTTTTCTTGCATATCTTCCATTTCTATTGCGAATTTTTAATGCTGCTGTCACTTCGGTTATCGACGTCCGCCATTTTGTGATGACACAACAGGAATGTTTAGTGACGTCACGCATGACGACGCCGCACATGAGGTTGTAATCAACCAGTGCATTTATCAAACAAGCGATTATATTCGATTTGGGGTCGGAACACCAGGGTCAGAACATAAATTTCTATCCCAGGGTAAACTAACGGATTTCCTTGTCTAGTGTGCAAGAAAATATAAATATTATATTCGTGAGAGGGTGATAGTGAAAAATATCTCCTTGAGGAATATGCTTATCAGTCGAGGTGCAGCCGAGGTTCATCACGAAAACACACCTATATAATTTGAACCCCCTTTAATCCCATGTTTATATAGTAAAACTGGGGTTTTCAAGGGTAACCATGTTTTTTATTAAAGCCGCCTCGTCGAGGCGGTTCTAACGAGTCTCCGCAATCTATGTTGTGAGCAAAAATTAGAAAAATATCAGATTTTTTTATCTGGAAATTGTCCTTTTGGGTGGTAAAATCTTCCAATAATTTTGTATAGGCGTGTTTACGTAATGGATATTCATATTCCGAAGGTGCGCCTCGGTTGATAATCATATTCCTCAAGGTGACATTTTTTATTATCACCTTATCCCGCCCCGCCCATCGGGGCTTGGAGAAATAGATTGTGCTGCACGACGCTTCCACGCAGAGCTGATACCGACCGCACATGAGTACTGGTAATCTGCGAGTCGGCCCGTCCATGCTTATAAATATCCTACTCAAAGTTTGATAGGGATCACTTTTTGAATGCAAAATAATTTTTGAATAAATAAATCAGCTGAATCCAAATTTGATTCCTAATGATAGAAGACGTATCCTTCACAAAACCTAGTGATTAATTTTGTCAATTGGTACTGCATTCATGCGTGACAACAGCAACCGTCTTGCTACCACCAAAATTTGTCGTAACATGAAGGGATTTGTACAATTGATTTTTCACAAATTTCCAAATTTGTTTAGACAAACGTGCCTAATAGCGTGTATAGCGTCCACGGGCATCAATTACAGTACGACAACGCCTGCGCATGCACGTAATCAGAGTCTGTATCCGGTTTTGTGGAATCATCTTTCATTCAGCAACCAATGCTCCTGAGCTCCTGTAAAGTCCTCGGATGCACAGGTCGGGCTGAAACAGGACGCTGTAGCATGTCCCGCGCATGCTAAATCGGATTCAAGTCCGGTGATCGAGCAGGGCAGTCCATACGAACGATTGTCTCACGTTCCAGATAGGAATCAGTGATGTTGGCACGGTTTGGACAGGCATTATCGTCCATCAGAATAAAGTCCGGGCCAATAGCATCTGCATATGGTCTCACAAACTGATCAAGAATTTCAATACAGTACCTCACTGCCATTAACGTTCCGTTTTCATCGACGTACAAGTCAGTTTTACCGTCCACGCTTATCCCAGCCCAAACCATGACGGATCCCTTTCCATAGCGATCATGCTCTGCACCATTCAAGTCATAGAATCGCTCTTTAGACATTCGCCACACTGATTGACGTTTATAAGTGAAGTCTAGACAGAATCTGGACTCATCAGAAAACAGTACTGGCGTCAAGTCACGAACCGTCCACCTGACGGGAGTTCTGGCAAAGTCCAACCGTTCTAGCACGTGCTGTCTCGCCAACGGAACACGTACAGCAGGCCTCATGGCATTAAGTCCGAACTCGTGGAGCCTGTTTCTGACAGTTTGTGTAGAAATTCGTACTCCAGTTCCGTTCCTAAGCTCGTTATGCAAACGCGTAGCGTTCGGGAACCGTTGACGTCGAGGCTGAATCAACAAGAAACGGCCCTTATGTTGAGTTGTAGCCCTTTCTCGACCCCGCCGTTTCTGTGTGACGGATTTCCATGGATAAGATGCCGACTTCACATTCGGGAAACCACGCTCTGAGACACATTCAGAATGCCAGCAACACAATGTCGAGAGACGCCGGATTCCAACATTCCGACGTCATGATTCATTTCTTCGGGGCTCAGGCGCTTTTTTCAATTGTCCCCTAGGCATTTTAGTGTTTCACAAATCAAATGAAATCGTTTTTATGCTTGGTAAAAGAACATTGACAAGTTTGATATGTTTGTTGGAAAGCAGTGCTACGCAAGATTTTGGGGGTGCATGAGTTCATTTGCGAAGTGTGAGAAGTGTGCACTTTCATGAGTACTGAATTGCACATGAGTTTCTGCTTAAGATATTTATCAATATACGGCGTACAAATTCTGTTAAGAAATTTTAAATTTTCAGTGCAAAAATTGGTATGTAAAAAGTGATCCCTATCAAACTTTGAGTAGTATATGTTCTATAAACAGTTTATCCTTTGGAAGCAAGGACTACACCACAGAACTAGAAAATATGAAGTGTACATGTTTTCTGGGCCAGACTAGCTAGTTTCGGCCAATTAGGCCTCATCAGTGACCCTCCAATATTTTCAAAAGTCCACAATGGAATCAATGACCCCAAAGGACAAGAAAATATAAACTACACTGACGTACGGCAGGGTGATGTTTTTACGTCCGCCACACATTCCCAGACACCCTACTGGTTTAATTGGGCGGTAGGGATCGAGATGTCATTTCATCTCAATTGTATCACTTCCTGATCTGATCATTGCATTCACTTCTATTTTGTACATGTACACAAGCGACATTAGCTGGTGAATCGGTAATCGGTCAACGTCGATCGTTATTTCTGAATTAAATTCCTTCAACCATAATTGATGGATGGATGGATGTTTTGTTTAAAGGCGCCCAACCCTAATAGGGCATATAGCCTCTAAAATAATTAGGTATTAAATATAAAATTGTTATCGAAGTTTAAAAGTTAAAATATTAATGATTACAGTTTGTTAAAAAGTCCGATTTCTTTAAGAAAATTGATTAATTGATAAGATGGTATGTCATTAAAAAGATTTTTCATTGTTGTAACATTAAAATATTTTGAGCGGATATGATAAAATTCTACACATGAAATGAGAAAATGATTAACTGAACGGTTCGTTACAGGATACACAGAAAGGTGCTTGTTCGTTTTGTAATATGTAAGAATGAGTGAGTCTTGTGTGTCCAATACGGCATCTGGTAATTTTAGTCTTGTCTTTCCTAAGAGCATTTACTGTGAAAATTAGGTTCTATTTTGAATAATTTATTATCGTTTTTTTCCCCAAATAGATTGACATTTGTTTTTGATATATTTATTAATATTAGATTTAAAATCTGAACTAGAAATGCGTCCATAGGACACGAATGCCCCCGCCTGAAAATGTGTCTATGTTCGTATTCATCCATAGAAAGTTTAAGTTTTGGACCATTTTTTTTACCTTGGAGGTACGGATCTGGGTTTGCACGTGACACATTGTCTAATGATGGTTAACATTTCTTCGAAGTAATTTCAAAATCCATCCAGAAATAAGTAATTTATTGAAGTTTAAGTTTAGGACCATTTTTTTTACCTTTGACCTCTAAGTATGACCTTGACCTTGGAGGTACGGACCTGGGTTTTGCACATGACACGTCGTCTCATTATGGTTAACATTTCTGCAAAGTAATTTCAAAATCCATCCAGAAATAAGAAAGTTATTGACTGCGTTTAAGTTTCGGACCCCTTTTTTGGCCTTTGACGTCTAAGTATGACCTTGACCTTGGAGGTACGGACCTGGGTTTTGCATGTGACACGTCGTCTCATTATGGTTAACATTTCTGCCGAGTAATTTTAAAATCCATCAAGAAATAAGGAAGTTATTGACTGCGTTTAAGTTTCGGACGCACGGACGGACGGACGGACGCACGGACGGACGGACGGACAGGGGCAACGCTATATGCCCTTTCCACCATTCTTCGAATGGCGGGGCATAAAAAGGAATTTTAAAATTTGTAACATTCAAAGATTAGGCAGATTTAGCTTCCAAATCCGCCAACTCATTTCCACGAATATTGATGTGACTGGGAATCCAGCAGAAAATAATCTCTTTGGAGAGAGGAAGATAGTGGAATTTTCTTAAAATTTGTTGAATTAAGGGATTTCTGTGCTGTTGATCTTTAAGAGCCTTTAGAACTGAAAGAGAATCTGAAAAAAATGATAAATTGTTTTTCATACTGATCTCTAATATGATACAGTGCAATATCAATTGCTTTCGCTTCAAAATAGAGCTATTATCGGGTAATCTAATGCTATCAGTGAAATTCGGACTAATGACAGAACAAGCAACTTTCTCATCTTGTTTCGAACCGTCAATGTAAATGGGAATGTGATGTTTAAAATTGGATTTGATTTCTAAAAATTCGTTCTTAAATATATGCAATTCTACTTCGGATTTTTTATTTTTTTCTAAATCTAAAATTATCAATGGATGGATGGATGGATGGATATTTTGTTTAAAGACGCTCAACCCTAATAGGGCATATAGCGTCTAAAAATAATTAGATATTAGATATAAAATTGTTATTGAAGTTTAAAAGTTAAAATATTAATGATTACAGTTTGTTAAAAAGTCCGATTTCTTTAAGAAAATTGATTAATTGATAAGATGGTATGTCATTAAAAAGGTCTTTCATTGTTGTAACATTAAAATATTTTGCGCGTATATGATGAAATTCTACACATGAAATGAGAAAGTGTTCAACTGTAAACGGTTCGTTACAAGATATACAGAAAGGTGCTTGTTCGTTTTTTAATATGTAGGAATGAGTGAGTCGTGTGTGTCCAATACGGCATCTTGTGAGTTTAGTCTGGTCTTTCCTATTATAATTCAAAAAAGTACATTTGGTATGAAAATTTGGTTGAATTTTATTTAATTTATTATTATTTTCTTTTTCCCAAATTGATTGGCATTTATTTTTTATATATAGGTTTATGTTCGATTTTAAATCTGAAGAAGGAATTTTTAAATTGGTAATAGTTAACGATAATGCTGATTTGGCTTCCAAATCAGCTAACTCATTACCACGGATATTTACATGACTGGGAAGCCAGCAGAATATGATCTCCTTTGAGGCGGAAAGATAGTGGTATTTTCTTAAAATTTGTTGAATCAAGGGGTTTCTGTGCTGTTGATCTTTCAGAGCTTTAAGTACAGAAAGAGAATCGGAATAAATGATGAAATGTCTTTCAGGTTGATCTCGAATGTGATAGAGTGCGATATCAATTGCTTTTGCTTCAGCGGTAAAAATAGAGCTATTTTCGGGTAGTCTAATGCTATCAGTGAAATTCGGACTAATGACAGAACAAGCAACTTTCTCATCCTGTTTCGAACCGTCAGTGTAAATGGAAATGTGATTTTTAAAATGTGATTTAATTTCTAAAAATTCGTTTTTAAAAATATGTGAATCAACTTCAGATTTCTTATTTTTATGTAAATCTAAAACTATCTTTGGATTAGTTAATGTCCATGGTTCTTTCGATGGAAATGAAAAGGATTGAATATTTTGGACATTAATATTGGCTTCTTTAAATAAAGGTCGTATTCTTAGGCCAAGAGGTTTAATTGCGGAGGGTTTATTTTCGTAAAATCTTTCATAATTAGGGTTAAAAACACATTCATATGCTGAATTGCGTGGATTTGCAGCTAATTTGGAAGCATATTGAAGAGACAATTTTTCTCTTCTAACATAAAGTGATGGTTCATTAGATTCAGCATAGAGACTATCAACGGGTGAAGTGCGAAAGGCACCTAATGCTAAACGTAAACCTTGATGATGTATAGTATCCAAAGATTTTAAATAAGATTTCCTAGCAGATCCATAGACTATGGAGCCATAGTCCAATTTGGAACGAATTAACGATCTATACAGATTTAAAAGAACAGTACGATCTCCTCCCCAGTCGGAGCTGGACAGGACTTTTAAAATATCAAGAGCTTTTAAACATTTAGCTTTCAAAGCTTTGATATGAGGAATAAAAGACAATTTGTTATCGAATGTAAGACCCAAAAACTTCGCCTCAGTGACGACTGGAATTGGACTGCCGTATATAGTCAGTACAGGATCTAAATGCAACTTTCGTATTTGGCAGAAATGAACACACTGAGTTTTTGTTTTAGAAAATTTAAAACCATTTTCTGTTGCCCAAGTTTCTATATTATTTAAACACCTTTGCAGTTTAAATTCAATGGTTTCCATATTTTTGGATCGATAAAAGATTCCAAAATCGTCAACAAAAAGCGAACAATCTGGGTCTTTTACACATTTAACTATATTATTAATTTTTATGCTGAACAAGGTTGGTGATAATATACTACCTTGTGGTACACCTTGTTCTTGATCAAATGTGTCCGATAATGTATTTCCTATGCGAACATTAAATGTTCGATCGGACAAGAAATTTTGAACAAAAAGTGGCAATCGGCCTTTAAGGCCCAAGTTGTGTAAATCTTTCATGATGCCATATTTCCAAGTCGTATCATAGGCCTTTTCTAGGTCAAAGAATACAGCTACGACATGTTCTTTTTTTATAAAGGCATCACGTATAAATGATTCTAAGCGAATCAAGTGATCGTTAGTAGAGCTGTTTTTTCTAAAACCAGCTTGAAATTTAGTGATAAGCTGGTTTGATTCTAAGAACCAAACCAGCCTATCATTAATCATTCTCTCCATTGTTTTACATAAGCAACTTGTCAAAGCAATAGGTCTGTAATTAGTGGCTTCAGTATGATCTTTATTAGGTTTCGGAATAGGAATAATGGTAGCTTTTCTCCAGTTTTCCGGGAATTTTCCAGTGATCCAAATATCATTCAGGATATTTAATAATGTTTCCAATGCCTTGTTGGGTAAATGTTTTAAAATTTGATAGTGTATGTCGTCAGGACCAACAGCAGTATCATGAGATTTATGGAGAGCATCTAATAATTCTTTAGTAGTGAAAGGTAAATTATATTTTTCATGATTTAATGAGGAAAAATTTAAATTCTTTTTCTCTTGTTCTTGTTTAATATTTTGGAAATTTTCTGAATAATTTGAGCTAGAGGAGTTTTTCTGAAAATTTTCCCCCAAGGCATTGGAAATGTCTTTGGCCGTTGAACACACATTTCCGTTCGATTTGATATGGACATGTTTATTTGATTTGTTTTTGCCACTAATTTTTCGAATCATGTCCCATATTTTCTTAGTTGGTGTTCTGGTATTCAGTTTTGAGACGTATTGCTGCCAAGATGCTTTTTTGGCCGATTTTATTGTTTTGCGAGCTTTAGCTCGCATGTATTTGGCATGGATAAGATTTTCTTTTGTTGGTTGTTTATTGAATTTTCGTAATGCAGATTTTCTTTTATTGATTGAAGTTTTAACTTCGTCATTAAACCAAGGTCTGTTTCTTTTTGAAAAAGTCGAGGATTTAGGAATACATTTTTCAGCAATATCAATCAATTCATCAGTAAAATCTTGTATATCACTTGCAGTTTTAAAAAGTTCAGGGTCGAGTTTTTCATTACATAATTGATTAAAATTTTCCCAATTTGCTTTACTCAAATTCCATCTGGGGTGACGATCCTCATGGGTCGATGCAATTTCTTCAATTACTATCGGAAAATGATCGCTCCCATGGAGATCGTCCACAACAGACCAATCAAAATCTAGATAAATATTTGGAGAGCAAATTGAAAGATCTAAAGCAAAATAATTTCTTGTGGGAGAATGAAGATATGTTGGTTGTTTATCGTTAAATAAACATAAATCATTTTCAGCAATAAAATTTTCTATGATTTCTCCTTTGTCATTTGTATCCGAGCAACCCCATAATTTGCTGTGACTATTAAAATCTCCTAATAATATATAAGGACTATGTAATTGATTTGTTAAATTTTCTAATTCTAGTTTAGAAAAATTATAGTGTGGTGGAAGGTAAATTATCAATGGTGGTTTCAACACCCATGGTTTTTTCGATGGAAAAGAAAAAGAGTGTATATTTTTAATATTTATATTGGCCTCTTCGAGTAACGGTTTTATTCTCAGGCCAAGGGGTTTTATAGCAGATGGTTTGTTATTGTAGAATCTTTCATAATTTGGGTTAAAAACTGAGTCATATGCTGAATTTCGTGGATTAGCAGCTAATTTGGTAGCATATTGAAGAGACAATTTCTCTTCTTACGTAAAGTGATGGTTCATTTGATTCAGCATAAAGACTTTCAATAGGTGAAGTGCGAAATGCACCTAGTGCTAGACGTAAACCTTGATGATGTATAGTATCCAAAGATTTTAAATAAGATTTCCTAGCAGATCCATAGACTATGGAACCATAGTCCAATTTGGAACGAATTAAAGATCTATATAGATTTAAAAGAACCGTGCGATCTCCTCCCCAGTCGGAACTGGACAGGACTTTAAGAATATCAAGAGCTTTTAAACATTTAGCTTTCAAAGCTTTGATATGAGGAATAAAAGACAATTTGCTATCGAATAAAAGACCCAAAAACTTCGCCTCAGTGACGACTGGAATTGGACTGCCGTATATTGTTAAATATGGATCTAAATGCAACTTTCGAATTTGGCAGAAATGAACACACTGAGTTTTTGTTTTAGAAAATTTAAAACCATTTTCTGTTGCCCAAGTTTCTATATTATTTAAACACCTTTGGAGTTTAAATTCAATGGTTTCCATATTTTTGGATCGATAAAAGATTCCAAAATCGTCAACAAAAAGCGAACAATCTGGGTCTTTTACACATTTAACTACATTATTAATTTTTATGCTGAGCAAGGTTGGTGATAAAATACTACCTTGTGGTACACCTTGTTCTTGATCAAATGTGTCCGATAATTTATTTCCTATGCGAACATTAAATGTTCGATCGGACAAGAAATTTTGAACAAAAAGTGGCCATCGGCCTTTAAGGCCCAACTTGGGTAAATCTTTCATGATGCCATATTTCCAAGTCGTATCATAGGCCTTTTCTAGGTCAAAGAATACAGCTACGACATGATAAAGGCATCACGTATAAACGATTCTAAGCGAATCAAATGATCGTTAGTAGAGCTGTTTTTTTCGAAAACCAGCTTGAAATTTAGTGATAAGCTGGTTTGATTCTAAGAACCAAACCAGCCTATCATTAATCATTCTCTACATTGTTTTACATAAGCAACTTGTCAAAGCAATAGGTCTGTAATTAGTGGCTTCAGTATGATCTTTATTAGGTTTCGGAATAGGAATAATGGTAGCTTTTCTCCAGTTTTCAGGGAATTTTCCAGTGATCCAAATATCATTCAGAATATTTAATAAAGTTTCCAATGCCTTGTTGGGTAAATGTTTTAAAATTTGATAGTGTATGTCATCAGGACCAACAGCAGTATCATGAGATTTATGGAGAGCATCTAATAATTCTTTAGTAGTGAAAGGTAAATTATATTTTTCATGATTTAATGAGGAAAAATTTAAATTCTTTTTCTCTTGATCTTGTTTAATATTTTGGAAATTTTCTGAATAATTTGAACTAGAGGAGTTTTTCTGAAAATTTTCCCCCAAGGCACTAGAAATGTCTTTAGCCGTTGAACATATATTTCCGTTTGATTTGATATGGACATGTTTATTTGATTTGTTTTTGCCACTAATTTTTCTGATCATGTCCCATATTTTCTTCGTTGGTGTTCTGGTATTCAGTTTGGATGAACCATAATTGAAGATTTCTCAAACAAATGATTGCAATAAGATTCATATGTAAACTGAGTTAAGGAATAATAGTGTATATAAAGTTTTTGTCATTTTGTCACTAAAATTTGTGAAAGTTTCAGTCTGCCTTCGTCAGTAAAATGTCAATGTTTAAAAACAAAATGACGTCAGAACGAAGCCCATCTTATGTTCGACCTTTCACAGATATTTCTCCCTTCCTGTGGAGTTTCAATGCAGGACGGAACTGTGTTGTTTTATTTCTTAATAAATAAAACACGATACTTACAGACAAAATACGTGCAAACTTTACAGATTTAGCAACGCATTTGTTTTGAGGACATGAAGGCTGAGGCTGCTTTGGAGAATGCGATCGTTTCGTGTTTCACGATTTTTATGATTGTCCTTGTGTTAATCTTAAATCTACAGACTGAAGTCTTTAAATCTATAGACAGTCTTTAAATTTATGGACTGTCTTTGTATAAAACAACATTCTTAGATCTGATTATTGTATGAGATGATGGAAAAAACTTAGACATACAGGTATAAATCTAATTTGTGTGGATTTTATCGAGCTGTAAAGTCCGGCTTCATGCATTTTGTGAGTGATTCGCCGGAGGTTACACATCACGAAAACACGCCTATATAATTTTGACCCCCTTGAACCCCACTTTTATATAGCAAAACTGGGGTTTCCGGGGGTATACCTTATTTTTCTTATTTCTGCTCTAAAATATAGATTGTGGGTACTCGTTACAACCGCCTCGATGAGGTTCTAATGAGTGCCCACAATCTATATTTTAAGCAGAAAGAAGAAAAAAAGCACACTTTCATCTTAAAATTTTCATTTTTTCGGTGATAAAGGTGGCAATGTATTTGTATAGGCGTGTTTGCGTAATGACATCGATGAAATGAAGGCTCCATGCAGTGTGTCAAAGATTCACCACCAAAATGATAGTTCATTATAATTCCTACTTTGTCAACAAAAGGCTAAAATGCCACCAAAATGGTACATTTTAGGAAATCAGGAAAACACGCCTATATAATTATGAACCCCTTGAACCCAACTTTTATATAGTAAAACTCTGGTTTATAGGGGTAAACCTTTTTTTACTTATTTCTGCTCTAAAATATAGATGGTAACCACAACTGCTCCATGGAATGATTATTAAATTAGAAGCTGCTTTCTTTGAAAGAAAGACAAACAAAAGACAAAAATTGTCAAGTCTTTAAATTGAGTTTATTTTTCTTCATGCATTTATGTTTACAGTAGTTACGTCTTCTAACAGAACGCTGTTTACGTTACTTCATGTCGCCCCCGCCCATAGGGGCTTGAAGAAATATATGGGCTGCACGATGCTTCCACGCAGAGCTGAATCCGGCCCGCACACTAGTACTGGTAAACCGCTTAGAGGATCTAAGCCTGTCCAGGAACCGCGGTGCGAGGCGGACCGTCCATGCTAATAAACCCTATTGGTTTCATTGGGCGACAGGGCTTGAGATGTAATTTCATCTCAATCTCGGGTAAAAGTCCCTCAAAATTTGAAGCAACGTCTCCAAAATGACCTTTACAGTGTTGACGGGGACCTCAAATCAAACACAAACAAACAAGTTACTTCATGTAAGATGACAGGTTCTAAACATGCACTTTGACGTCACGATATATTACTGCATGGCGCTGTGCGAAAATTTCTGATATTCTTTCTCATGGAATTTATTGAAGTATAAACCTGTTACATCATTTGTATTTCAACCGATCAAATCGCACGAAAGGAACCATCACGAAAACACGCCTATATCATTTTGACCCCCCCCCCTTGAACCCCACTTTTATATGGTAAAACTGGGGTTTGCAGGGGTATACCTTATTTTTCTTATTTCTGCTCTAAAATATAGACTGTGGGTACTTGTTAGAACCGCCTCGATGAGGCGGTTCTTACGAGTGCCCACCATCTATTTTGAGCAGAAGTAAGAAAAATATCAAAATTTTTCATCATAAAATTTTCATTGTTTCAGCGATAAAGGTGGCAATGTATTTGTAAAGGCGTGTTTGCGTAATGATAATACATGGGCGTAGCTGTTGGTGAGATTGGTGCGATTTGGTCGCACCAATATTTTGTATTGGTGCGACTAGTCTCACCAATAACTGATACAGATATTCTAGGTAAAAATCGCAAAATTGTTGCTATCATGCAAGCAGAAAAACCCTTCCCAAAATACGTCAGAAGCCACCAGAATGCCGATTTTTTTTTTTCGAAATTTTCCTTGGACCCCGCCCCCACTCCAGCCCACCCTAGTTTCTAAAGAGTCGTTACCTCTAACAGACAAGAAGACTTCGACCTTACCCTTCTAGATGAATATTAAAAAAAGGTTTCCTAACGTTGGTTCAAAGATATAAATTATGGGTGCTCGATAGCATTAGGAAAAGACGCCTATCAAATATATTGGTAAACATTTACCACCAAACTTTGATTTTTGTTCAGCTAGAAATCCTGATATTGTTCATATTTCTGCTCAAAACACAGATTGTTTCTCCTCATTAGAACGGCCTCAGCATATATTGTGGATACCCGTTAGAACCGCCTCGCTGAGGCGGTTCTAACGAGTACCCACAATCTAGGGTTTTGAGTACGGAATAAAGAAAAATAATGTATACCCCTGTAAACCCCAGATTTACTTTATAAAAGTGGGATTTAAGGGGACCAAATTATATAGGCGTGCTTGCGTGATGAGAATCGTATTTTTAAGGTAGATCCAACGCGCAACAACAAATTTTACTAAATTTTACTTAAGAATAGAAAGAGAACTTTGCATTGTGAAAAGACTTTTAGATACTGTTTGATTTGAACAGAAACCTGGTTACAGTGTGGCGCTAGGTTACTGACTGGTTAAGTAAAGATGAAATCAGTACTGTTTGTTTATACATGTGTACAGTCGAACTTCAATGGCTCGAACACCTTTGGGACCTCGAAAATCTGTTCGAGACAGGGGTAGTTCGAGCCACTGAGGTTACTACCAGGAGACATAACGAGATACATTTAGACATCTTTTTGGTGTTCTATAATGAAAATGTATGCTATGTGTACTCATTAGAATCGCCTCATCGAGTCGATTCTAATGAGTACACACAGCAAACATTTGCAAGATAAAAGACTAAGATATCCTAAATTATACTCTACTACTTCTTATGTAGAGAATTTCGCTAGGGGCTCAAGAATGGGTTCGACACATCCATGGTAAACGAGCCATCGGTGTTCGAGCCATCGAAGTTCTACTGTATTTAATTTTCTGTAGGTATTTGTCTTAGTAAGTCTTCTTCAAACGGCAGTAGCGGAATTTGTACAGTCTGTCCCTGAAAGAAACAAAGCGCTGGTACATCACAAAACAGGCCTATACATTACAATGTACGATAAATCACCCATAACATAGTGCATTTTTCATATCTCCAAAATGGCTACTTTTCTGATGAAAATCCGTGATATTTCTCTTATAAATGCTCAAGATAGGTTGAACCAAACCAATGAGGCGGTTCTAAAGAGTACCCACAACCTATGTCTTGGGAGCAGAAATAAGAAAAATATTGTATACCCCCGTAAACCCCAGTTTTCTTTATATGAGGTGGAGTTTAGGGGATCTTCATTTCACGGACGTGTTCACATGATGATAATTTTGACCCCTTGACCCCCATTTTATATAGTAAAACTGGGGTTTACAGGGGTAAACCTTATTTCTGCTCCAAAAATAGATTGTGGGTACTCTTCAGAACCGCCTCGATGAGGCGGTTCTAACGAGTACCCACAATCTATACTTTGAGCGTACTCTTTAGAACCGCCCCGATGATGATAATTTTGACCCCTTGACCCCCATTTTATATAGTAAAACTGGGGTTTACAGGGAAAACCTTATTTCTGCTCCAAAATATAGATTGTGGGTACTCTTTAGAACCGTCTCGATGAGGCGGTTCTAACGAGTACCCACAAGCTATACTTTGAGCAGCAATAAGAACAAGAGGGCCATAATGGCCCTGGATCGCTCACCTGATACATAGAATTAAAAAGTGGGCCCGGGGGGGGCATTATTGACCCCAAGGTTATAATGTGCATAATGTTGAGAGAGGTCTAAAAAGGTGAAGCTTCATACCAAATAGCAACAAAGGCTATAATTGTCCACTAGATTAAGCTCCATACCAAATATCAAAGACATGGGCCTTGCAGTTTCAGAGAAGAAGATTTTTAAAGATTTCCCTATATACATGATATAAGTCTATGTAAAACCAAAGGGTCTCTGGGCGGGGGCATATTTGGCCCCAGGGCTATAATTTGAACAATCTTGATAGAGGTCCACTAGATGAAATTTCAACCAAAATATCAAAGACCTAGGCCTTGTGGTTTCACAGAAGAATTTTTTTTTAAGATTTTCCCTATTTAAGTCTATGTAAAACCAAAGGGCCCTAAGGCAGGGGTATTTTTGGCCTCAAGGCAATAATTTGAACAATCTTGGTCGCGGTCCACTAGCTGAAGCTTAATACCAAATATCAAAGACCTAGGCCTTGTGGTTTCAGAGAAGATTTTTTAAGATTTTCCCTATATAAGCCTATGTAAAACCAAAGGGCCCTGAGGCGGGGGCATTTTTGGCCCAAGCACTATAATTTGAACAATCTTGGTAGAGGTCCACTAGATGAAGCTTCATATCAAATATCAAAGACCTGGGCCTTGCAGTTTCAGAGAAGAAGGATTTTACAGATTTTCCCTATATAAGCCCATGTAAAACCAAAGGGCACAGGGGCTGGGGCATTTTTGGCACCAGCACTATAATTTGAACAATCTTGGTAGGGGTCGACTAGATGACCCTTCATACCAAAAATCAAAGACCTGGACCTTGTTGTTTCAGAGAAGAAGATTTTTGAAGATTTTCCTATATAAGCCAATGTAAAACCAAAGGGCCCCGGGGCGGGGGCATTTAAAGGCCCCAGCACTATAATTTGAGCAATCTTGGTAGGGGTCCACTAGATGAAGCTCCATACCAAATATCAAAGACCTAGGCCTTGTGGTTTCAGAGAAGAAGATTTTTTAAGTTTTCAGTGAAAAAATCTATTTTTGGCTCCTGCGACCTATATGTGCAACAGACCGGAAACATTTGAACAACTCTGAAAGGGGACCACCTCAGGATCATTCCTGTGAAGTATGGTCAAAATCCATTCAGTGGTATAGGAGGAGATGTCGTTTGAAGAAATTGTTTATGCACGGATGACAGAAAAAGTGATCCTAATATAAAACACAAGAGGGCCATGATGGCCCTGGATCACACACCTGATCCACAGAGTAATAAGTGGGTCCCGGGGAGGGCCATTATTGACACCAGGGCTATAATGTGCATGATGCTGAGGGAGGTCTAAAAAGGTGAAAGGTTCATACCAAATATCAACAAAGGCTATAATT
The DNA here is from genome assembly GCA_963580285.1 of Lucinisca nassula. NCBI lineage: Eukaryota > Metazoa > Mollusca > Bivalvia > Lucinida > Lucinidae > Lucinisca > Lucinisca nassula. Next base: position 96,311,543 of record OY757011.1, read on the forward strand.
TGAACAATCTTGGCAAAGGTCCAATAAGTAAGTAAGTAAGTAAGTAAAGTCTTTATTTTACGAGGGTTACAAATTTAGCATAGGAGCTAATCTTCCATGAGGCCCTCAAAACATTTACAATATATACACAAGCATTAAAACATATTATACAAATACAGCTAACATAAATACAAGTAGCTGTCAGGAAAGAAAGAAAAAAAAAACAACAAAAAAACAATGAAAATCATGTGTATTGTGTGTGTGTGCATAATGTGTGCATGCTTGTGTGCATGTGTGTGTGTGTTTAAAGACAGTTACATGTACACTAACATTTACAAACTATATATGTATCAGTCTATGTACTCGTCTTTGAGATTAATCACCAGTCAACCATTTGATGCATTTTCTATGAAAAGCTTAAGCTGACTGAGAATGCTTGATACTGTTTGGTAGAGAATTCCATATAAGGCACCCAGACTGTTTAAAGAGCTCTTTCTTTGGTTTTACATAGACTTATATAGAGATAATCTTTGAATAGATGAAGCTACACACCAAATATCAAAGACCTGGGCCTTGCGGTTTCAGAGAAGAAATTTTTTTAAAGATATTCCCTACATAAGCCTATGTAAAACCAAATGGCCCAGGAGCGGTATTTTTGGACTTTGGGCTATAATTTAAACAATCCTGATAGAGGTCCACTAGATGAAGCTTCACACCAAATACCCAAGACCTGGGCCTTGCTGTTTCAGAGAAGATTTTTCAAAGATTATCTCTATATAAGTCTATGTAAAACCATAGGGCCCCGGAGCAGGGGCATTTGTGGCCCGAAGGCTATAATTTGAACAATTTTGGTAGAGGTCCACTAGATGAAGCTCCATACCAAAATATCAAAGACACAGGCCTTGCAGTTTCAGAGAAGAAGATTTTTAAATATTTCCCTATATAAGTCTATGTAAAACCAAAGGGTCTCTGGGCGGGGGCATATTTGGCCCCAGGGCTATAATTTGAACAATCTTGATAGAGGACCACTAGATGAAATTTCACACCAAATATCAAAGACCTAGGCCTTGTGGTTTCACAGAAGAAAATTTTTAAAGATTTTCCCTATATAAGTCTATGTAAAAACAAAGGGCCCCGAGGCGGGACCATTTTTGGTCTCAGGGCTATAATTTGAACAATCTTTGTAGAGGTCCACTAGATGAAGCTCCATACCAAGTATCAAAGACCTAGGCCTTGTGGTTTCAGAGCAGAAGATTTTTTAAGATTTTCCCTATAGAAGTCTATGTAAAACCAAAGGGCCCCAGAGCGGGGCCATTTTTGGCCCCAGGGCTATAATTTAAACAATCTTGGTAGGGGTCAACAAGATGAAGCTTCATACCAAATAGCCAAGACCTGGGCCTTGCGGTTTCAGAGAAGATTTTTAAAGATTTTCCCTATATAAGCCTATGTAAAACCAAAGGGTCCCGGGGTGGGGGCATTTTTGGCCCCAGCACTTTAATTTGAACAATCTTGGTAGGGGTCCACTAGATGAAGCTTCATTCCAAATATCAAAGACCTGGGCCGTGCAGTTTCAGAGAAGAAGGTTTTTAAAGACTTTCCTTATATAAGCACATATAAAACCAAAGAGCCCCTGGGCAGGGGCATTTTTGGCCCCAGCACTATAATTCGAACAATCTTGGTAGGGGTCCACTAGATGAAGCTTCTTATCTAATATCGAAGACCTGGGCCTTGCAGTTTCAGAGAAGAAAATTTTTTAAAGATTTCCTATATAAGCCCATGTAAAACCAAAGGGCCCTGGGGCGGGGGCATTTTTCGGCCCCAGCACTATAATTTTAACAATCTTGGTAGGGGTCCACTAGATGAAGCTTCATACCAAATATCAATGACCTGGACCTGGTGGTTTCAAAGAAGAAGATTTTTTAAGTTTTCGGTGAAAAAAATCTATTTTTGGCTCCTGTGACCTCAATGTGCAACGGACCGGAACCATTTGAACAACTTTGAAAGGGGACCACCTAAGGATCATACCTATGAAGTTTGGTCAAAATCGGATCAGTGGTTTAGGAGGAGATGTCGTTTGAAGAAATTGTTTACGCACGGAATGACAGACAAAAAGTGATCCTAATATAAAACACAAGAGGGCCATGATGGCCCTGGATCGCTCACCTGATCCATATGATAGAGTAACAAGTGGGCCTCGGGGAGGGCCATTATTGACCCCAAGGCTACAATGTGCATAATGTTGAGGGAGGTCTAAAGAGGTGAAGCTTCATATCAAATATCAACAACGGCTATAATTTGAACAATCTTGGCAAAGGTCCACTAGTTGAAGCTACACACCAAATATCAAAGACCTGGGCCTTGGGGTTTCCCAGAAGAAGATTTTTTAAAGATTTTCCCTACATTAGCCTATGTAAAACCAAATGGCCCCGGAGCGGGGGCATTTTTGGCTTCAGGGCCATAATTTAAACAATCTTGGTAGAGGTCCACTAGATGAAGCTCCATACCAAATATCAAAGGCATGGGCCTTGGGGTTTCAGAAAAGTAGATTTTTAAAGATTTCCTTATTTAAGTCTGTGTAAAAGCAAAGGGTCTCGCGGCGGGGGCATTTTTGGCCCCAGGGCTAATAGCCTATAATTTGAACAATCTTGATAGAGGTCCACTAGATGAAATTTCACACCAAATATCAACGCCTAGGCCTTGTGGTTTCACAGAAGAAGATTTTTAAAGATTTTCCCTATATAAAGTAGAAGTAAAACAAAGATCAGGAATCGATACAATTAACTTACTCCACCCATCAAAGACACCAAAGGGAAAGAAATACAAACATTAAACCATCAGACCAAAATGGAAACCTAAACAAAAGAAGGCCATAAGGACAGTTACTTTCCCACAAAATGGCAATATGGCCATCCAAAATTAAAAGACACAAGTGATACACACAGTAAGTAATTAACAACAACATAAATAAATCGCCACAGAAGAACCGCCTTGGAACGGTCAGTGGAAAGATTTCCACTGGGGGGCTTAAATCTATTTTACATGGCCACAATCCTCGCCCTTACTTCCGCTGCGATTTAGACATAATTTGTTAAGTCTGCATGAAGGCCTCCTAACTCATCAGTGCAACATCTCCGTGAACACAAATAATCAAAGAACCACAGAGGTGAGACAACGGTGAGGACTCGACAGCAAGAAACCACTGAAATGCTGGAGCAAAAGAAAACCAACAGTTAAACTCTTTAAGTTGTAAGTCCATGTAAAACCAAAGGGCCCCCGAGACAGGGGCGTTTTTGGTCTCAGGGCTAAAATTTGAACAATCTTGGTAGAGGTCCACTAGATGAAGCTTCATACCAAATATCAAAGACCTAGGCCTTCTGGTTTCAGAAAACAAGATTTTTCAAGATTTTCCCCAAATAAGTCTATGTAATACCAAAGAGCCCCGGAGCGGGGGCATTTTTGGCCCCAGGGCTATAATTTGAACAATCTTGGTAGAGGTCCACAAGATGAAGCTTCATACCAAATATCAAAGACCTAGGCCTTGTGGTTTCAGAGAAGAAAATTTTTAAAGATTTTCCCTATATAAGTCTATGTAAAACCAAAGGGTCCCGGAGCGGGAGCATTTTTGGCCCCAGGGCAATAATTTGAACAGTCCTGGTAGGGGTCCACTAGGTGAAGCTAAAATACCAAATACCAAAGACCTGGGCCCTGTGGTTTCAGAAAAGAAGATTTTTAAAGAGTTTCCCTATATAAGCCATGTAAAACCAAAGGGCCCCAGAGCGGGGGCATTTTTTGCCCCAGCACTTTAATTTGAACAATCTTGGTAGGGGTCAACTAGGTGACGCTTCATACCAAATATCAAAGACCTGAGCCTAGCGGTTTCAGAGAAGAAGATTTTTAAAGATTTTCCCTATATAAGCCCATGTAAAACCCAAAGACCCGGGGCGGGAGCATTTTTGGCCCCAGCACTATAATTTGAACAATATTGGTAGGGGTCCACCAGATGAAGCTTCATACCAAATATCAAAGATCTGGGCCTTGCGGTTTCAGAGAAGAAGATTTTTCAAGATTTTCCATAAATAAGTCTATGTAAAACCAAAGGGCCCTGAAGCGGGGGCATTTTTGGACCCAGGGCTATAATTTGAATAATCTTGGTAGGGGTCTACTAGGTGAAGCTTCATATCGAATATCAAAGACCTGGGCCTTGCAGTTTCAGAGATGAAGATTTTTAAAGATTTTCCCTGTATAAGCCCATGTAAAACCAAAAGGCCTTGTGTGTGTGTGTGTTTGGGGGGGGGGGGGGGGCTTTAGGGTGAAGCTTCATACCAAATATCAAAGACAAGGGCCTTACGGTTTCAGAGAAGAAAATTTTTAAAGATTTTCCCAATATAAGCCCATGTAAAACCAAAGGGCCCCAGAGCGGGGGCATTTTTTGCCCCAGCACTATAATTTGAACAATCTTGGTAGGGTCCACTAGGTAAAGCTTCATACCAAATATCAAAGACCTGAGCCTAGCAGTTTCAGAGACGAGATTTTTAAAGATTTTCCCTATATAAGCCCATGTAAAACCAAAAGGCCCCGGGTTGGGGGCATTTTTGGCCCCAGGGCCTGGGCTTTGTGGGGTGAAGCTTCATACCAAATATCAAAGACATGGGCCTTACAGTTTCAGAGTAGAAAATTTTTAAAGATTTTTCCCTAAATAAGCCATATCAAACCAAAGGGCTCCAGAGCAGGGGCATTTTTTGCCCAAGCACTATAATTTGAACAATCTTGGCAGGGGTCCACTAGGTAAAGCTTCATACCAAATATCAAAGACCTGGGCCTAGCGGTTTCAGAGAAGAAGATTTTTAAAAATTTTCCCTATATAAGCCCATGTAAAACCAAAAGGCCCCGGGGCGGGGGCATTTTTGGCCCCAGCACTATAATTTGAACAATCTTGGTAGGGGTCCACTAGATAAAGCTTCATACCAAACATCAAAGACCTGGGCCTTGCGGTTTCAGAGAAGACGATTTTTAAAGATTTTCTCTATGTAAGCCCATGTAAAACCAAAGGGCCCAGCACTTTAATTTGAACAATCTTGGTAGGGGTCCACTGGATGAAGCCTCATACCAAATATCAAAGACCTGGGCATTGCGGTTTCAGAGAAAAAGATTTTTCAAGATTTTCCATATATAAGTCTATGTAAAACCAAAGGGCCCCGAAGCGGGGGCATTCTTGGCCCTACTGCTATAATTTGAACAACCTTGGTAGGGGTCCACTAGGTGGAGCTTCATACCAAATATCAAAGACCTGGGCCTTGCGGTTTCAGAGAAGAAGATTTTTAAAGATTTTCCCTATAAAAGCCCATGTAAAACCAAAAGGCCCTGCTGGGGGTGGGGGGGGGGGGGTCGGGGGAGTGGGGGGGGTCGGGGGGACCTGGCACTTGTGGGTTGAAGCTTCATACCAAATATCAAAGACAAGGGCATTACGGTTTCAGAGAAGAAAATTTTTACAGATTTTCCCTATATAAGCCCATGTAAAACCAAAGGGCCCCAGAGCGGGGCATTTTTGGTCCCAGCACTATAATTTGAACAATCTTGGTAGGGGTCCACTAGTTGAAGCTTCATACAAAATATCAAAGACCTGGGCCTTGCAGTTTCAGAGAAGAAGATTTTTAAAGATTTTCCCTATAAAAGCCCATGTAAAACCAAAAGGCCCTGCTGGGGCTGGGGGGGGGGGGGGGTCGGGAACCTGGGCCTTGTGGGGTGAAGCTTCATACCAAATATCAAAGACAAGGGCATTACGGTTTCAGAGAAGAAAATTTTTAGAGATTTTCCCTATATAAGCCCATGTTAAACCAAAGGGCCTCGGAGCGGGGGCATTTTTGGCCCCAGCACAATAATTTGAACAATCTTGGTAGGGGTCCACTAGATGAAGCTTCATACCAAATATCAAAGACCTGGGCCTTACGGTTTCAGAGAAGAAGATTTTTCCTATATAAGCCCATGTAAAACCAAAGGGCCCCGGAGCGGGGGCATTTTTGGCCCCAGCACTATAATTTGAACAATCTTGGTAGGGGTCCATTAGCTGAAGCTTCATACCAAATATCAAAGACCTGGGCCTTGCGGTTTCAGAGAAGAAAATTTTAAAAGATTTTCCCTATGAAAGCCCATGTTAAACCAAAGGGCCCCGGAGCGGGGGCATTTTTGGCCCCAGCACTATAATTTGAACAATCTTGGTAGGGGTCCACTAGTTGAAGATTCATACAAAATATCAAAGACCTGGGCCTTGCGGTTTCAGAGAAGAAGATTTTTAAAGATTTTCCCTATATTTGCCCAAGTAAAATCAAAAGGGCCCGGGGCGGGGGCATTTTTGGCCCCAGCACTATAATTTGAACAATCTTGGTAGGGGTCCACTAGATGAAGCTTCAGACCAAATATCAAAGACCTGGGCCTTACGGTTTCAGAGAAGAAGATTTTTAAAGATTTTCCCTATATAAGCCCATGTTAAACCAAAGGGCCCTGGAGCGGGGGCATTTTTGGCCCCAGCACTATAATTTGAACAATCTTGGTAGGGTCCACTAGATGAAGCTTCATACCAAATATCAAAGACCTGGGCCTTACGGTTTCAGAGAAGAAGATTTTAAAGATTTTCCCTATATAAGCCCATGTAAAACCAAAGGGCCCCGGAGCGGGGGCATTTTTGGCCCCAGCACTATAATTTGAACAATCTTGGTAGGGGTCCACTAGATGAAGCTTCATACCAAATATCAAAGACCTGGGCCTTGTGGTTTCAGAGAAGAAGATTTTTTAAGTTTTTGGTGAAAAAAATCTATTTTTGGCCCAAAAACCTATATGTGCAACGGACCGGAACCATTTGAACAACTTTGAAAGGGGACCACCTAAGGATCATTCCTGTGAAGTTTGGTCAAAATCCGATCAGTGGTTTAGGAGGAGATGTCGTTTAAAGAAATTGTTTACGGACGCACGGACGCACTGACGCACGACGGACGACGGACGAAAAGTGATCCCATAAGCTCACCTCGTCACTACGTGACGGTGAGCTAAAAATATCGTAATTGTTTCGTTTTTCCGGCGGTAAAGTTTACAATGTATTTGTATAGGCGTGTTTTCGCAATTTTAACCCATAAATTACGATAGAATCTTCTCCATTAATAAGTTTAGAGAGGTCGATTTCCAAAAAGAAGGGTGACAAATTCGTTTTATGTTTGTGTAATGTTAAACAAGCAAACAGCGAAGACACACAACAAACGGATTTTGCGGCGACTGATCTTGGTGTACCCTTTTTCCAGTGTCCCAAAAATGGGACTTTAGCATTTATGGGTCAAGTCATTTCATGAAATGTGTTCGGACTTAAATAGTGTTGACAGGGACGTAAAACCTCAATTCAGACAAACAAATCACGAAAAGTGTTCGTTTAAGTTCTTGCAATGTCATTCTTTTAAGCGTTTGTTCGTGAATTATGATACAAATGTTTATTCGCATTTGCATCAGGATAGAAAAACATGCGAGACTATATTTCTTCCATGACATGTTTATCTTTTGCTTACGAAAATTTATGCTACAAACAGCCATTGTTGAGCCGTTACAGTCGTCACAATGAGACCCATGTTTACCAACTGTCTATATTTGCCGCCTAAGTAAACTGAAATTAATACAGACAGTGCGCAAACCTCTGTTTTTTTTTTCACATAAAAATACAAGTGACTTACAGTTTGTTTGTTTGATTTGAGGTTTAACGTCCCCGTCAACACTGTAAAGGTCATTTTGGAGACGTTACTTCCAATTTTGTGGGGCTTTTACCCGATATTGAGATGAAATGACATCCCAAGCCCTGCCGCCAAATGAAACAAATAGGGTTTATAAGCATGGACGGACCTTCTCGCACCGCTTTGCCTTGGCTCAGTGGCTTACCAGTACTCGTGTGCCTGTCGGTTTCAGCTCTGGGTGGAAGCATCATGCAGCCCATATATTTCATCAAGCCCCAAGGGGCGTGGGCCGAAAGTGTGTGCAAGTGACTTACAGGTAATCCGGTATGGCTCGACGAAAACAAAGTGTCGCAAAATTAAAGATGATATTATTGTCATTATTAATCATTATTATTATTATCTATTCAACGAGTGCAATTTTAACACAGCGCGCCTATATAGGCAATGAACGCGTCAAAATTACTGGGCGAAAAAGCGTAGTGCAAAACGCCACATGTATTTATGATTTCAAGCGAATTTTAATTAACTTTGACGGTGAAACACTTTTTTCACACATGCAAAACGTTTCAAAACAACATTCTTGTGTTTGATGGAGTCAAGAATCTCGGCGGTAGTTCTTTTAACAATTGTTAAAGGTTGGGGGAAATTTGGAGGAACATGAATATTATTTTCGATTTTTAATGTATAAGCTCTCGGCGGTAGTTCTTTTAACAATTGTTAAAGGTTGGGGGAAATTTGGAGGAACATGAATATTATTTTCGATTTTTAATGTATAAGCATCTATTCAGATCATCTCATCATCACTAAAACACGCCTATATAATTTTGACCCCCTTAAACCCCACTTTAATATAGTAAAACTGGAGTTTCAGGGGTAACATTATTTTTCATATTTCTGGCAAAAAACAGATTGTGGGTACTCGATAGAACCGCATCGTCGAGGCGGTTCTATCGAGTCCCCACAATCTATGTTTTGAGCAGAAATAAGAAAAAATCCCAATTTTTCATCTTAAAATTTCCATTTTCTGGCTGAAAATTTGACAATGTATTTGTATAGGCGTGTTTTCGTAAAGTTGAGTAATCAGTCTGTCGGTAATTTGTAAGTAGAATAATCTACACGCGCTCGTGGATGTATCTGCGTTTAAACTAACCTCACAACTTGTATTTAGTTACTCAAGAAATCGCTGCTACAGCTGATCAATGTCCTAAATATAAATCAAAGCAACATAAACAATAACTTACTCTCTTCTGTTGCTGTGATAGGAGAAGACTCCCGTGAACACATAATTTCTCGGAATATAGAAACTCATTTCTTGATCCCAATCATTTGCCCATCTAGAAAGGCAGTCTTGTGTATGATAACCTATGAAGATGAAACAGACTACATGTCAATACTTATGAACTCGCTACATACTTCATTGATCTACATGTATATTTCGGACCATGCGTATTTTCTGATAAACTGATTTCCTCTTGTGATATTTGGAGGCCTGGTTCAAGAAATGTATTTTACAAAGCAATCTTTGCGCCTTTGTTCTGAACTTACTAAATTACTATACTCAATCACTCTTCTACCGTCATCAAGTCTCGGTAGCTCAGTCGGATGCGCGTCTGACTGGTGATCAGGAAGAGGCGTGTTCGACACCTGCCGGGGTCGGCAACATTCTTCTTTTCTGCAGTCATTCTCTCCCTTCCGCTGATTTAAAAAGGGCCGTTGTCAGTTTCTGGCGTTATTTTATCGCTGTGGTTTTTGTACTGGTTAGCCGTTTACTTATAAGCCTGCCCAGGTAAAGGGTGGATAGGTAAACTGGGTAAACTGTCCGGCTCAAAAATGACCTAAAAAGTATTGACTGGGCCGTTAAACTCCAAAACAAACAAGCAAACGAAACCGCCATCAAGTGCATATTGCTTTAAATATCCTAAATATGTCATTTCCTTTTAAATTTGTCAAAGATTCGTTGACTCATATGATAATGATTTGTTTGTTTGTTTGATTTGAGGTTTAACGTCCTCAATACTGTAAAGGTCATTTTGGAGACGTTGCTTCCAATTTTGTGGGACTTTTACCCGACATTGAGATGAAATGACATCTCAAGCCCTGCCGCCCAATAAAACCAATAGGGTTTATGAGCATGGACGGTCCGACACTCGCACCGCTTTGCCTGGCTTAGATCCTCTAAGCGGTTTACCAGTACTCGTGCGCGGGTCGGTTAAGCATTAAGCAGCCCATCTATTTCTTCAAGCCCCGATGGGCGGGGCCGTCATATGATAATGAACATCATGCTATATATAATTTTATTATATACCCAGAAAATGTCCCGTTTACTTTGTACAGAAGTTACCGGTCAATATTTTTCCATATTGCCCGTAATCAAGTTCATATTGCCCGTAGATAAGCAGTCACGTTCAAAATAGAACTACTTTTAAATTTGTCCACTTCGATACTAAACATTGGCAGCAATCTTGTCGTGCGTATCGACTGAAATAACCTAAAACAAAATGAATATAGGCTGGGACAAGGTGCATAAAGCGCATTTTATGCTAGCAAATATGACCTACCTGCAATCTGTTCAGATATTCAATAATTTCTTTTAGGAAATCAAGAGTATTTTGAAAGAAACAAAACTAACACTTCCGTAAAAATAGCGTCCTGCGTTGGGAAACGTTAATGTTTTTAATGACGTCACGTCAACCGACGTTAACGTCGTCTTCAATTTGGCGCCATTGGGCGTGGTTTTTCATAGTGTAGGAAGACACTTCACGACGTGCATTATTTTCCATTTCAAAGCACTTAAAGATGTCTAACCTTATTTTACGTTCAAATTCCCATGCCAGGCAATCCTGAATTCTGGCTCAGAGTCCGAGTTTGGGTATATAATAAAAAGGTTATTGACTTTATATTGTGAAATATTCGGCACTCGTTCATATGGCTAAGACGCACTCGCAAGCTCGTGCGTCCTTCGCCATATGAACTCGTGCCGAATATGTCACAATATAAAGTCAATAACCTATAAATACCATTTAAAGAGCAGCAGCGGAATCTCCATCTTCGGTCTTCCTTTCTGTTGTCGTGTACGCTGTCCATTCCAGTTATGTAGCCATTGTTAGCACAGTTGTAGTTGAAAGCTTTGTCCCATTCATTCACGTAATCTGTAGAGAGAGACAGCTGACAGTCACAGGATTTTTTTTTTTATTTTAAAAAATATACAATAATAATGGTGATGATGATGATTTCGTGTTACGCGTCATATACAATAATGAAAATAATCATCCCGAAAACACGCCTATATAATTTTGACCCCCGCAACCCCACTTTTATATAGTAAAACTGGGATTTGCAGGGGTAAAACGAATTTTCCTTATTTCTGCTCTAAAATATAGATTGTGGGTACTCGTTAGAACCGCCTCGATGAGGCGGTTCTAACGAGTACACACAGTCTATATTTTGAGCAGAAATAAGAAAAATATCGTAATTTTTAAACTTAAAATCTTCACTTTTCGGCGACTTGAAAAGGTGGCAATGCATGTGTATAGGCGTGTTTTCGTAATGGTATTCCGTTATGCGTTGCGATAACATGTAATAGCTTATATCTTTTGTTTTGGATAGCCAGTTGGCCATTTTGTGGGAAAGTAACTTGCCTTTGGCTTTCCACTGTTGACGTTTCCTTTAGGGTCTGGTTATTTCATGTTTGTGTTTCTTTCCCTTTGGTGTCTCTGATGGGAGGTGTAGGTTAATTGCATCGATTCCTGATCATTCCCTTCAATTCTCTTTTATAGTAAACGAACGAACGAACGAACGAACGAACGAACGAACGCACACACACACGCACACACAAACTTTTTTTAATAATTGGACTGCCAAGTTAAATCTTTTCTATCAATTTTATGTTTTGGAAGCAAGGGGTTCAGATAAAATTAAGTGAAGATACTTCAGGGACTGATTGTATCAGAACCCAGGGACTGATTGTATCAGAACCCAGGGACTGATTGTATCAGAACCCAAAGTCTATCCCAAACATCAAAGGGAAAGACAGACACACACACATTTTTACAAACAACAAAATCACAGACAACATCACTAGTTAGCAGCTCTTTTCCAAGTATGGCAACGCATGTTTCCTTTACTGAACAGAATAGTTTTAGTTTGGACACATCGAAAGGTTAAAATGGAGACATTTAACAATTAAACAGCACCGAACAAAATAGCCCCCGCCCATATGGTCTTGACGAAATATATGGGCTGCATGATTCTACCACGCAGAGCTGAATCCGGCCCGCACATTAGTACTGGTAAACCGCTTAAAGGATCTAAGCCTGTCCAGGAACCGCGGTGCGAGGCGGACCGTCAATGCTTATAAACCCTATTGGTTTCATTGGGCGACGGGGCTTGAGATGTCATTTCATCTCAATGTCGGGTAAAAGTCCCACAAAATTGGACGCAACGCCTACAAAATGACCTTTACAGTGTTGACGGGGACGTTAAACCTCAAATCAAACAAACAAACAAAAGCACCGAACAAAAATTAAGAAAAGAGAAACGATCAGGAAAGGAGACAGATCCCAAATTCCTCCAACAATATCAGTAAGGAAACATGACAAACATTGAACTGGAAGGACAGACGTTACTAAAATAAACAGCTAAAAAGGGGTAAGTATCAGAACCACCAACGTAACAACACAAAATTCAAACGCAAAAAAGTCCGCATTGAGGCGGTCAGTTATATTTTCCGGGGCGGGGGTATACATTACGTATAAGCAATACAAACACTCAGAGATAAACCATAACAAAAATAAACCGCACCTTGGAACGGTCAGTGAAACGAATTCCACTGGAGGCTGAAATCGATTTTACGTGGCCACAATCCTCGCCCTTACTTCCGTCGCGATTTAGCCATTTAATTTGTTCAGTCCGCATGAAGGCCTCCTAACTCAGTGCAGCATCTCCATGAACACTAAAAATCAAACAACCACAGAGGTGAAACAATGCTGAGGACTCGACAGCTAGAAACCACTGAAATACTGGAGCAAAAGCCTCCTAGCAGATCGATTGTTACATGTATTGTTATGTTTGATATCGCACTGAAAATGAGGGCGATGGTTGAAGTTTCATAAACTCCGGAGTTGAAGCCCCCGCCTCCCCCACCCTTCAGCAGTTTTACTACTGACTGTCCCAAGGCTGTCGTTCTTTTTCGGTGTCTTATTTTTTAATTTATGTTGTTCCACTGGTTCATTTTGCGTTTGTTTTTGTGTGCACCTCCATGTCACTTACTTTCTTAAGTGACCTGAAAAGGCTGCGTTCTTCGATTGTGGGCTTTCCTGAGTGAAATTTTCTTACTAGATTTTTTTTAATATTCCATACTTCAATAGAACTACCTTTTTTCGAGCATATAATACTGCTGAAAATTATTTTCGTCTTTTTTGCATCGGAATTTAATCAAACTTACAAATAGGAGGAAGATGCTTGATGTATCAGACAAAAATATCTGATTTTGCACGTAATTTCAGTACCAAATTGAATAATCTAGTTCGGATAACAATTAATATAGAACTTATTGAGGCGTTCGGATACTGACTGTCCTGTTTCTAAGGTTTTCCGCTCCAGAAACGTCTGAAAATACCTGTTATTGGCTGGCCAGCCTTTGAGGAACATTTATTTATCTTTTGTCACTTTGAAATTACTTGCCTTTGAAAGCAAAAGAGAATTTTGCTGTTCAAAATAGAAGTGTCGGTAATGATCAGGAATCTATACAATTGACCAACAGCTCCCATCAGAGACACCGAATGTAAAGAAACACAAACGTGAAATTGTTAGACCCTAATGAATCAATAGCGGAAAACCAAATGGACAGTTACTTTCCAAAAAATTGCCGATTGGCTATCCAAAACAGGAAAGATATAAGCGATACACATACTCAAAGACAAATTATAAAAGGTTTATCCCCATAAACTAAAGTTTTACTGTATAAAAAAGAGGTTCGAATGGTCAGAATTGTATAGGCGTGTTTTCGTGACTAAAATAGAAGTAGATGCAATCCAAAACAAAATAATATAAGGCGATACAAACACTCGAACACAAAGACAAGAACCACCTTGGAACGGTCTTGGAACGGTCAGCGGAAACTAATTCCAATGCGGGTCTTAAATCGATTTTACGTGGCCACAATCCTCGGTTTTAGTTCCGTCGCGATTAAGACAAATGATTTGTTCAGTCCGCATGAAGGCTTCCTATCTGAGGGTCACTGATGAGGCCTAATTGGCCGTAACTAGCTGGTCTGGCCCAGAAAACATGCACACTCCATATTTTCAGTTGTATTCTTTGCTTCCAAAGGATAACCCTTTTATAGAACATTCCTAACTCATCAGTGCAACAGCTCCGTGAACACAAAAATCAAACAATCACAGAGATGAAACAACGATGAGGACTCGACAGCAAGAAACCACTGAAATGCTGGAACAAAAGAAAACCAACAGTTAGACTCCGATTGGCCCGACCAGAGACAGAGCATCAGGTGCCAAGCGACATAAGCCTTTACGCTGGAACCGTCATAGAATCCGAGGCCAGACCTATTGTGCAATTCTTGAATTTCTAGTTTAAGGTGACGTTTAGACGTCTCAGGTTTAGTAGGTAATTAGTTCGTATTTTGAGACTAGCAATAAATGCGTTTGTTCACTTTTTTCAGAATGCTAAGTTTCCATCATCTGAGGGCTTTATGCTCAACATATTCTAGTTTACACCCTCGATTATTGAATTCATTCAAGGCAGCAGCGATTTCCTCTCTACACTTATTGAAATCAATTTTAGAAGGAAGTCGATATTCTGGTCCGTTAGAAATTATTTTTCGTATCCTAGAATCAGGAACTATTTTTAAATGGCCTGTTATAATATAGCGAGCAGGAGGATAGCAATACACTTTTTTTAAAAATCTCATGTATCAGGAGTAGATCAGAAAGCAGTTTAATGAAAATAACAATGCTAGATCTATCAGGTTTATTGTATTTATAGTAAATTATGGGTGTTTCAGTATTTTTGAAATAAGTAGGCTAGGTTTAAAATTATTAAACGGCTATAAAACTGATTTAAGATGGACTTAATTATTACAAACACGTTTTCCATTGAGCTTATCATGAGGGTAATATTTCTAAAATGCACCATTTTGATATTTTCTCGCTACAGGACTGTCGAAAACGTTCAACTAGTTCGCACGGCACCAGAAAAAATGGCAACTATAAAGTTTAACGTAAATTAAGTGCTTTTAAAAACAAAAACAATATCAGGCTGAAAGGTCTGTCCATAATATGATTGAATCACGGACGCCACACAATGCTGGCATTTCTAAGTTCATTGCATATTTCTGTATGTATTTTGGACACCGAGGCGAATAAATTCTACGATAGTTCTAATCATTTATACGATGCTGCTTTTTCAACTAAAGGTAATACTCGGCATGCTCTTCGTCCTTCCAACGATTCTGAAATTAATCACCAACGTCATTACATCAAAATATTCTTCATTAATGAGGGTTTGGATTTTATAGATTTACCTATTATTTTCCGAGTCATTTCGGTGATTTCTTCCATTCCTGCTTACTTTCAAAATACTGAAACACTCATAAGTTGCTATAAATACAATAAACCTATTAGATCTATCATTTTTAATTTCAATAAACTTGTTTCTGATCTTGATATTGACACTAACACTCCTGATACCTGTGATTGTACAAATTCAATGTATTGCTATCCTGCTGCTGCTCATATTATTACTGACAATTTAAAAATTATTCCCGATTCAATATACGAAATATAATTTCTAAAAGATCGAAATATCGATTTCCTTCAAAAATGATTTCAATAAGTGTAGAGATGAAACCGCTGCTGTCTTGAATGAATTCGGTAATCGATGGTGTGAGCGATAGTATGTTGAGCATAAAGCTCTCAACAGATGGACACTTAGCACACTGAAACTATTGAACAAAGGAATTTCTTGCTACTCTCAAAACAGGAACTTATTACCCCCCCCCCCCCACCCCCGAGACATCTTCACCCCACCTTAAACTAGGTGTCCAAGAATGGCATAAGAAGTTTGCTCTGGCTCCAGCAGATAAGGCCGCTAACAATGTGGTCGTTGTTTGACGGCTCTTCTATGTTATCACTCCTCAGCAAGAGATTGATGGTACTAAGGCCTTTGAACTGGAGCCTTTGCATATTGCGAGGGCTGTAGATGATGATCGCGTTTGTCATTCAGACACCAAAAAAGTAGAGGCAATGATCAGGAATCGACGCAAAGCTCCTAGCAGTGACACCAAAGGGAATCACAAACATGAAATAACTAGACCCTAATTGAATCGTCAATAGCTTCAGGCCAAAAGGACAGCTAAGTTTGCTGTATGTGTTACAGAAAGCCAAGATACGCTCCCTACGTTATATTGGTTACCTTAGATTAATAAAATGGCACACCAAGCAGGTTTTATTGCAAACCACCAATGAACTTTCCAAATTTTTAACTTTATGTGTTACTGCCATCAAACACATGTGATTAAAAATTGCGACAAAGTCTTTGTAAGATCAGGATGTTTTGGTCTATAAAAATGCTGATTAAGTTTTAAATAAATTTAAATCCAGAACTTTTCGTCCTTCAGGTCTATTTAATTATGATCTGTCCACGCTTTAACTACACTTCCAAATAATCATATAAAAGAATAACTTAATGAATTAATTGAATGGACATTTCATAGGTTCCCTCCATCTTGCTTGCAATGTAAGAAATGCTTTTTTCACTTCTGAAGAACATAGCAATTATACTTGATGGTCAAGCCCGAAAGTGTGTGAAGCTCTCACCTTTCTACTTGAAAATATTTACATAAAATTTGGTACTAAGCTATTTAGACAAATTGTGGGTATTCCGATGGGTACGAATTGCCCACCCCTTGTGGCTGGTCGACTGTCTCTGCGTGTGCGCTAGAAAAATGGTCCTGAACAGTGTTTCGTTTAACCCTTAATCCCCTGTGCTGTAAACAAACAGTGAAGATCTGATCAAACGCAGCGTTACGTGGCTTATAATCTGGGTCTGCAATGTTTGTCATGCCCAACACATGATCCCAGTCCAGATTCTATAGATACTCGTCTTACGCGACACTTTGACATTTTTATTTATTTTTTATTTTTTGTTGTTACGAGAAAGAAAAAAAAAGATGATCGGGATAATATACAACACCCGTTTAAAAACGGACTGCTGAACATGGTAATATACCAGGTGTCCATTGGCAGGTTTCTGAGGACGCTGGAGTCTCGGACGGAAGCGGCAGGTCAGAACATCCAAGCTGCCAGCGTCTGTCCTCTCTGAAGTTTGAATGTTCACTCTCGAGTTTTCGTATTGACTGTAGCTTTTCACAGGTATATGTAAAAGGCTCATCCCACCGAGAGACAGTCTGCATGGGCTCCCAAAACGCACATCGTTATAATAAAAATAACTTCCTGAAATACAAATACAAGAAAGACGAAATATACATTGCGATAAAATATACATGCGCACTGATGCTATAATTCATTACGAAAACCCGCCTATACAAATTTATCTACCTATCTATCTATTTATACTGCAGCAACCCCGTTAAGAGGACTGTCGTGCAAATACATGGTAAATTGTACTGCCGAAATATTGAAAATTGAATAATTAAAAATTGTGATTTTTTTTCTTATTTCTGATCAAAATATAGATTGTTGGTGCTCGTTAGATGCTCGTTAGAACCGAGGCGGTTCTAACGAGTACCCACAATCTATATTATAGAGCAGGAATAAGACGAATAAGGTTATCCCTGAAAACCCCAGTTTTACTATATAAAGTTGGGGTTCAAAGGGGTCAAAATTATATATATATATATTGTGATGGACGGCAACTTGCCAGTCTGCAACTGCTGTATATGACATGTGACAAGTAGAGTGAACAAGTTTTTCTTGGCAAGACTAGCTAGTTTCAATCATTTAGGCCTCATCAGTGACCCTCATATTTTCAAAACTCAACAATGATCCCCTTAGCTACATGTCTGAAAGGGTTTGCTACTGCTGTATATCGCAAGTACGGAGTGAACAAGTTTTTCTGGGACAGACTAGCTAGTAGCTGTCGGTGACCCTCAGTTATTTTCAAAACTCCACAATGATCCATAAGGACGAGAAAATATAAACTACACTGTGGTGAAGGGCAGGGAGACTTTTTACGGCGGCCACACATTCCGTTAATTCCAGTTGTAATGGCGTTAAATATGTTCTACATGTATTAAAGGGTTATCCTTTGGAAGCAAGGAATACCTTCACGAGAACACGCCTATACAAATATATTGTCAATTTTACAGCCAAGAAACAAAATTTTAAGATGAAAAAGTGTGATATTTTTGTTATTTATGCCCATAATATAGATTGTGGGGACTCAAAAATTTGGATCGTGGGCTTTTTACAGATTGGCTCCATGAGGCCGTTCTAGCCAGTGCAAACCATTTATGATTGTTGCAGAAATAAAACACAAATGCTTCAAAAGAAAACAAAAACAGATTTGGATATATGTAAATGTACTTTGTCACACTGTCTTTTTCTATTGGACCATCATAAAAAGACGCATATATAATTTTGGCAACCTTGAACCCCTACTTTTATATAATACAATGAGGTTTACAGGGGTGTACCTTATTTTTCTTATTTCTGCTCTAAAATATAGATTGTGGGTACTCGTTAGAACGGCATCGTTGAGGCAGTTCCAACGAGTACCAGCAATCTACATTTTGAGCAGAATTAAGCAAAATATCATTTTTATCTTAAAATTTCGTTTATTCGGAGGTTAAGTTAATAATGTATTTGTATAGGCGTGTCTTCGTAAAAACTGAAATTCCAATTGCGATCACGCAGATAATAATGAACAAGAGTATTCATATCCAAGAAAGAAACCTATAAATATTTATGTAACTGCAATAATCGATGTATGAATGTTGTAAGCATATACATCTGATACATGTATTTTCCACATGAAAAATATACAGTCGAACTTCAATGGCTCGAACACCTTAGGGTCCACGGAAATCTGTTCGAGAAAGGGGTAGTTCGAGCCACTGATGGTTACTGCCAAGAGGCATACCGGGGTTAATTTTGGGACATCTTTTCGGTGCTCTATAATAAAAATGTATGCTGTGTATACTCATTAGAATCGCCTCATAGAGGCGATTCTATTGAGTACACACAGCATACATTTGCAAGATAAAAGTCGAAAATCACCGATATTGTCCCACACTTCGTCTTATGTAGAGGAATTCCCTAGGGACTCGAAAACGGGTTCGACTCAGCCATGGTAAACGAGCTATCGGTGTTCGAGCCATCGAAGTTCTACTGTAGGTGGAGGCAGTCATCGGAAATCGATACAGTTAACACAACCTATCATAGACACAAAATGGAAAGAACCACAATCATGAAATAATGTTCTAGAGCCTAATGGAAACATCAATAGCGGAAAGTCCCCGCTCATCGGGGTTTGAAGATACAAATGGGCTGCATAATGCTTCCACGCAGAGCAGAATCCGACCGCACACGAGTAATGGTAGACCACTTAAGAGGATCTAAGCCTGCCCAGGCAAAGCGGTGCGAGTGGGACCGTCCTTGCTTATAAACACTATCGGTTTCATTGGGCGACAGGGCTTGAGATGTCTTTTCATCTCAATGTCGGGTAAAAGTCCCACAAAATTGGAAGCAACGTCTCCAAAATGACCTATAAAGTGTTGACGGGGACGTTAAACAGCAAATCAAACAAAATTAAATAACGAAAAGCCAAAAGGACAGTTACTTTCTCACATAATGACCAATTGGCTACCCGACACAAAAAATGTAAGGGATACACACACTCAGAGACTAGCCATAACAAAAATAAACCGCGACAGAAGAAATGCATTGGAACGGATTTCACTGGAGGCTTAAATCGCTTTTACGCGGCCACAGTCCTCGTCCATACTTCCGTCACGATTTGACAAATAATTTGTGCAGTCCGCATGAAGGCCTCTTAATTCATTAGTGCAGTCAGATTATTTACAACAGCGCAACCGGCAAGTTAGCAGTACGTCATATCCCGTCGGTTCATTAAAGAGCAGATACGTCAAAAAAACACTGGCACGCTACACCAGAATTGGTGTTACAAGTGACAAGTATGTCAAAGTAGCCGCAATCAATACTTAACATCATCCAATACCGGTTAACCCACAGGAGAGGGCGGAGCTAAGCGATCGTCAAAACAAGAGGGCCATGCTGGCCCTGTATCGCTCACCTGATCCACAGTAACAAGGGGGCCCCAGGGAGGGCCATTATTGACCCCAGGGCTATAATGTGCATAATTTTGAAGGAGGTCTTAAAAGGTGAAGCTTCATACCAAATATCAACAAAAGCTATAATTTGAACAATCTTGGCAAAGGTCCACTAGATGAAGCTGCACACCAAATATCAAAGACCTGGGCATTGTGGTCTCAGAGAAGATTGTTTTTAAAGATATTCCCTATATAAGCCTATGTAAAACCAATGGCCCCGGCGTGGGGGCATTTTTGGCCTCAGGGCTATAATTTAAACAATCTTGATAGAGGTCCGCTAAATTAAGCTCCACACCAAATATCAAAGACCTGGGTCTTGCTGTTTCAGAGAAGAAGATTTTCAAAGATTATCTCTACATAAGTCTATGTAAAACCAAAGGGCCCCGGGCATTTGTGGCCCCAGGGCTACACTTTGAACAATCTTGGTAGCGGTACACTAGATGAAGCTCCATACCAAATATCAAAGACATGGACCTTGCAGTTTTAGAGAAGATTTTTAAAGATTTCCCTATATAAGCCTATGTAAAACCAAAGGATCTCAGGGTGGGGGCATTTTTGGCCCCAGGGCTATAATTTGAACAAACTTGATAATGGTCCACTAGATGAAATTTCACACCAAATATCAAAGACCTAGGCATTGTGGTTTCACAATGGAAGATGTTTAAAGATTTTCCCTATATAAGTCTAAGTAAAACCAAAGGGACCCCGAGACGGGGGCATTTTTGGTCTCAGGGCTATAATTTGAACAATCTTGGTAGAGATCCACTTGATGAAGCTTCATACCAAATATCAAAGACCTAGGCCTTGTGGTTTCAGAGAAGAAGATGTTTAAAGATTTTCCCTATATAAACCTATGTAAAACCAAAGGACCCCGAGGTGGGGCATTTTTGGTCTCAAGGCTATAATTTGAACAATCTTCGTAGAGATCCACAAGATGAAGCTTCATACAAAATATCAAAGACCTTGATTTTGTGATTTCAGAGAAGAAGATTTTTTAAGATTTCCCTATATAATTCTATGTAAACCAAAGGCCCCTGGAGCGGGGGCATTTTTAACCCCAAGGGCTATAATTTGAACAATCTTCGTAGAGGTTCACAAGATGAAGCTTCATACCAAATATCAAAGACCTAGGCCTTGTTTCAAAGAAGAAGATTTTTAAAGATTTTTCCTATATAAGTCTATGTAAAACCAAAGGACCCCGTTGCGGGGGCATTTTTGTCTCAGGGTCATCTAGTGAACACTCTTGGTAGAGGTCCACTAGATGAAGCTTCATACCAAATATCAAAGACCTAGGCCTTGTAGTTTCAGAGAAGAAGATTTTTCAAGATTTTCCCTATATAAGTCTATATAAAGCAAAGGGCCCAGAGCGGGGGCATATTTGGCCCCCGGGCTATAATTTGAAAATCTTCGTAGAGGTCCACAAGATGAAGCTTCATACCAAATATCAAAGACATGGGCCTTGTGGTTACAGAGAAGAAGATTTTTAAAGATTTTCCCTATATAAACCTATGTAAAACCAAAGGGCCCCGGGGCGGGGGCATTTTTGGCCCCAGCACTATAATTTGAACAATTTTGGTAGGGGTCCACTAGATGAAGCTTCATACCACATAGCAAAAACCTGGGCCTTGCGGTTTCAGAGAAGAAGATTTTTAAATATTTTCCCTATATAAGCCCATGTAAAACCAAAGGGCCCCCGGGCGGGGGCATTTATGGCCCCAGCACTATAATTTGAACAATCTTGGAAGGGGTCCACTGGATGAAGCTTCATAGCAAATAGCAAAGACCTGGGCCTTGCGGTCTCAGAGATTAAGATTTTTAAAGATTTCCCCTATACCCATGTAAAACCAAAGGGGGGGGGGACATTTTTGGCCCCAGCACTATAATTTGAACAATCTTTGTAGGGGTCCGCTAGATGAAGCTTTATACCAAATATCAAAGACCTGGGCCTTGTGGTTTCAGAGAAGATTTTTTAAGTTTTTGGTGAAAAAAAATCTATTTTTGGCTCCTACGACCTAGATGTGCAACGGACCGGAACCATTTGAACAACTTTGAAAGGGGACCACTAAAGGATCATTCGTGTGAAGTTTGATCAAAATCCGATCAGTGGTTTCAGAGGAGATGTCGTTTGAAGAAATTGTTTACGCACGCACGCACGCACGCACGGACGGACGCACGGACGGACGCACGGCGGGCGACGGACAAAAAGTGATCCCAAAAGCTCACCTCGTAACTACGTGACGGTGAGCTAAAAATCTACTGCATCTCGCCTTCAGATTCGCGCTGCACATTTAATATTGTCTGGACGCCACGGGTCATGTAAAAATCAATCACCAGTCAGCGTATATTTGCTGTGAGGGGCTCGGCAAGCAATGGAGACTCAGATCAGGCACCACAGAACGCGGCGTCTGATCGAGGTCTACACTGTTTACATAAAGGAGGAATTTAGGGCTTGAACGAAAGTTTGGATCTCAGTCCGGGACTATTTTCCCAGCCTACACTGGGTGGCAGTCGGGAATGCTTCCCCTTTCCGCTGTTCGCCTTTGTCGTCCGCTCGCGACTGCCGACGACTGTCCGGTCTGATTACATACATGTGCATACCTTTATAATCTTGATTTACTGTTGCTACGTCCTAGCGCATATCATACTAGAGAAAATTACTAAACTCCGTTCAGAAAATCTGAATCATCGATTTTTTCGTTCTCGCTTTTAATACTCATTTAAGCCCATACATCACTGTGGGAAAGTTTTAGACCTCACCCTCCGCTGATTTCTCCAGCAGGTCGTATGCCTCTGCGACAGTCAGGAAAGGCTGTGATTATTTGGAGAAAATTGCAAAACAAGAAATGAGTGCACAGACTAAGTCCATTTGACGATGATTGTCAGGTAAAATAATAAATATTCAAATCCATGTGACGCACTTTATAAATAGATATGCAATTGTGCCACACCTTATATTCGAATGGCTAGATAGAGGCTCACTACGAACGGGGGTTACTAGCGTGATGTGCTGTCAACAGTCGTCTAAAAGAATTATACCGATATCAGATGTGATGTCACAGCTAATGATTTTCCATGGAGTGATCGTGCCAATTAAACATAGACTCCTTTGTAATGTACAAGAGCAGTGACCACTTCTATATATGGTTTAAAAGGGTGTGTCGAACCTGTCAGAATGTCTTAGTCTGTGAAAGAAAATATAGATTTTGCAATTTTCTCCAAATAATCACAGCCTTTCCTAGCTGTCGCAGAGGCATACGACTTGCTGGAGAAATCGGCGGAGGGTGAGGTCTAAAACTTTCCCATAGTGATGTATGGGCTTAGATGAGTATTAAAAGCGTGAAACGAAAAAATCGATGATTCAGATTTTCTGAACGGAGTTTAATAGCTAATATTTTAAACCTCCATGAAAGAATTAACCCTGCTTACACAACTTCTTTATACACAATGTATTTTGACACGAATCCTTGTAATTTATCCACCTTGTGCAATTCAAATACATACAGAAATTGTCGGCCCACGCCCATCGGGGCTTGAAGAGATAGATGGGCTGCATGAGGCTTCCAAGTACTGGTAAAGCGCTTAGAGGATTTAAGCCTGCTCATGCAAAGCGATGCGAGGCAGCCCGCCCATACTTATAAACCCTGATGGTTTTATTGGGTGTCAGGGATTCAGATGTCATTTCATCTCAATGACGGGTAAAAGTCCCACAAAATTAGAAGCAACGTCTGATACAACGCATAATGAAGTAATGTAGTAATTTCTTCATTTTGAAATTTTTACTTCATTATGCGTTGGCATAGTCGATGCGAAATGAAATAAAATGTAGTTTTATTTCATTATGCGTCGATACTAAGAGGTTTGAGCAAAATGAAAGAATTATTTCATTTTGCGGTGATAGGTGGCATACTTAATTTTACTTCATTATGCGTCGACAGTTTGTATCTAGTTCCATATAAGACACAGAAGCCTATGTGGTGTAGTAGTTATGCTATAACTACTCGCCTGATAAACCGGGGTAGCAGGATCGATCCCAGTCTTGAAACCGAGATCCCGTTTCCGTATGAATGAGTCTTGAAACCGAGTTCGCTACTTTGTATGACCTTAGCTGTTGGTGGGACGGAAACTGAAACACACTCGCACTCCTTTTAAGATGCATAGATGGACAAACAACTGCGCTATGGACTGGTCCAAGCCAATATGGTCCCCCACCCCAACTATTGTGTGCACTACATGATCATGTGTTGAGCCTTAAAACACAAATGAGGGAAAAACATCAGACATGAGACCAAAATACCGTAAGGCGTTCAGTTTTAACTCTACTAACATAATCAAATACAGTGAAATTCCGCTATTAGGACCACCTATAAATAAGACACTTTGTTTTTAAAGCATATTTTGAAGGTTAAAGTTACATTTTCTTTGTGATTGCGACATACAGTGTGCTCTTGTGGAAGACCATCTTTGGGACTGTTCAAATGTGACATTCAGTGTGCTCTTGTGGAAGACCATCTTTTGGACTCTTAAAGACCACTTTTTAACTGTCTCAAATGTGGTCTTTATATTGGAATTTACCTGTATTGCTTCCTAAGTCTTTGGTCTCCTTTCGTAGACAGATATGTTCTTCCATCATTACTTCATTTTGCGTCGATATGGTGCATATCAACGCGAAATGAAATTATTTTTAACTTCATTTCGCGTCGACTACGCCAACGCATAATGAAATAAAAAAAATCAAAATGAAGAAATTACTACAATACTTCATTATGCGTTGTATCAAACGTCTCCAAAATGACCTATACAGTGTTGAAGGAGACGTTAAACCTCAAATCAAACAAATAAACAGAAATGGGCACAACAGGAGGCTCAGTTATAAAGTGGCTTTAGTGTATATTTAACCAATAACAACCCCTACTTTTGCAAATAGAGATGAGGTCCTACACTGTCATGCAGCTTGTGAATAATGTTAAGAAATTTTAATGTTAGGCAGTCAGCAATGGATGTGGCTAAATTTATTTATTCAGCAGGATAAGGGTTAAGACTTGTTAGTTTTTCTGGGTTTCTTCCCGTTTTTGTCCAGCTGTGAGGAAGGTTTTAAAATTTAGAAGGGTGGGCCCATAAGGTCTCCTGGGAGCACGCAAAAATCCGCCCAAATATTTTACTTACCGTCGAGTCGAGCAATTAAGTGACAAATATATTTTGAGACTTTTAGAGGAATGCATACACCTTCAGGGGAGGCAACTCCAAGCCCAAGCGCATTTTAGTCTCCCATGTCAATAAGGGTCAACTCTTAAAGAAAAGAATTTGCTCCTGCAGGGCAAATTCTTTCCTTTAAGAGTAGACCCCTTTTTCTTTGGACAAAGCTTATAGAAAAGCAAACAGGAAGTTCCGAAAATTGTCCCCTTCTGAAAAAAGTAGAAAATCTGCCAAGTCATTTCCCTCAGATTTCATGAGACCAATAACAGACTTTAATTGACCAATATTTCTGTTTTTTTTTTCTGTTAGATTGTTTGTTTACTTGATTTGAGGTTCAACATCCCCATTAACAATATTTAGGTCATTTTGGAGACATCACTTCTAGTTTTGTGTGAAATTTTACCCGACATTTAGATAAAATGACATTTCAATCACTGCCGCCCAGTGAAACCGATATGGTTTATATGCTCGGATGGTCCGACTCGCCTGGGCAGGCTTTGGGAGTTTATGGCTAAAGTTAACAGACATCTGAAGCGTTGCATGCTGTGCCAGTATTATAGGCTGTTGTGTTAGTTAGCACCATGAACATGTGTCTCGTAAGGATCCGAAACACTTTGGGGCTTGAACCATATGTAATTTTGGTCATTTCTCCGGTCAGTCGCAATGGCGAACTTCCACATAAAAAATGTTTATTTTCGCATCAATTTTTAAAATTCAAACTAATACATGTGATAAAATAAATAAAAATCAAAAATGAGTTCCTTTAAGAGCAATGAGACCATTCATAAGAAAGATGGGTCATACTACGTAGTTTCGGCTAATAAAGCCTCATCAGTGACCCTGTAATGATCCGACAACGAAAGCCAGAGGGAACATACTACAAATTTGCGAATTTCGAATAGGCAGTCGATACAAAGACTGATATAAATCAAAATGGGGTCCAAATATCTAAAACCTGTCTAGAATATGAGTCTAAACCAATAATTTAATTCTGATTTCTCAGAATATTCACTACAAACTTCAGTTATGATTAGTTTGGTTATTGTATTTTTAAAGTTTAATAGCCAAAAAGTAATTTTATTTGCCAGTTTAACGCATTTTGTTATTTGTTGATGGTGTTAGATACGGAATCGCAATATCGAAGATTCTGTTCTTTTATCATAATATAGGTAATGATCGCTTTCTTTAATTATGCCCCGACATTTTCTCAGCAATCAAAATACCGATAATCCAAATGTGTGTACAAAAATCCGAGAAGCAAAACATTCAATAAGTATGGAAGCCCTGGAGGGACTTCCGACTTCCCCACGCCCGACTTCCCCACGCCCGACTTCCCCACGCCCGACTTCCCCACGCCCGACTTCCTTCATCTTGTCCATGTGGATACGCCATCTTGAATGCTTCACTGTGTAGGTAATAACATACAATCGATTCTAGCATTAGAAACGTTTTAAGTCGGAAGTAAGAAGTCGGAAGTAGGAAGTTGGCAGTCAGAAGTCATGAAGTAAGAAGTTAGAAATCATGAACTTTTGGAAGTAAAAACTCGGAAGTTAGAAGTTTGAAGTGGGAAGTCAGAAGTCAGAAGTTGGAAGTTAGAAGTCATGAAGTTAGAAGTAAGAAGTCATGAAGTTAGAAGTAAGAAGTCATGAAGTTAGAAGTAAGAAGTCATAAAGTTAGAAGTAAGAAGTAAGAAGTCAAAGTTAGAAGTAAGAAGTAAGAAGTCATAAAGTTAGAAGTAAGAAGTCATAAAGTTAGATGTTAGAAGTAAGAAGTCATAAAGTTAGAAGTAAGAAGTCATAAAGTTAGAAGTTAGAAGTAAGAAGTCATAAAGTTAGAAGTTAGAAGTAAGAAGTCATAAAGTTAGAAGTTAGAAGTAAGAAGTCATAAAGTTAGAAGTTAGAAGTCATGAAGTTAGAAGTCAGAAGTGGTGAAGTTAGAAGTCCCTCCAGGGCTTCCATAAATAAGTTAATCAGCCACATGCTTGATTTGTCACAGCACACCCGAGTGTCGCAAGATGGACCTGTCATTTTTTTTCGCAGTCGCGATTGGCAATACACACCAGCCTACAGACCCGAGACTGTTAAATCCTTTGATCAGTACAAAGACGATCGCACCAGGAGAAAAAATACTGGCCACGTCTGGAAACTTTACGCGTACAAAAGCAAAATCTGGCGTAAAAAATACGCCGGATTCGGCATTTCCCATCATTGGTGCTCAATAAAGTTCTGTTCCCAACACTTATTATAAGTAAGAAATTGTACCACCCTGCACATCTTCATAGTCTCGTAGTTGATACGAACCATAAAAACACACCTATTTAATTTTGACCCCTACCACTCAACGTTGGAACTTCCTACTGTTTCTGTGAGTAGCCCCGCCCATCATGGCTTGCAGAAATAGACTGGGCTGTATGAGGTTTCCACGCAGAGCTGACCGAACACGAGTACTGGTAAACAGCTTAGAAGTTCTGATCCTGCCCAGGAAATGTGTTGCGAGTCGGACCGTCCATGTATATAAACCCTATAGGTTTCATTGGGCTTGAGATGTAATTTCATCTCAATGTCTGGTAAAAGTCCCACGAAATTGGAAGCGACGTCTCCAAAATGACCTATACAGTGTTGCGACCCGCCAATCGGGGCTTGACGAAATACATGGGCTGCATGATGCTTTGATAGTCAGCAATGGGTGTGGCTAAATTAATTTATTCAGCAGGATAAGGGTTAGGCCTCCAAAACGAGACAGTTTTTCTCAATTTCTTCTCTTTATTCCGCCCAATTTTTTCCAGATAAGTTCTCAGTAACCACTAGACAGATATAAAAATAGAGTTGTGCAGGAAGATTTCAAAATCAAAAAGTGTGGCCCCAACAGGTCTCCTGGTGTGTGTGTGTGGGGGGGGGGGGGGTGCACGCAAAAATGCGCCCAAATATTTTACGGATGAGTTTTCAGTAACCGTCGAGTCGAGCAATTAAGTGACAAATATTTTTTTATTTATTTATTTTCTGTCAACAGGGGCCAACTCTTAAAGGAAAGAATTTGCTCCTCTTCAATTCATTCTTTCTACTATTCCTATCTATTATCGGTCGAATTAACATTGGAGCGTTTTCAATTCTAGTGATCGCTCATTGCCGATCCAGGTTTGCAGGATGAAAACACACAGTAACCATGTAATAACGATAGGGATCTTTAACCTGCACAGAATGGGCCTCCCTGCACGTGCAGGGGATCCCCAGTTAACGTCCGGATGCGGAGGACGATGCGCTTTGTGGCATTCACCCGGAGCATGTTCGGACACCAGTTTTATTACCGCTGCCGGGAATCAAACCGGGGGCATCTAGCTACCACGCTTGATTCAATTACAAGTGCCGGCTCGGCCACTTGAATACATGTATATACAGGGGTTCATTCATTGTTCTTTCTTGTTTCTGCAACAGCCTCGAGGTTTTAACGAGTATCCACAGTCTGTTTCGAGCAGAATATATATTCGCTTGTAGGTACTGCTGGTTAGAACCGCCTCGAGGTTTTGTTTGTTTTGTTTGATTTGAGGTTTTACGTCCCCGTCAACACTGTATGGGTCATTTTGGAGACGTTACTTCCAATTTTGTGGGAATTTTACCCAACATTGAGATGAAATGACATCTCGAGCCCTTTCGCCACTTAGGTTTTAACGAGTATCCACAATCTCTGTTTTGAGCAGACTAGATTGTGGGTACTGCTGGTTAGAACCGCTTCGAGATTTTAACGAGTATCCACAATCTTCTTTTGAGCAGTATTAAAATCGATTGTAACATAAACTGACAGCGCTATTGTCCGTCCATGCTTAAAACGTTCAAAGACGATTGTCAATCATCTCAAATACCAGTTCAGCAGCACGTGATGGAAAGTTCAAAACGGTGCTACAAAGCTTTCGGCACGTATTTGATATTCGTCTCAAACAACTCAAAAGTGCGTCTGGGAGAAGACCGATTGCGAACTTGCCGATTGCGCGGTTGTAGTAACCGCTGAAAGCGTACAGCATTTTTCATCAATAATGCAATTTATTTACTAAGTTTATAAAACTTCGAAGTTGAAAAAAGATTATCAGCGCCCGCACAGCTCATTCGGTAGAACACTTGGAGCAAGCAAGGGGTCGCCGGTTCGAGTCCGGCTCTGGTCGCATTTTTTCAGCTTCGAATCTTAAAGATTTATCATTACGATAACACACCCGTGTTTTCTCATCTCCGCATTCGCTACGTTTCCAATGAAAATTGTGTGATGCATTGTATTTTTTTTAATTATATTTCGAACATAGGTTCTTGCATAAATACCTATGCACATGGCTGTTTGAAGCCATTGTCAAATGGACCGAAAGCCCTGCTCAAACAGCAAAAACCATGTTCAAATCATGAAATTCGCGTGCTATTTGAACATGGACTTTGAGCTTTTGATATCAAAAGACGGGCCTTGCTTTGTTTACGTTACGTTCAGCAACGTAGCGTCATCGCCCTGAACGTAGCGTTTTAGGGTTCTATGATGACGACAGATGGTTGCTGCGTAACAACGTCATTGTAAACAACATTCTGAACTGGCCGCCATGTTGGTTTGCCGGTCGCATTTGAAGAGTGTATATGGAGTTTATATGGACCTTTTGGGCGATTTCGTAAAAATTTGCGGTCGGAATCGTAAGTTATGCAAGAACAACGATCATCCATGGTTATTTCATTGCATTATCATTTGCCGGATCTCTCGGAAGATATTTGAACCTTCGGCCTGGCGGCCTCATGTTCAAACAGCTTCCTCGGGACCCGGCAAATGTTAATGCATGAAAAACCATGGTTGATCCCTATATTATGCGTGCTCGTTAGTACCGCCTCATTGAGGCTGTTCTAACGGGTACCCACAAACTATGTCTTGGAGCAGAAATAAGAATAATAAACTACACCCCTGCAAACCCCAGTTTTCTCTTTACACTTGGGGTTTAGTGGGGTGTTCATTTCATGGACTTGTTCACGTGATGTGCATTTGTATTAGGTGGCTATGGCAATAAATAAAATTAAAAAATAATGCCCGAAACTCTTAGATCCCAGTAAACAATCCCTTATAATTTTATATAGGGGTAATTATTTTCCTATTGTAGGCATACGTGTAATCGGTAAAAGTCAGTCCCGAAGCCTAAAGCAGAAATAGGAACACACAGAATATTCATTGAAAAGAAGAAGTGAAGGCAATGATCAGTATTCGATACAATTAACCCACAGGTACGGGCCTCCGTGGCCTAATGGATAAGGGCGCTGACTCTTAGTCATTAGGTCTCTCACCGCCGTGGGTTCGAGCCTCGCTCGGGTCACGTGTGAGACGCCAAGTTCTGCAACAGAAGGTCAGGTGGTTTTTCTCCGGGTACTCCGGTTTTCGCCCGCCTATGATTAACGATCGGCTCGATATGAGTGTAACTAGAGCTGTCAGTGAAACTGACTAGGGCCCCGGCAGCGCTATCAGAAATTTGTGGACGGACAGACGGACAGACAGACAGACGGACGGACAGAGTGATTACTATAGGGCACCCACACTTTCAGTGCGGGGCCCTAATAATCTTGAAAGGGCCGTAAAACCAAAAAAAAAAAAAAAAAAAAACCTCACCCACAGGTTCCATCAGACACCGAAGGGAAAGAAACACAAACATGAAACAAAAAAAAAACCTAATAGAAACATCAATAGCGGAAAGCCAAAAGGACAGTTACTTTCCCACAAAATGGCCAATTGGCTATCCAAAACAAAATATTATATAATAAAATAATAATTACAATAATAAATAACAAAATAATAATAAACATGTTCTTTATGTTATAGATCGATGACTGTTTACTGAACATTACGTCATACGGACTATTCCATCGGAAACCGTTATGTAGGGGTTACCAACTTTTCCCTCGGTTAATTCACAAAATCTTTGCTGTATATTATTCTGATATGACATCGTTGCAGGAATATGATGTGGCGGTATTGGTTAGATGCATAAACTTTAACGACCTAGTTACCAGAAGGTCGTAGGTTCGAATCTCAAATTTTGAATAACATTTTTATTTTTCGTACATTTTTTCCTTTAAATCACAGTCTTATGCAGCCTGTGACAAGAAATGTTCAAGTCTGAGCTTTTGGAACTTTGCAAACAAAAAAAGCTTTTGAAGAGACACGGGCTCACAATTCTGCGGCTTTCACCATACCATCCTGATCTGATTGCCAAAAAGATGATATGGGAAAATTTGAAAGGCTATGTTGGCCAATGAAATTTTCAGCTTCGCGTGGCAGATATAAAGGCTCTGATCGAAGAAGGCATTGGAAGCAGTGTTGTAAAAAATGGTCTGCTTGCTTAGCACATGTCGAAAAGGCTGAACAGGACTATTGTTTAGTTTGATTTGAGGCTTAATGTCCCCGTCAACACTGTATTGGTCATTTTGGAGACGTTTCTTCCATTTGGGGGACTTTTACCTGACATTGAGATATAATGACATCCCAAACCCTGTCGCCCAATGAAACCAATAGGACTTATAAGCGTGGACGGGCCGACTCGCACCGGTTTGCCTGGGCAGGCATAGGAGGCCTTCATGCGGACTGAACAAATTATTTGTCGCGACAGAAGTAAGGGCGAGGATTGTGGCCACGTACAATCGATTTAAGCCCCCCAGTTGAATTCGTTTCCGCTGACCGTTCTAAGGCGGTTCTTCTGTCGCGGTTTATTTTTGTTATGCTTTGTCTTTGGGTGTTTGCGTCACTTAGTTTATTTTATTTTGGATAGCCTATTGGCCATTTTGTGGGAAAGTGACTGTCCTTTTGGCTTTCCGCTGTTGGTGTTTCCATTGGAGTCTTTTGTTTCATGTTTGTGTTTCTTTCCCTTGGGTTTCTCTGATGGGAGCTATGGGTTAATTGTATCGATTCCTGATCATTGCCTCCACTTCTATCTTTAGATCCTCTAAGCAGTTTACTAGTACTCGTGCGGTTGGTTTCAGCTCTGCGTGAAAGCATCGTGCAGCCCATCTTCAAGCCCAAATCGGCGGGGGCCTGAACAGGACAATTGTTAAAGTGACATCGCTGTTGAAATGGAACGAATCATTAACCACATGGACTCTGACAGTGACGTTAGAGATTACAGAGACTGCTTCTGAGGGTGATGAATCTATCGACACTGCCGAACAATCAAAACTGTTTTTGTAATGCAATTTCGATATATGAAATTCTAAAATTATGAAATTCAAGTTAGTATGAATCGCTGAAATTTGAAAATAATGAATTACATACTAATATTAAAAAAAAAAAAAAAAAACAAAAAAAACAGGAAAAATATAATACAGAAAAAAAAAGATAAAAAAAGTTTTAAAACAATTACATCGTCCGAATGTCTCTTCCAACCCGAGGACTTCAATGGTTCTGAGCTGTAACTGTAACCACTCGGCTATTTGTTATTCACGAGCATTTTTGCGCACATTTAACCTTCATTCAAAACGATGCCTACCATCAAATTATTGCGTAAGGTATTTGTTTTTAAGTTTTCAGTTCTTCTCGACAATTTTGTCATATATTTTATTTTCTATCTTTTATAATTCACACAATGTGTTATATTGTTGCGCATGATAATGAGTTTCAGCATTTATTTAAGAAGTTTGCATTCACTGGTGACATTGTCACCCCTAGATAACGGTATTAGATGGACCGGCCCGTGTGACGTAATGTTCAGTAAACATTCATCGACCTGTACGACAAATGAAGCATATCTATTCAATCTAGCAAATTCAAATACAGCTCTCAATTAAACAATTCTAACGTACAAATTACAAATAAGTACATGTATCAATTACAATATTAATAATAATTAAAAAAATAATAATTAAAATGATAATAATAAAAATAATATAACGACACATAACCATACCATCATGTTTACTGTATAAACAGATAAATCTACTTTCCTGTCTCCCTTCTTTGCATATAATGAATAAATCTAAGCCCATTTACTTGTTATATATGAGCCGCGCAAAGCGAATTTGGGTTTTCGAGCATTCCGTCATGACAAGTTTTAACTGCGCATGCCCAGCCATTCAGAGGGGCCAGGGATATGGCTTTCTGTCTGAAGGTTCCTCTTGATTCACTGCTTGTATGAGCGAGCAGCGAAGGTTCTGGCGAGACTGCGCGGATGCGCAGGCTCGCCTGAACCTTCGCTGCTCGCATAGGCGATAAGTACCAAAATCGCTTGACGGGGCCCATATAGTGCTACTGGGGCGTGAAATAAAACATTCTTCTAAATTCGGGCGATTGCGTAATATTTACGAAACTAAACTACACGTGTATCGTTAATGGGTACAAAAAGGTGAGGAAAATTCTCGAATGTTCTACTACAAGACGGGTAAATGCTTACTTAGGAAACGCCACAAGAACCGAAGCCTGAGAAAGAATAGAAATAAACCTATAAATCCGTTTCTGCAACACATAACAGTTTTTGCAAAACAGATCATCTTATAGACAGTTTTGTTTGATTTGAGGTTTAACGCCCCCGTCAACACTGAAAAGGTCATTTTGGAGACGTTGCTTCCAATTTTGTGGGACTTTTACCCGACATTGAGATGAAATGACATCTCAAGCCCTGTCGCCCAATGAAACGGAAAGGGTTTATTAGCATGGACGGTCCGCCTCGCACCGCGGTTCCTGGACAGGCTTAGATCCTCTAAGCGGTTTACCAGTACTAGTGTGCGGGCCAGATTCAGCTCTGCGTGGAAGCATCATGCAGCCCATATATTTCTTCAAGCGCCTATGGGCGGGGGCGGTATCTTATAGACAGACTTTGGCGGAGGTTGCTGGGATCTTAAAAAGAGAAACGACAAGGGGTTGGTAACTCGAAGCCATCGTAAATATATCAACTTAAGACGTACTTAATAAAAATCAAAAATGAGTTCCTTTAAGAGCAATGAAAACATTAATAAGAAAGAAGATGGGTCATACTACGTAGTTTCGGCTAATAAAGCCTCATCATTAAGACATACTTAAGGTGACCACATTAAAAGTTATGGTGTCGTTATGCCGGTAACTGAAAACCTGTCGTATCGTTTCCATAAAGCTTCGACCATCTTACCACTTACGATTTACCTGTGTAATTTTTAATCTCGTGCAAAGCGCTTCGGAAACGTTTGTAAGCCAGGGCATAGCAAAATAAAATAACGCTCAACATCTTACTATAAATGATAATACCGGGGTTCGTTTAACAACAAGGCAGCCTTGTTGGAGCCTTTTCTGCCAAAAAAGGCTTGGGTAGCGGTATCATAATAGGCAAGGTTCTAAATAAAGTATGGGATAAGAAACAATGACATAACTGGCGACCCCTTCTCTACATTTTCTCCTGATTTGCCACACCTGAGCTCATATTAGCATCAATAACTTGAAAGAGTCTTAAACAAATTGTGCAACAGCCAAAAATATATACATGTATCTTCCAAAAATAGCAGAGACAAAAATTACAAAAATGAAACGAAAACCAAACTATACACAATATGGGATCAAATCATGGTGTCTCGAGGAAGGTTTTGAACAACAAAATTCCCACGCGAGGAATCACTTGGTCCATTGAGAAACTTTTTTGATGGCTATCATTACATGAAAACTTGCTTGTGCACGAAAAAGGTGGCAGCAGGAAGCGAGAAATAGGAAGCAGAAATAGGAAGTGAGCAGTCATGACCGCTATTTCTAAAACAACAAGACCCCCACCCCCTTCCCCCGCGCGTGAGACGCAATATGGGATTAAAACATGGTGTCTCGAGGAAGGTTTTGAATAACAGAATTCCCACGCGAGGATTCCCATGGTCCCTTGAGAAACTTTTTTGATCGCTATCATTACATGAAAACGTTCTTGTGCACGAAAGAGGTGTGACGCAGAAAGCGAGAAATAGAAAGCAGAAATAGGAAATAGGAAGTGAGCAGTCATGGCCGCTATTTCTCAAAAACAAGACGATTGTGGTCAGTACATGTAGTACACTTATTGTACAGCCTATGCCATCTTTTACCTTATTTCTTTTTTTTTCTTCTTCTTTTCTTCCTTTGTTGACACGACTATTACACACACAAATTAACAGCTTGTACATTTGTTTGTTTGATTTGAGGTTTAACGTCCCCGTCAACACTGTAAAGGTCATTTTGGAGACATTGCTTCCAATTTTGTGGGACTTTTTACCGACATTGAGATGAAATGACATCTCAAGCCATGTCGCCTAATGAAACCAATAGGGTTTATTAGCATGGGCGGTCCGCCTCGCACCGCGGTTCCTGGACAGGCTTAGATCCTCTAAGCGGTATACCAGTACTAGAGTGCATGCCGGATTCAGCTCTGCGTGGAAGCATCATGTAGCCCATATATTTCTTCAAGCCCCTATGGGCGGGGGCCGCACAGCTTGTACATAATAATTACGTACTACATATATACATGTTATCGGAGATGTATAGATCTTTGTTTACATGCATTTTATACAGATAATTCTGCTAAATATAGTATATATCTGCCTTAATATAATACTATACAATACATGTGTGCCGAGAAAAAAGTAGATAGATGTACAACTTCTTTTCTTATGCTTCTATGTAGTGTCTGTTTCTTTCGAAATAGTTAAGATGAGGTTACAGCATGCCTGATTTGTCCGTAACTTTACGATATGGTTAAGTTGTCTCCATAAATTGGCCAGGTAAAGTTGGCAGAACAGCAGAACCAGCAGAAGAAATGGTAAAGTTGGCAGAACAGCAGAAGAAATGGTAAAGTTGGCAGAACAGCAGAACCAGCAGAAGAAATGGTAAAGTACTGATGAAAGTTGATTTATGACAAAAATTCGACAAAGAAAAAAATATTCATCGATTGTTTTGAGTTTAACGACAGGTCAACCCTAGTGGATCAGTTTTGTCTTCTCCGAGAGAAAGGGGGAAAAGAGATAGAAGAGACAGTAGAGGAGATGATTTGTTTGTTTGTTTGTTTGTTTGATTTGAGGTTTAACGTCCCCGTCGACACTGTAAAGGTCATTTTGGAGACGTTGCTTCCAATTTGTTGGACTTTTACCCGACATTGAGATGAAATGACATCTCAAGCCCTGCCGCCCAGTGAAATCAAAAGGTTTCATAAGCATGGACTCGCACCGCTTTGCCTGGGCAGGCTTAGATCCTCTAAGCAGTATACCAGTACTCGTGTGCGGGTCGGTTTCAGCTATGCGTGGAAGCATCATGCAGCCCATATATTTCTTCAAGCCCCGATGGGCAGGGCCGTTGTAGAGAAGATGAAAATGAGGGACAGAGGAGAAAGAGGAAAATGAATGGAAGTATAGAAACAGAAGAAATATCAACACTCCCTCACTCTACCGTTACCTGCTGCAAGGACAGCAGGTGTTGCCCAACTGTAAGTCAATATCAGCTGGACTCCCCAGTGACACAAGATACACATCGCCATTTTCTTGCACACCAGACAAGGAAATCTTTTACCCTGGGATAGAAATTTATGTTCTGACCCTGGTGTTCCGACCTCAAATCGAATATAATCGCGTGTTTGATAAATGCACTGGTTGATTACAACTTCATGCGCGGCGGCGTCATGCGTGACGTCACTAAACATTCCTGTTGTGTCATCACAAAATGGCGGACGTCGGTAACCGAAGTGACAGCAGCAGTAAAAATTTGGTATTGAAATGGAAGATATGCAAGAAAAAGAATCCTATATGGGTGTGAGAGGTGGATAGAAAAATCCGTCCCTCGGGATCACTGTCCGGCATCACTTGGCAAGCCTCGTGATGCCGGACAGTGTCCCTCGGGACGGAATTTTCCATCCACCCCTCACACCCATATAAGATTCTTATAGTCTCACCCAACTACCCCCACGAAGAAAATACGGAAGAAAGAAAGATAAACGTGCCTGCCAATTTCTTCATGGTCCAACCATAAATTTCTAAATTAGCTCAGTACATATCTGCTAATAATCTTACAGAGAAGTTCTCCTAGCGGCACATGATGTCTTAGCAACGTCGCATCAACGTCGCATTTATACGACGATGCACATACGTTGTGCAGCCGCTTGGAGCTATGTTCCTTCGGGCGTCGGGACATTAAAAGGAGAATAACTTGACAAAAAAGATCATTTTAAACCATTTGATTTAAACATTATAACTCTGGTCAGAAGCCGCGTTTGCCCAAGGCGAATTAAAATACGTTAATTCCCACCTGTACGGGGTCCTTAAAACATTAACCCATACATTGTTTCAATACTGTGACAATTGGAAACAGTTAAGATAGATT
Source organism: Lucinisca nassula (assembly GCA_963580285.1). Classification (NCBI taxonomy): domain Eukaryota; kingdom Metazoa; phylum Mollusca; class Bivalvia; order Lucinida; family Lucinidae; genus Lucinisca; species Lucinisca nassula. The sequence goes on from OY757011.1 coordinate 96,349,028, forward strand.
AGAGGCCACATAATGTTGCGTCTGATCGGTATCTTCACTATTTGCTTAAGTACGGAACTCGAATTCCAATAATGAACTATTAATAGACGGCACTAATGTAAGCATCCTGCAGCGTGGCTGTGACGTCATCAATTTCGGACAAACAAATGTGTACGAAATGCGTGTAAATGCATAATCTGACAGGTGAAACCATTATCTCTTTGCGTATTTCACCAATTGTTTCATGTTCAGAAGTAAAAGTCCTTTTGTGGTGTCCAGTACATCTTTTGTTCGGTTTTACGGTTCTTTAAAGATTATTTGACTTATTGCCAGCCGGTGAGCCAAAACGGAGTACCCGGAGAGAAACTACCGGTCCTTCCTCTCACATGTGGTCTGAGCAAGACTTGAACCACAGCGTTGTGAGGCTAAGTGAGTCAGCGCTCTTACCATTTAGGTCACGGAGGCTTGGACATTTATTTATCTATTTATTTTTATCACATCTACAGAAACGATCCTGGTCTAAGCAAATAGTGCAGACCCAGTTCAGACTGCTTCTTGTCAGTCTAATCAGGGTCTTCACTGTTTGTCATTTTATCTGCATATTTTGGTCTTATCAGAATGACAGATCTTCTTATTTTTCCCAGAAAACAGGATTCAACATTTCATTTGTTTGTTTGTTTGTTTGATTTGCGGTTTAACGTCCGCGTCAACACTGTATAGGTCATTCTGGAGATGTTGCTCCCAATTTTGTGAGATTTTTACCCAACATTGAGATGAAATGACATCACAAGCCCTGCTGTCCAATGAAACCAATAGGGTTTATAAGCATGGACGGTCCGCCTCGCATAGCTTTGCCTGGGCAGACTTAGATCCTCTAAGCGGTTTACCAGCAGTACTCGTGTGCGGTCGGTTTCAGCTCTTCGTGGAAGCATCATGCAACCCATCTGTTTCTTCAAGCCCCGACCCGATGGGCGGGGCCGCATTTCATGCAAATTTGTCTGGGTCTGAGAAAAGTAAGGATGGATTTTCTTCATTGTTTTCTTCTAAACAAAACTGCTGTTGCTGCTTTGGAGTTTGTTTTGTTTCTTTGTGGTGATATAAAACCGATAATAATAATAATAATCATAATAATAATAACAGCAATAATAATAATGCAATCAATTATACAAAAACTTTGATTTTACAGCCGTAAAAAGTCACAATGTGTGAATCAATTGACCTTCGCGTATACATCACGTTTGGAAGCAAAGAATACACTAAATAACTTAACCCGTAAGACGCCAATCACGACAACAGTCGTCTGCTTTGTCGTCTGCCGGTTACTTCAAAACTCATTTGTTGTTGTTTTTTGGAAAACAATGTAGACCCAGATCAGACTGTCCCTCTAGGAGCAGTCTGATCTGGGCTGGGTCCACACTGTTTTTCTGGATGAAAAAAATAAAAATAAACAAGTTTGCAAGAAGATCACCAGACGACATAAGCAGACGAATGACATTTTCAGGTGTAGTTTTTTCTCGGTATTTTAAGGGTTTAAATAATGGACTGTACAGTTTTCTGGGCCAGACTAGCTAGTTTCGGCCAATTAGGCCTCATTATTTTCGTGAATTAACCCCGTGAAATAAACATCTCCATAATCTACACTTTATATATAGAAAAACCATGCAGGGTTTATTGGGGTATTCAATATTTTTCTTATTTCAGCTCCAAGATATAGGTCGTGGGTACTCGTTAGATTCGCCTCTATGAGGTTCTAACGAGTACCTACAACCTTTATTTGACGTATAAATAAGACCTGTATCACAAATTTTCATCTGAAAACTATTCATTTTGGGTACGAAAGAATACACATGCGTTAATTGTTTGTCCGAAAGTCGTCACGTGACCGCGTGGAGCTATATTAAGATATCGGTTTTTCCTTTTCATGACGTAGGCAGCCTGGCAATTCGTATAAACGGTATTTAAGGACTATGAAAATGTCTTCCTGGCACGTGGGCTAAAATTCATGGGTGTTTAGCATGTTGACATATTTCTAGAAAAACAACCAATGATGTTCCAAATTAAAAGAATAAATATAAAACATGCATATTAAAAAATGTATTTTTGTTGTTGGAAGAAAAAAATAAATATTCACTTTGTAAGAAAATTACATTTTAAAATGGTCCATTTTTGAACGTATGTTTCTCCATTGTCCTTCATTAGAAACATACCATTTTTACACCAAAATATACTTTAGTGTGTGTACTAGCAACGACGAGACGTAATTTTTCCAAAAACTGGCATTATAACATTATATCCATGCCGATAGAACCCCTATCAACATGTAGAGTTCAATATACATTGTCATCCATGTACACAGTATGACGCACGGATTAAATTTAGCACTGGGGTAAATAAGCGTAGCGATAATAAAAATTCTGTCATATCGTTATTATGGCTTTTGGACAAATCAAACAATTTTCCCCTCTTGTATTTATTTAATGCATAATAATATTTACCAACTTAACGGAAGAATAAAGGAAATCATGATCTCGGCATAAAAATAGTTAGAATAAAATCCGTTGTGCAGGATATTTTTACCCACGATTAGCATGTTTATACCCCTGTTTTACCTGGAGAATTTACCAACCATGTATACAGTAATGGCTGTCAAAATGACCGTTCGATGGGTGTTTAAAAGAATGGATATATTGTTATTGTGGAAGTTTTTGGAAAAACTACTTCTCGTCCTTGCTAGGACATGGAATATACTTTAGGTTAATGTAAAAACTGAATGTTTCCGAGGAAGGACAATGGAGAAACCGATGTTCAAAAATTGACCATTTTGAAAGGTAATTTTCTAATAAAGTAATTTATTATTTTTTCTTCTAAAAACAGAAATACACTTTTTAATAAGCATATTTTATGATTATTCATATAATTTGGAACATTATGAGTTGCTTTTCTAGAAACTTGTCGACATTATAAACAACCGTAAATTTTAGCTCACGTGTCTGGTTGACATTTGCATATACCTTAAACAACACGTGTTTTGTAATATTATAGCTCTCGAAAGCAGGCGAATTGTAGGTCAGTAAAGGGTTGTGATAAGCTAACCCTTTTAACCCTGTAGACCGGTGCAGACGCCGAGGTACACTGTATCTATGCAAACTTTGTAGATCCTGATATGACGGCACGTACATGTAGCTAGAACTTCTCGCCAGAATCTACATGTACACTGTTTGTCATCCTGTCGGTGAACTAATCAGAAATCCTTTTCTATAAGAATATATTTAAAGCTAGAAGAGAGTCCTGTTTAGAAACTCAGGGATGAAAGAGTAAAACATTAATATCACCGAAAAGCGCGTAGGAAAATGATTCCAGAGTACTGTTTTCTTTTGAGAATTCGTCTTTCTGTGCCAATTTAAATCAATCCGTATAAAGTCTCGAAAACGGAAATATTTTGAAAGACGTTCCATGCGGGGCCGGCCTGTAAAATTAATTTTCAAGAGTTCATTTGGACTATTTTATGCAGCGAACGAACAGCGGAAGTGGAGCAACGCGGTCCAGTACCGGAAGTAGAAATGTAATGACAAAGAAACTTGATTTAAAAAATCAACTTTCAAAAATGATGTTTTTCTCAATATCTCAGCTAAAAATGCGATAGGAAGGCGCAGTAAACAGCAGTCTTAATCATTTTTATAGCGACTAAGTATAGAGAGAAAAAATCCGAAATTCGGAGACAAACATTTTTCTCGATCTTCCCAGCAGAAGAAAAAAATGATGTTTTTCTCATTATCTCAGCTAAAAAATGCGATAGGAAGGCGCGGTAAACGGCAGTCTTCATCATTTTTTATAGCGACTAAGTATAGAGAGAAAAAATCCGAAATTCGGAGACAAAATTTTTTCTCGATCTTTCCAGCAGAAGAAAAAATATGATGTTGTTCACAATATCTCAGCTAATAGATGTGATAGGTAGGCGCGGTAAACGGCAGTCTTCATCATTTTTATAGCGACTAAGTATAAAGAGAAAAAATCCGAAAGTCGGAGACTATTTTTCTCGATCTTCCCAGCAGAAGAAAAAAATGATGTTTTTCTCAATATCTCAGCTAATAGATGCGATAGGATGGCGATGTAAACGGCAGTCTTCATCATTTTTATAGCGACTAAGTATAGAGAGATAAAATCCGAAATTCGGAGACAAACATTTTTCTTGATCTTCCCAGCAGAAGAAAAAAATGATGTTTTTCTCAATATCTCAGCTAATAAATGCGATAGGAAGGCACGGTAAACGGCAGTCTTCATCAATTTTATAGCGACTAAGTATAGAGAGAAAAAATCTGAAATTGGGAGACAAAAAATTTTTTCTCGATCTTCCCAGCAGAAGAAAAAAATGATATTTTTTTCAATATCTCAGCTAATAGATGCGATAGGAAGGCACGGTAAACGGCAGTCTTCATCATTTTTATAGCGACTAAGTATAGAGAGAAGAAATCCGAAATTCGGAGACAAAACTTTTTCTCGATCTTCCAAGCAGAAGAAAAAAATGATGTTTTTCTCAATATCTCAGCTAATAGATGCGATAGGAAGGCGCGGAAAACGGCAGTCTTCATCATTTTTACAGCGACTAAGTATATAGAGAAAGAATCCGAAATTTGGAGCCAAATTTTTTTTTCGATCTTTCCAGTAGAAGAAAAAAAATGAAGTTTTACTCAATATCTCAGCTAATAAATGCGATAGGAAGGCGCGGTAAACGGCATTCTTCATCATTTTTATAGCGACTAAGTATCGAGAGAAAAAAATTCGAAATTCGGAGACAAAAATTTTTCTCGATCTTCCAAGCAGAAGAAAAAAATGATGGTTTTCTCTATATCTCAGCAAATAGAGGCGATAGGAAAGCGCGGTAAACGGCAGTCTTCATCATTTTTATAGCGACTAAGTATAGAGAGAAAAAATCCGAAATTCGGAGACCAAAATTTTTCTCGATCTTCTCGGCAGAAGAAAAAAATTGATGTGTTTCTTAATATCTCAGCTAATAGATACGATAGGAAGGCGCGTTAAACGGCATTCTTCATCATTTGTATAGCGACTAAGTACTGTGAGAAAAAAATCGAAATTCGGAGACAAAAATTTTTCTCGATCTTCCCAGCAGAAGAAAAAAAAATGATGTTTTTCTCAATATCTCAGCTAATAAATGCGATAGGAAGGCGCGTAAAACGGCAGTCTTCATCATTTTTATAGAGACTTAGTATAGAGAGAAAAAATCCGAAATTCGGAGAGAAAAAAAATTTCTCGATCTTCCTAGCAGAAGAAAAAAAATGATGTTTTTCTCAATATCTCAGCTAATAGATGCGATAAGAAGGCGCGGTAAACGGCAATCTTCATCATTTTTATAGCGACTAAGTACAGAGAGAAAAAATCCGAAATTCGGATACAAAAATTTTTCTCGATCTTCCAAGGAGAAGAAAAAAATGATGTTTTTCTCAATATTTCCGCTAATAAATGCGATAGGAAGACGCGGTAAACGGCATTCTTCATCATTTTTATAGCGACTAAGTATAGGGAGAAAAAATCCGAAATTCGGAGACAAAAATTTTTCTCGATCTTCCGAGCAGAAGAAAAAAATGATGTTTTTCTCAATATCTCAGCTAATAAATGCGATAGGAAGGCGCGGTCAACGGCAGTCTTCATCATTTTTATAGCGACTAAGTATAGTGAGAAAAAATCCGAAATTCGGAGACAAAAAATTTTCTCGATCTTCCCAGTAGAAGACAAAATGATGTTTTTCTCAATATCTCAGCTAATAGATGCGATAGGAAGGCGCGGTAAACGGCAGTCTTCATCATTTTTATAGCGACTAAGAATAGAGAGAGAAAATCCGAAATTCGGAGACAAACATTTTTCTAGATCTTTCCAGCAGAAGAAAAAAATGATGTTTTTCTCAATATCTCAGCTAATAAATGCGATAGGAAGGCGCGGTAAACGGCAGTCTTCATCATTTTTATAGCGACAAAATATATAGAGAAAAAATCTGAAATTCGGAGACAAAAAATATTCTTGATCTAACCCAGCAGAAGAAAAAAATGATATTTTTCTCAATATCTCAGCTAATAGATGCGATAAGAAGGCACGGTAAACGGCAGTCTTCATCATTTTTATAGCGACTCAGTATAGAGAGAAGAAATCCGAAATTCGAAGACAAAAATTTTTCTCGATCTTCCCAGCAGAAGAAAAAAATGATGTTTTTCTCAATATCTCAGCTAATAGATGCGATAGGAAGGCGCGGTAAACGGCAGTCTTCATCATTTTTATAGCGACTAAGTATCGAGAGAAAAAATCCGAAATTCGGAGACAAAAACCTTTTCTCGATCTTCCAAGCAGAAGAAAAAAATGATGGTTTTCTCAATATCTCAGCTAATAGAGGCGATAGGAAGGCGCGGTAAACGGCAGTCTTCATCATTTTTATAGCGACTAAGTATAGAGAGATGAAATCCGAAATTCGAAACAAAAATTTTTCTCGATCTTCCAAGCAGAAGAAAAAAATGATGTTTTTCCCAATATCTCAGCTAATAAATGCGATAGGAAGGCGCGGTAAACAGCAATCTTCATCATTTTTATAGCGACTAAGTAAAGAGAGATGAAATCCGAAATTCGAAACAAAATTTTTTCTCGATCTTCCAAGCAGAAGAAAAAAATGATGTTTTTCCCAATATCTCAGCTAATAAATGCGATAGGAAGGCGCGGTAAACGGCAATCATCATCATTTTTATAGCTATAGAGAGAAAAAATCCGAAATTCGGAGACAAAAATATTTCTCGATCTTTCCAGCAGAAGAAAAAAAATGATGTTTTTCTCAATATCTCAGCTAATAAATGCGATAGGAAGGCGCAGTAAACGGCAGTCTTCATCAATTTTATAGGAACTAAGTACAGAGAGAAAAAACCTGAAATTGGGAGACAAAAAATTTTTTCTCGATCTTCCCAGCAGAAGAAAAAAATGATATTTTTCTCAATATCTCAGCTAATAGATGCGATAGGAAGGCACGGTAAACGGCAGTCTTCATCATTTTTATAGCGACTAAGTATAGAGAGAAGAAATCCGAAATTCGGAGACAAAAATTTTTCTCGATCTTCCAAGGAGAAGAAAAAAATGATGTTTTTCTCAATATCTCAGCTAATAGATGCGATAGGAAGGCGCGGTAAACGGCAGTCTTCATCATTTTTACAGCGACTAAGTATAGAGAGAAAGAATCCGAAATTTGGAGACAAAATTTTTTTTCGATCTTTCCAGTCGAAGAAAAAAATGAAGTTTTTCTCAATATCTCAGCTAATAAATGCGATAGGAAGGCGCGGTAAACGGCATTCTTCATCATTTTTATAGCGACTAAGTATCAAGAGAAAAAAATCCGAAATTCGGAGACAAAAATTTTTCTCGATCTTCCCAGCAGAAGAAAAAAATGATGGTTTTCTCTATATCTCAGCAAATAGAGGCGATAGGAAGGCGCGGTAAACGGCAGTCTTCATCATTTTTATAGCGACTAAGTATAGAGAGAAAAAATCCCAAATTCGGAGACCAAAATTTTTCTCGATCTTCTCGGCAGAAGAAAAAAAAATGATGTGTTTCTTAATATCTCAGCTAATAGATACGATAGGAAGGCGCGTTAAACGGCATTCTTCATCATTTGTATAGCGACTAAGTACTGTGAGAAAAAATTCGAAATTCGGAGACAAAAATTTTTCTCGATCTTCCCAGCAGAAGAAAAAAAAAATGATGTTTTTCTCAATATCTCAGCTAATAAATGCGATAGGAAGGCGCGTAAAACGGCAGTCTTCATCATTTTTATAGAGACTAAGTATAGAGAGAAAAAATCCGAAATTCGGATACAAAAAATTTTCTCGATCTTCCAAGGAGAAGAAAAAAATGATGTTTTTCTCAATATTTCCGCTAATAAATGTGATAGGAAGACGCGGTAAACGGCATTCTTCGTCATTTTTAGCGACTAAGTATAGAGAGAAAAAATCCGAAATTCGGAGACAAAAATTTTTCTCGATCTTCCCAGCAGAAGAAAAAAATGATGTTTTTCTCAATATCTCAGCTAATAGATGCGATAGGAAGGCGCGGTAAACGGCAGTCTTCATCATTTTTATAGCGCCCTAGTAGAGAGAGAAAAATCCGAAATTCAGAGACAAAAATTTTTCTCGATCTTCCCAGCAGAAGAAAAAAATGATGTTTTTCTCAATATCTCAGCTAATAAATGCGATAGGAAGGCGCGGTAAACGGCAGTCTTCATCATTTTTATAAGCGACTAAGTATAGTGAGAAAAAATCCGAAATTCGGAGACAAAAAATTTTCTCGATCTTCCCAGTAGAAGAAAAAATGATGTTTTTCTCAATATCTCAGCTAATAGATGCGATAGGAAGGCGCGGTAAACGGCAGTCTTCATCATTTTTACAGCGACTTAGTATAGAGAGAGAAAATCCGAAATTCGGAGACAAACATTTTTCTAGATCTTTCCAGCAGAAGAAACAAATGATGTTTTTCTCAATATCTCAGCTAATAAATGCGATAGGAAGGCGCGGTAAACGGCAGTCTTCATCATTTTTATAGCGACAAAATATATAGAGAAAAAATCTGAAATTCGGAGACAAAAATTATTCTCGATCTAACCCAGCAGAAGAAAAAAATGATATTTTTCTCAATATCTCAGCTAATAGATGCGATAGGAAGGCACGGTAAACGGCAGTCTTCATCATTTTTATATCGACTAAGTATAGAGAGAGAAAATCCGAAATTCGGAGACAAACATTTTTCTAGATCTTTCCAGCAGAAGAAAAAAATGATGTTTTTCTCAATATCTTAGCTAATAAATGCGATAGGAAGGCGCGGTAAACGGCAGTCTTCATCATTTTTATAGCGACAAAATATATAGAGAAAAAATCTGAAATTCGGAGACAAAAATATTCGATCTAACACAGCAGAAGAAAAAAATGATATTTTTCTCAATATCTCAGCTAATAGATGCGATAGGAAGGCACGGTAAACGGCAGTCTTCATCATTTTTATAGCGACTAAGTATAGAGAGAAGAAATCCGAAATTCGAAGACAAAAATTTTTCTCGATCTTCCCAGCAGAAGAAAAAAATGATGTTTTTCTCAATATCTCATCTAATAGATGAGATAGGAAGCCGCGGTAAACGGCAGTCTTCATCATTTTTATAGCGACTAAGTATAGAGAGAAAGAATCCGAAATTTGGAGACAAAATTTTTTTTAGATCTTAATTCCCAGCAGAAGAAAAAATGATGTTTTTCTCAATATCTCAGCTAATAAATGCGATAGGAAGGCGCGGTAAACGGCATTCTTCATCATTTTTATAGCGACTAAGTATCGAGAGAAAAAATCCGAAATTCGGAGACAAAAACTTTTCTCGATCTTCCCAGCAGAAGAAAAAAATGATGGTTTTCTCAATATCTCAGCTAATAGAGGCGATAGGAAGGCGCGGTAAACGGCAGTCTTCATCATTTTTATAGCGACTAAGTATAGAGAGATGAAATCCGAAATTCGAAACAAAAAATTTTCTCGATCTTCCAAGCAGAAGAACAAAATGATGTTTTTCCCAATATCTCAGCTAATAAATGCGATAGGAAGGCGCGGTAAACGGCAATCTTCATCATTTTTATAGCGACTAAGTATAGAGAGATGAAATCCGAAATTCGATACAAAATTTTTTCTCGATCTTCCAAGCAGAAGAAAAAAATGATGTTTTTCCCAATATCTCAGCTAATAAATGCGATAGGAAGGCGCGGTAAACGGCAATCTTCATCATTTTTATAGCTATAGAGAGAAAAAATCCGAAATTCGGAGACAAAAATATTTCTCAATCTTTCCAGCAGAAGAAAAAAATGATGTTTTTCTCAATATCTCAGCTAATAAATGCGATAGGAAGGCGCGGTATACGGCATTCTTCATCATTTTTATAGCGACTAAGTATAGAGAGAAAAAATCCGAAATTTGGAGACAAATTTTTTTTTCCATCTTCCCAGCAGAAGAAAAAAATGACGTTTTTCTCAATATCTCAGCCAATAAATGCGATAGGAAGGCGCGGTAACGGCAATCTTCATCATTTTCATAGCGACTAAGTATAGAGAGAAATAATCCGAAATTCGGAGACAAAAAATTTTCTCGATCTTCCCAGTAGAAGACAAAATGATGTTTTTCTCAATATCTCAGCTAATAGATGCGATAGGAAGGCGCGGTAAACGGCAGTCTTCATCATTTTATAGCGAATAAGTATAGAGAGAAAAAAATAAAAAAATCGGAGACAAAAATTTATCTCGATCTTCCCAGCAGAAGAAAAAAATGATGTTTTTCTCAATATCTCAGCTAATAGATGCGATAGGAAGGCGCGGTAAACGGCAGTCTTCATCATTTTTATAGCGACTAAGTATAGAGAGAAAAAAATCCGAAATTCGGAGACAAAATTTTTTCTCGATCTTCCAAGCAGAAGAAAAAATGATGTTTTTCTCAATATCTCAGCTAATAAATGCGATAGGAAGACGCGGTAAACGGCATTCTTCATCATTTGTATAGCGATTTAGTATAGAGAGAAAAAATCCGAAATTCGGAGACAAAAACTTTTCTCGATCTTCCCAGCAGAAGAAAAAAAATGATGTTTTTCTCAATATCTCAGCTAATAAATGCGATAGGAAGGCGCGGTAAACGGCAGTCTTCGTCATTTGTATAGCGACTAAGTATAGAGAGAAAACATCCGAAATTCGGAGACAAACATTTTTCTCGATCTTCCCAGCAGAAGAAAAAAAATGACGTTTTTCTCTATATCTCAGCTAATAGATGCGATAGGAAGGCGCGGTAAACGGCAGTCTTCATCATTTTTATAGCGACTAAGTATAGAAAGAAAAAATCCGAAATTCGGAGACAAAAATTTTTCTCGATCTTCCCAGCAGAAGAAAAAAATGATGTTTTTCTCAATAGCTCAGCTAATAAATGCGATAGGAAGGCGCGGTAAACGGCATTCTTCATCATTTTTAATAGCGACTTAGTATCGAGAGAAAAAATCCGAAATTCGGAGACAAAAATTTTTCTCGATCTTCCCAGCAGAAGAAAAAAAATGATTTTTTTTTCTTAATATCTCAGCTAATGAATGCGATAGGAAGGCGCGGTAAACGGCAGTCTTCATCATTTTTATAGCGACTAACGTTATAGAGAGAAAAAATCCGAAATTCGGAGACAAAAATTATTCTCGGTCTTCCCAGCAGAAGAAAAAATTATGTTTTTTTCTCAATATCTCAGCTAATAAATGCGATAGGAAGGCGCGGTAAACGGCAGTCTTCATCATTTTATAGCGAATAAGTATAGAGAGAAAAAAATAAAAAATTCGGAGACAAAAATTTATCTCGATCTTCCCAGCAGAAGAAAAAAAATGATGTTTTTCTCAATATCTCAGCTAATAGATGCGATAGGAAGGCGCGGTAAACGGCAACCTTTATCATTTTTAGAGCGACTAAGTATAGAGAGAAAAAATCCGAAATTCGGAGACAAAATTTTTTCTCGATCTTCCAAGCAGAAGAAAAAATGATGTTTTTCTCAATATCTCAGCTAATAAATGCGATAGGAAGACGCGATAAACGGCATTCTTCATCATTTGTATAGTGACTAAGAATAGAGAGAAAAAATCCGAAATTCCGAGACAAAAAATTTTCTCGATCTTCCCAGCAGAAGAAAAAAAAATGATGTTTTTCTCAATATCTCAGCTAATATATGCGATAGGAAGGCGCGGTAAACGGCAATCTTCATCATTTTTATAGAGACTAAGTACAGAGAGAAAAAATCCGAAATTCGGAGACATTTTTTTCCATCTTTCCAGCAGAAGAAAACAATGATGTTTTTCTCAATATCTCAGCTAATAAATTCGATAGGAAGGCGCGGTAAACGGCAGTCTTCATCATTTTTATAGCGACTAAGTATAGAGAGAAAAAAATCCGAAATTCGGAGACAAAATTTTTTCTCGATCTTCCCAGCAGAAGAAAAAAAATGATGTTTTTCTCAATATCTCAGCTAATAAATGCGATAGGAAGGCGCGGTAAACGGCAGTCTTCATAATTTTTATAGCGACTAAGTATAGAGAGAAAACATCCGAAATTCGGAGACAAACATTTTTCTCGATCTTCCCAGCAGAAGAAAAAAAAAGACGTTTTTCTCAATATCTCAGCTATTAGATGCGATAGGAAGGCGCGGTAAACGGCAGTCTTCATCATTTTTATAGCGACTAAGTATAGAGAGAAAAAATCCGAAATTCGGAGACATAATTTTTCTCGATCTTCCAAGCAGAAGAAAAAATGATGTTTTTCTCAATATCTCAGCTAATAAATGCGATAGGAAGACGCCGTAAACGGCATTCTTCATCATTTGTATAGCGACTAAGTATAGAGAGAAAAAATCCGAAATTCGGAGACAAAAACTTTTCTCGATCTTCCATGCAGAAGAAAAAAATGATGTTTTTCTCAATATCTCAGCTAATAAATGCGATAGGAAGGCGCGGTAAACGGCAGTCTTCGTCATTTTTATAGCGACTAAGTATAGAGAGAAAACATCCGAAATTCGGAGACAAACATTTTTCTCGATCTTCCCAGCAGAAGAAAAAAAATGACGTTTTTCTCTATATCTAAGCTAATAGATGCGATAGGAAGGCGTGGTAAACAGCAGTCTTCATCATTTATATAGCGACTAAGTATAGAGAGAAAAAATCCGAAATTCGGAGACAAAAATTTTTCTCGATCTTCCCAGCAGAAGAAAAAAAATGATGTTTTTCTCAATTACTCAGCTAATAAATGCGATAGGAAGGCGCGGTAAACGGCAGTCTTCATCATTTTTATAGCGACTAAGTATAGAGAGAAAAAAATCCGAAATTCGGAGACAAAAATTTTTCTCGATCTTCCCAGCAGAAGAAAAAACAAGAGGGCCATGATGGCCATGGATCGCTCACCTGATCCGTAGAGTAACAAGTGGGCCCCGGGGAGGGCCATTATTGACCCCAAGGTTATAATGTGCATAATGTTGAGGGAGGTCTAAAAAGATGAAGCTTCATACCAAATATCAACAAAGGCTATAATTGTCCACCAGATGAAGCTCCATACCAAATATCAAAGACATGGGCCTTGCAGTTTCAGAGAATAAGATTTTTAAAGATTTTCCTATATGTCTATGTAAAACCAAAGGGTCTTGGGGCGGGGGCATTTTTGGCCCCAGGGCTATAATTTGAACAATCTTGATAGAGGTCCACTAGATGAAATTTCATACCAAATATCAAAGACCTAGGCCTTGTGGTTTCACAGAAGAGAATTTTTAAAGATTTTCCCTATATAAGTCTATGTAAAACCAAAGGGCCCCGAGGCGGGGGCATTTTTGGCCCCAGGGCTATAATTTGAACAATCTTGGTAGAGGTCCACTAGCTGAAGCTTCATACCAAATATCAAATACCTAGGCCTTGTGGTTTCAGAGAAGAAGATTTTTAAAGATTTTCCCTATATAAGTCTATGTAAAACCAAAGGGCCCCGGAGCGGGGGCATTTTTGGCCCCAGGGCTATAATTTGAACAATCTTGATAGAGGTCCACTGGATGAAGCTTCATACCAAATATCAAAGACCTGGGCCTTGCAGTTTCGGAGAAGAAGATTTTTAAAGATTTTTCCTACATAGGACTATGTAAAACCAAAGGGCCCAAGGGCGGGGGCATTTTTAGCCCCCAGCACTATAATTTGAACAATCTTGGTAGGGGTCCACTGGATGAAGCTTCATACCAAATAGCAAAGTTCTGGGCCTTGCAGTTTCAGAGAAGAAGATTTTTAAAGATTTTCCCTATATAAGCCCATGTAAAACCAAAGGGCCCCAGGGCGGGTGCATTTTGGCCCCAGCACTATAATTTGAACAATCTTGGTAGGGGTCCACTAGATGAAGCTTCATATCAAATATCAAAGACTGGGGCCTTGCGGTTTAAGAGAAGAAGATTTTTACAGATTTTCTCTATATAAGCCCATATTAAACCAAAGGGCCCCGGGGCGGGGGCATTTTTGGCCCCAGCACTATAATTTGAACAATCTTGGTAGGGGTCCACTAGATGAAGCTTCATACCAAAAATCAAAGACCTGAGCCTTTTGGTTTCAGAGAAGAAGATTTTTGAAGATTTTCCTATATAAGCCCATGTAAAACCAAAGGGCCCCGGGGCGGGGGCATGTTTGGCCCCAGCACTATAATTTGAACAATCGTGGTAGGGGTCCACTAGATGAAGCTTCATACCAAATATCAAAGACCTGGGTCTTGCGGTTTCAGAGAAGAAGATTTTTTAAGTTTTCGGTGAAAAAAATCTGTTTTTGGCTCCTGTGACCTATATGTGCAACAAACCGGAACCATTTGAACAACTTTGAAAGGGGACCACCTAAGGATCATTCCTGTATAGTTTGGTCAAAATCCGACCAGTGGTTTATGAGGAGATGTCGTTTGAAGAAATTGTTTACACACGGATGACATACAAAAAGTGATCCTAATATAAAACACAAGAGGGCCCAATGGCCCTATATCGCTCACCTGTGTACCAGAAAATCATTAGTGTAGGAGACCACTTGACATTGCTACATACTAAATATCTAAGCTCGGGCAAAGTGGTGTCCATGCTTATAAACCCTACTGGTTTCATTGGGCGACAGGGGTTGAGATGTAATTTCATCCCAATGTCGGGTAAAAGTCCCACAAAATTGGAAGAGACATCTCCGAAATGACCCATACAGTCATGACGGGGATGTAAAACCTCAAATCAAACAAAATCTGTGCCTTATGGTTTTGGGGAAAAATATTTTTTTTTTTTTTAAGTTTTTTTCCAGTATAAGTCTATAGGAGCTAATGAGCCCTGGGGCTTGGACAATTTTGACCCAAAGGGCACGGTTGGCAGGATTTATGTAGGCGACCATTTTGTGTTGCTATATACTAAATAACTAAGGTATGTACTTCATGGTTTCAAAGAAGATGTTTGAAGCTTTTTCCCATTATAAGTTTGTTGGAGTTAAGGGGCCACAGGATTTGGACCCCAGGGGCATGATTGGCAGGATTCATGTAGGCGACCATTGGACATTGCTACATGCTAAATACCTAAGCTCTGGGACTAATGGTTTCAGAGAAGAAGATTTTTGAAGATTTTTTTCCCCATTTTAAGTTTTTTTTTTTTTTTTTTTTTTCATTATAAGGGCCCTGTGGTTTCAGAGAAGAAGATTTTTGAAGTTTCTCCAATTGTACGTCTATGGAAGCTAAAGAGCCCTGGGGTGTGGCCAATTTGGATCCCAGGGGCATAACTGGCAGGATTTATGTAGGTGGCCACTTGATGTTGCTACATACTAAAAATCTAAGCTCTGGGCCTTATGGTTTCATAGAAGAAGATTGTTTAAGTTTTTTTTCCATTATAAGTCTATTGGAGGTGATGAGCTCTGGTGTGGCCAATTTTGACCCCAGGGGCAGGGTTAGCAGGATTTATGTAGCTGGCTATTTTATGTTGCTAGACACTAAATATCTATGTTCTGTGCTTCACAGTTTCTGAGAAGAAGATTTTTAAGCTTTTTTCCATTATGAGTCTATGGGAGCTAAGGGGCCCCAGGGTGTGGCCCATTTGGAACCCCAGGGGCATGATTAGCAGGAAATATGTAGGTGAACACTTGCCGTTACTACGTGCTAAATATCTAAGCTCTGGGCCCTGTGGTTTCAGAGAAGAAGATTTTTGAAGTTTTTTTTTCCATTATGAGTCTATGGGAGCTAAGGGAGTCCCAGGGTGTGGCCCATTCGGACCCCACGGGCATGATTGGCAGGATTTATTTGGGTGACCTTTTGCCATTGCTACATGCTAAATATCTAAGCTCTGGGCCCTGTGGTTTCAGAGAAGAAGATTTTTGAAGCTTTTTTTCCATTATGAGTCTATAGGAGCTAAGGGGCCCCGGGGCGTGGCCTTTTTGGACCCCAGGGGCATGATTGGCAGGAATTATGTAGGTGACCACTTGCCGTTGCTATGTGCTAAATATCTAAGCTCTGGGCGCTGTGGATTCAGAGAAGAAGATTTTTGAAACTTTTTGTTCCATTATGAGTCTTTGGGAGCAAAGGGGCCCCGGCGTGTGGCCCATTTGGAACCCAGGGGCATGATTGGCAGGAATTATGTAGGTGACCACTTGCCGTTGCTACACGCCAAATATCTCAGCTCTGGGCCCTGTGGTTTCAGAGAAGAAGATTTTTGAAGCTTTTTTTCCAATTATGAGTCTACAGAAGCTAAAGGGCCCCGTGGCATGGCCCGTTTGGACCCGAGGGCATGATTGGCAGGAATTATGTAGGTGACCACTTGCCGTTGCGACATGCTAAATATCTAAGCTCTGGGCCCTGTGGTTTCGGAGAAGAAGATTTTTGAAGCTTTTTGTTCCATAATGAGTCTATGGGAGCGAAGGGGCCCCGGGGCGTCGCCCATTTGGAACCCAGGGACATGATTGGTAGGAATTATGTAGGTGACCACTGGCCGTTGCTACATGCTAAATATCTAAGCTCTGGGCCCTGTGGTTTCAGAGAAGATTTTTGAAGCTTTTTTCCAGTATGAGTCTATCGGAGCTAAGGGGCCCCAGGGTGTGGCCAATTTGGACCCCAGGAGCATGATTGGCAGGAATTATGTAGGTGACCACTTGCCGTTGCTACATGCCAAATATCTCAGCTCCCGGCCTTGTGGTTTCAGAGAAGAAGATTTTTGAAGCTTGTTTTTCCATTGTGAGTCTATAGGAGCTAAAGGGCCCCGGGGCGTGGCGCATTTGGTCCCCAGGGGCATGATTGGCAGGAATTATGTAGGTGACCACTTGCCATTGCTACATGCTAAATATCTAAGCTCTGGGCCCTGTGGTTTCCGAGAAGAAGATTTTTGAAGCGTTTTGTTCCATGATGAGTCTATGGGAGCGAAGGGGCCCCGGGGCGTCGCTCATTTGGAACCCAGGGGCATGATAAGCAGGAATTATGTAGGTGACCACTTTCCGTTGCTACATGCTAAATATCTAAGCTCTGGGCCCTGTGGTGTCAGAGAAGAAGATTTTTGAAGCTTTTTTTCCATTATGAGTCTATGGGAGCGAAGGGGCCCCGGGGTGTGGCCAATTTGGACCCCAGGGGCATGATTGGCAGGAATTATGTAGGTGACCACTTGCCGTTGCTACATGCTAAATATCTAAGGTCTGGGCCCTGTGGTTTCCGAGAAGAAGATTTTTGAATCTTTTTGTTCCATTAGGAGTCTATGGGAGCGAAGGGGCCCCGGGACGTCGTCCTTTTGGAACCCATGGGCATGATTCGCAGGAATTATGTAGGTGACCACTTGCCGTTGCTACATGCTAAATATCTAAGCTCTGGGCCCTGTGATTTCAGAGAAGATTTTTGAAGCTTTTTTTCCATTATGAGTCTATGGGAGCTAAGGGGCCCCGGGGTGTGGCCAATTTGGACCCCAGGGGCATGATTGGCAGCAATTATGTAGGTGACCACTTGCCGTTGCTTCATGCCAAATATCTCAGCTCTGGGCCCTGTGGTTTCAGAGAAGAAGATTTTTGAAGCTTTTTTTTCCATTATGAGTCTATAGGAGCTAAAGGGCCCCTGGGCTGGCCCATTTGGACCACAGGGGCATGATTGGCAGGAATTATGTAGGTGACCACTTGCCATTGCTACATGCTAAATATCTAAGCTCTTGGCCCTGTGGTTTCCGAGAAGAAGATTTTTGAAGTATTTTGTTCCATGATGAGTCTATGGGAGCGAAGGGGCCCCGGGGCGTTGCCCAGTGGAACCCAGGGGCATGATTGGCAGGATTTATGTAGGTGACCACTTGCCGTTGCTACATGCTAATTATCTAAGCTCTCGGCCCTGTGGTTTCAGAGAAGAAGATTTTTGAAGCTTTATTTCCATTATGAGTCTATGGGAGCGAAGGGGCCCCGGGGTGTGGCCAAATTTTACCCCAGGGGCATGATTTGCAGGAATTATGTAGGTTACCACTTGCCGTTGCTACATGCTAAATATCTAAGCTCTGGGCCCTGTGGTTTCAGAGAAGAAGATTTTTGAAGCTTTTTTTCCATTATGAGTCTATGGGAGCTAAGGGGCCCCGGGGTGTGGCCAATTTGGACCCCAGGGGCATGATTGGCAGGAATTATGTAGGTGACCACTTGCCGTTGCTACATGCTAAATATCGAAGCTCTGGGCCCTGTGGTTTCCGAGGAGATGATTTTTGAATCTTTTTTTTTTCCATTTTGAGTCTATAGGAGCTAAAGGGCCCCGGCGCGTGGCCCTTTTGGACCCTAGGGGCATGATTGGCAGGAATTATGTAGGTGACCACTTGCCATTGCTACTACTAAATATCTAAGCTCTGGGTCCTGTGGTTTCCGAGAAGAAGATTTTTGAACCTTTTTGTTCCATTGTGAGTCTATGGGAGCGAAGGGGTCCCGGGGCGTGGCCAATTTGGACCCCAGGGGCATGATTGGCAGGAATTATGTAGGTGACCACTGGCCTTTGCTACATGCTAAACATCTAAGCTCTGGGCCCTGTGGTTTCAGAGGAGAAGATATTTTAATTTTTCCCCATTGTAAGTCTATGGGAGCTATATGTTGCCATAGCAGAATTCCAATCTGATCAGCCCTTATGCAGCCTTTCCCCCTACCTGATGATGCTTCTCATGAAATTTGATCAAGATTGTCCATGGGGTATTAGAGATATACTTATTTGAAAATGTTTACGGACGCACGCACGGACGCACGACGGACGACGGACAAAATGTGATCACAAAAGCTCACCATGTCACTACGTGACAGGTGAGCTAAAACTGATGTTTTTCTCAATATCTCAGCTAATAAATGCGATAGGAAGGCGCGGTAAACGGCAGTCTTCATCATTTTTAAAGCGACTAAGTAAAGAGAGAAAACATCCGAAATTCGGAGACAAACATTTTTCTCGATCTTCCCAGCAGAAGAAAAAAATGACGTTTTTCTCAATATCTCAGCTAATAGATGCGATAGGAAGGCGCGGTAAACGGCAGTCTTCATCATTTTTAATAGCGACTAAGTATAGAGGAAAAAATCCGAAATTCGGAGACAAAAATTTTTCTCGATCTTCCCAGAAGAAAAAAAAATGATGTTTTTCTCAATATCTCAGCTAATAAATGCGATAGGAAGGCGCGGTAAACGGCATTCTTCATCATTTTATAGCGACTAAGTATCGAGAGAAAAATCCGAAATTCGGAGACAAAAATTTTTCTCGATCTTCCCAGCAGAAGAAAAAAATGATGTTTTTCTTAATATCTCAGCTAATGAATGCGATAGGAAGGCGTGGTAAACGGCAGTCTTCATCATTTTTATAGCGACTATGTATAGAGAGAAAAAATCCGAAATTCGGACACAAAAAATTTTATCGATCTTCCCAGCAGAAGAAAAAAATGATGTTTTTACTCAATATCTCAGCTAATAGATGCGAAAGGCAGGCGCGGTAAACGGCAGTCTTCATCCTTTTCATAGCGACTTATAATAGAGAGAAAAAAATCCGAAATTCGGAGACAAAAATTTTTCTCGATCTTCCCAGCAGAAGAAAAAAATGATGTTTTTTCTCAATATCTCAGCTAATAAATGCGATAGGAAGGCGCGGTAAACGGCAGTCTTCAACATTTTTATAGCGACTAAGTATAGAGAGAAAAAATCCGAAATTCGGAGACAAAAATTTTTCTCGAACTTCCCAGCAGAAGAAAAAATGATGTTTTTCTCAATATCTCAGCTAATAAAGGCGATAGGAAGGCGCGGTAAACTGCATTCTTCATCATTTTATAGCGACTAAGTATAGAGAGAAAAAATCCGAAATTCGGAGACAAAAATTTTTCTCGATCTTCCGAGCAGAAGAAAAAAATGATGTTTTTCTCAATATCTCAGCTAATAGATGCGATAGGAAGGCGCTGTAAACGGCATTCATCATCATTTTTTAGCGACTAAGTATAGAGAGAACAAATCCGAAATTCCGAGACAAAACTTTTCTTCGATGGTCCCAGCAGAAGAAAAAAAAGATGTTTTTCTCAATATCTCAGCTAATAAATGCGATAGGAAGGCGCAGTAAACGGCAGACTTCATCATTTTTATAGCGACTTAGTGTAGAGGGAAAATGATCCGAAATTTGGAGACAAAAATATTTCTCGATCTTTCCAGCAGAAGAAAAAAATGATGTTTTTTTCTCAATATCCAAGCTAATATATGCGATAGAAACGCGCAGTAAACCGCATACATCATCTTTTGAAGAGACTTTGTATGTAGTCTTCTTTTTTTTTTTTTTTTTTTTCTTCTTGTTCTGTTGTTCTGCTAACTTGACCATTTCTTCTGTTGGTTTAGTTGTTTTGCTAATATGACCATTTTCTACTCGTTCTGCTCTAATGTTAATTTGACCAATTCGTTCTGCTGTTCTGCTGTTCTGCTAACTTGACCAATCCGTTCTGCTCGTTCTGCTGTTCTGCTAACTTGACCATTTCGTTCTGCTCGTTCTGCTGTTCTGCTAACTTGACCTGGCTCCATAAATTACGGTACTTTCGAGTTACTAACACTAACCACTACGAGGTGATTAAGATATACTTTAGGTCGTCGTAAGCCTTAAGAGAGCTTCGAGTTACCAACCCCAGGACTCTTCATGGGCAGTATTAGAACTTGTTAAACTGATTTCACCCTCCAGTATTTACTTATGTAAATATGTTCTATAAAAGGGTTATCCTTTGGAAGCAAGGAATACACCACAGAACTGGAAAATATGAAGTGTACATGTTTTCTGGGCTAGACTATCTAGTTTCGGCCAATTAGGCCTCAGCAGTGACCCACAAATATTTTTTAATATTCCACAATGGAATCAATGATCCGAAAGGACAAGAAAATATAAACTACACTATAATGTAGGGCCGGGAGACGTTTTACGGCTGCCACACATTCCCAGACATCTGCTGTAGTGACGTTAAATATGTTCTATAAAAGGGTTCTATGTTCTATAAAAACTCCATTTTATAGCTATCTAAATGGGTTCAACGGAAATATGAAGTGCAATAACAAAACAGGGCGCTTCACACCAAATGCAGGGAAGTGAAACACACGTAAAACTGTCTTTACAAGCACACGACGCAGCTGAGTTTGACAATGGGAGACCTTCATTGGTAATCTGTTGACGCCGTTTGGCGTATATTTCACTAGATATCTATTTTTAATTTAACATACGAAATCAAAATGTCTCAAATCACGCGGATGGAAACTAAACATGTAACAATATGTGCAGTAACAACAAAACTCCATTACGCAAACACGCCTATACAAATACTATGGAACAGTATTTAGGTAAAATCTCAATTATGCAACATTGAGATTGCAATATGCAATTTTGATATTCTGTTATGCTATATTTATGGAACAGGATTTAGGTAAAAACTCAATTATGCAACATTGAGATTGCAATATGCAATTTTGATATTCTGTTATGCTATATTCAGTTACAATTGTGCAAAATATGCCGCTTCTGCTTCTTCTAGTTCTCATTATTCTCGTTAAGTGGCGCTGTGATCGTTTTTCCGTAAACGTCCGCCTGTATTCGGAAGATACCAAAAAGAATCTGCAAGCGTATTGGTGACACGGAGGAGTGAAAGAAACGAGAGAACTATATTTTTGGCATAAAACGGACGATTTGGGGACATTACACCCTTGCCGATAAAATCGTTTACACATAATTTTTATTTTATATTTCAGACCAGGAATCAGCTTTGCTGTGTTTGTTTTGTGTCCATGTTTTATCTAAATATATCGCAAATGTGTTCAGGCCATTGCACCTCTAAAATATAAATTTGTTGTAAATACTTATAATAATTTTGTATGGCACAGAAAGGCTCCTGTCCAATGTCGTGTAGACCTTGGTGAGACTGCTCCTTTATGATCACCTGAAGCAAACATAGTTACAACTCTCTTTTGTGAAAATGCTTTCAGATGAGAAACGACTTACGTTCCCTCTAACATTTATTTCTGATTTAGGGCATATCCAACGGAATTCTAAAACTAGGCATTTTGGTTCTGTTGTTTGATTTGATGTTTAACGTCACCTTCAACACAGTATAGATCATTTTGGAGACGTTGCTTCCACTTTTGTGGGACTTTTACCCGACACTGAGATGAAATGACATCTCCAAGCCCTGTCGCCCAATGAAACCAATAGGGTTTGTAAGCACCGCCTTGGCTCGGTAGACTTAGATCCTCTAAGCGGTTTACCAGTACTGGTGTGCGGGTCGGTTTCAGTTCATGCAGCCTATCTATTTCTTCAAGCCCCGATGGCCGGGGGTATGATTCCCAGTTTGTTTTGTCACATGTTTATATAGATGTTCGTAACTGTTTGTGTTAAATGCATTCATTAATTTATCAGAAAATAGAAAACTATCTGACTTTTTATACTAGATTTTTGGCTTCAAGTGACAAAACGCAAAGGTTTCCACTTTTTAGCTCACCGTCACGTAGTGACGAGGTGAGCTTTTGGGATCACTTTTCGTCCGTCGTCCGTCGTCAGTCCGTGCGTGCGTCCGTGCGTCCGTAAACAATTTCTTCAAACGACATCTCCTCCTAAACCACTGATCGGATTTTGACCAAACTTCACAGGAATGGTGGTCCCCTTTCAAAGTTGTTCAAATGGTTCCGGTCCGTTGCACATCTAGGTCATAGGAGCCAAAAATAGATTTTTTTTTTCACCAAAAACTTAAAAAATCTTCTTCTCTGAAACCACAAGGCCCAGGTCTTTGATATTTGGTATGAAGCTTCATCTAGTGGACCCCTACCAAGATTGTCCAAATTATAGTGCTGGGGCCAAAAATGCCCCCGCTCTGGGGCCCTTTGGTTTTACATGGGCTTATATAGGGAAAATCTTTAAAAATCTTCTTCTCTGAAACCGCAAAGCCCAGTTCTTTGATATTTGGTATGAAGCTTCATCTAGGGGACCCCTACCAAGATTGTCCAAATTATAGTGCTGGGGCCAAAAATGCCCCCGCTCTGGGGCCCTTTGGTTTTACATGGGCTTATATAGGGAAAATCTGTATAAATCTTCTTCTCTGAAACCGCAAAGCCCAGTTCTTTGATATTTGGTATGAAGCTTCATCTAGGGGACCCTTACCAAGAGTGTTCAAATTATAGTGCTGGAGCCAAAAATGCCCCCGCCCCGGGGCCCTTTGGTTTTACATAGGCTTAAATAGGAAAAATCTTTAAAAATCTTCTTCTCTGAAACCGCAAGGCCTAGGTTTTTGATATTTGGTATGAAGCTTCACCTAGTGGACCCCTACCAAGATTGTTCATATTATAGCCCTAGTGGACCCCTACCAAGATTGTTCATATTATAGCCCTGGGGCCAAAAATGCCCCTGCTCGGGGGCCCTTTGGTTTTACATGGGCTTATATATGGAAAATCTTGAAAAATCTTCTTCTCTGAAACCGCAAGGCCCAGGTCTTTGATATTTGGTATGAGGCTTCATCTTGTGGACCCCTACGAAGATTGTTCAAATTATAGTGCACGGGCCAAAAATGCCCCCGCCCCGGGACCCTTTGATTTTTCATAGGCTTATATAGGGAAAATCTTTAAAAATTTTCTTCTCTGAAACCGTAAGGGCCATGTTTTTGATATTTGGTATGAAGCTTCATCTAGTGGACCCCTACCAAGATTGTTCAAATTATATTGCTGGGGCCAAAAATGCCCCCGCCCCGGGGCCTTTTGGTTTTACATGGGCATATATAGGGAAAATCTTTAAAAATCTTCTTCTCTGAAACCGCAAGGCCCAGGTCTTTGATATTTGGTATGAAGCTATACCTAGTGGACCCCTACCAAGATTGTTCAAATTATAGTTCTGGGGCCAAAAATGCACACGCCCGAGACCCTTTGGTTTTACATAGGCTTATATAGGGAAATCTTAAAAAATCTTCTTCTCTGAAACAACATGTCCCAGGTCTTTGATATTTGGTATGAAGCTTCACCTAGTGGACCCCTATCAAGATTGTTCAAATTATAGCCCACGGGCCAAAAATGCTCCCGCTCCAGCGCCATTTGGTTTTACATAGACTTATATGGGGAAAATCTTGAAAAATTTTGTCTCTGAATTCACAAGGCCTAGGTCTTTGATATTTGGTATGGAGCTTCATCTAGTGGACCTCTACCAAGATTGTTCAAATTATAGCCCCTGCCCTGGGGCCCTTTGGTTTTACATAGACTTATATATAGAGATAATCTTTGGAAATCTTCTTCTCTGAAACAGCAAGACCTAGGTCTTTGATATTTGGTGTGAAGCTTCATCTAGTGGACCTCTATCAAGATTCTTTAAATTATAGCTCTGAGGCCAAAAATGTCCCCGCCCCGGGGCCATTTGGTTTTACATAGGCTATGTAGGGAATATCTTTAAAAAATGGTCTCTGAAACCCCAAGGCCCAGGTCTTTGATATTTGGTGTGTAGCTTCATCTAGTGGACCTTTGCCAAGATTGTTCAAATTATAGGCTTTGTTGATATTTGGTATGAAGCTTCACCTTTTTAGACCTCCCTCAACATTATGCACATTGTAGCCCTGGGGTCAATAATGGCCCTCCCAGAGGCCCACTTGTAACTCTGTCATATGGGTCAGGTGAGCGATCCAGGGCCATCATGGCCCTCTTGTTTGAGAAAAACACAACGCGCAGCAAATTCTTTCATACCGGAGTGCAGGTGGAAAACCCGCACCTGCAACAATGTAACATATCAAGCGCTGGAAGCCTCTGTGGTGTAGTGGTTATGCTACTCGCCTCATTAACCAGGGATCGCAGGATCGACCCCGGCTTCTCCAGAATTTCGGATGAGTCTTTAAACCCAGGTCCCATCTCCGTATGACCTTAGCTGTTGTCGAGACGTAAAGCTAAAAACGCACTCACATACCAAGCGCATCCCACCATAAAATAACATCTTTATAATTCTTACCCCCCCCCCCCCCCCACACACACACACACACACACACACTTGATCCCCACTTTTATAGGGTAAAACTGGGATTGACAGGAGTAAACATTATTTTTCTCATTTCTACTCCAAAATATAGATTGTGGGTACTCGTTAAAATGGGATCGAAGAGGTGCTTCTAACGTGTACCCAACATGTATATTTTAAGCAACAGTCAGAAAAATATCATCACGACTTTTCATCTTTCAATTTTTGTTGTTGTATTTTTCGGCGGTAAAATGTACAAATCTAATGCATCAAAAACATTTTTTTTTTCTGGATTCTGTAAACTTTAATAATAAGTAAATAAATAAATAAATAAATAGATAATGTCGTTAAGTTCCGCCAGGTAAACCTGGGTACGCTGTACGCGGTCTAACTGTAATAAAACAAGAAGAAAAAAAACTTTGGTGTAGACCTAATACATGGAAATACATGTAAGTACAAAATGGTTTGGATTCAGCCACTCCATTTGCCAAATCGTTACATGTAGAACTTGAAGAAATATGTAGTAGGCTGGTTAAGACAGTCGCGACACTAGCTCAGCAAGGTTTTGCTGGCTGAAGACAGACGGACGGACGGACGAACTGACAGACGACCAGCTAATAGTTTCGCGTTGTGATTCTGTTGGATGAAAGCTATCCTGCCCCAGTCTAACTTATGAAGACAGACAGACGGACATATGAATAGGACAGCTGTCATTGTGACCACAAGTGCGTTTCTATGGTTGTGGGTCGGGGCTGAGAATGAGTAAGTACTGTTCATGTTAATGGATGAAGTATTTACATCAGAATTACAATGGGAATTGGGGAACTAGTTGTTGTTTTCCAAATTCCCCGTGTGGTCAGCTGGTGAGGTCCCAGGGAACGAATCCCCGTTGCCGGTGAACAGAGAGACAAACTGGTTTTGAAGGTCAACGGGCGTCATAAGCACATTAGCGATACGCTGTGCGGACATATACATACTTCTATAATATCCAAACATTTGAGTTTTGAGTGAGGTTGCAATTAGTAAATAATATCTTTATAAGTAACACCTCAGAAGGATCAGATTTATGAAAATTATATGAATTAATCAATTTTAACAATAATTGCTCATTTCAAATCCACGGATTCGGCACAGACTAATCCCTCATGGTAATTTAGTAAATGTTCAACGATAGAGTATTTTCCCCTTCGTCAAACAAGTATTAACTTTTAAATAAAAATCCTGTTTCTCATAAATAAGGAACCGCGCTGTAAAATTTATTTTAAAGATGCAAACGTACACATTATTGTAAATAACCGAATTATTGAATAGCTGGATAAAATTTATCGCTGCTGGCTTGAATTTGGCCCCTGGAAAAACGAATGCGATCTTCTCAAACGGACGCTTGTCATCGGAAAAAATACGGCAAATCCACGGACATTACCGAACGTTACCGTCACCTCAATGACTGGTACCCCGTCTAACCACAGCAGAATCGAAACTGAATAATGCAAAATATGACGTCCAAATGCCATATTTAAATACAAAGGTCTCAAATT
Organism: Lucinisca nassula; assembly: GCA_963580285.1. Lineage (NCBI taxonomy): Eukaryota > Metazoa > Mollusca > Bivalvia > Lucinida > Lucinidae > Lucinisca > Lucinisca nassula. The sequence goes on from OY757011.1 coordinate 96,375,546, forward strand.
AGAATGTGCATGTTGCATATTCGAATAAAGTAGAAAGATATGGAAAGGTTCATAATGCAAAGTGCAGTTTCAACAATTCATATTGTAATTGCATATTGCATAATTGAGTTTTTACCTTAATACTGTTCCATAAAATACATTGCCACCTTTATCGCCGAAAAAACACGAAAAATTTATGATGAAAAATTGTGATATTTTCCTTATTTCTGCTCACAATACAGATTGTGGGCACTCGTTAGAACCGCCTCAGATTGTGGGCACTCGTTAGAACAGAACCGTCTCATCGAGGCGGTTCTCACGAGTAACAACAATCTATATTTTAGAGCAGAAAAAAGAAAAATAAGGTATACCCCCGGAAACCACAGTTTTACTATATAAAAGTGGGGTTCAAGGGGGTCAAAATTATATAGGCGTGTTTACGTGATGCAATCAACACTTATTGAGGCTGCAAACATATGGCCGCCTTTGGACGACAAGGAGTATTAACTAATGGGTCTTCAACTCCGAAAGTTATACAATGCTAACAATTTCCCTCAATTGCATTGCATGTATAATATACTTAATTAAGATAAAAATATAAGTGAAGGCAATGATCAGGAATCGAAAACCCCCACCTGCAATAAAAACACCAAAATAATGGATATAATAACCTTACACCTCTAATCCAAGACACCAAATAGAACACCCACGTATAACAACTCCATCGTTATTAAAACATCACAAGCAGAAATCCAAAAGGACAGTTTCTTTTACGCATAGTGTTTTTGTTTGTTTGTATTGGAGCTTAACGGCCCAGTCAACATTATTTAGGTTATTTTTAGCCCTACTGTCATGAAACTTCATACACATACTTACCATCACAAGATCTACATTCTGACAAAGGAGAATAACTGTATTGCTTTTGCGGGCTTACATCAAACCTTGCTCAAAACATGGTTGTTCTTTGAAGAAGCTGATGACTGAAATTTCTACTGCTTTTGGACCTTCTTGTGTGTCTTATGAACTGGAACTGACCGTTTCAAGGCGGTTTTTCTGCGGCGGTTTATTTATGTTGTTGTTTGTTGCTTACTGTATGTATCACTTGTGTCTTTTTATTTTGGATGGCCATTTGGCCATTTTGTGGGAAAGTAACTGTCCTTATGGCCTTCCTTTGTTTAGGTTTCCATTATGGTCTGGTCGCATCATGTTTGTGTTTCTTTCCCTTTGGTGTCTTTGATGGGTTGAGTAAGTTAATTGCATCGATTCCTGATCTTTGTTTTACTTCTACTTATGACACAGTTCGGCGGTGGAGAAAGAAATTTGAATGTGGTATAGAGTCCATCAAAATGCACCGATATCAGGAGGCCAAAATCTGCATCTCGTTTCTAAAATAAAGGAAATCACTGAAGGAGATGCCAGATTTACAGTTCGCGATATTGCACGAAAGGTAGGCATATCTCTATCAACGGTTCAACTTGTTTTGAAGAAGCATTTGAAAGAGACGTTGCTTCCAATTTTGTGGGACTTTTACCCGACATTGAGATGAAATGACATCTCAAGCCCTGTCGCCCAATGGAACCAATAGGGTTTATTAGCATGGACGGTCCGCCTCGCACCGCGGTTCCTGGACAGGCTTAGATCCTCTAAGCGGTTTACCAGTACTTGTGTGCGGGCCAGATTCAGCTCTGCGTGGAAGCATCATGCAGCCCATATATTTCTTCAAGCCCCTATGGGCGGGGGCGCAAAGCCCGCACAGTATAAGATTGAGACTCAGAGGTATGCGTTTTAGGATACCTCTGTGTTTGGATTGTAAATGGTTTTAAGGACTCATCCAGAGATGATTTTTTTTTTTTTGCTAAATTCTAAATTCAGCCACCCACCCAACTGAGGTAATGGCCAAATATGACCCACTCAGTATAAGAAGATAGATAGATAGACTATTTTGCTTTTGTCCGTGTGTTTAACCAAAAACTTTACCTCGGTCATAACCTTGGACCCCACCCGTCGGGGCATGAAGAAATAGATTGTCTGCATGATGCTTTCACGCAGAGCTGAAACCGATCGCACACGAGCACTGGTAATCCGCTTAGAGGATCTGAGCATGCCCATGCAAAGCAGTGCGAGTCGGACCGTCCATGCTTATAAACCGGTTTTTGTTTCACTGGGCGTCATGGCTTGAGATGTCATTTCATCACAATGTCGGGTATTAGTCCCACAAAATTGGAAGCAACGTCTCCAATATAGTGTTGACATGGACGTTAAACCTCAATTCAATGGCCCCCGCCCATAGGGGCTTGACGAAATATATGGAATGCATGATGCTTCCACGCAGAGCTGAATCCGGCCTGCACACTAGTACTGGTAAACAGCTTAGAGGATCTAAGCCTGCCCAGGAACCGCGGTGCGAGGCGGACCGTCCATGCTAATAAACCCTATTGGTTTCATTGGGAGACAGGGTTTGAGATGTCATTTCATCTCAATGTCGGGTAAAAGTCCCACAAAATTGGAAGCAACGTCTCCAAAATGACCTTTACAGTGTTGATGGGGACGTTAAACTTCAAATCACTTGACATCTTAAACCCTGCCGCCCAATGAAACCAATAGGGTTTATAAGCATGGACTTGCCAGCTCGCACCGCATTGCCTGAGCAGGCTTAGATCCTCTAAGCGGTTTACGTCAATTTTGTGGGATTTTTACCCGACATTGAGATGAAATGACATCTTAAACCCTGCCGCCCAATGAAACCAATAGGGTTTATAAGCATGGATGTGCCAGCTCGCACCGCATTGCCTGAGCAGGCTTAGATCCTCTAAGCGGTTTACCAGTACTCGTGTGCGGGTCAGTTTCAGCTCTGCGCGGAAGCATCATGCAGTCCATCTATTTCTTCGAGCCCCGATGGGCGGGGGCTAGGATCACTGATGAGGCCGGGCTATGTTAGAATCTGACAACTCCTGTTGAACAAAAACATGTGCTATAATTGATTATCAAGCTTAAAACGTCAGTGACTATAAATCTGCAAATGTCGGTCGTTTTTGTCGGCTTCCCGTCACCTTTCTTTTCAAACGATTCTGTCTATCGCACACTCCTCGAACTCTGTACATTGTCTTTTTTCATGTTGAATATTGATTTAGTCCTTTTCAAAATTCATGCAAAAAAAAAAAAAAAATCCATTGGAGAACCCTCTTGAAATTAAGGTTTAAAAGAAAAGAGAAATAAATAAACGAACAAACCATTACAAAAACACACCCGTGTGACTTAGTGCATTCTTTCATATGTCCAAAATGACTACTTTTCCGATGAAAATTTGTGATATTTTTCTTATTGTTACTCTTAACGTAGGTTGTATGTACTCGTTAGAACCGCCTCAATAAGGCGGTTCTAACGAGTACCCACAACCTATCTCTTGGAGCAGAAATAAGCAAAATAATGCATACCCCTGTAAACCCCAGTTTTATGTAAATAAAGGGGGACTGCCAGGGGTGTTAATTTCACGGACATGTTCACGTGAGGAAAGACGAACGAACGAATAAAGAAAGAATGAATGAAAGAAAGAAAGATAACAGAAAAAAGAAGAATGAAGAAAAAAAGAAGAAATGAAGAAAGAAAACAGAATAAAGGAAGAAAGAAAGAAACATTGGGAATTCCCCAAATACGGAATAACCTATCAGTTTAAAGAAATATGAATCTCATAAATTTTATATCATTACAAATTCGATCCATTATTATCAGTTGAAGGTAATATAAGTAAGCAGGATATTCCAGAACAACTGGTAAACATTCAGGCATTGTTACACCGTTTCATATACCACTGTTTTGCCTTATAAACTTCTCAAGGGTATACTAACGTTAACCCTTTTTGGACCAAATGGAATCTTCCTCCTAATTTAATAGAAAGCCTCCGTTGTGTAGTGGTTACGCTTCTCGCCTTGTAAACCAGGGATTACAAGATCGATCCCGGGCTTCTCCAGACTTTCGGATGAGTCTTGTAACCAAGGTCCCGTCTCCATATGACCTTAGCTGTTGGTGGGACGTAAAACTCAAACACTCACTCACTCCTCCTTACATAAAACAGAAGTCCATTTCAAAATTTAGGAGTGTCAGGTTGTTTTTTCTTCAAAATTTATTTGGAAAATGACTGAACTTTTAGCAAACAGTGGAGGCCCTGATCAGACGCCGCGTTCTGCGGCGTCTGATCTGGGCCTGCACTGTTTGCCCGGGTACCCGTTTAGTAGAAAGACGCGGTGATTTTAGGGCACTCTTAGAAATCAATCGACTTCAGTCGGTCGGTTTTTCTGCGGGTCGTGCAATACTGCGTTCCAAGAATTCACCACGAAAACACGCCTATATAATTTTGACCCCCTTGAACTCAAATTTTATTTTGCAAAACTAGGGTTTACAGGGGTACACTTCATTTTCCTTATTTCTGCTCTAAAATATAGATTGTGGGTACTAGTTAGAATGAGGGGTTCTAACGAGTACTCACAATCTATATTTTGAGCAGAAATAAGAAAAAAATATTACAATTTTCCCTTGGCCCCCGCCAATCGGGGCTTGAGGAAATAGATGATCTGCATGATGCTTTCACGCGGAGCTGAAACTGACCGCACACGATAACTGGTAGACCGCTTAGAGGATCTAAGCCTGCCTAGGCAAAGCGGTGCGAGTCAGACCGTCCATGCTTATTAACTCTATTGGTTTCTTGGGGCGGCAGGGCTTGAGATGTCATTTAATCTCAATGTAGGGTAAAAGTCACACAAAATTGGAAGCAACGTCTCCAAAATGACATTTACGGTGTTGACGGGAACGTTAAACCTCGAATCAAACAATCAAACAAAAATCACAATTTTCCATCTTAAAATGTTCGGTTTTCAGCGGTAAAATTTACAATTATTTGTACAGGTGTGTTGTCGTAATGAAATTGTTCTTCAAAATTTTGAGCAAGTATGGTAATGAGTTGAGTGTCCGCATATTTAGGGTAAATATGGTATTGGAAGTAACATTCTATTTGGTGTGGCTCAAATGTCTCACAATTACTGATGTCCGGGACGTTGCGTAAATCTAATGACAGAGAATCAAATTTTGGGTCCACATTCAGGAAAAATATTACGAAAACACGCCTATTCAAATACAGTGTAACCTTTATGGCCGAAAAATGAAAATTTTAAGATGAAAAATTGTGATATATTTTTTTTATTTCTTCTCAAAATATATCTTGTTGGTACTCATTTAGGCGGTTCTAACGAGTATCCAAACTCTATATTTTAGAGCAGATATAAGAAAAATAAGATTTACTCTTGTAAACCCCAGTTTTTCTATATAAAAGTGGGGTTGGAGGGGGTCAAATTTTCGTGATGAGATGAAAACAGAAGCTACTGTTTGAAAACGTTGTGTATAAAGCATACTTTTGGAAACAAAGAACGTACTCCTATCCCTTAAATCACGTGAACAAAATCCTGAAATTAACACACGGGTAAACCCCACTTTATATCGAGAAAACGGGGGGTGGGGGGTAACCGAAGATCATGGTGAGCTTTTCTAACCGTGAGATGTCCTGCGTCGTTGTTTCGTTGTTTGTCGTGCGCCATGCGTGCGTTAACGATTTCTTGTTAGCACTCTAGAGGCCACAGTTTTGGTCAAATCATCATCAAAGTTGGTCAGAATGATTATCATGACAATATCTGTGTAAAGTTTAAATACGGGTTATGTCGGGTCAAGTAGGTCAACAGGTCAAATCGAAGAAAAAATAGTGACCACTCTAGAGGTTACAGTTTTGGTCCAATCGTTATCAATCTTATTCGAAATAAATATCAGGCTTCAATTCGGACACACCGGTTTTCGCACCCTCTAAATCTGATTCAGAGTCAGCCTAAATTAAATAAAAAATCATCTTGAAAGGGCCTTAAAAACAAAAACAAAACAAACAAAAAAAAAAACAAAAAAAAAACGAGCGGAGTTTCCATGTCTCGAACATTACGATAACACACCCTTGCGACATAGTGCAATTTGTAACATCCCAAAATGCCGGACTACTTTTCTGATGACAGTCCGTGATATTTTTCTTATTTATACAGCAATATAGGTGGTGAATGCTTGTTAGAACAGCCTCATTGAGGCGGTTCTAATCAGTATCCACAACCTATGTACTGAAGCAGAAATTCCACAAACCATCACGTGAACAAGTCCGTGAAATGAACACCCCCTTACACCCCACTTTATATAGAGAAAACTGGGGTTTACGGGGGTAAACAATGTTTTTCTTATTTCTGCTCTAAGACATAGGTTGTTGGTACTCGTTAGAACCGCCTCAATGAGGCGGTTCTAACGAGTACCCACAACCTATGTTTGCAGTATAAATAAGAAAAATATCACAGATTTTCGTCAGAAAAGTAGCCATAATTGCACTATATCGCACGGGTGTGTTATCGTAATGCAATGTATACCCATAAACCCTTGTTTTCTCTATAAAACTTGTTTTCAGGGGTGGGGTGTTCATTTCACGGACTTGCTCACATGATGACATCGATGGTTCGTTTACCATTACGATCCCAGTAAGCATTCTACATAAATCTACAGCGGGCCGTTAGCGGCCCGCTGTAGATTTATGTAGAATGCTAGCAGGGATACCACATCCGTGAAACATGGTGCAGTTTGTTATCTTTCAGAAATGTTATTTTTCTGATGAAAATTTGCGATTTTTTTCCTATTTATACTTCACACGTAGGTGGGCCTCGTTAGAACAGTCTCATTGAGGTGGTTTCAACGAATACTAATAGGTTGTGGGTGCTCGTTTGAACCGTCTAATCGAGGCGGTTTCAATAAGTACCTACAACCTATGCCTTGAAACAGAACTAAGAAAAAAATGATTACTCCTGTAATCCCCGGGTTCATCTATATTATCATCACGAAACCACGCCTATATAATTTAGTGCCCCCGCCCATTGGGGCTTGAAGAAATAAATGAGCTGCATGATGCTTCCACGCAGAGCTGAAACCAACCGCACATTGGTACTGGTAAACCGCTTAGAGTTTCTAAGCATGCCCAGGGAAAGCGGTGCGAGTTGGACCGTCCATGTTTATTAACCCTATTGGTTTCCTTGGGCGACAGGGCTTGAGATGTCATTTCATCTCACTGTCGGGTAAAAGTCCCACTAAATTGGAAGCAACGTCTGCAAAATGACCAACAAAGTGTTGACGGGGACGTTAAACCTCGAATCAAATAAAAAAAACTATATAATTTTGACCCCCTTAACCCCCAATTTTATACAGTAAAACTGGGGTTTACAGGGGTATTTTTTCATCTTAAAATTTTGTATTTGTATGTGCATGTTTTCGTAATGTAAACTGGGGCATAGTTTATACTAATTTATTTCAGTTCGATTGCGCTGATTGAATCGCTTCGAACACGCATTCCGGGTGTTGTCACGCTCGCGCGCGAGAGAGGCAGTGGCGTTAACACAACGTCTACATTTGTATCCATTTACACCTCGGTGGAGTGGGGCAGTGTCATTACGTGTCTTACCTATCCAAGGACACACCTCGATACCGGTGGCCGGATTCGAGCGCACAACCTCTCGATCATCATGAGGCGGTTCTAACGAGTACCCACAATCTATATTTTAGAGCAGAAATAAGAAACACTAAAGTTTACCGCCAGTAAACCCCAGTTGTACAAATAAAAGTGGGGTTCAAGGGGATCAGAATTATATAGGTGTGTTTTCGTGATGCAAAGTTACATGAACATAAAATAATTTCACTATAATGAAAACTTAACAAGCCACAAATTGGCCAAATGGCTATTCGAAATATAAAATATATTACAATGTAGCAGACAGACAGACAAGAAACGTGATTCACTTAAGCCAGCATTGTGGCATACAAGGATTTACAGTGAACGTATACATAATGGTAACAAGGTTGGCACGCAATCAACAATATATAAGCCAGTTTCTCAGTTATCAAGCTTCGCCATTTGGGGTGAGAACATTATTGACCATTTTACTGAAGGACGTTAAATAAAACTTATTCCAATCACCCAGATTCAAGTGGAAAGTCATTGTTTCCAAATAAAGCTGTTTAAATTGCACTTTAGATAGAAAGGACTCAGTAGGCGCTAATAGACCCCCATCAGGTAGGAAACGCCGGAATATGTATTAACCCATATATGCCAAGCGGCCCTTTTTTGGGACGTTGGCAAACAATGTAGACCCTGATCAGACGCCGCATAACGCGGCGTCTGATCTGGGTCTACACTGTTTGCTCAAACAACATACATTTTTGTACAACTTACATTAAACAAAACAAATCTGACACCCCTATAATTGAAAATGGACAACTCCAAATTTATATGATGGAAGATTCCATTGTCATATATGGGTTAATGTCATTTACCGCATACGCGAACAGCGAGGGCCCACGTCAGGGCTTTCACTGTTCGAACGCATGCAGCACTGGGTCCAAAGAAAATCCAAGCTTGGGATCAGAGAGTTAGCTTCTCTAAATTACTGATAATTAGCAATACGAGGGCGAGTCAATAAAAACAGCCTTAAAAAACTTATTTCTGGGTGAGATAGATCTCTTCTTTTTCGATTTAATTTAATGAAAACTTCCACCAAAGCTGTTCCAGTACCATCAGCACAGAACTGAAGAAGACAGGGTGCTTGTCTCCGACCCACTCCTCAACTGCCGCTTCGACTTCTTTGTTGGACCGCAGATGACGGCCACGGATATCCATTTTTCAAGTTTGGGAATAGGAAATAAATGTACATCATGAAAACACACCTATATACCTTTGACCCCCTTGAACCCCACTTTTATATAGTAAAACTGGGGCTTACAGGGGTAAACCTTATTTTTCTTATTTCTGCTCTAAAATAAAGATTGTGGGTACTCGTTAGAACCGCCTCGATGAGGCAGTTCTAACGAGTTCCAACAATCTATGTTTTGAGCATCGAGGCGGTTTTAACGAGTACCCACAATCTATATTTTGAGCAGAAATAAGAAAAATATTACGATTTTCCATCTGAAAATGTTCGCTTTTTCGGTTGTAACATTTACAATGCATTAGTAAAGGCGTGTTTTCGCAATGGTCACCAGGAGCTAAGTCGGAAGAACTTGATACGCGGGATGCGGTGTTAGATCGTCAGCGTGTTCCCATTCCCCTCAACAGCATCCATTGCAATTTTGCAAGTGTGGATTCTTGCATTGTCCTGTTGAAGCAAATCCCCTTTGGAGAGTTTACCTTGGCGTTTTTCACGGATCGCAGTTCTCAGTTGGTCTAGCAAATTTGCACAATACGCACCTGTTATTGTACTTTTCTTTGCTAGAAAGTCCAACATAATAATGCCTTTCGCGTCGTAAAATACAGTTGCTACATGTATCAAATTGTGAACAGATTGTTGCGTTTTTAACTTCTTTGACCGCGGAGGGCCCGACCCTACCCACTGCCGGCTTCGAGTTTTATACTCTGGCTCATAATAATGGACCCAGGTCTCATCTGTGAAAGAAAACCATCTTCCTTTGACCTACACCACTTCAACCATGCGCAGCATACTGATGCTCTGATTGCCATTTGCACGTCGCTATGGAATTTTGGGACCCAACGGGCTGTTAGCTTGCGCATACTCAAGCGATCATGTAAAATTGTTGAACCGCTACCATGTGAAATGTGTTATGCATTCGCTATTTCTTCCACCCTAATTCGCCTATCAGAGTACAGCAGATCCCGTACTTTTATTACACATTTCTTCATCGGTGTTATCTGATGGGCGCCCAGACCTAGTAGTTTTGTCTTCTGAAGACATTCTACCGCATTTGAATTCCCCAACCCAGAATTTAACTTGTGCATACGATGGTGTAAAAGTGTAAAAAGACCCATAAACATTGGTCAGCTCGCAATGTATTTCCTGACCATGTTTGACGTTCAATATCGTATGAGTGAATGACACAATAAGTGTGCAATACTGCGCTTATTTCCAGAGCGTGTTTTGGAATAAGGCATGAAAATCTTGGTTGTCTCGTTCAATTTGAAATGGAATAAGCTGGTTACTTATTGAATTACCCTCCTATATGCATGTAAAGGGGAACTATAACAATAATGCGCCATAACAGAAGACCCGCATCAGAACGGTCACTAAAATGATTTTTACTGAGGGAGGGGGTGGGGCTTAAATCGATTTTAAGTCCCTTGGTTCTGTCGTGATTCAGACAAATAATTTGTTCAATCCGAATGAAGAATTTCTAACACATCAGTGCAACATCTCGTAGAACATAACATCACGAAAACACGCCTATAAAATTTTGACCCGCTTGAACCCCACTCTTATATACTAAAACTGGGGGTTAGAGGGGTAAACCTTATTTTGCTTATTTCTGCTCTAAAATATAGATTGTGAGTACTCATTAGAACCGCCTCGATGAGGCGGTTCTAACGAGTACCCACGATCTATATTTCGAGCATAAATAGGAAAAATATCCCATTTTTTTGTCTTAAAATTTGGTAAAGTTGCCAGTACATTTGTATAGGCGTGTTTTCGTAATGAAAAATACAGAGAATACAGAGATGTAACAACCAGCAGGAGCAAACGAAAACCAACGGTTGGACTCCGTTTGAACATTTTTTGATCACATGAAAGCAATAACGACTTTATAAAGACAGCCATTACCAAGGCTTACAGTAATTTCATGGGATTCAATCACGCTTGAGACAGCTAATCAAAGCATATAGTCTGGGTTTAAATATTCTCTCTGTCACACTGTGGCAGATTACATCAGAATGATACAGAAATATTCATTTATTTTAGCCTGTAATTCACAATACGGTCATAAGTTCTTTTAAGTGTGTCTAGCCGACCAAATATAAAATTTAATTGTTTAGTTTCATGTAAACCATATACGAATATTGAATCTTCCACCTCATACGTTTGGAGAAGTTCACTTTCCACTTAAAGGGGTGTCAATTTTTTTTTTTTTTTTTTTTGTTTTTTGTTTTTTTGTTTTTTGTTTTTTTGCGGCGTCTGTGCCGGGTTTACGCTTTTCCAATGTCCAAGAAAAAGGACACTTAACGCTTGTATAGCGTCCAAAACATGCGACATTGGCATCACCTGAACAAGTCCGTGAAATGAACACCCCTAAACCCCACTTTATATAGAGAAAAAACTGGGGGTTACGGGGGTATACATTATTTTCCTTATTTCTGCTCCAAGACATAGGTTGTGGGTACTCGTTAGAACCGCCTCATTGAGGCGGTTCTAACGAGCACCCAAAACCTATGTTTGCAGTATCTATCAGAAAAATGTCACGGGTTTTTATCAGATAAGTAGCCAGTTTGTAGATATGAAAAATTGCACAGTGTATAGCCAGATCAGACACCTCAGAATATCACATATATTCGCAAGAAAATGTCATTTTAGGAGCTATGAATACTACTGTCATGTCACGCGGGAGTGCTTGTAAATGTTTGCCGCATGAAACCTGACGGTAAAAGCATAAACCCGCCATTAGAAAAACATTATTTTAAATAAAACAATCTTAATGGTTCCATTAAACTGAGGCATTTTGAGAATTGTGCTTATTTATCAACCTGAGTGCATTTTAAATGGATTGAAATTTATTTGTGATTTAGATATCTTATTTTGATTAAAGAGAAAGCAGAAAGTGTCGACAGTAGGCGAAAAGTGATTAACTTGCATCATCCCATTCCAACCTCATTACGCAAACACGCCTATACAAATACTTTGCCACCTTTATCGCCAAAAAAAGAAGAAAAATTTAAGTTGAAAAATTGTGATATTTTTCTTATTTCTGCTCAAATTATAGATTGTGGGCACGCGTTAGAACCGCCTCATCGAGGCGGTTCTAACGAGTACCCACAATCTATATTTTAGAGCAGAAATAAGAAAAATATCGAGGCGGTTCTAACGAGTACCCACAATCTATATTTTAGAGCAGAAATAAGAAAAATACCCCCGGAATACCAGTTTTACTATATAAAAGTAGGATTCAAGGTGGTAAAAATTATATAAGCGTGTTTTCGTGATGTGAAAATCAATGAAAGGTGCAGAGGTGAGCTGTGCAGACCCGGCTCAGACGTTGCATAATGCGGCGTCTGATCAGGTTCTACACTGTTTGCGACAAGGATGTCCGTCAACATAGAAGACAAAAATGACAAAAAGATTGTTCCAACATATACAAATGGGCAGTCCGAAAGTATAGAACACGGGTTAAAATACTTCAACGTCAATCATAAAAAACTTAAAAGAAAGACCCAGGGAGCGCCACAATCACAGGACGCAGCCCACTCTCGACACCAAGAGGAAGAGGAAAAATACATAAATAAAACAAGAATAATTACGAGTGTTTATGAAATGGAACAATCAACCCTTTCTTCCCCACACGGGGTGATCAGACCATTAGAAAACACTAAACAACAATGGCCAACAAATTCGCAGATATCCAACAAAAATAACAGCAAAACACCAACATTAAAGCGGTCAGCAGCATTTGCCACTGGGGTGGGGTGGGGGGGGGCTTAAATATCTTTTACCGACCGAATCTTCATCCTAGGTTAGTCTGTTGTTCCCTATGGGGCGCCCTTTTACTATTTATTCCATGTTTATAGATATCCATAATTATTATATTTCGAACCGTATTTGTTTATAGATATCAAAAATTATTTATGGATATCCATAATTCGAATTAATGATATCAGTAATTCGAATTATGGATATCCATAAATCGATCTGAATTATGGATATCCATAAATCGAATTATGTTTATCCATTATTCGATTTATGGATAACCATATTTCGAATTATGGATATCCAAAAATCTTTTGAATTTAGTTTTGTTGACATTTGACAAGAGTAGATTCTTGACGTCAGAAGAGTTAACTCTAGTAGGTCAACTGAACTTGCTCCATATGACAAATTTTCATTTGGGAATTGTCAGTCATTGAAAACTATCATATTGTACGGAAATATATCGTATTTAAATCTGTCGGAGACGCCTTTCAGGCATATGTCTTTCAGGCATACACCTCGTCAGGCATACGTCCTTCAGGCATTCGTCCCGTCGGACTTATGTGCTCAATGAAGCCTCTGAACGACCTGTACATGTATAGTCAGAACACCAACCAAATCAGCTAACTTAGCTAGTTTATAGCGTTTTGCCCGCATCACGTTAATGCGTCCGTATAATGAACACCCTCGAGACCCCACTTTATAAAGAGAAAACTGGGGTTTACGGGGTATGCATTATTTTCCCCCTTTTTGTTTTGCTCCAAGACATAGGCTGTGGTTCCTCGTCAGGAGCGCCCATATGAGGCGGTTCTTACGAGGACTTTAAGTTGAAATAAGAAAAATATATCAAATTGTCATCAGAAATTAACAGTTTGGGAGATATGAAAGAATGTTCTATGACACATGGATATACCGTAAAATTCCAATATTAAGACCACCTTTGGGACTGTTCAAAAGTGGTCTTTAAGACCACCTTTAGGACTGTTCAAAAGTGGTCTTTAAACCACTTTTGAACAGTCCCAAAGGTGGTCTCTGGCCAGAAGACTCTGTATGCAGAAAACACACACAAAAAAAATAACTGAAACTTTCCTAATAAGCTTTTTAAAGCAGAATATGAAATAAGAAAAATATATCAAATTGTCATCAGAAATTAACAGTTTGGGAGATATGAAAGAATGTTCTATGACACATGGATATACCGTAAAATTCCAATATTAAGACCACCTTTGGGACTGTTCAAAAGTGGTCTTTAAGACCACCTTTAGGACTGTTCAAAAGTGGTCTTTAAACCACTTTTGAACAGTCCCAAAGGTGGTCTCTGGCCAGAAGACTCTGTATGCAGAAAACACACACAAAACAAATAACTGAAACTTTCCTAATAAGCTTTTTAAAGCAGAATATGTCTGCCAATTTTTGGTGGTCTTAATAGCGGATTTTTCCTGTATTGTCGTAATGGCATTAACTATTTTCGTCGAGAGATGTCTTCGGGGTTCGCGACAAGGAAAGACATAATCCAGTCAGCTAATCTGCACAAACTGCATGTTTTTGTTTTGATTTGAGGTTTAACGTCAACACTATTTAGGTCATTTATGGAGACAATGCTTCCAATTTTGTGGGAATTTTATGAAGAAATGACATCTCAAGCCCTGTCGCCCAATGAAACCAAAAGGCGTGTATGCATTGGACGGTTTGACTCACATCACGTTGCCATGGGCAGGCTTAGTACTTCTAAACGGTTTACCAGTGCTCATGAGTGATCAGTTTCATCTCTGCTTGGAAGCAGCCCAATCTGTTTCTCCAAGCCCCGATGGACTACACACTCCAAGCAGTTAACACAACAGTGCTGATAAAGCAACATCGCATCAACGTCGATACAACGACATTACGTTGCATGTGCGTTGATACGACGTTACATCAGTTGTTTACAATGTACCCGCATGGCTCAGCAGACATAAAACTTATAGTAAATTAGGGGATAACTGTAATGAAAATTGTCATTTGGGGAGGTAAATCGGAGGTTTAATGGTCGGAAATTTCGTTTTACGGCGAAGCGTTAGCGGAGCCGTAAAACGTAATTTGCGACGGTAAACCCGACGATTTACCTCCCCAAATGACAATTTTCAATACAGTTATCCCCATTCTAATACACCTTTTCGGTTGTTAAGCTAAAAATTGCACTATTTTGCACAAGGTGGCAAACGCGATGAGCTGCGTAAATTCAAATGGCAGCCAATAAAAAGCAACGTCACGTGATGACGTCGGATTTCCGACAGTATATCGTTGAATAAACTGTCGCAAATCTTTGAAGTCATCCAATCAGACGTCGCGTTACATATGCAAGTGCATTAGAATGGCGCATCGACATAACGTCATGACGTTGCATCGACGTTGATAAAACGTTGTTTTAACGTCATCTGCCAAGTAGGTTTGTTGTTTGCAAGTGAGAAGAAAGAGGATTCTCATCGCCTTGCTCATTTTGGGTTTATCGGCAATCTAAAACGTGCACAGTCATCATGTTAACAAGTCCGTTAAATGAACACCCCTCTAAATCCCTCTTTATAAACAGTGGTTTGCGGAAGTAAACATTATTTATCATATTTCTGTTCAATACATAGTTTATTGGTTCTCGTTAGAACCACATCGATGAGGTGGTTCTAACAAGCACCCACAACTTATATTTCAAGTTGAAATAATAATTTTTAAGTAGAACTATCAACAATTATAATAAGAAACTTAAACGTTTTGGAGATATAAAAGAATACACTATGCTCAGACTGCGTCGATGCACATGCTGATAAGCGTCTTTGCACTGCGCACGTGTTTGAAGACATTTTCACCTACGCGGCTCAGTCAGTTGTGGAAAAATATTTAAACGCTAGGGGACGTACATGTACTAAGTTGTCGTCAAAACTACAGTGAAATTCCGCTATTCAGACAATCTAAATTAAGACGAATTCTGCTTAAAAAAAGTATTAATTGATTGAAGTTATTTTTTCGTTGTGCTTTCTGCATACAGTGTCGTTTGGTCAGAGCCCAGCTTTGCGTACGGGCCTCCGTGGCCTAGTGGATAAGAGAGCTGACTCTTAATCATTAGGTCTCTGACCGCTGTGCTTCGAGCCTGGCTGGGGTCACATGTGAGAGACCAAGATTTGCAACGGAAGGTCAGTTGTTTTTTCGGGTACTCCGGTTTTCGCCCACCTCTGATTAACGATCGGCTCGATATGAGCAAAAAAGTCTTGAAAGGGCCGTAAAAACAAAAGAAAAAAAAATACCATCTTTGGGAATATTCCAACTGTCCCAAAGGACGATCTTTGGGAATGTTTGAACAGTCCCGGAATATAGGAATTCTACTGTACAATTGGCCCCGCCCATCGCAGAAAAGATAGATGGGTTGCATGATGCTTCCACACAGAGCTTTAACCGAACCGCACACGAATACTGGTAAACCGCTTAGCGGATCTAAGCCTGCCCAGGCAAAGCGGTACGAGTCGAACCATCCATGCTTATAAACTCTATTGGTTTCATTGGGCGACAGGGCTTGAGATGTCATTTCATGTCAATGTCGGGTAAAAGTCCCACAAAATTGGAAGAACATCTCCAAAATGACCTTTACAGTGTTGACGGGGGCGTTAAACCTCAAAACAAACAAACAAACAATCTACTGTACAATGCTGCTTAACCCTTCTTCTGCTAATAAATAAAAGTTGACACGCCTATTTCTGACTACCAACCAATCAAATTACTTGATATAATGTATTCATTCAAATATGCTACATATGTGTCTGAATGGCAAACCGTGTAGAATCCATCTGGGTCTGGATCTGGATCTACAGTGTTTGCAAAGGTAGGTGCTTGTCGTATTCAGCAGAAGAAGAAGAAGAAGAAGAAGAAGAAGAAGAAGAAGAAGAAGAAGAAGAAGAAGAAGAAGAAGAAGAAGAAGGAGAGAGAGAGAGCATTTCTCCGTTGTATTCCCGAAACGTATTATTTTGATTCGTTACCATGCTATTCTCTGAATCCCTTCGTTGGAATAGTATCGCTTACAACTCTTTCTGAAATAGTCTCTCCAATCTTTGAAATTGGAAACACCCGTTTTGCAGTCCCGTTTCCATTCAGCGTTTTTTTATTAAATACTTTAACAAAATGGCAAACAGTGTAGATCCTGGTGAGACGGTTCATTATGAGCCATCTCACCAGGATCTACACAGTTTGTTTAAGAAATAGATCAGCTCTAACTGTGATTTGTTGAGTAATAAATCACAGTTTGGAGGTCAGTTGTAAAGTTGATCAAATCACAAGCGCGTAGCGCGCATGATTTGTCTACTTACAACTGACCGACAAACTGTGATTTATTTCTCAACAAATCACAGACTAGAGCCGATCTATTTCGATTCTAACACGCTGAAAATAGCAATAATGTTGTTGTTTCCTCCAAAATCTCACAACTTTTCGCCATTGTTAGAAGAAATCCCGCTAAAATTATCGACTGAAACACATGCATTTATATCCTTTTCTAACGTTTTCGATGCGAGAAAATGACGTTACACCGTCTAACGTCAAGTAAATCGACTAGTGACGTCATATATTGGCAGTTTTAATGACGTCACTCGTCACGCTCGTCCGAGCTGTGATTTGTTGCAGAATAAAACACAATAATTTTCCATTGCCTATATATAGGCGCGCTGTGTTAGAATCAGGGTTCTGTATTGATCTATGGGGTTGAAAGCGTTAATAATAGCAAAAGTTTGCAGTCAGTCCCATTTGCTTTCCTAAGAACGGGATTATAGGTTTTTCTATTGGAATAATTTGTCTCAATCGGGCCATTAGCTGGCATTATATTTAATTTGAAAAGGAACATTTTAAGTCGAAGAGCGTTTGAAAAACGATAATTTGTGTTCCGTTGAAACGATTCAGCGATGTGAGACAATAATTGGATTTCACGAAGACAGCGCTAAAGTTTACAGAATGTTAAAATGTTCCATCACCCCGATCGTTTCTTGCGCTGCTGCCTAGATAGATTGAGGTTTGTGGGTTATAAATTGATCCATATATTTTATGTTTTGTTTAATTTATTTTATTGAAAACATACTCCTGTGCTCGTCAAATGTTTCCTTGCAAAATAAAATAACAATATCAGGCATAAAATTCTTATCTCACCCTTGCCAGCTTCCATTCCTTGCCCCACATTGTTTTGATTTTGATTTGATATAAGCTTTAACGTCCCCGTCAACACTGTATAGGTCATTTTGAAGACGTTGCTTCCAATTTTGTAGGACTTTTACCCGACTTTGAGATGAAATGACATCTCAAGCCCTGTCGCTCAATGAAACCAATAGGGTTTATAAGCATGCGGCCCGACTAGCACAGGCTTAGATCCTCTAAGCGGTTTACCAGTACTCGTGTGCTGTCGGATTTAGCTCATTTCTCCAAGACCCGATGGGCGGGGTCCGAAACCTTACCCTGTTGATCATCGCTTGCAATGCATTAAAGACGTCCTGCAGGTTTAAATAAATCAAAGAGACATTACATGTATTTCGGAGGTTTGAGCCGATAATAAAATTGTAAATTTCTCATAGGCTATGCATGTACATGTAATACATGTATTCCTGACAAAAAGTTGCCTAGCTATCTTCGCAAAAGTGTTATTTGTGTGTTTAGGGTGTGTGAGGGTAGATTCCGTCTGAGAAGTATTCCAGTGACTAGGTGGACTAACTGGAAATTGGAATGCAAATTCGATATGTCCAGTTTAAAAGACAGAAACCTCTACTTTCTTTCAATGCTGAGGTAATTTTGGCGACCCATTACGAAAGCACGTCTATACAAATACAGCATAAATTTTACCGCCGAAAAACAAACTAAATTTTAAGATGAAAAATTGCGATACTTTTCTTATGTCTGCTCAATATACAGATTGTGGTACTCGTTAGAACCGCCTCAGCGAGGCGGTTCTAACGAGTACCCACAACCTATATTTTAGAACAGAAATAACAAAAATATTTTTTCCCCTGCAAACCCCATTTTTTCTATATAAAAGTGCGGTTCGAGGGGGTCAGAATCATATAGGCATGTTTTCATGATGGTTAAGTAATGTTATATAGTTGCTTTCATGTAAATATGCAATTCTGGGCAGATCAGTGCGTAAAGCAGTCAATTACTAAACAAGATGACGGCGTCCTGACTGGCCAAATGTGTATACATGCACGCAAACGATGATGGCCGCTGTTCCTGACTTTTGCCACTCTGTTTGAAGTGAAACAAGAGGCCAAGGTGGGTCAGAAAACGCTCGGCTGGATGAGGCTGATCATGATCTGTTACATTTTGCCTGAATCTGAATCCCTGATAAGTTTCTGAACAGCACAATCAGACTATGGAGTAAGGTTGAATTGATCGACAAGCAGGGTGTTGATGTGTGTTTTTTTTTTAATTCTTAATTTCAATGTCGCCTCAATGCCTTCCATCAAGTTTCAGGTCAATGCGATTTTCGGTTAACGAGGAAATGTTGTTTCAAGAATTTCAAGATGACTGCCAGCAACAATTCTGCATTTTACTGTCGCCCTGATACATCCAATCAAGTTCCAGATTAATTCAAGTTTCGGATTGTGAAGAGAGATGTCGTTCACAGAATTTCAAGATGGCCACCTTGCGACCATCTTGGCTATCGAAACGAATCATTTTTGTTTTTTTTTTTTTTAATTAGCAATTCTGAAAATCCATTTTCCACAATGCCTCACGCCATGCTTCGGCTCTATCCGACACTAGTATTGGGAGGAGATTGTGTTTTTAGAATTTCAATATGGCCGCCATGACAGCCAGCTTGGAAATCGTAATGAACGATTTTAGTCATTCTGAATTTCTATGTCGCTCTTATGCCTCCCAACAAGTTTCAGCTCATTCCGACTTTCGGTTCGGGAGATGTCGTTAAAAATGCGAACTGGCCGCCATGGCAGCCACCTTTGAAATTGGAACGGAAATCGAAACGGATCAATTTTGGCAAGTCTTAATCTCTATGACGCCCCGATGTATCCCATCAGTGTTTTTAGCTCAATCCCGCCCTTGTTTCTGGAGCAGATGTCGTATAAAAAATTTCAAGATGTCCGCTATGTTATCCATCTTGGACATAGGAAGGGAACGATTTCATCAAATTGAATTCTGATTCTCAATGACGCCCCGATCCCTCCCATCACATTTCAGATCAATGTAACACAGTGCATTTTGTTGTGCAGATTATATTTTCCAGCCTTTTAGACATTTTCTGCAATAGTTCATATTCTGTGATATAGCTGGTGGTCCATCTCTGCACTATCTCCAATTCCTGTTCTATTCTATTCAATGTGTTGCGGTTCCAGTCGCTCATTATGGTTCTTCTAGTAGTTGCTTCCCTTGATTTTTAGATGGATGAAAGAGTTAATTTGATTGGCTGATAACAGGGTTCCTTCACAAAACTAACCAATAACAGGCACGCTTATGGTTTTGATACTTATTGCGCGGCGAACGAAAAATAGTAAAGAAAGAGGAGAAAGTTGAGAAAGAAAAATCAAATTATTCAAGAATGTCATAACCTATCAAAGGTTTAGTTTGGCATTTGCGAATATATGATTGTTCATTTATATCCCAGATAATCAGGTCTGAGAGTTTAGCTTTTTCTAAAGACTGTCCATAAAAATAAAGACAGTCTTTAAATTTATGGACTCACCTGTCTCTAGAAAGCAATGCAAATCGCACGAATTTTCAAAAATCGCAGAATATGTATTATATAAACTTCTTAGTTACATGATGAATTGCATACACAGAAAGATTTTTCTCCAATCTGTTGTCTAATTTTCGAGTATTTATATAAAACGGCCACGAAAGATATTCTTGTTTAGGTTTTCTCCCTTCATATACTTTACAACAAGTGTGCCACGCATCAGGTGACATATTTCATTGTTTATAGTGTAAGGGACAAAACCTGAACTACACAGAATCAATTATTTAGTTTCTTGAATTATTAATCAATAAGACAACGGATCATACTCAGTTTTCAGCTACGCGCAGATTATCATGTAATAAAGAAGGTTGCGTAACACATGTTCTGCGATTTTCGAATTTTTGAAAATTCTTACGATTTGCATTGCTTTCTAGAGACACGTGAGTCCATAAATTTAAAGACTGTCTTTATTTTTATGGACTGTCTTTAAAAATAGCTAAACTCTCAGACCTGATAATCCCTTATGTGAAATGATTGCCATTTTATTCATAAATTTACCTCTGAAGTTGCCACGACATTGACCACAATAAAAATCTTACCTGTGACAATCTTCTTTCGTATAAATGCACTTGTTGTCTGATTCTTTCGGTCCTTGAATACCCATAAGAATAACCTCAATACATTTATTAGTATTTCTTGTAGTATGCTGCAGATTGCACAGATATTCATGGTTTAAATCAGACCAATAACACAAAGGTGGCAGCAATATTTCATGCATTGGTTATGTTCATAATATGAACCATATACTAATTATCCCGTTATATACAGACAGCCTGATAATAGGATTTTGCTCGAGTCCTGTCATTTAGACGCATAAGCGTAACTATGCCGTATACGACATGTTCATTTGTGCTCATGTTTCCATCGATTCATGTCAGTAGGCATACTGTATGTTTACATGGAAACATGGCTGAATATTTTGGATTAGAGATGAATGCATAAAGTTGATCATCATCATGTGATTATTTGCATCCGTCAGACTTGTCCGTTGACCAAATATTGACAAGCCTGTTAAGGCATTGTTATCTTATAGTTATTATTGTTGTTGTTTCCTTGTAGGATACACCCTTTGATTTTATTGGTTACCATACCAATCATCATCCAATAAAAATGAAACCATCGTCGAATCTTCTCATCACTTTATCCCGGCTGAGCTATAATACAATTCTACGCATTATACTAACTGTTGTATATATACAGAGCCCGTGTGATATCAATCTTACTTTCCGTAGGAGATGGCGTTTAAGAAATTTCAAGACGGTCGCTATTGCAGCCATCGTGGATATCGTAATACAACGATTTAAGCAAATCTGAATCTCCATGCCGCCCATCTCATTCCGCAAAGATTACATGTATCTCAATATGATTTACGGTTCTGAGGTGAAAAGCTGAAGACGGACGGATGAACGGACTCGCGGGCGAGAGACGACGGAAATAGGCCATGACATAAGCTTTCGCTCCAGGTGAGATAATATTAAATAAAACAGAAAAGTTGTGGGGTGCAAGAATAATTCTTCTATTACTATGTATTTCAATACATCGGGATCATCTCGTTAAAAAGTCCGTGAAATAAACACCTAACTAAACCCCATTTTATATGGAGAAAACTGGGATTTACATGGGTACACATTATCTATTTCTTTCTTTTTTCTTTTTCTCCTATTACTGCTACTCGCTCACATCTGAGCATTACGAGCAGGATTTCCTGGGTGGTAACCAGTACTTTTTATTATTTTTTTTTATTTTAAGCAATGTGGATGAAGTCCGATGCGCTACCACTGCACCAACGCGCTCCAACACATAGATTGTGTGTACTCGTTAGAACCGTCTCATTGAGGCGGTTATAACGAGCACCCTCAACTTATATTTGGAGTAAAAATAAGAAAAAAAACTTCACACGTTTTCATCAGAAATATGGCCGTTGTGGAAAAAGTAAACAGTGCTTTATGTCAGAGGAATGTGTTATTGTAATTCGCCTTGATTTAGCTTCGGTTCCGGTCGGCCTGAACATACGTCGGGTTGAAATGCATACACTCCTGCATTACGGAAACACGCCTAATACATTGTAAACTTAACCGCCGAAACAAAACGGACATTTTAAGGTCAAAAAGGGGTGATATTTTTCCTATTTCTGCTCAAAATATAGATTTAGAACGAGGCGGTTCTAACGAGTACATGTATCCACAGTCAAATTTTGGAGCAGAAATAAGAAAAACAAGGTTCACCCCTGTAGACCCCAGTTTTACAATTTCAAAGTGGGGTTCAATGGGGTAAACTTATATAGACGTGTGTTCGTGTTGAACAACTCTTAAAGTCCTTCATGATCTTGAGGCAAATTAAGCTGACTTAAATTTGTGACAGTTTGCTTTGTATACTAAATTATATAGTTTTGGTATTTTACAAATACATATACGGTCCATGATCAAGGAGCTTATGACACGTGTGCTGAGCTTTTGCCATGAACTATGTTATGTGGATGTTTAACAGAACCACCACAAATACCCTAATAATATCTAGTGCAGAAGTAAGAAACCTGTGAAACCATCACGCTAACAAGTCCGTGAAATGAACACCCCCTTACACCCCACTTTATATAGAGAAAACAGGGGTTTACGGGGGTCTAAATTATTTTCCTTATTCCTGCTCCTAGACATAGGCATAGACATGTTTGCTTTATAAATAAGGAAAATATCATCGATTTTCGTCAGAAAAGTAGCCATTTTGGAGATGTGAAAAAATGCACTATGTCGCACGGGTTTGTTATCGTAATGCTCCAAGCTATCTCTGTAAAATGGGTTTTGCAAAGGTGGGTGTCCATGAACGTATCACTCACACCTCCATCGCGGCCTTATTTCTGTATTTTATCTGGTCAACAGATTCTTGCATGTCCGACAAAAATTCTGGAACAGGTCAATATATACATGTAACACATAGAGTGGAAACCCAAGATCTACATTTTCATCAATCAGCCCAGCAGGCACACATCGTTGAATCAAACCTTCCGCAGGACAATGATGACGGGGTAGGCTCATGGTGAAGTACTTGCAATTGGGGAAAAAGTTCTACCAACAGTGGATTGATTATGCGTTTAAACTGTTATGAAGATTTTCCGGCTTAGGTTTAAACAATATATTAATTTTTAAACAATAATTACAGAAAGCAAATACTGTAAACACAATATAATTCAGAATCTGATGGCAAGCTAGATATCACGAAAACACGCCTGGATAATTATGACCCCCTTGAACTCTACTCTTATATAGTAAAACTGAGTAAAATATAGAATTGTGGGTTCTCGTTAGAACCGCCTCATTAAAAAATTCATTTTAACATTTTCGTGTTGTTTTTTTTTCTGCGGGCGGTAAAATTTACAATGTATTTGTATAGGCGTGTTTTCGTAATGAGCTTATATGTGTCATCGGCTGTTTTTGGTTTGACTATCGTTCTACATCATTACGCAAACACGCCTATACAAATACATTGCCACCTTTATCGCCGAAAAAAAAATGAAAATTTTATGATGAAAAATTGTGATATTTTTCTTATTTCTGGTCCAAATATAAATTGTGGGCACTCGTTAGAACCGCCTTATCAAGGCGGTTCTATCGAGTACCCACAATCTATATTTTAGAGCAGAAATAAGAAAAATAATGTGCACTCCCGGAAACCCCAGTTTTACTATATAAAAGTGGGGTTCAATGGGGTCAAAATTATATAGGCGTGTTTTCGTGATGTTATCGTGACTTCACCTGAACATACGATAGCACATCTATGTTATATAGTTTATTCTTTCATATCTTCAAAATGGTTATTTCTCTGGTGAACTGTTTCGGAGGAAGTTCGGTCATCTTTAGTTTAGTTTGGATGGCATTACTTTTAGTGCACCCCCAGAACGTGTAAGTATAACAGCCAAGTAATGCCTACGAAACAAATTACTGGTTCTTGTAATGGAAAACTGGGAACCAGTCAACCATGGTCGAACCATCCTGTTCTCGTTGGTCGAACCGTAGAAACTAAACTGACGTCGTTTCCTCTAACCAAAGACAGTTCCACAGTTTAATGACCGTGGTTCTTACATCGAATTCGCTCTTGATATTTTTCTTATTTATACTCCTGATATAGGTTGCGGGTGTTCGTTTGAAAGTTCTAACGACAACCCCACAACTTATATCTTGGAGCAAAAATGAGGAAAATAATGAATAAACCCCACTTTTCTTAATAAAAAGTGGAGGTTAGAGGGATGCTTGTTTTACGGACTTATGAACGCGGTGTTATTGCCTGCGCTTAGCAAGAGCAGCATTAACAAAATACAGTCCAACTTAAATGACTCGAAAAGTTTTGGTACCAGTGAACTTTATTCGAAACGGAGCTCCACCGAGAGTGGATCATTGCTTCAAGTCAATACATGCAGTAATTAGAAGGGTTTATGCCTTAAAGTGGCTGTGTTTCCGCTTACCCGATCGACTCTGTATTTCGGACTCATCCTACTTCTTAGTGCAGTCAAAAAAAAAAAAAAAACATTTCATACCTACCGGAACTTAATATTTTCTTGCACTAACAATCAATATAACAATACTAATTCTTTTAACCTCAGCATTTTAATGATTTCTGGTAATACATGTATAATCTAAGTTACAATTTAGCCTTTTTAATGAAACAGTTTTAATCAAAGAGTTAACCATAATTATGTTTGCCACCTACCGACCCTTACTTTGTGGCATGTTACCAGAAACACGGCTGCTTTTTAAGCATTACGAAGAAACGCCTATTCATATATATTGAAAAATTTACCATCAAAATCTGAATTTCTTCAGATGAAAAATTGTTATATGATTCTTATTTCTGCTCAAAAATAGATTGTCGGTGCTCTTTAGAACCGTCTCGGTGGGGTGGTTCTAGCGAGTACCAACAATCTATGTTTTTGAGCAGAAATAAGGAACATAATATATATTCCTGTAAACCCCAGTTTTACTGTATAAAATTGGGTTTTAAGGGGGTCAAAACTATATATGCGTGTTTTCGTGATGGATATCTTTGCGATCTTCTCTTAGGTAAAGTTATGTTATTTTTAATCATTAAAATCGCTCTTTTGATGTTCTGTTCCTCTGATGAGCGTGTCATAATCAAATGAAAATTACATATTAAGTTATTCAAAATAAACATATATTAATATCTGGACAGGAGCATATAATTCTCTCACAGGGCTACCATCTTGGCCAAGCTTAAGCCTAGTACTGAGAATCTGCTCTTCACAGACCGATTTGTATCATGTTCCTGATTAAGTGAACTCATAACGAAAACACGCCTATACAAATACATTGTAACCTTTATCGCCGAAAAATGAAAATTTTAAGATGAAAAATTGTGATATTTTTCTTATTTCTAGTGAAAATATAGATTATGGGTACTCGTTAGAACCGCCTTATCGAGGCGGTTCTAACGGGTACCCAAAATCTATATTTCAGAGCAGAAATAAGAAAAATGAGGTTAACCTCTGTAAACCCCAGTTTTACAATATAAAACTGGGGTTCAAGGGGGTCAAAATTATATAGGCGTGTTTTCGTGATGATAATGAAGACAGAAGGAGAAAATGATCTTCCGGGATCCTGAAACATTCTACATGTAACAGTCTACTAAAATGGTAGGTAGTGGCTTACCTCAGATTATACAGTATATATGCTTCTCATTACGAAAACACGCCTATAAAAACGCACTGTAAAATTTACCGCCGTAAAAATGAAAAATTTAAGATGAAAAATTGTGATATTTTTCTTATTTCTGCTGAAAATATAGAGTGTGGGTACACGTTAGAGCTGCCTCATCGAGGTGGTTCTAACGAGTACCCACAATCTACATGTATATTTAGAGCAGAAATAAGAAAAATAAGGTTTACCCTGTAAACCCCAGTTTTACCATATAAAAGTGAGGTTCAAGGGGGTCAAAACTATACAGGCATGCTTGCGTGATGTGGATCTGGAATTATGCGGAAATGTTCCTAGGAAGACAACAGCGAGTGTAGAACAGTCATCGCTGGATACATGTACCCATTACATAGATGTCACAGTGGATAATTTGGATTCGGAGACAGGCCAGTACACTTGGCATTTAGATGTAATTGATATGTCGCTCAAACAAGCCAGTATCTAACCAATATGTTAAAGATGTCAAAAATATAGCGCAATGTAAAATTAAAGCTACTTTCTGGAGACATTTAATTCTACTCCACTAGCGTTAAAAATAATTAAGGAAATCGAAGCTATTAAAAATGCATTATTACAAACTTTTACGGGTAACTTGCATGCTTTGTATTCATTTATATTGACCAATGTATTTGAACATTACAAACGGTATCCGTTATTAAAGCCATTTCCTAACACATTACGTTAACAAATACACGTGTCATAGTGCATTTCTTCATGTCACCTATTTGTTTTTTATTTCTTGTTTATGAAAATTTGTGGAATTTTTATACGCCGTTTAAAAAAAAAGAAACATGTAGTTACATGTTATGCCCCTCGGCGTCCGTCCGTCTGTCCGTCCATAAACGTTTCGTTTCAGGATAACTCCTCCAACATTTTACATCCGATCATGCTGAAACGTGATATATAGTTAGACCATGATGTGGAGCAACGCATATTGTTTCGAGGTTACGGTCCACCAAATAATAGTAGCGTTATGCTCATTAAAAAATTATGTACGCATTTTGTTTCCGGATAACTCCTACATTCTACATCTAATTAAGTTGAAACCTGGGACCAGTTGTTCAAAGCATCGTTAGCTTAACAAGTTCGTTGGTGGTCAAATTGTTAACTGTTCTAGCTAGTACAATATCGAACATGTTTGGTATTGTTGCTGAAAAGATGGTCACTTTTTCAGCAAAAAAAAATACCATATTTGCCATAATAATTCATCAAAGTTTTAACGATACGTTCACTAACGACGTCTTCAGTTTTGAACAACTGGCCCCTGATGTATAGTTAGACAATGATTTCCAGCAGCGCATATTGTTTCCAGATTACGGTCTACCAAAAAATACTAGAGTCATTACCCTTTGAAATTTCTGATAAACGTTTCGTTTTATGGATAACTCCTCCTACTTTTTTTACGTCTGCTCAAGCTGAAACTTGATAAATAGACCATGATGTGGAGCAGCGAATATTGTTTCAAGTTTACAGTTCCACTGTAACAGTTTATCTTTACCCCTACCCTGGATATCTTGACCCCCCGGGGGTAAAGATATCCTGGCTGAGATATCTTTACCCCCGGGGGTAAAGCTAAACTGGCCAGGATATCTTTACCCCCACCTCAACTTTTGAGTATAAACTATTTTCTTAATGCCCAATTTCTTCTTATACGTAAGTGAAGCAGGATAGTGGACTCGATGTTTCACTTTAACATATTTCGTTTTAATTATGACTCGGACTAATAGAACTACCCTTAGTAAGAAATATGACCATATTATAGAGGCAAATGATTATCTATAACTTCTTTTTGTATATTTTCTTATTCAAAATGTTGCTTGTGACAATCTTTCAAATTCTTACATTATCCCTGTCAGGTGTGAAATGGGTGGTGGTGGTGAGTGGAAAGGCGGGGGTAAAAACATCCCGGCTGGGATATCTTTACCCCCGGGGGTAAAGCTAAACTGGCCAGGATATCTTTACCCCTATCCCCACTTTTGGGTATAAACTATTTTCTTAATGCCCATCGAGTCCACTATCTTGCTTCTCTTACATATAAGAACAAATTGGGCATTAAGAAAATAGTTTATACCCAAAAGTTGGGGTGGGGGTAAAGATATCCTGGCCAGTTTAGCTTTACCCCCGCCTTTCCACTCACCACCACCATGCATTTCACGACTGACAGGGATAATGCAAGATTATGAAATATTGATATAAGCAACAATTTGAATAAGAAAATATACAAAAAGAAGTTATTAAATAATCACTTGCCTCTATAATATGGTCGTAATTTCTTACCAAGGGTAAGAAATAGTAGCCCGAGTCATTTGCCTCTATAATATGGTCGTATTTCTTACCAAGGGTAATGGAGCGTGATAGCTCAGTGGTTAGTGCACTTGCCTCTGATGCTAGAGGTCCCGGGTTCGATCCCCGGCAGCGGTGTGAACATTTCGGTGTCCGAACACGCTCCATTGGCATCAATTGCAGGGATGAATGTCATAAAGTGCACCGTCCTTCGGATCGGGACGTTAACTGGAGGCCCCCTGTGCAGGGAGAACCATCCCCTGTGCAGATTAAAGAACCCTACCGTAATTACATGATTACTGTGTAGGCTTTCATCCTGCTAAACTGGAGTGTATGTAATACACCGTCTGTGTCCCCTCCGGGGGTTAAGGCGAAACCGGAAGAAGAAGAAGAAGAAGAAATATTAGTCCAAGTCATGATTGAAACGAAAAATGTTAAAGTGAAACATCGAGTCCACTATCTTGCTTCAGTTACATATAAGAAGAAATTGGGTATTATGATAATAGTTTATACCCAAAAGTTGGGGTGGGGGCAAAGATATCCTGGCCAGTTAAGCTTTACCCCCGGGGTAAAGATATCCCAGCCGGGATATCTTTACCCCCCGGGGTCAAGATATCCAGGGTGGGGTAAAGATATCCCCGGATATCCTTACCCCCGGGGGTAAAGCTACCCAGGGGTCAAGATAAACTAAGACACCACCAAATAATAATAGATAGACATTGTATGACCCTTTGAAAATTTATGTCAGTAACCGTTTCCGGATAATCCTCATTCAGTTTATAGCCTATCATTCTTAAACTTGATATACAGGTAGGCAATGATGTGGAGTAGTGCATAGTCTTTTCGAGTTGACGATCCATTAAATATTAACAGAGTTATGCCCCTTTGAGTATTTTGTAGACAGGAAGATTCCAGATTACGCCGCCTATATTTTACATCCGACCAAGTTGAAACTAAATATATAGGTAGACCATGATGTGGAGCAGCAGATATTGTTTGGAGGTTATGGTCAATCAAACAATAATAGAAATTTGCACTTTTGAGAATCTCTGTTAAGCGTCTCGTTTCCAGACAATTCCTTCCATATGATATCTCCGATCAAGGTGAAACTTAATAAATGATTAGACCATGATATGGAGCCGCGCATATTGTTTCGAGGATACTGCCCAACAAATATTGACAGAGTCCCTTGGAAAATTGTTGTGAACAGTTAGCTTTCGGATAACTCCGCCTACAGTTTACATCTGATCAAGCTGAGGCGTCTTGATTTATAGTTACACCTATTGTTTTGAGGTTACAGTCTACCAAATATCATTAATAATGACCCTTTGAAGATTCCGTAATCTAAACCTGCCCATAGTTTACATAAGATAATTTTGAAACATTGCAAAAAGGTGCACCTTGATGTGCAGCGGCACATAGGATTTTGAGGTTACAGTCCGCCAAATATAAGCAGAGTTATTTGCCTATCTTTTAATTTCCAGCTAATTCCTCCTATAGTTTACATCACGTTAAGCTGAAAGGTGACATGACATAAAGCATTTTATCATATGTCGTTGCGTCTGAGAATGTAATAACGTCATGTCATAATTTCGATAATCCACTAGTGGATTAAATATGCAAATTAGTTAGATACGTCCTTAACGTTTACTTATGGCGGAATTTTTGTAAAACAACCGTGAATAAAATGTGTTTTAAATGTCATATGATAAATAGAATCTTGCATTCGTGCTCATATATTATTGAATTTAATAAATTCAGTAATACATGAGCACTCCTGTAAAATCCTCTTTTTGTGTACAGTCACATTCTACCAACTTTTAGCAGAATCATGCCCATCTGGCCGTCCAGGAACTTATCTTTTTGGGCTTACCAGAACAGAACTCAACAGAACATATTACGTATAAAGGGCGTATAATGCCTCGCTACGGAGCTCTTGTTCTTATTTATAATCCAAACATAGGTTGTGAGTGCTCGTTAGAACCGCCTCATTGATGTGGTTCTAAGGAGTGCCCACAATATACGTCTTGGAACAGTTATAAGAAAACTAGTTTATGCCCCTTTAAATCCCAATTTTCTCTATACGAAGTGTGGTGGGATTCACGAACTTATTAACCTGATGAGAATAAAGCATGTTATGGCAAAATGCGGGACGGTACCAGTTGAGCCGAATCATCAGCACAGTATGATCCTTTCCCTGGCATAACGAAAAGACGCCAGCTGATAGTTAGGGTTTCTTCTCAGAGTTATTGGCTTACCTTTGGTTATACAGTATGTATGCTTCTGTATCTGACATTATGCGGAAATGTTCACCACGAAAACACGCCTATATATTACGATAACATAACGGTGCGCCATACTGCATTTTATCACATCTCCAAAATGGCTACGTTTTGATAAAAATCCATGACATTTTTCTTATTTATACTGCAAACAGAGGTTATGGGTGCTCATTAGAACCGCCTCATTGAGGCGGTTCTAACGAGTACCCACAACCTATGTCTTGGAGTGAAATTAAGAAAAATAATGTTTACCCCCGTAAACCCCTGTTTTCTATATTAGAAAGTGGGGTGTAAGGGGGTGTTCATTTCACGGACTTGTTCACGTGATGATAATTTTGACCTCCTTGAACGCCTCTTTTATACAGTAAATCTTGGGTTTACAGGGGTACACCTTATTTTTCTTATTTCTGTTCTAAAATATAGATTGTGGGTACTCGTTAGAACCGCCTTAATGAGGCGGTTCTATTGTGTACCCACAATCTACATTTGTAGTAGAAATAAGAAAAATATCACACGTTTTTATCTAAAATTTTAGTGTGTGTGTTTTTTTTTTCGGAGGTAAAGTTTACAGTGTCTTGATATAGGCATGTTTTCGTAATGGCGATCTATGGCTGGCTATTGCGTCGACATTCCTTCATTTGCCCTGGAAAGACTACGTTCTATTTGAGTGGATACGCAGTCTGACCTGAATCTTTGGTATGCGCTCTATCGACGGCTACATGTAAATGTAATGATTCCAAATAGAAGTGAAGGCAATGATCGGGAATCAATACAATTAACCCACAGCTCCCATCAGAGACACCGAAGGGAAAGAAACATACACATGAAATAACTAGACCCTAATGGTAACATTAATAGCGGAAATCCAAACGGACAGTTACCTGCCCACAAAATGGCCATGTGGCTATCCAAAACATAAATATATGCGATACACCCACTCAAAGACGACCCATAACAAAAATAAACCGCGACAGAAGAACCGCCCTGGAACGGTCAGTGGGTCAGTGGTGGTGGTGGTGGTGGTGGTGTGTGTGGGGGGGGTCTTAAATCGATTTTACACGACCGGAATCCTCGCACCTTACTTTCCATCGCGATTTAAACAAACAATTTGTTTACCCCGCATGAGGGTCTCATCAGTGCAACATCCCCGAGAACAAAAAAGAATCAAACAACCACACAGATGAAACCACGGTGAGGACTCGACAGCAAGAAATCACTGAAATGCTGAATCAAAAGAAAAGCAACAGTTACACTCCGATGGGCCCGACCAGAGACAGAGCGTCAGGCACCAACCAATATGACATAACATTAAATGCTCTTTACTTCTCATTAAGCCGCTATAGAATCTGAGGCCTGACCCAACGGTGTGCAATTAAAGAGGGAATCAAAGCTGTCAACCGTGATTGAGTCAGCTACCAAACTAGGAAGAGATAAGTAGGCTTCTTTGCGCTCTGTGGGCTGCTAATGATTCAAAGCTGAGAAGACTGTGTTATGTTTGGATAGGTTAGTATAGGCTGTTCTGAATCTTAATTATGCGCTCTATGTACGGCTACTGATTCAAAGCTGGGAAGACGACGATCTATTGGAGTGAATAAGGAGACTGGCCTGAATCTACGCGCTCTATGGTCTCTCTTCATTAATTCAAAGCCGGGACGACCACATTTTGCTGGGTGGATAAACTTCAATATGCGCTCTATGGACGGCTGGCTAATCAATCATAGCTTGGAAGATTACATACAACTTGTGTGAATAAGTAGGCGATTCTGTGTCTTCGCTTTGCGATGTTTGGAGTGCTGTTAAATCTAGGCTTCATTAAAACTTTCGGGATGAATGTATTCAAAATAGTCATATGGGGAAGTAAATCGGCGGTTTTACGGTCGGCAATTTAGTTTTACGGCGACGCGTTTGTGGAGCCGTAAAAAGGAATATGCGACCGTAAAACCGATGATTTTCCTCCCCAAATGACAATTTTCAATACAGCTATCCCCATTCCAATGCACTTGTTAACTTGTTTCACTTACAAAATGA
The DNA here is from genome assembly GCA_963580285.1 of Lucinisca nassula. Lineage (NCBI taxonomy): Eukaryota > Metazoa > Mollusca > Bivalvia > Lucinida > Lucinidae > Lucinisca > Lucinisca nassula. The sequence goes on from OY757011.1 coordinate 96,408,079, forward strand.
TATGTGCGCCCCAAAACGACAAACACAGTGAGCTGTGTAAAACCAAATACCAACCAATGGAAAGCGACGTTATGTAATGACGTCAGGATCGCAGAATATAGGTCGCAACCATGGTTTTTCATGCATTAATATTAGCCGGGTCCCGATGAAGCTGTTTGAAAATGAGGCCGCTAGCCCGAATGTTCAAGCATCTTCTGACGGATCAATCAAATGTTAATGCAATGAAATAACAATCGATGATCGTTGCTCTTGAATAACTTACGAATCCGACCGAAAAAGTTTGACGAAAACGCCCAAAAGCTCCATATAACTTCCATATAAACTTTTCAAAATCGGCAGGCAAACCAAAATGGCGGCCAGTTCAGAATGTTGTTTACAATGACGTTGTCATGCAGTAAATCTCTGACGTCATCATAGAACCCTAAAACGCTACGTTCATGGCGATAACGTTACGTCGCGTAGCGTAACGTAAACAAAGCAAGGCCCGTCTTGTGATATTAGAAGTTCAAAATCCATGTTCAAACAACACGCGAATTTCATGATTTCAACATGGTTTTGCTGTTTGAGCACGGCTTTCGGTCCATTTGACAATGGCTTCAAACAGCCATGCGCATAGGTATTTATGCAAGAATATATCGTTGCAAAGCTTTGACGTTATTAAATCAGACCTCGCGTTACATTCACAGATGCATTAGAATCATTCTTTATGGTGTATTGCTTGTTATAGCCCCGCTTTGAAAAAGTGGGGCTATATTGGATTTGCCATGTCCTTCTGTCATTCCGTGATTCCGTTAATTTGTGTTGGCTCCATAACTTTGTATCTGCTTAACATATTTTCATGAAACTTCACACAAATGTTAAACACCATAAGACAATGTGCAGAGCGAAGGAATTATAACTGTGGATTGCCTACTTTTGGAGTTATTGCCCTTTGAACATTTTCCGTAATTCCGTAATTCCGTAATTCCGTGATTCCGTTAATTTGTGTTGGCTCCATAACTTTGTATCTGCTTAACATATTTTCATGAAACTTCACACAAATGTTAAACACCATAAGACAATGTGCAGAGCGAAGGAATTATAACTGTGGATTGCCTACTTTTGGAGTTATTGCCCTTTGAACGTTGAAAAATGGCAATTTTAATTGTGTCCGCTTCATAACTCGAAAACCGTTTGAGATATTTTTAGGAAACTTCACACAAATGTTAAGCACTATGAGACGATGTGTAGAGCGCAGGAACCATAACTCTGCATTGCTTATTTTTGGAGTTATTGCCCTTTGAACATTGAAAAATGGCAATTTTAACAGTGTCCGCTTCATAACTCGAAAACCGTTTGAGATAATTTCATGAAACTTCACACAAATGTTAAGCACTATGAGACAATGTGCAGAGCGCAAGAACCATAACTCTGGTTTTCGTATTTTCTGTGTGTCTGTCTGTGTGTCTGTCTGTGTCTGTTAACAATTTTCGTGTCCGCTCCATAACTTTAAAACCCATTCACATATTTTCATGAAACTTCACACAAACATTAAACACCATGAGTTGGTGTGCAGAGTGCAGAAACCATAACTCTGGATTGCCTAATTTTTGAGTTATTTCCCTTTGAATATTGAAAAATATCAATTTTAGCCGTCTTTGCTCGATAACTCAAAAACCGTTTGAGATAATTTTATGAAACTTCACACAAATGTAAAGCACCATATTACGTGTGCAGAGCGCAGGAACCCAAACTCTGGATTGTCTACTTTTTCAGTTATAGGCTTTTGAATATTAAAAAATGGCAATTTTAACTATGTCCGCTCCATAACCGTTTCTGATATTTTCATGAAACTTCAAATAAATGAAAAGCACCTTGAGATGATGTGCAGAGTGCAGGAACCATAACTCTGGTTTGCCTACTTTAGGAGTTATTGCCCTTTGAACATTTAAAAAGGCAATTTTGACTGTGTCGGCTCCATAACTCACAAACCATTTGAGATATTTTCATGACACTTCACACAAGTGTAAAGCACCATGAGACAATGTGCAGAGCGCAGGAACCCTGACTCTGATTTGCCTACTTTAGGAGTTATTACCCTTTGAACATTGAAAAATGGAAGGTGAAATTTAGTATAAACATGGACATTCTGGTAATGTATCATGCTCATTGAAATGAGGGACAAGGGCTCACAACTCTTAGAGTTTTTCCAGATAATGTAAAATTTTCAACAGTTATTTCTTGTTCATAACTGTTTTCTCTGCAGCTTAAATAACTTTCTTCTCTGACAGCGCTGAAGCGGGGCTGTAGTCAGATCCTCTGACAGCTCTAGTTTTAGCTGCTGCTGTTGTTTTGTGTTCTGTCTCATGACATTGCAAATCTAACGAATCTTATTAGATTCGAAAGGCAGACTTTTTTATAAATCGAGAAGGTTCCTTCGTCTTAGCCATGGTAAGTTTTCTGTCATTAACTTCCGAAAAGCATCTAAAACCATCTTTCATAAGATGATTATAATTTCAAATTTTGTATCAATCAACCGGTATATCGGCCATAACAAACAGAAATATGACTTCTGGCAAATACGCCAAGCCATGATACAGATCAGAATGCGCAGGCTCAGTCTGATCTGTGTCTTCGCAGTGGGCTGTACGTTTCTTCATACATAATCAGAATACCGTTTATTTTCTGAACAGTTAAACATGCCTAATTAAGTCTTAGTTCAGTGGCTACAACACTTTCCTTAAAGAACGCCATTATCCATTGCTAACAGTCTTAAATCTTACCGGAAGTTATTACGTATCATGTAATTTGTCAGTCACTATAATTGTGAAGCTGAAAGAAAAAGAAAATCATAATAATTTTAAGACGATTTTGAGCTTAATATTAGACTAATATTCTAACTGCTAACACGTATGCATGGGCATGTCAAGGAAAACTTGTGGTTTGGTAAACTGAACTTGTAGGCTCGTTATGACCTAAATAGTGTTGACCCCAAAACACGTACGAAAGAGATAAACATAAAAAATAAACTTCGACCATTACATTTGGTCCTTTGTATACCTACCAAAATCTCGCAAACCCTTATCTTCCTGATAAATGAACTCAGATAAGCTCGCGAAAAGGTTTACCATTTACGCGTGTTATCTGCGAGACAAGCGCGTTTTGCGTGCGTATAAAATATAAGGTTCATCGCGTTTACGCGCGAATTTAACGCGTTCAATATCAGCCAAAGAAAGTGATTATTCGAAACGTGTTAGGCATATCAATACGCGTTTCTGTGTGACAGAATTACAACCAATCAGAATCACACAGATGAGTGACCAATAAACGCGTGAGTACCAGAGAACAAGGGCCAATCAAATTACTCATGGCTCGTATGGTTGACCCACAAGCATTTGTTTTTAATTTGATTCGTTTGTGCATTTATGGCGGTATTCGTCTTTCTTATCACTATAGCGATTTCTTCCGATTAATATATTTACATTTATATTTAAATACACATTATTGATTGCATGACACCTAATGACCGGTTATGTTATTAAAGGGTGCAGTTTCCAGATAAAAACGCACCAGCGGTATTCTAAATGTCCTAGACCAAGGAATGATAAACATTTATCGAGGGATATCGGTTTGTCAAGTCATATTTATTGTTTGTGGTGGTCATTTGAACCGCCTGACCATGGTGTTCATTGTGTTTCTAACTAGTTCCCACAATCTAAGTTTGGAGCAAAGAATATGGTGTATGCCTGAACAAATAAAAAAACACAGCTAGCATTTTAGATGATTCTTTTTTTTCTTATTTCTACACAAACATGGTGTGGGTCCCTGCTTGGAGCAACCCATCGACACGGTTCTAACACGTACCCACAATCTGTGGTAATAAGTACAATTAAAAAAAAATAATACACCCTCTGTAAAACCCATTTATCTCTAGAAGTGGGGTTCACAGGTACCATTTCTATAACACAGCCGTTAAACGGGCCTCCGTGGCCTAGTGGATAAGAGCGCTGACTCTTAGCCATTAGGTCTCTCACCGCCGTAGGTTCGAGCCTCGCTCGGGCCACGTGTGAGACGCCAAGTTCTGCAACGGAAGGTCAGGTGGTTTTTCTCCGGGTACTCCGGTTTTCGCCCACCTCTGATTAACGATCGGCTCGATATGAGTGAAATAATCTTGAAAGGGCCGTAAAACCCAAACCAAAAAAAGAAAGAAATAACACAGCCGTGTGATATAGTGCATTCATTCATATTTCCAAACCGGTTACTTTCCTGGTGAAAATTTAAGATATTATTCATTTTTTTTCTTCAAAAATAGGTTGTAGGTGATTGTTAGGGCCCCCTAAACGAGGCGGTTCTAAGGATTACCCATAACATAAGTCTTAATGTGTTATTAGAAAATAATCAAAACAATCACGGTGAATACTGGTGTACATCGGAGTAACAGGCTTCTTCCTCTCTTCTTCCTCTCCTGTTTCGTCCTCTTCTTCTTCTTCTTCTTCTTCTTCTTCTTCTTCTAAACTAAGTGTAATATATATAGAACATAATTTGACAACTGTGAAACATAGTAAATGTACATAGGCAACACATATGTTTATGCTTACAACATCCTAAAGGAAAGTATAAATATAGGCTGAGCCTACATCCAATCCTTTGACATTTGTATGTGTATTTGTTGTACAGATGTATGTATTTATGTCATGAAATTTTGAATAAATAAATAAGAAAATAATGTTTTCCACTGTAGACCCCAGTTTTCTCTAAATATTGGTGTTTTTGTTTTTTGTTGTTGTTTTTTTTCATACTTTTTCTCCTAACATAGGCTGTGTGTACGTGCTAGAACCGCTTTGTTGAGGCGGAGCTAACGAGAACCCGTAATCATTATTTTTGAGCACAAATAAGGAAATTGAAAATATCCCGCAAATCTCACTTTTCTCTTAATAAACGGGAGGTTTAGAGGGTTTTCCGTTACACGGAATTGTTAACATGATGACTCGCATGATCGTTGGCATAAAGTTACTTCAAGTTCTATTCTCCTAGGCATTATCTGTTCCTATTTAGATACTCTCATCGAGGCGGTTCTAACGAGTACCCACAATCTATATACAACAGCAGAAATAAGAAAAATAAGGTTTACCCCTGTAACCCCAGATAAAAAAGTATATATATAAAAGTAGGGTTCAAGGGGGTCAAAATTATAAAGGCGTGTTTTCGTGATGATCTTGCATTTGGGCAAACAGTTAACTGTATGCACACTGTCGGCTTCAAACAACATGCAGTACACATATATTTTCTCCATTTCTATAAGCATATTCCACTAATTTGCATTAAATAAGTAAATAACATGCCATTTTTTCTAATTTTCTCTCTTTTTTATATTCTGTATCTTTTTAGGAAATAAAAATAACTTTTGTTTAAACCATCACGTTAACAAGTCGGTGCAATTATTACATCCTCCCGCCCCTATCCCCACCTTATATTGAATTATGAAAACTGGCGTATACGGGGTACCCATTATTTGTTTTTGTTTTAATCTGCTCAGCGACATGGGTCCTAACGAGTACTCACAACATTTGTTGCAGTATAAATCGGACAAATATCTCGGAATTTCATCAGAAAAGTTGCCATTTAGGAAATGTGGAAATAATACACTAAGCCACACGGATGTTTTATCGTGATGCGAAGAAATACATCTGAAACAAACAAGATTAAAAGAAAAAATGGTCACAAAAATGGCGAAATGTGCAAAAAGTTACGCAGCACTGATACGCGGATGAATCTGTGAATACGCAGTTGCTGCATTATCGACACGCAGGTTTGAATCGTTGATTTATAATCGCGATATAAGCGCAATATCGCGTTTTTCGTTAAGGAAATTGATTGACTGAAATGGGATTCGCGATCAAAATGCGTTAACATGGTCAAATGCGACTGCGCATCTCATGCGATACAAATGCGAAACAACTGCGCGTGCACTGTCAACTTCTTCGCGATCTTGTCAGTGTACCTTTGCAAACAGTGTATGTCCAAATCAGATGTCTGATCAGAATCGATATCTACACTTTTGGTCAAGCAGTTTTTGAATTGAACAAATTCATTACTTCTAGTAATTTAATTGGTTGATAGTTAGCAATGGGTGTGGCTTAATTGAGCCCCGCCAAGCGAATTTGTGTCTTCGAGCATTCCGTCATGATAAATTATAACTGTGCATGCCCAGCCATTCAGAGGGGCCAGGGATATGGCTTTCTGTCTGAAGGTTTCTCTTGATTCACTGCTTGTATATGCGCAGGCTCGCCTGAACCTTCGCTGCTCGCATAGGCGATAAGTACCAAAATCGCTTGACGGGGCCCAATAAATTTATTCAGTAGGATAAGAGTTAATGCGATATAATAGGGCACCATAACCGTGCATGTAACATTTAGCATATTATTGTTCATCTGAAAATCTTTTTTTTTTTTCGTATGAAAAAAGTTTGATATTTGTCTTATTTCAGCAGAAAACATAGATTCTGGGCGTTGCGTAGAAGCCTCCGTGGTCGAGTGGTTACGCTACTCGCCTTGTAAACCAGGGTCACAGGTTCGATCCCGGGCTTCTCCAGACTTTCGGATGAGTCCTTATACCAAGGTCCCGTCTCCGTATGACTTTAGCTGTTGGTGGGACGTAAAACTGAAACACTCTTATCACTCACTCTCTGGGCGTTGCATATGACGGTTCCAACCAGTGCATGTACTCATAATCTATGCTTTGTTTAGAATGAGTGAGTGTTGGAGTGTTTTTACTACTCACCAACGGCAGAAGTCATGCTCCGACCCCTGATTTACAAGGCGAGTAACATAACCACTACACCACGGAGGCTCTGTGTTTTGTTTAGAATAACGGGAGATAATATATACCATTTTAAATCCCATTTTCCTGTAAACTATACTTACCGGAAACAGAGAGACAAAAGATGGGCTTTTAATATTGCGACAATTATTAAACAATTTGGCATAAACGCACTGTTTGTTTGCATGTCAAATTACGCGAATTTCCGTAAACCGGATTCCATTTAAAATTGAGTGACTGGAACTTAATAGTAACTGTTTTACAACCAAAAGCGCGGCTTGTGGCGGTAATTGCAACCACTATTTAAAGCACCATGACCGTTTGAAGATTCTAGGACTGGTTGGTCGATTATCTCAGAGTGTAAGCTGGAAAAATGTACCTGATTTTCATTTTACTTAAATCGATAACATCACGTTAACAAGTCCGTGAACTGAACTCCCCTGTAAACCCCACTGGGGTTAACGGTGGAGTTTATTATTTTTCTTATTTTTGCACTGAAACATATATTGTGGGTACTCGTTAGACCGGCCTGAGTTTTGACCCCAAAGAACCCTACTTTTATATAGTAAAACGGGGATTTACAGGGGTAAACCTTATTTTTCTTATTTCTGCCCACAATCTATATTTCCTAAAATATAGATTGTGGGTACTTGTTAGAACCGCCTCGATGAGGCGGTTCTAACGTGTACCCACAATCTATATTTTGCACAGAAATAAGAAAAAAATCACAACATTTCATCTTAAAAATTTCGATTTTCGGCGGTAAAATATAC